>HG993125.1:43993797-44593797 GCA_905231855.2 Eristalis tenax | reverse complement strand
AGAATTCTAGTGACGAATCATCTGAGTGAGATGGTGACGCTGCATGACCACAGGGTGGTCCCACAAGTGGTTAGAGAGTTCCACCATTCATTAGCTGGCTGTATGACGTCTGCCAGGGGTGGGTCAATGCATGGGAGTGCCTTGGACGGGTGGATTTCGGCTCTGCATCTGCTACCCCGTTACCGGTTATATCTCTGTGACCCAGTACAGATTTATCGAGTGCTGCGTACTAAGAACCTTCAGCTCTTCACAGCAGCCTGCGACCATCTCGGGCTCGATTTCTACAGCCGAAATTGCTTTAATGGTCGCTTGACTATCAAGTAGGCGGTTGTCATCATTTTGGGCGCTTCCTTGACCGCCTGGACCTCTGCTTGAAAAACACTGCCGTTGTCAGGTAGTCCGATGGAGCAGTTCATGTTCAACACTTCGGATAAAATGCCCCCGCCTGTGCCTTTTCCATCTTCGATCCATCCGTATGGACGTGGTTGGATGTCGAGTTGGTGATGGGTTCTTCAGAGTTCCATTCATCCCTTGTTCGCAAATGACACCGGAATGGTGTTTCAAAATCGACGGAGGGGTGGGAGTAGCCACTTTGGATTTGTTCAATTTGTAGTCTGTCCAGTATACATGCTCTGTCTGGAGCGCCAGCCTCTGGATTTGTGCCCACGACCTTACAGCTCACTAGTGGCAAGCTAGAGGACTTGCAACGCATCTTCCTGTATTAATTATAAAACAATAAAACCTGCAGCAGTAGCAGAGTGCGTTCCAGTTGCGACTACCCTCGTAAACCAAGTGGCCTTGCATGCACTGCATGCAACGCACTAAAATAATTTCCCAGCAAACAAAAAGGGATACTTGTTAATTAGCCATGCCGAAGTCCAACCTCATCATGGCAGAGGGCACAGAGTTGCAGAAAAAATATTTATTACATTCACTTAGCAAAAGACCTTCAAAACAAAGGCAACACAGCAGCGCACACAGAAGAAAGCACAACAGCAGCGCGCTCAATTTACATAGAAAAACGAGAGAAGAAGCAACAAGAAACTCAAACACCGCAGCGAAAGTGTATGGAGCCGGTCCGCAGTCGTTTTAATTGTAAACTAATTTCAGCAACAAAACTTGCGAGGGGTGTGGGTCAGAAGCACAGCGCCTGAGAGCGAGGAAGACAGCGTTGCCAAGGGGAAAAAATCGAGGGTCGTTCCGCTCAACAGGAGGTGAAAGATGTCTTTTTTTCTGTTTACCCCGCATCGCATCTTGAAGGATACTTGGTTATAAAATTAAATTTACGCTCCCGTCTCGTTGCATCACGCTGTCTTTGTGCAGCATCACCCCCATTTAATCAGACGGGGGAAAATGTAAAAATTCAACTTTCCGATCCAGATCAACCTTCGGGGAAATCAGGATGCTCGCGTACCTTAGTCTTGAGCTGGTCTCCTTTGAGCGGGGCATGGGTTGGTTGGGTTGGATTGCGGATTGGATTGGATACGTTGCACCCTATCCTTTGTTTTATCGCTTAAGTGATCCATCTTCTGTTGCCTTGCACGTAGCTGCTGGCGGGAAAGGTTGCCTGTCAAACGTGGTCGCTTGCAGTGAGTAATTGATACGTGTGCATCTGTTTAGAGGAACTCCAGGCAACACAGCGTACGGTCGTTTGGGTTACGTCCACCTCTCACCATGATAAAATGTTTTAATTAACTAGAATTTGTAGTGTCCCGTGTCCTTGCTGCAGGGAGGGGCTGTGAAAGGCGAATGGGTGGCGCAGCCTGTGCAAAGTGCACTACGCTTCGTTTCACTTTGATTGAATACCCCTGCTGCATCGCAATGACAAACGATGCATCTACTGACGAACGAGAGGTTAATTTACGTTAACAACCAATTGACCATTGGAATCGAACCGTTTCATTACCACAGAATATGTGCAAAGGGCAATCGAATGAGGCGGTAAGATGATGCTGGGCTTCAAGGACGTGCCAGTGCTGTATGTCCGGCACTTTATTGAGCTTGGATTTTTCTGCTGCTGGATTGGTTACACAACGGAATAATGGGGAAAATGTTGTGGTATCCTAGACTGTTGAGTTAAGTCTTCCAGCTGGACAAAGCACACATCTAGGCTCGTCGAAACCTGGGCCAGTGACCACATCAGTCGACCGGCTTGAACACCAAAAACATCATTTGGGTGATCGTCAAGCGGAAAATAAATAGGGAAAATATTAAAAGGTTGATGATGGTTAATGAGGTTTGAAATCGAGTTTCGGTCAATATCAGAAACAAATTTATTCGAATTGATGACACGCAAATTCGCTGGGGTCGTCAACAGTAGATCCGTCCTCGGATACGATCGGTTGTTGCGTCTGAACTCGTGCGGTGAGAAAGTGAACCTCAAGACTGGGAGGACAGGCCCATTATTTTCACCCTCGGGCAGAGGGTCCGCTGCATACAATAGTTCACCACAAAGCGGTTGTTGTGATGGCAAACCAGGGGGCGCCACACTCAGACTGTATGTTAACTTGACTTTTAAGCAGCGATCGCGCTGGCATCCTGTCAGGTTGGATGCAGTCACCAACTTTGGTCTGTGTACATAAGCTCAGTCTCCCCCCATGCTGTCACACGGAAGGACGCGCAACATCGACGTGTTCGACAGAGTCCGACAGGTAGTCAAGGACTTCGTCTACCTCGGCTCTGCATGGACAATAACACGAATACCGAGATCAAGCAAGAGGCAATTGAGTAAGAGAGCTATCTCTCGAAACACCAAACTGACTCTGATCATCCCTGTCCTACTCTATGGCGCAGAAACATGGACGCTATAGAAACGGTCGAAGAAGCTCTTGGTCGTTTTGAGACAAAAGTTCTGCATGCGATCTATGGTTATCTATGGAGTCTGGAGGAGGGCGGCATGCACCTAGTTGAGCGTCCTCGGATCCAACGCTTCAGATGGCTAGGTGATGTAGAGCCGATGGACACCACAGTTCCGAAGAGCCTTTGAGCCCGAAGAGTCTTTGATGCCGAGCCATTGGGACAACGCAACGAAGTCCTAAGTACACTTATTGGGAGCATGACGTTCATAGAGTTTTACTAGGAATGGGGTGCTGTTTATCCTTCCGCAACTGTATGCGCGTCTAGGTCCGATCCCGGGACGACAAAAATAATGTTCAAAGCACTGACACTGCTCAAAGAGTGTAATTGGTCTTTCGAAACTTTGTTTATAGAAAAGGCTTCTCAAGGCTATTCCCCAGTCGGCAGCGATTTAAAAGCGATTTAAAAATTTACTTGAACGGAATTATTTTTACAATTGGACTTACAAACTAAAAAAGTTGGCTCAACAACAGTGGCCCAACTGATGTACTTTGTTTAATTTAATGTTTACTATTATTGTCGGTTTATTGTTAATTTTGTATGTTCACCCTGGTGGTCCTTTTGGGACGGGGTGGTGATGTGTTAGCCGACTTAGTCTCGCTGGTGATTACTATCGCTGCTCTGTAGTAGAATGCATGCAGCTTGTTGTTCGACGTCGTTGGACAGTTCTCGTTTAGCAGATTTAACGCGCTGAGGTAGCGCTGTCCGGGGATTGCGATTCTCAGGTTTCTGATTTCCTGGTTAGGATGGTTGTTGATTCTAGTAGCTGCTTTCTAAACAGTGTCACCATGTACTTTTTATTGTTGCTGTGTTGCCTTTGAGGGTCCCTGTCGAAGGTGAGCCCGGTACATATTCGCAGTATTTTTCTTTCGAAAATTGCGAGCTTCGTCATGCTCGTCTTAGAGATGGTGTGCCATATTGGGATATGCTTGTATAGCAGCAGTTTTGTCCTCTCGCTTAGTCTATTTTGCTTGCGCATCAAGGGATAGATGCGATGGAAGCCTAGGTTGGCCTTCTTAAGGGCAGTTTCAAACGACTGTTGAATTTCAACCTTTCCGTGAAGTTAACGCCAAGATACTTGACTTTTTCGTTTGTTGATATTTCTGTACCGTTAGGGAGCACTATCCTTATGCTTCGACATTTGGCTGCTGATCTGCATCCATCTCTGGATGGTCTCCTTAAGCACATAAGTACCGCGTTTTTGGTATAGTAGTCAAATTTGTTCGCTGTTTGGATTTCGACCCAATGCGCGGCTGTCTGTGGTGACGTTGAGCTGGTATAAGTCGGCGAATCATCTGCAAATAGACAGAAGTTCACTGTGTCGGTTGGATGTGGTTGATCTGCCGTGTAGATGTTGAAAAGCCACGGTCCCAGCTTTGATCCTTGTGCAACTCCCGCCTTGGTGCTCCGCTCAGTAGACTGCTCTGCTGCCTTCAACTGAGACGTAGAATCTTCTGGAATGCAGAAAGCTATAAATTATTCTGATGAGGTTGGAGGGGAATCCCATCTGGTTCAGTTTGGAGATGAGTCCCTCAATCCAGACCGTATCGAAGGCCTTTTCTACTTCCAGGAAGCAGGCGACGCTGACCTCGTTATTGTTCAGTGCAGCTACAACATCGTGGTGGAACTTCATTAGAGGAAGTAGCGTTGAATGTTTTTCCCGAAATCCGTACTGAATATCCGGAATGATGTTTAGGTCGGTAGACCATCGCTTTAGCACTACCGGGTTCTCCAGGATCTTGCTTATATTGCTCAAGAGCAATATAGGCCTATTTTGTGAAACACCGACAGCGTTCCCCTTTTTTGGTATTGCGACAATTTTTGCTATTTTCCCCTTGCTAGGAAAGTAGCAATTGTTGATGTAATTGTTCATGATGATTGTGAGAAGTATCATCACTGTTTGTGACATTCGCTTCAAGACGGAATTCGCAATATTGTCAGCCCCGGCTGCTTTCCTCGTTGAACTGCGTTGAATAATTCCCACAATTTCTTCGGCCGTTGTGAGGTCATCGTTTCCTGTCGGGTCGTCCTCTGGGTTGGTTTCGTTGAAGATGATGTCTGATGCGGATGAAGTCTCAAGTGCATTGACGTACCTGTTGACTTCTGTGACAAATTCCGTGTCATCGGGCGGTGATGGTTGAAAGTTGGATGAAAAGGCTTCTGCTTTCTCCGCCGGCGTGTTAGCGTCTCCTTCGCTTGTTGTCAGTGTTTGTGGCAGCTCTTCCTCTTACCGATAATTTTGTGGATTTATCGGAATGTGTCGGTCCTGGCTGTATCTTGCGGAGCCTGTTCTCCAGCTGTATATTGTTGGGCGTTTGTACCGCGTTCCAAAACATGATGTTCGTGCAGTCCAACTCACTGAGAACAGCTTGGTAGTCGCTGCCTCGTGTGTTCAGCTTCCGGTGGTGTGGCTTTTCCTCAGCTTTTGCCTGTCGTGAGAAAGGTTTTGGATATGTACGGGTAAGTGACTATACCTGTCTCTACTTGGCCTGGGCCTTTTTTGCTGGTCTAATGCGTTGTTGCTTAATATCTAGAGTCCTTCAATCGCTGTGTCCATCTCCGTATTGGTGAGGTTCCTTATTACTGGCGGTGTGTGGATGTTCTCCAGTATATCATCTTGTAGCTTAGCTACATCCAGCTGATGTAGGTATTTAAACGGCATGTCCCTTCCACTTGTGAGAAAAAATAGCAATGACAACACGAATGGTTGCTGTTGAAGCTAGGACCTGGCCCTCTGCTGGCTGTAGCGCCATCTATTATATCAGATGCCTTTTTTGCGAGACTGTCCTGTCATAAAAAGCTTACTTGCTGAAAAAATGCTTTTTATTCGAAAAGATAATACATTTTTGCCAACGACTTCTTTTAAAAGTGCGTAGAGAAGATTGCTCTAATTGCAAACCCAGTGCCCAAAAATTTAAAAAAAAAATCGGCTTCTATCAGCATCTTTTCGAGTGTCTTCTGATGCACAAGGGTTCTGATTAGTGAATGCTTTTGGTGATGAAAAGGGATAAAGATGTACCTGCGCTTTGTATGAGAGTATGTTACCATGTTTATTTGAGCGGAAGTTCAAAGTATCTTCATCTGAAATTCCTTGAAGGTGTTGTTGATATTTGTGCTCGGCGGAACCATCGAATTGCTAGTACTACCAGCACTGGAACAGCTTTACGTCATCTAAATTTTTGCAACAATTTAATAAAACACCACGTCCGCTTCCATCGACTATTCACTTTATTCTGCCCTGTATTCATTTGGTTACAAATACAACGTTATTCAGCTTACAAAAGAGAGTCTTGCTAGACCAGTAAAGTCTAACGGGGGATTACAAAATAATTGGAGTTGATCTGGGCAGAGTACAGTGGGGATTAGAAGTTTCTTTTCATTTTATTATTTATTTATTGGGTATGTAACTTTTTCGTAAGGTTTTTTTTCATCAGAATTTGAACGTTTATTTAAGAAAAACTTGTACAAAGTATTTGAAAGTATTGCCCATCTGAAGCTATGACTTTTGGCAATTTGTGGATCCCGTCCCAAAAGAACTGCGGCGGCTTGGCAGCCAAGAATGAATCAAGCCAATTTTTGATGTTCTGCTCTGATGTGAACCCTATCAGTGAGGGCATTCTGCATCGACCGGAACAAATGGTAGTCAGAAGGGACAAGGTCTGGGCTATAAAACTTCCCATCCACTGTTTTCCAAATAGTCCTTAACCGGGATAGCAACGTCGGGCGCAGCCTTGTCATGATGGAAAATTATTGCCTCATGTCTGATCGCATGTTCCTGGCTTTTTGCGGCTACTGCTCTCTTCAAACGGAGTAATTGTGTTCGGTAGAGTTGTCCATTGATGGTTTCACCCGGTTTTAGAAGCTCATAAATAAAGCACACCCTTCTGATCCCACCAAATACAAAGCGCCATGGATTTTCGTCTTTGCCGTTGATTTGGCTGGTTGGCCAAGCCAAAATCACCACTTTTGGTACATTCGCTCAGCTAGGGCAGGAACCACCAAAATACGATGACTTTCGGCAGCAGTTTTCTTCATATTAAAGTAATGAAGAAGAACTCCCCGCAAAAATACTTTTTTCATTCACAAAGTTCGACATATTCGCTTCAAATGAATGACATATACTGAAATGACGTACAATGACAGTAGCTTTCCAACGCATGTGCCAATGGAATAATACAAGTTACGCCATCTCTTAGCGAACCGCACGAATTAAGTTATATTCACAATATAATACTCCCGCTCAAGACGTGTGTCCAGTTTGCTTTTTTTGGTTCACATTCAAAATAAGTCGTGTAGTTTCTCGGGTCTTATTTCGTTCCTAATTTAACATGGCCGTGGCCTCTGATTTTATTTTATCGAAGAACTGGTCTAGAAATGCCTTCAGCATGTATTGTCTCTTGAATTAAATGAAATTTGTGCATTCTGCTTGCGAACCAGTCGCAACTCTTCCTTGTAACCTTGCCAATTTACATATTTCGCTCAATATTATACGTTCAATACAATTACACCACCTTTTTGATGTACGAGATGATAATGTTCGACATGTGGTTCCAGCAAGGCGCTATTTGCCACACAGCTCGGACCAAACGACGAATTTCAAGAAAGAAACGAGCAATTTCTCTCTTTTTGGACCGGTAAGGTCATGGGATTCTGACGACTGTATACTATTGTCAGTTGGTTAAGGGCCTGCCCTTGGTTAGTGGGGTCTCCGGTTCGAGTCCCAGTGAAAGCAAAGTTAATGCGATTTTATCTGGTTTTCAAATCTGGTCCAGTCACCACATACGAACTAAACTGACTCAAACTTTGACTATCCGCATGTATATGGTGACTGAATGGCGCGGTTGGTTAAGGGCCTGCCCTTGGTTAGTAGGGTATCCGGTTCGAATCCCAGTGAAAGCAAAGTTAATGCGATTTTATCTGGTTTTCAAATCTGGTCCAGTCACCATTGGTGTCAAATTAAAGGCACTATCACTGGAGCGATCGATCGGTGGCAGTAGTCTGACTGTGGGTATCATATTGGACAACGTGATGGACCCCCTTACCCATCCTACCCTACAGCGGTCACCCGGACATGACAATGTTACCCATGACATCCAATTGTCAAAATATTTTGTTCAAGCTTTTTCAACGAGCTCAAAGTTCTCAATAAAAGATCACTTTGGTCTTGTTAGCGAATACATTATGATTGAATAATCTGATTCCATATCAACTACATTCGCAGGATATAGTTTTCTGATGAGTAGAGGGGCTTACTGTGCCATGCTGACTCTGGAACTCAGCCCGTAATTACACAAGTTGTTCGTATCGTACGGGTCACAGTACTCAACTCGATCGAGGAGAGGTACAGAAACACAGGTTGCCTGACAGTGGTGCCCTCATTCAACCCTCGAAGCTGAAAGTCCTGAATACCTAATATCGTTTTTCTCACCTTGACATCCATCTTCTTTGACGCAACGGGTGACGAACCGAAGCAATAATGAATAAACTGCACAGAATTGTATGAATTTTTGAGTTCGTGGAGATTCATATCAAGTAGATAAATGCATTCAAACTGTTTTAATATAGGTTCCGTCTTTTTCGAAATATGGGGCTCGGATTCGAAGACCCGTCGAGCGCTGGTATAGTGCCGTCTGTGTTTAAAGTCGCCGTACCTCTTTCTCCAGTACAAGTTTGAAGAAATCACACGACAGCACGCCTTCTTGCCGAAATCCGGAACGGAACTGCATGATGAATCGCGTATGTGTTAGAGTGGTGCGACTAAATCGTTCTGTGCGGTGCGTTGTCTCATAAGCGGCTTTAAAAGCGATACAAAATGATGATGTGCATCGATCTTATACCTTTTGGCCGGAAGCTGGTACTGTGCTGTGCACAACAGGCGTTCACGCAGCATACTGAGCATATCCTAGCGACTTTGAGCTGAGTTTTAGTTCTTGCATGACATTTCAGACGTCGGGAATGCTTCCGTGATCGTAAGCTCCAGAGGTGAATAGGCTGCCCTCAACACTTTTGGGAGACAATGAATTTGATCGATGCAAGTCCATAGCCGTCAAGCGGGTGTTATTTACAATTGTAGGTCCCTCAGTCATTCCAAACTTTGACTTCAATAATTGGCTTAGATGTTCATGCTTTTCATAAAGCGCATGTTGACAAGTTTTGAACCAAATCCACCAACCTCCACCTTCAGAGCATTGATCCTTTAGCTCAGGACGCTCATCAGACGCCCAGCACAACCTCGAAGGAGATTAAACGACATCAGAGAAAAGCTCTCGCCCGGCAGCCATAAATCAGTTTTATTTTCAAACTTCGATGCGCGAGATATGCTCGCTCGCTGGCATCGCGTCTAAATGCAAATTTTCCAATCAAATGCCACCCCCGGTCGCCAGCCATCCCAGGCACAAACGCATTCAACCCCAGTTTCACGAAACGGAAGATGAGGAAAAATAATTTTAATTTTATGGTTTCCATAGGAAAATCAAAGTCATCTTACTGCGACTGTAAGCATTCCCATTTGTCATTGACGGTGTCGATTTCTCACATTTATGTCCCATTCAGACGCTCTGGGGGTGAAGCGTCCTTTTCCTTCGCCCAGCCGTGTGGCCTTGTTGCTTGCTCCCTTGTGATATTTCGTCCTTGGTGCGATGGAAAACAAACGCACTCTGTGCTGGCATTGAGTGAGAATCACGCAGACCGTGCAATCGCATTTGGAGATTAATTGAAAAATGAAATAAAATTCGACGTCATCGAAATGGATGTTTGGTCGAGTTTGAGGGGAAAAACAGAGCGATTATGTTTTCATTGGTTTATGTGCGACCGTAAATTGTCTTAAGCGTTTGGCGATGAATGAGATTTGAGCTCCGCTTGTCGAACTTGCTTTTATTTCGACTCGACTATTGGACACGCTTCGGCAATTGCAAGGACGAGGTCGTCTTGCGACACGTTTTGACAAATCCACACAGAATTTTGAATTCACACACAACCCCGTGGTTGAGTGGAAAAGGGTGCGTGTCTGTTGGCAGAGAGACCTCTGTGCGTACTGGGTGATGCCGAGCCAATGAGACACTGCAACAAATTCATGTCATGCAACAAAAGTGGACAAGGACATTAAGGACACCAGCAACATGCAACACATTCAGGACATACAACGAAAGTGGGCAAGGACTTCAGCAACATGCCACATATTAAGGTCATGCAACAAAAGTGGACAAGGACATCAAGGACACCAGCAACATGTAACAAGATAATGTCATACAACAAAAGTGGGCAAGGATATCAAGGACACCAGCTGGATGCAACAAGTTAAGGTCATACAACAAAACCGGAGGAGGACGTGAAGGACAATAGCAAGTTAACAAGGATATTGACATCAGCAAAGTGCAAAAAATGATGGTCAAGCAACAAAAGTATACAAGGACATTAAGGACACCAGCAGCTCATACAGCAAAAGTGGACAAGGACATTAAGGACACCAGCAGCTCATACAGTAAAAGTGGACAAGGACATTAAGGACACCAGCAGGATGCAACGTATTAAGGTCATACAACAAAAGTGGACAAGGACTTCAAGGACATCAGCAACTTGCAGCAAATTAAGATCATGCAAGAAAAGTGGACAAGGACATGAAGATATCACAAATTCAGGTCGTACAACGAAAGTGGGTAAGGACATCAGGAATATGCCACGAATTAAGGTCAAAATTGGGCAAGGACATCAAGGTCACCACCAGGATGCAACATATTAAGGTCATACAACAAAAGTTGAGAAGGACGGCAAGGACACCAGCAGGATGCGGCACATTAAGGTCATACAGTAAAAGTCGAAGGACTTCAGGGACATCAGCAACATGCAGCAAAGTAAGATCGTGCAACAAAATTGTACAAGGACATCAGCAGGATGCAACATATTAAGGTCATACAACAAAAGTTGAGACGGACTTCAAGGACATCAGCAACTTGCAGCAAATTAAGATCATGCAACAAAAGTGGACAAGGACATCAAGGACACCATCAGGATGCAACATATTAAGGTCATACAACAAAAGTTGAGAAGGACGTCAATGACATCAACACAACATATTGAGGCCATGCAACAGATGCGGTCAAGGACTTCAGCAAGATGACATGATAATCAGGACACACAATCGTCTTCATATGAGCCGAAGCGCCGCAAGGGTCTTGAGACGCGTTTCCCAATCCAATTTCCATGCTCACTGGGCAACATGAGGGGATAACCGAGTTACAGCTCAAGAAGCCTTAGCCGCAAGTTTAAACGTGCCAAAAATCCATTTCATCGCCTTTTTCCCCTCCTAGTGCACCACAATCTTGGTTATGCACTGCAGTTCTCACACACCTACGTACACGTCCAACGGTTAAGTGAATCAGTCAATTAGTTACGACAATTGCATGCACCATTTCTTTAGATGCGGAAGAATTCCATCCCAGCTTTAAAGCACAGAATCGTGTCTGCCCAAGCAGGTGTTTAAATTCCCACACGACTGTGGATACAACATCAGAACAAGCAATTGATTGAATAACAATCGTTCGACGTTTATCGATTCTATTGGTCCTGCGATTGTGGCGGCCGCGGTGGTAAGGAGCCGAGCATAATTTGATGATGAGCCCATAATCAATGCAATTCAGAGGCAGTGTTAGACTACACGCGCGTTGTGCCTCGAATTCTAATGAACCTGCCCTCAGGAGAGTTTCCTAGAACTCCTGCATGACAATTGAATGCACAAATGCGTGGCGAGACGGTTTAGCTTGCGATGGGTGCCCATGAATGGCGGGAACTGAGCGCAGGGTTTCGTTGCATTCGGTGAGTGGTTTCAATAAGCTATGGCGCGTGTGTTTTGAGTTCGAGGACAGTGAGAAAAAATTGTGTTCACACGGGTTGTGATCATAATAAGGAGCCCTCTAGTCGGGGTTTTCTTTTTTTGTTTTTTGAGAGAGAGTCAGGTCTTGATGTTCAGAGAGTAAACCCAATTTTTGTCTTGGAGCATTCCTGAAGTTTCGCTCCCAGACGACACCGAATTCGGCTGAGGGAGTCCTCAGTTGATTCCGCAGTATAGGTCATCGGGCAATTTCGTGATAAGACTAAAGCATCAAATGAACGGTGACATGATTAAGGTGGTGTACACAGCTAAATGGAGCCCCAACCCGAGAACACCAACCCCACAGACCCAGACTGTCTCATGAAAGATCAGAAGAAGTGTACGTTAAAATTCTCAGCCATCTCGTTAAGAGACAGCCGGCAATTGAGTTTCTGTGAGATTATCCACGGACTTAATTGCAGCCTTGTCTTTTATTACATTCTGCTTGAGCCAGGGCAGTGCCTCCCTTCATCGTAATGGTGTCTGACTGAATGACCTTACAGTGGGCAAGGAATTTTATGGAAAGGGCAATGCTGAGGTCCTTGTTTTAGACTCCTACATCCATCGGCCTGCCTTCTTCGATAAGCCTGTTTATAGTCCCAGGGGATCGAACCCAACCCGATCTGAATCGAATCTGGCGGAAAATGTCTTCTCAAGGATGTCTTGTAGGCGATCGTTGTCGTTGGGAAGGAAGTGCACTTTATTGAGAAGAGTCGAGGGGCCAATGTTGAGAATTGCACGAAGGAAAGGAAAGAAGAATAACTGGCTTCGGAGGAAGAAAGTCCAATCCTTCTCTCTAGGGCACGGTTTGGCGTGAACCCAAACAAAATAAGAGTGATATAAATTCCTGAACTTCACTATTTTGCAATATTTTTGTATAGCTTCATGGCACGTCAGATTCATTCGCACAACTATGCCATGGTCAAGGTTGAGCGATGCTAACTTTGTGTGACAAGTTTTTCGGATTCAAGATCAACAATTGCCATCTAAGAGGTGTTAGAGGTGTTTTTTTCCATCGCACACAAAACACTGTGTTCTCTTCTCTTTCCACAGCAGATTTTTGCTGCGCGACTAAGGATCATCTCCCGATTTTGCAACTCAGAGATTACACCAGGTAAGCAGTATTAATTAAAGAATAGTGTATGTATACATTTTTTAAACTCCAATCGAGACAAGCTAAAATCAATTTCGTTGCAAAGTTCATTAAAAGTGCTTATACACCTTTTAATAGGTTCATCACAACCATAGTTGGTTCTGTGCGGTATAGGAAGTTTCCCACCCGTGCCCCTGTAATTGCCGATAAATTGAAAACCAAGGATGGAATAGATGTGACTCCCCAGATGGTAAGAGATGTCTTAAAAAGAAGTGGGTACAATGGTCGAGTGAGCCGAAAGAAGCCATACATACGGAAAGGCAATACGAAGGCGAGGCTGTAGTATGCTAGTGAACATTTAGAAAAAGATAATTCTTTCTGGGATCAAGTGATATTTACTGATGAGAGCAAATTCAACGTATTTAGTTCAGATGGGCGACGGATGGTGTGGAGGAAGTCAGACACAGTTCTTAATCCAAAAAACTTAACCCCTACAGTAAAGCATGGCGGAGGCAATATAATGGTGTGGAGATGTATGTCCTCTTCTAGCGTTGGAAATCTAGTTTTTATTGAATCAACTATGAACAAATATGGATACTTGAATATTCTTAAAGAAAGTCTATATTCAAGTGCTGAAAAACTGGGCCTCGGCGCAATACCTTCATATTCCAACAGGACAAGCATGCATCTTTTCTGGTAAAAGAATGGTTGAAAAAACACCCTGCTCAGTCACCCCTGTGGGACCACATAGACAGAAAGATCCGAGAACGCTCACTATGTGAGCAGCTGATGTTTCTGTTTTGCTCGTTCCAAACCAGGTTCCATAGGTGCCACCCCAAAGCGACAAAGGACCGACGCGCACCTTCAAAAGTCTTGCAAATACTACCCACTCTTCAATCCCGCCCTCGGACGGAAAATGCACACAACCATCCATCACGCATTGACTAATTAAATACGAGCATGCATCTTACGCCCGTCGCGCAAGGACACTGGGAATAGTCTCCGTCTAGATTCAGCAAAATCCACGAATCCACCGCACTTTATGCTTTCGATTATCTTTAAGGATTACGCTCCAACACTAAACAGGAAATAAATCTCAACTTGCAGAGCTCTCGCACATCCAGTTCGGTCGGCACCCTTCTCAGATGCATTCGCCCCTCCAGCGATTTTATTATCCCCAAAATGCATTCTTTACGGGATTTTATCGTCGCCTCCCATGCTGGCGGGGCTGCTTCAGCTGCTGCGTTCCCATCGAAATCACTGAAACCGTGTCCAATATATTTGTGCATTTGGCGGACCTGTCACATAATCACGAAGATAAAAATGAATAGCACACGACGACTCCCTAATGGTGACTTCACGGCTTCGCTGCCACCACCACCGATATCGGGAATAGTTTGCTTTTCGGTTTGATTCGTTCCCTTTTTTGCTGCTCGTTTCGTAGCTCGTTTATCCGTGGCATTACATGAGGGAAAAGTGTAAGTTACGCGGAAGATAAATTTCAAACCCGGGCAACTTAAGCGACTCGAGGGCCAGTCCAGCTAGCGTCGCTGCTGCTCCCACACCCACCGACCGAGCGCTGGCTGAGTCGAGGAACTATGCAGCGGAAGGATGTCGTTTTATTGCTCTACGGAGGGATGACATCCTGATGTTCTTGTGCACTTAATTCGTTTTTGTTCTTGCTCAGCTTTGCCTGCTTAAATGGAGACATGGATATATAAAATATTGGACACGACTAAATGAAGCGTGGATTTGCTGCCGGGGATGGTAGCGAAAAAAAGAACACCGCTGCAATGACGGACGGAGGACAGATTTTAGCAGTAATTAAAGGCGAGAGAGTCCGTAGAGCAGTGACGGAGGTCACAAAAGTGCCAGGAGCTGAAGCTGAAGCGACAAATCTGAGCGAGTAATTGCTCTGTGCGAATGAGTCCGCATGAAGTTATATCGCTGATAAATTTGGCCGTTACTTGGACCTTGTGTCGGACGGAGTGGGGAGATGGTGAGCGCGTGACAAACTCCGGAACTGGACTGGACTTTAGGGTTGGAAGGCAGAGGAACAGAGGACTTTAATTCTTGACAACGCCGTCAAGTCTCAATTACTAAAAAGGATCGGCAGAGTCATTAAAGGGGGCGCTTCAGCTCAGAGCATGACGAATGTGATGTACACTCTCGGCTAATGCCCGCCCAGCATCAAGGACTGACTAAGAATAGACCTGGTTAAGGAGGTTAAGGAGGCTAAGTGTATCCACGGAAGAAAAGTCTCTAAAATGTGATTTATGACTGCATGCAAAGAATGTTTCTTCGAAATGAACCTGAATTCCGCTGAGAGATCGAATTACCAAGCAATTGGGAAAACTTTGTCTTCAAAGTTACTGTTCGAGGTGGGCGCCAGGCCATAGCTGATAGCAAAGTGGATGAACTCGCCAATATAGTGGCTGTTGAGGGACTATGACGAATGTGATGTACACTCACTAGCTCAATAATATAAGCATAAAGAAGACCAATGCCAGATGATTGAGAGGCATCACTCGTCAAATCTTGAAACGATGTGGCCCATCTTGGCACAAAAATATCAAATAGCCGGACCTATCTAAAGTGACCCGAAATCAGCACGGCAGTGAAAGTAATCACTGGACACTGCCTACAAGGCCTTCATGCAAGTAGACTAGACCTATTCTCCAAGGACTTTTGCAGGAGCTGCCTACACGAAGAGGAGTAGGGTTAAGAAAACAGGCTGGCTGTCATAATTCACGGCAATCCTCTTTAAGAAGAGCCCAAGTGGCGGAACTATGGGCCTACTTTGGCCTAAAGCCACTGCCTACCTACTTAACTAAAGTGGACTTATGTCAGCTCGGGTAAGAGCGGCTGACTACAGAAAGCAGTCACTCTTGGCCAAGGCCAATGCGGGCACATTGTGATATCTAGCGGAGTGACTTACTCCTAAAATTGGAACCAGTTGATCGTGACACATCAACTCGAGGAGTGTAAACGCAATTCGAACGTGCTCGCCTCATGAAAGATCAGAAGAAGTGTACATTAAAATGCTCAGCCATCTCGTTAGGAGACAGCCAGCAATTAAGGCAAGTTTCTGTGAGATTATCCACGGACTCAATTGCGACCTGGCCTTTTATTAAATTCAGCTTGAGCCAGGGCAGTGCCTCCCTTCATCGTAATGGTGTCTGGCTGAAGGATCTTATAGTGGGCAAGGAGTTTAAGGGCAATGCTGAAGTCCTTGTTTTAGACTCCTGCATCCATCGGCCTGCCTTCTTCGATAAGCCTGTTTATAGTCCCAGGGGATCGAACCCAACCCGATCTGAATCCAATCTGGCAGAAGATTGCTTCTCAAGGATGTCACGGGGTAGTGGGAGATCGTTGTCGGTGGGAAGGAAGTGCGCTTCATTAAGAAGAGTCGAGTGACCGATATTGAGGTCGGACCATGGTCAGATTGCTTCGAGTTTTAAGTCTGTGAGGGCAGTCGTTTGTCTGTCGTGTAGGTCGACTGTTGGAAGGTGAAGGAGTATGTTACCAGCATCAGACGGAGTGCCTCCCAACGCTCTGGTGATACACATTCCAGCAAGTCTGTGCCATCAGTTGAGTGCTTGACAGTTGACAGCTTTGTTCAGTGCTGTCCACCGAACTAAGACTCCGTGCATAACTTCACATTCTGTACATATCAATGTCGGTGTCTAAATGGCACGGGCGTGCACAAACTCCTCAATTGATGCTTCTTTGTCTGGCGACCCATTGGGGGTCTGTCCGTCCCGTCTTTCAGTCATCAAGAATAACTTGTTTTGCGATGCGATCATAATGATCTTTATACCTTTTTTTTGTTCGCCTTGACTTTCAGGCTTTCGATTTGGTCGGACTAGTGTGCAGCTTATAGAGCTCGTGGTAAGGTCTTCCCTTCTATTTGTCATCCTAGCAGACGGAACTAAAAATATCCCACGCTGAATTGGCCTTTCGAACACAGCAAGAATCAGCTCTGCCGTTCCGCGGCAGAATAACAATTTCTGGAGAGCAAGATGTCGGCGCTCCGAGTCAGAGGTTTTGACCCAAAATTGCTTGGACAAACCAAACCAACATTATAATGGTGTTTGTGGGTGGTAGACAAACTACTTAACTACCGACCGTGGCGTTGTGAGTGGCGGCGGATCAATAACTTCTCTCTTCATTTGCCAAGAGATCAGCTCGTATCACCACCACCACACGCTATGAACGATGGCAATGTCATCAAACTTTTGACTAATATGTGAAAGATATTGTCTTCCGTGTTTACACCCGGCCTCCACCATATTGTCTCTAGTACCAGATCGGAGAAACGACAGTGTCGAAGACCGGTGGAGGGTCGGACAAGGTCTCGGAGGTCCTCGCACGGTGCTCGTCTCTTAAGAGTTACCGTGGTGCGGCACAGGCGGATAAATTTTCCGGAATCCAGAATTCAGCGATTATAGCAAAACGTGTATTACCGTGAATGATGTCATATGCGGCTAGTTATGGGTCGGTTTGAAGCGTGTCAGTCTTTTCCAATATTTGTCTACAGTCTATATGTTTGGCCAGGAGGCCCATTGGTACCTCTGAATCGATCAAAACATACCACGTTGGACACAGGAAGTTACAAACGACGGTGCCAAGGAATATTTTGTACTTCGTTCCAGAGAAAGATTCGCCTTTTTTGTGGATTCTGCTTTCGTTCCTCGGCCTTCATAAAACGCATGGTATGTGGCAGGTAATCGCAGATAGTACGTGTACGCTGGTCCTAACTCACAACTAATTTTTGTCCAAAACGCGCGTGCCCAAAATGGACACGTGCGCATTTAAGGCTTCAGCCGCGAATAAATCTTACGTTAATTCTTAAAAGTGAATCAACGACAAACTAAATAGACATACATGACATGCCACGTCCGCACGTGTAATCGTGGACTTTGGCTCATAGCTCATGTCTACATTCGGTGCTTCCCCTCACAATCATTCACTTTAAAATTAATTTTTATTTAAAAAAAATCCATGATCCTTAAAACTAGACAAAAATGATTAAATCTATCTTACTATCTAAACAATTCAAGTTCTTAAAAAAACTATCCTACTGACCCTTCACAGGTACTCTAAAATAATCTACACTTGCTTATCTATTTGCCTTTCGGCGCCTACACTTCTAGTTGTTTTTTTCAATCCATGTGGACAATCTTTATTATTTGTTCTTACTCGAAAAAGCTTGGCGCTCTGAACATTTTTTTTTAATTTTTTTAAAACTAAACTTAAACCTAAGCTAACATTAAATCCTAACCCTAATAAAACCTAAACTATCCTACTCTATGTCCGTGACATTGCGGACGTGTGTGCAAGGGCGTGTACGGTGTTTATATGCTTGACATATATAAGTTACGCGCCTTTGCTCACCTTTTATTTATTTTATATTGTTTGTTTGTATTATTTTTTTTTTTGTCTGACTTAACCTAACTTAAACCTACGTAAGTGGGCTGTTGTCCAACAGACACATTATCACATTAATGTCGCGCTGTCAAAGGCGGAGACTGGTTCTGGTGTAACCACCAAAAGAAGTGCCGCTCCTTTGCACTCTCGCCCCTATCTCGAGCGGGGATCGCTCTAGTGAACCGGAGTTGATCCTCGTGTTCACGAGCGATATCCGATTCATAGAGGAGTCGCCTGTCAACTGTTCGGCGTACAGCGTGGAAGATTATAGGACATCCACTCATGTCCTGAATCAGATTTAACGAGAAAAGCCTCAGGTGGAATAAAGCCGGTGTGGCGTACCCTCTCATGATACATAAAGTTCGGGTAATAAGCCCCGAAGATCAGACTGTTGGTAGACATCATACACCTTGCAATGTGTCGTCGTGTTAAAGAAATTATAAAATTGTCTACTCTCTTCACGTTAGCCCTGTTGTACAGGACCTCGTTGGGATAGTACTTCTTGTACTCTGACTCAGGTGGCAGATACAACCGGAGACAGGTATTAAGACATCGTCTCTCGAACACCGGGCTCACACCGAACCATAGGGGACAACCATACACCATGATCGGCCGTATAAGGGCCACTTTCACTCTGGTATCAAGTTGGCTGCTGTAAAACAACCCACTTGCCACAGCGAAGGCTCTTCTAGCACTGCTCAGAGTCCTTTCTATATGTTTGTGAAAATACAGAAAATTATCCAACCAAATGCCGAGATATCTGACTACACTTTTCACGATTAATGGCTGGCCCCGATGGCCAACAATGCAAAACTCTTTCCAGTTCTTACGCGTATCACTTGAAGCCCTGTGCACCGGGGCACGGAAAAGAATAGTTTCACATTTCAGGAAGTTGATAAGCAACTTCCAGTCATAACAAAATCCAGTTATTTTATTTGCATCCCGTTGCAACCTTCGGTGCTGATCTGTAAGCCACTAGGTCATCGGCATACGCGATTACTCACAATCATTCATCTACTCTGTATCTACATCCCCTGAGTTTCAATCTGTACATGATTTCGCGTTCTCCACCTCACTTTAAACAGACCTAAATTAAAAATTATGAAAAAAAAAGAAATCTGAACATCGTTCTCCCCGACGGGGAATTGAACCCCGGTCTCCCGCGTGACAGGCGGGGATACTGACCACTATACTATCGAGGATGTTGAAATTCTGTGCGCTTAACTTTGCACATAAACCCAGACAGCATATACAGTTATTGTTCTTTGTTTCGATGGCTTTCGCTTGAATAATTCATTTTCTCTTTCGTTTCAGGTGAGCTGCGCCTCGGAGGTGTTAATACAATAATATTTCGTGAGTATGGATGTGATTTCACACGGGTTTATGAATAAATGATGGTGTGGGTATATTAATCGAAGAACGAGGTGTAAATAGGCCTAATTCGTGATTCTTTGCCGCTAACACATGTACACCTGCAGACAAAAGTGATGAAAGTGATGAGATAAACGTCTTAATAATGCAGACCTTTCATTAAGGCATCAGTGAGCACATAGTAGGCATTCAATTTCTCTCAACACAGTGGGTTGACTTTGAGCAAATGGTTCTATGATTACACACCTTTCGCAAAAATGAGTCTAGAAAGAGTCAGAAATTGTAAATCTTACTTCACCTTCTAAGCCTTGTTTGCAAATGCTTCTGACTGTATTTGAGATTGTTCACGCAACCAAACTGATTTTTGAGTGAATCGGGGAGCTTACTAAGAGAGACTACTGAGTTCCATCTTACCCGAGATATCCCTGCTTCTACTGAATACGGTGGATCTAGAGGGGAACAACCAACTCGATAAAACCCGCAGTCTTAGGTGTGAACTAGAGTGCCTGGGAAGGAATGGCATTGCGTGAATATGTCTAATAACAGTGAACTCCGAATACCTTAGGCAATTGTGTTTCCTCTTCACTGTATACCGGGGTTGAGTACAGCGTGAGCCTCCTTACTCGTGGGAACAAAATTAACAATATGATACACACGACTGAACTCCAAAAACACTCACAGATCTGATGACTGTCGACTTAGACTCAAAAGTGTTTAGAAACACTCTGACATGCTGACATAAATACCAACAATTCAAAGGACTCTGAAGTCATTGGGTCAATCATTTGAGAGCAAAAAGACGTGGAGACCATTCTGCCAGAGAAGGAAGAAAACACCGTCTACAGCTAGGAAGACTTCGGATGTAGCTGGATGATGACTCTTGCTCGGTTTTCAGCTCATCCAATCTCCCGGCATCGTCCGTCAACTCCCTACGTAGCTCCCTAAAGAGCTTCCGTACGCAGAAGTGGGAAAGAGAAGCTTATGGAATAAGATAGGCAGAAGCTTCAAAAACCATTTGACCTTTCAGAGGAGACATCCAAGAATATAGACCGGTCACTAGCGATAAAGCACTGATGAGGCCCCTTGCCCTGTGTCGGAACCTGTTTTGGTCAAAAGTGGGCAAGGTTGTACATGGAAAATAAAAGGTGAAACTCTGGAAGGTCACTCCGATGCTGTGACCCAAGTGAAAAAACCGACAAACACTTTCAATGCGTCAAAAGCACTGGAACACTGGCCATAAGCATCGGAAGTACCATGCAATGAAAATGGGACTAGGTTAGGCTAGAGTGGCTGACAACCTTAAGGGTAGCCACACTGAGGCCAAACGAAGGTCTAATGGATTCTCATCCGCAAACCATCTGGAGCTTAGCTTACTCCTTAGTTCTGTCAAGTCGTAGTAGAGAGGACATTGCAATTGCAAATAAGGTGTGACATGGTTTCTTCTTCCTCTTCATCCCTGCAACTTCTGCAAAAGTCGTTGTAGGGGATACCTAGCCCGGCATGATGCCGATGAGTGTTCTAAGATTCAGGTCGCGTGAGCGTTTTGGATCTGTAGTAGACCGCAATTGCTTTGTGATAAGGCGCCGATTGACAGAAGATCATCTACGTTTGGTGTGAGAAAGCGTTGCAAGCTTTAGTCGATGTTTGCGATAGGCATGGACGGGAGTTCCCCTCCTGGAGAGAGTGTTGAGGTGATGCTGTTTCTAGCTAGTTCGTCTGTGGTGTCACTGTGTCCCGGCACCCAGCTAAGTTGGATGCTGTAGTGCTTTGTCACCTGCTTAAGAGATATGCGACCATTGAGGGACGCCTTGGAGGTAAATGTGAAGAAGTCTACCAAAAAGATGAAACGATGACAATCCTCACTACCCCTGCCACTGCAAACAGAAAATTTCTTCCACTACCTCAGGATCCAACAAATATCCCTTTCAAGTCTCTCTCTCTCTATATCTCTCTCTCTCTATCTCTCTCTATCTCTCTCCCTCTCTCTATCTCTCTCTCTCTCCCTCTATCTCTATCTCTCTTTTTTAAGACTTATAAGGATATCGGACACCATCAAGACAAGCACGACGTAAGAGCTAGAAGGTTATATTCTCCCGGTGGGTCCAACAGGACCTTTGTCTACCGCAGCAGTTTCAGAATCAGGGAATTTGTTCGACATTTGTTTTTGTTTGGATTGGGTCATGTGATATTGAACCTTTCCAGTCAACCATGTGCATCAAACTACCACTTGCAGTGACAGGGACAATCATAGAGTCGGTCAACATAACGTTGTGTTCTTTAACTAGGTGCAACAAGGTTAACCAGGTCCTTGACTGTATTGTATTCTAGAGCAAACAAACGCCTTCAGGACCATACTGACTTTGTAAATTACGATTGACTTACCACTGACAAGTGACTTTACAATGAGGTTTTCTTTATGACCTGTACTCGATATATGTTGTTCGAAAGAGAGTTTTCTATCGAAAGTTGCTCCTAAATAAAAGTAGTAGACTAATTAATGCCACTCTAGCTACACCTCAGGGAGGAGTACTAAAGCTACGCCAGAAGAGGTACACCTCAGGGAGGAGTACTGTACCCTCTTCCTTGGAGCAGTGAACACATTTTTATTAAGAACTGATTGCAAAACGATTGCCTATGCGTATGATGTAGACATGGCCTTCTCGGGAAAGCCCCCCCGATGTACTGAAAGACTTAATGCGACGTGGTCTTAATCTACTCAACAACTGGGCGACTGAAAATTGTCTGAGTTTAAACGCACATAAAATCGAGAACGTCCGCCCATGAAAGGCAAGAAAATAAAGGAAATGAAAAAAGCTGAATACAACGAAAATCTAATGTGGCCTTTGGGAACTTCCCCATTTTCTCTTCTGATCGGAAAAACAAAAGACTCGTGCAGTTTCCCTAGCTGTATGGCATGCGGCAACGTTTTGTTGAAACCACATGTTGGTCACGTGAGCAAAAGGGCAGTCTCCAAATCTCACAGTGAGGACTTCTAGTGTTGCGTCGCTTGTATGGCATATAGTGCCGTCTTGTCGAATATGTCGATCTTGTCGAGTCCTTGGCACTTCAACCCCACATAACACACTGGCTGTTCACTGCTGTGATCAGATCCACTCTCTTATACGTATTAGCAGTATGGTGGCCCATACTCAACTTCGACACACATCTCAGCATTCTAAGAAATTCACAAAGACCAACCTGCATCTGTATAAGTGGAGCCTCACCAACCTTCCCCACCTAAGTATTCTAGATGTTCATCTCACCTGTATACTTCTCACAGAAAAACTTCGAAACCCTGATTCCAGAACGAGACATGTGGTATGACGGTAACTTTTACACAGATGGATCCAAAGCGGAAGACGGAGCAGGAAGTGGCGTATTCTCTGAACACCTTAACCTTAATAAATCCATTCATCTACCTAATCACTGCAGTGTCTTGCAAGTGAAATAATTGCCATCAGCGACGCCCTGTCCTGGTTGATGTGGAACGTGATATCCGCCCGCGATATCTGCATCTTTGAGGATAGCGATGTTAGCCAAATCCCTAACATCCTTCTCTATAAACTAAAATGTAGTCAGAATCTGTCGCGCATCTCTTGACGAGTTGTCCGAACAGTAGCAGGCAAAACTGCGAAGCTGACAAACTCGCAAAAATCGCCACCACACTGCCAGATGACGGAACCTTTTGTGACGAAGGTAATCTCCTAGCTACCTTTAAGTTGCAACTCAATAATCTAAAAGTGAACTGAAAGTCAATGCCAGATGGAATACAGGCGACATTTGCCAAATCCGGCCCAGTTTCGTCCCTACAAGATCTGATAGTTTGTTCCAAAATCAGCTCTGTAGTGGGAATAATTACCGGACACTGCCAATTGGTGTCTACACGCGGACATACTTGCAGAAGCCGTCTAGATGAAGAAGAGAAGGAAAGTGTGCGACACCTTCTCTGCAGCTTGCCTGTGCTCGCCTTAGCTAGGAAAGCCACTCTAGGCTCATACTTCTTTACCTAAGTGACCTTAGAGAAACACCAATCAAGTCGCTACTGGATTTCAGTGACAAATCTGGCTGACAATCGTAGTAAGCATGCCGCCCAAACTCGTTCCTTTGAATAAACCCACGTTGCAGTACAGCGGGCCTACTTTGGCCTAAGTGCTCCAAAGCCACTACCTACCGACCTACCTACTCCTAAATGCCACCTCAAATAAAGTGAAATCTCTCATTAGCGGACACCCTACTTAGCGGACAACTCTCATGAGCGGACAATATAAATTCAAATTTTTGGATTCTACTGTTTTCTACTGAAATACCTTTCTCAATAACGGATAAATCTGCTTAGCGGAAGCCGACACGGACAGTACAGTAGGTTTTTTTTAATTTTCGAAAAAGCTGTCCTGAGCGAACAAACAAAATTTCGCAGCAGAAGTCGCGCTTCGGAGCACACCACTGGCGATGTTGCCCTTCTTCTCCCTTCCCCCGTATTATTTGAAAGGAAAGGAGACCAAAAAACCTTACAAATTCCATCCGATCTTCGATTACATTTTCCAAAAGTGTGTCTTCCGGTGTCCTTTTACGGCAGACACAAATTCAAGCCTATTTTAATTATACACAAACTTGAAGACCATACGTATTTTATCTGGACTTTCCCACTGGACATCCACTTTACTTTAATTACTTCAGCGTAAACAGGTTAGTTTGAGGTAGGAATTGCTGTTTTCTGCGTGGAGTAAACCACATGGCCTGTGGTCGGTCTGAGTTTCCAACTTGTTGCAGAATAACTGGAGCATGTCTTGTCATTCTGTGAGAATTTAGCCTTTGATGCATATTTGATGAGAACATGGCTGTATCATCAGCGAACAAATCAAGAAAAGTACTGTCAGTAGACATTAAATAAAATGGGAGCCAGTCCCGAACCTTGAGGCACGCCAGAGTGTGCGGGATATAATGAGGATATGAAATTGATTCTGCCTTTATTTTGAAGCTGCATTCATACCTCATGCCTCAGCTTGCCACTGATAGTGCTTCAAGAAATCGATCCAAATTTTGGATGTCTCGGTCCAATATGTGCAGAGTTGTTCCGGCAATAGTGTCTCCAAAGTTGGCCTCGAGATCGTGGTTGTCAAAGTGACTAAGGACCTGTCGTGGCCCTCTGAAAATAACCAAGGGGCGTCAAGTCAGATGATCACGGAGGCCAATTGGAATGACCCAGTCGCCAAATCTCAAAGTGAGAACTTCCAGCGTTGCGACGCTTGTATGGCATGTAGCGCCTTTTTGTCAGAACCACAGCTGGAATATGTCGATGTTGTCGAGTCCTTGGCCCAGAAAGTCTGTTAACACCGCTCTATACCTGAGACCATTGACGGCAAAGGGGTCTCTACAAGGCCCGATGATGCCGACACGCCATAAACCGCGACAAACAGTCAATCTCTGTGGATGCTTGGTTGAACACTTGTGTGCTGTGTTCGCTTCAATAATTCAGTTGATTGTCCCTTCTGTGGTGGTCACAAGTATATTGGGTCTAGCCACCATGAAATGAAGTGGCTGTGGCGATGAAGAGGAACAAGAGGACACCCTCACTATCCCCGCTATTGTCCAGTCTATGCCATTTCAGCAAACTATCCATGGCCTCCAATCAAGTACAGTCATGAGGGTTCATTCCTCACTTGCATCAGAACGAGACCCATTCAGACCGAAATGAGTCGCGGCTTACTCTAACCCACCAACCTCCTTGAGACTGACTTCACTTCCCCTAACTCTCCGTGTTCAGGGAACCCCATTTGGACAGACAACTAAGTAAAGACCTTGCACAGTTTCAGTGCAATCCATTTGCATTGATCCCACGTCAATTTATCGACGAAAACTTCCCGCAGTAGACTCAGAATCCTGTCTGTTGCATAAGACAAGTCCGACAAACTGTAGCCGCCACTTACCGGCGCAACGCATTACTTTTCCCTTCACCGCCACTCAACGCGATATCCAAAGCATGGAAAAGAGAAAAGCAACAAAACACCACGAGTACACAAGCATATGCATGCCTTTAGAACCAGGGACTGGGGCAACGTCAACTGCTGCGCTCAGACACACAACGAACAAAACACACAACGAAATCAAAAGTAATGCGAAAGAGGCACATGCGAAAAAGCGAAGCTAATGCGAGAGTGAGGAGAAGGAATCAGATTCGGTACAGTTGCACTTGTGCAAGGTTTCGTCGTTTGAGCACGTCCCGCGCGCCGCAGCAAAAGCCATTCTAAACAACAGCGCAAACGAAAGGCGACGAGAATCTTCCTCTCCACCACAAGACTGCATGCAGCCTTGGCTATGGATTACCGAGAGCACTAGTGGAACAAGTGAGGAAAGCAACCCGCACAACTTGCATCTCATGCCAATAAAGCAGGTAATAAAATACGACGACAGATACAACTGTACGCCATTTGGTTGCGGATGGTGGAGGACGGATGGCGGACAGCGGATGGATCCGCGCGAACGGCAGGGTAACCCGCTTACCGTAATTACTGGGCTTAATAGCCCATCGTGCGGTCTGGTTGCTTTTCTCGGACGCGCAGCAACACACTCACCTAGTCACTGAGCCATCGCATAACTTACCCGGCTCAACATGTTTTGCCGTAGAGCCCCGAGCTCTGACTGAAATGGAATATCGTGTCGAGGATTTTATTGCCATCAAGGGGATACTAAGGCAGCGAAGCATCATCGCCGTCGATTCGTTGGGTGGGTGATGGACTCCAGCGGTTGGGATATTTTAATAGCCTCTCGTTTGCGCGATGGTGCTGCTTGCCTTTCCCAGGCCCGCCTATGCTCACGGAGTTTTTGCCAAAAGCATGTGATATAGGGTCCATTTAATTAAGAGATGGACATGTCGTTTCTGCGAAGCCGAACAGGTCGCTTGCTTGTTCTACTTGTTGCCGCCGGGATGGGATATGCGCACTGACCGACGCTGCAACCAGGACAACACTCTTCGGGCTTTGATTAGAGCTGAACGCACCTGTTGACTGTTCCAGTTGATTATTGAGGCAAGCAACTATTCGGGGATGGGTTGACGTTGGAGTGGAGTTGTTTAGAGATTCATTCGAAAAAAAGGGTTCGTTCTGGATAACGTTTGAGGGCACCTCATCTCAAAGAGTAGCTAAAATAGTTCTGGTGAGAGTTGATAGCAGCAGGAATACCCACACGAAGGGAATGAATATCGATTCTTACTTACTTCTGAGGTCTGCTACTCATGGAGGCTCAGAACCTGAGCACTGTCTTGCAACTTGAGCTGTCTGGCACCCGCCCTTACTTGATCTTTCTACTGGGCGTTCGGTCTATCTCTCCTTCTCAAACCAGGCCGGTCGGATTCGAAGGCTCTCTTTGATGGAGCTTTGTTGCCCATGCACAAAGCCGACCCAGTGCAGTCGACCGATCTTAGCCTTCCGGACTGCATCCACAGCTTGTAGAGTTCGCGATTGTGTCTTTAGTGGGACTGGCTAAAAGTTAGCGATTTCCGAATCTTAGCCATCTTCCCCAGTACCAGATTGGAATTGTGGGCGAGGAGTACCAGCAGCGCATCTCCTTCCCCCGGCCGAATGCTGTCGTATGCGGCTTTGAAATCGAAAACAAGTTGGTGCTCATCGATTTCTAGTCGTTTAAAGGATCTGCCTCAGTGTGAACATTTGATCTATTGTCGACTGGCTGGATTTCGTCGTTCTTCAGGTTTTCCGACACGAGTACCCCAACTCTTAGTTCCCTATCACTCTCCCCTTGTCAGGCCTATTGAGCGGCTCTTGGAAGTCCTGCTGGAATACATCCACTCCTTTTTTTCCTGCGAGTCAGTTACAAGATTACCCTCTCAATTTTGAAAAAATGGGTAGCGGTCCTAGTGCCTCTGCCCAGGCGTTTCCTCTCTAAACTCTCTCGACTTTTTCTTCCGACGTAGAAGCGTCTTTTTCTCCCGTCTTCTAGCATGCCTCTGGAAACACCCTAAATCAACTCCGAGACGGTAAAATTCTGCCGCCTCTCTAGACGGCACCACATCCCTCACACCAAGGAAGGCAATCATTGCTACTGACAAATCCCATAAATTCATGGACCGCATATACTTGTAGCTTCATCGAAACAAAACAAAAGCTCTTCTTGGATTGGACAGGAAGCAAATTAACAAATTTTCTCTGCCTCATAGGCAATCAAGCCAGAATACGTGGAGTGCAGTACAAAGAAGCACCAGAGATGGCCAGGAAGAGCAAACAGAACCACACTATATCGGCACTAGCTCCGCCCTTGCAGAAGTTGGGCTACGATTGCCAGGTCGTTATTCATTTAATGACTCCGACGACTTGACATAGTCACGGGATATTCGTAAAAACCACCAACTGGTTTTGAAATTGGTCAAATTCGACATCTAATGGGAACAGAAACAGGGACATCTTCAAACAAGCAAACGTCCATATGAAGGATATCCTAAGATGAGTTCAGTGTGGGCAGCGAGAAGCCAGGTGGAAAAGTGGGCTGGGCACTTTACCTATCTACCTACTCACTTACTTATCAGACCGACGACCCTTGGAGGGTCTGAGCCTGAGCTGCCTTCCATCGTTGACGGTCCTGGGCACTCTGCTTCCAGTCATGAAGAAAAACTTGTCTTGCTTCCGCGCTTACTTGGTCTTTATGCCGGAGATTCTGAGTCTGAGCAATTGCTGCCTTCCATCGTTGAAGTCCCTGGGCACTCTGCTTCCAGTCATCAAGACCAAGCTGTTTTGCTTCCGCGATTACTTGGACTTTCTACCGGAGATTCGGTCTTCCTCTCCTTCTCGAACCAGGAGGCTCGGATTCGAAGACCCTCTTAGCTGGAGCGTTGGTGTCCATTTGCTCGATGTGGCCGAACCAGTGCAGTCGACGCATTTTTGCCGTCCGAACTACATCCACAGTTCGTGGTTGTGTCTTCTCCTCCATTCACCTTCCTCGCAGACGGGACCATATATCTGACGCATAATTTTTCCTTCAAGGTACCAAAAATCAGCTGATGGGGGCATCTACCTGAGCGTCTTATTTCTCAATAAGCCTCCGCTCTCTCCGTAAATTTAGTTCATAGTCATGTAAAAGGCTCCCCCGAAGCCCTCGAAATATGCACTTTTCTTGTGATGGCGGTTTCGTTCGACCAAAATCTCTTGGCTCCCAGCCATTTCTTCCTGGCTTGACGTCGTTAGAGGTCTTCAAATTACAGTCCAATACAGTATGAGCTTGGGCTCATCCAGATTTTGCCATTCTGAAATATTTTTTTCCCACCGTGACTCCTCGGCGGCCCCTTCAGACCTAGTCCTTTACAGTATCAGAGGCTAGGTCGGGATCTTGGAATAGAGACGATGGCGGATGAGTCCTCTCTCTTAGGGTCAATGTGTGACGCTAAGATCACTTTGTCGAATTAAAAGATCTGGCTTAGCAGTTACGTCTTATAAAGGGGTCCCGAAATCAGGGCAAGATTTGAAATAAATAGAAACCCACAGTCTTTAGTTTTAAGATTGTTCTTGTTTTACTGAATCATAAGGTACACAGCATAAGTTTATTTATGGATTTAATATTGGCCTCCATGGTATCGATGGCATATCCGCCCTTTTTGTTGAACTTGTGCTGAATTTGTGGTGATGTGAAAATGTGGCTCCCGTAATGCGCGAGTGTTTATGGGCTTGTGGCCATACACCTTTGACTGGTATTACATCACACGATCTAGGAGGCCGATCAAATCGAATCACCGAAACGAGAGAGTACGTGACTAGAGAATGTCTCATTCATCATGTGGTACCGTCTTGTTGGAACCACATCATGATCTTCCAGTTACGCCTGCAGGAACTGTGAAAACTTGGCACCATATCGATATCGCGCACCAGGCACAGTCTGTCACTAGACCAGCCTAATTTTCCGAAAAGTATGACCCAAATATGCTTTCTGGCCATGTTCCACAGCAAGCCGTGAAACGCCAGACCGTTCCTAGCCGACCAGTGTGTTTAGCGCCTGCAACTGATCAAGTCCCATTGAATTTTTCAATTCAACCCTTCATAGGCACAGAACACTATCCAGACCATAATTTGAACTTTTCGAACTGTGGACGCTAAGCATTCGTTATTTTGGAGATGTTAGGTCTCCCCAGGGAAGTCTACGCTCAGGTGTTGGAAGCGCATTCTAGAGCTATGGTCGAGCCCGGGATGGAGGATGAACAGTGCGTCTTTCGACCCGGCAGATGTACAACCGACCAGCTATTCACTCTAAGAATGGTACTTGAGAAGGCTCGGGAGTATGCCAAACTCATCTACAGTTGAGTGAGACCCTCGAAGTAAACTCTGGAGTCCCCTTCCAAGGGCCATTCAGTCTCTATACACAAACTGTTGCAGCTCTGTTTGGGTTAACGGTGCTAAATCTACACCTTTTACCTTACTCGCCAAGGCTCCGTCTTATCGCCTCTCCTTTTCATTGTAAATATGGACTGTGTGTTGCAGCGCAGCCGAAGCGAGGAATGTTTGAGGCAACTTTGTTTGGAGATGACTTAGTTATCCTAACATCTTAACAGACGTTACTCCAGTGCGCTCTCGACAGGTTTGTGGCCTTATGTGCTGATGCTGGAGTGAAGGTCAACGTGGACAAATCGGAGGTTATGGTCCTCTCCAGAACGCCTGTTCACTGCACTCTACAGGTTAGTGGAGTCCCATTGAAGCAGGTGGAGAAGTTTAAGTATCCCGGGGTCTTTTCACGAGTGATGGACGGAGTAGTGCTGAGCTTTCCTGTAGGATTGGTCAAGCTGGGTCAATTTTGAAACAACTTGGTAGATCTGTAATCAGGAAGGCCGAGCTTGGTGTCAAAGCCACGTTCTCAACTCAGTATTTGTTCCAACTCTTGCCTTTGGTCATGAAATGTGGTTAATGACCGAAAGAAGCTGCTGAGACGAGATTTCTTCGTGCTGTTGGGGGGATTTACCCGCCGGGATAGGGTGAGAAACACGGCGGTGCGGGGAACTCAACGTAGAGCAGCTGCTTCCTCGATTAGAATGGCAATACGTGGATGGTTTGGTCACATGGCACGAATGTCCCCTTCATCACGACTTCCGAGGCGGGCTTTGAATGGGATTCCATCAGGTAGGCTTGGCAGAGCCAGGATGAGGTGATTGGACCAGGTCCAAATCTCGCCTGGTAACGCTTGTTCACACCTCCTGATGAGTTTAAGTCGATGGTTCGAGTGGTGTGGAGATCTCTCGTGCGTGCCGATCTTGCGAGTCAGAAGTTGATGATGAACACGTTGTTGTGTCGAGTCACCCTCCAGCTGTCAAATTGATTTTTTTTTTTTTTTCTGTGTAGCCAACTCAAATGGCGCCAAATACCAATTCGCATTCACTTTGGAACACCCTTTGCAAGAAGAACACATTTCTTGCTGGTGTCAGCCATTGCTTGTCATCATGGTTTCAACGACTTCAGATTCTTCTGCCACCCTATTCCACTGGGGTCCTGCATCCACCAACTGCTAGTGTGAACTCTAAAACCTCGAAAACACCTCGATTTCTAACTAAATCTGTCGTGCAATGAAAGTCTTCCCCTGAGCCATCCCGGCTTAACTCTTGGATAAACTCGCAAGTCCAACTCCGAGAGAACACAAAAGAATAAAGTGCACACAACCACCAACCAATCGATGGCGATCGGTCGCCCCACAGTGTGCACAGACAGCTTCGGTATCCGGCAAAGCAGCAGCCGTGGCCAGGCAACAGCAACAGCAACTACAAATCGGTTTTGCCTGATCCGCAGCTACTGATGTTTTCTGTCCAGAAATCACGTTCCCTCGTTTGCATAGAGAGTCAAGTCAAGCTGCGAGAGGCTGCTTTGCATTTTAATTTATCGCCAACCGTCGGCGACCACCGCCGACCAGCCAGTCGACCAACCGACCACAGCACGAGCATAGATACCTTAAGAGTGTCTTTTTTTGTTTGTTTGAGTTGCGAGCTGAATTTTTGTGTTTTGACATTTGGCGAATGGGAAACATTTCGCGGCGACCGACGACGATTGCACTCGGTCGGTGCGCGCATTTCAGCATTCCTGCCGCTCCGCGCGACTCCGACTGCGTCTTCGTCCCTGTCGCTCATTGTCAGAGTCATCTGTGCTTGGCCATGGTGGTGATGTTGCTTTTTATAGCCTTCCCTCGTCATGGTGCTATTCCTCCAATTTTACGCAGCCACACTCACACAAGGGCGTTTTGCGCGCCGTATGTTGCAATAGCTTGCGAGCTCTGCGCGTCGTCACCGTCGTCGTGCTCATACTGTGCAGCAAGACAAGCCAATCGTTTGGGATGCGAATTGTGTGTGCACGCCGTCGCCGTACCGTCCCCCCATGACGACGCACGGACGGATATCTATCGAGCTAGCAAAATGCATGCAGCAAGTGTACGAATCACCACCACCACCTTCTTGTTTCTCCCGTTGTTGGTAGGTACTCGCTGGCGAAGCCAAGTCCCCTCCCGACCGTACACATCACTACTGCTGCTGCTAGTCTCGTAGTAGAGTAGGGTACGGTGGAGAGACCTCGTAAACAGAGCCACTGGCGAAGAAGCAAGAATACACACACCACGGTGGTGTGCGGTCGGTTGCGAAGGAGGTGGCCGAAGAAGGGAAGACTTGGCGTTTAATTCACAAACTCTGACAGACGACGGGGCGAGAAATTGCCAGTCTCTCGCTGTCGATGAGAGAGTTTGGTTGTTGCGTTTTTTATTCACACTCACTATCGTGGTGGTACGCTCTCAGAATTAACTCGTGTATCGGGAATCGTGAATCGCGAGTCTCTCAACTCGGAACTCCGTCAACTCATCGTTGTCGTCCTGTGCTCGACGATCACAGAGCTGCATGCTTCCGTTCAGTTTGTCATCGTCCTCGAGTGCAGCCGGGAATCCTCAGTCAAAAATCGCGCGCGCCCCAGTCTCGGCTAAAAAAGTATCTTTCGCAAAAATCTTCTTTCTTTCGTTAATTAAGTCCGGTATTTGGAAATTTTGCGCGCATACAGGTGAAAACCGGTTGGCAGCCTGATCAGCCAACCAACAAATCCACCGACAGTGCTCCTCTTGGGAACGTCGTTGTTATCATCGCTGCCGTCTTTACCGTCTGTCGTCGCCTTTGTTGTTGCTGTCGTTTTCGTTGTCGTCATTGTCGTCATTGTCGTTGCCGTCGCCGCGGCGGGTCAATTAAATTCAGAAGACGTAATCGCGTGCCTCCTCCTTGCCCGGTGCCCGGTTTAGGATTTTGATTTGATTTTTATTCGGTTCGAGGCTAGATCTGTGTGAAAACCTGCACCAGCACAGCCAGCGTCGTCAGTCTCACACAGCCGCTGTCTGTTGCTTAATAGTGTCTCTGCGTGTGTGCATGTGTGCGCGTGTGTTAGTGCGGCTGTTGTATGGTTGATTTCGCGGTTTCGTGCGGCCTACTCCATTACAAGTTCGTCTGCTCGGTTCTTCTTTCATTTCTTTCTCGTGCTTTCCGCTCCACCGTAACATTTCACATCGTTTGCGCTGATTTTCTCGTGTATTATTCGCACGGTTTGCTGCCGTTGTGCACGCGGGACCGGGAGCGGTGAGTGTGTAAAACTAGGCAAAACAGAGAAATACCAATAATTGCAAGTGGCAAAAGGAGAAACACCCAACACACCGAGAATCCAGAAAGCCAAGCGTGTGCGAGAGAGGAGAAACTGAAAAAAGGAAAACAAAACGCGACAAACAACAAATACCAGTTAAAAATAGCAACACAATTTTTGTTTTTAATTTTTTTTTTGTTCGATCTTGTTGTTGCTGCATTTTTGCTTTATTTTTTTGTTTTTTTATTTTGCTGCCAAATCGGTGTACTGCCAGTGGTGTGGAACGTGGATATGCGAATTCGAATGCGATGCAATTGTCAAACTGAACGAGTGGCCTGCATGGAGGCAAGTTGGAAACTTGATAGGCCAGTCAGTGTGGTTTGGGAGGATATTTCGACACTTCACCCATAGAGCGGATACCGTGTCACACGGGAAATTGCAGAGAACTTGTGTGCGGTGGGGTGGTGACTGCTGCAAGGACACACGAGGTAAGCTTTTCAAAGGAAAATACGTAAATGTGTCAAAGTTTTCGTTCGATTCTCTGTGGCAGTGTGTATACTTGACGAACAGACGTCCCGTCAAGAAAAGCCTGGGACATACATACGTTCCACTTGAAAAGTCTCCATCATTTTTGTGATATGGAAACGAAGTGGATTCGAAACCTTTTCGTCCAGACCTCATCCGTTTTATTTACAAATTCCCCGGCATGTGGCAGTCTTTTCTGAGAAATTGGACTAGGGGGCTTGACACCCACCGCCATAGCTTGTGGATGAACTTCTGCAACTTTGTGTCGTTTCAATGGGTGATCCTTTGGGGCTTCCTTTCACGATTCTTAGTATCCGTCTACTCGCCGTTAAAAGTTTTGAAGGATTTTCACTTCCAGGTAAAGGATATCAATGTATTTCAAAAACTTTGAACGTCGTTGACTTCGGTTTTATTAAGAGCAGTGGACATTTTGTGAATACTGTGTTTCATGAAAGGAACTAAAGGGTGTTCCAAAATGATGTGAATTAAATAGAAAAACACAGGTTTTAGTCTTCCGTTTATACTATAAGTCTTGGTCTACCTCGGCTCCGCAGTAAATATGTTCGCACACCGTTAGTACCGAATTACTCTGGCAATCGCTGTTTCTTTGGGCTCAAGAGATAATTGAGTAACTGAGCCAGCGCTCGAAACAACAAGCTGACTTTATTCATCACTCTGCTCATCCCTGTCCTTCTCTGCGGCGCAGAGGACATTGACGCTATACAAAGCCGAGGAAGAAGTTCTTGGTCGTTTTGAGAGAAAAGTTCTGCGTGCGATTTCTGATCCTGTTTGCGTTGATGACGTGTGGAGGAGAAGATTCAACCACAGCCGGCATGCACCCAGTCTTCGAATCCAACGCTTAAGATGGCTTGGTCATGTAGAGCGGATGGAAACCACAGCTCCGGTCCAAAGAGTCTTTGGTGGCAAAATGCCCTCGAATGAGGTGGCGCACACAAGTGTAGACGGACCTCAACAAGCTTGGTGTGCGCAACTGGAGGCAGCTGGCTGCTGGAGAGGCTTGTTGGTTGAAGCCCAGGTCCATCCCAGGCTCCAAACAAAGAAGAAGAAAAAGCTCGGGAATAAGATAAAGGGCGAATTCATTTTAAAAAAAATTTCTAATTTCCACGCGTTTTTATTTTAACGGAGGATTAGTATAGGGTCTATAATTTAATTCGTGCGTTTATTTTTTTTTTTTTTTTTTAATTTGAACGTTTATTTAAGAAAAACATGTATTTTCAAAGTATTGCCCATCTGAAGCCATAACTTTTCCCATCTTTCTGGCAATTTGTGGTTCCCATCCCAAAAGAACTGCCCCGGCTTTGTAGCCAAGAATGAATCAAGCCAATTTTTAATATTCTGCTCTGATGTGAAGCGTATTTCAGTGAGGGCGTTCTGCATCGACCGAAACAAATGGTAGTCAGAAGGAGCAAGGTGTGAGCTATAAAACTTCCCATCCACTGTTTTCCAAATCGTTCTTAACCGGAATAGCATCGTGGGGCCTAGCCTTGTCATGATGGAAAATTATTGCCTCGTGTCTGTTCGCATATTCCGGGCGTTTTTCGGCTACTGCTCTCTTCAAACGGATTAATTGTGTTCGGTAGCGTTGTCCATGGTTTCACCCTGTTTTAGCTGCTCATAATACAGCACACCCTTCTGATCCCACCAAATACAAGCGCCATGGATATTCGGCTTTGCCGTTGATTTGGCTGGTTGGCCAAGCCAAAATCACTACTTTTGGCACATTCGCTCAGCTAGCGCATGTTAACCAGAAAGTTCCACCAAAATACGGTGACTTTCCGCAGCAGTTTTCTTCATATTAAAGCAATGAAGAAGAACTCCCCGCAAAAACACTTTTTCAGGCCCAAAGTCCGACATATTTGAGTAAAAAAAAAAAAAAACAACTGAAATGACAGTAGCTTTCCAACGCATGTTCCAATGGAATAATATCAGTTACGCCATCTCTTAGCAAACCGTACTAATTAAGTTATAGACCCAATACTTAATATTTTTTTTTTTTTTTAAAGTGCAAAATGAACAGTAACTGAACTATGCACTTACCCTCAATAGTCTTGTAACTACAGCTATTTTTCCAAAACTTTTCCACCAATTCATTTTAACTTAAAAGGCACACAGCCGAAACTTGCCCCAGACTGCCATTTTTTTAAGCAGCTTCACCGACACAGAATTTTGCATCCTGACAGAAGAACAGTTAGGCTTTTAGGAAAAAAAAAAAACTCATGGAAAATAAACTATTTTGCTGGCTTTTGAAACGAGGCAGCTGACACCTGTAAGGTCAGCCCCCGCCGGCTGACCTTACATGCCATCACCCTATCTAGAGAAGAGAAGAGAAAAGAGAAAAATAATTAGGTACGTAAGAAACCTACAATACTTCAAAGAATGAAGAGAGAAGAAACAAAGGGTTGTTTGATAAACATGGATGCAGCTGTTAAGTAAATATTTGTCACGTAAACTTTATTAATTAAGCATTGTATTTTTGATCCACTTATACAAAATACTTACAGTGGCTCACAGCTTATTCGACCCAAAAAATTCAAACTAACAAAATAAAAACAAAACAAAATAAAAAAAGCAGAAAAATTAATTGACATTTAAACTTAAAGAAAATAGCTTCATTTATTAATTTTAGCTCAAAATAACATACAAAATTAACAAAACCAAATAATTTCTATAATTCAATGTCACAGCTTATTTGACCCACTTAAAAAAAAAAGGAAATGAAAAAAGAATAACAAATATTTTCATTGATATTTATATTTGGTGTGGCCCCCTTTTGTCCTATAACAGTTTTAAGCCGGTTAGGATATGATTCCACTAATTTCTTCGTCGTTGCACAAGGTATTCTTGCCCATTCTTCAATTAAGGCTGTCTTCAGATCGCCATTGTGCTTTCAATTAATTGTAACTTTCCGACCCCGCTGCTGATATACAGGCACAAACCATGACATGACCACATCCATGCTTGACTGCTGGCTTCGAGTGTTTATCCTGCAACTCTGTATTTGGCTTACGCCATACATAAGATCGTCCATCGGATCCAAAAATATTAAATTTGGACTCATCAGCAAATATGACTTGCTCCCAGAATCTTGAATCCTTCGTAATGTGCTCCTTTGCATATTTAAAACGGCAATCCCGATTTATTTTATTAATGAAAGGCTTCCTTCGTTCGACTCTTCCGTTTAAATCGTTATTTCTTTATTAGCTAGTTTTGGTGCCGATAATTTGGGGTTTTGCCTCACTTTTTGCACAATATACCGTCCGAAGCACTAAACATTTTATTTGGAGCATTTCTCCCTTTATTTTCCACATGATTTTGGAACAAAAAACGTGCCATCCGGTATATTAACAATTTCAGCAATTTGCCTACTAGAACACCCTTTCTTGTAGTGATGGAGGACCATCTCACGCTGCTCAATTGTGGTGCGCTTTCCCATCGTCGTAACACGTGTTTTCTTGATGCAAACTAACCGAAACTGATGACTCAATTTCAATTTGAAATTGTGACCACAAAGAGAAAGACGCAACAAGGATCTACAAGGATAACGAGAAGGGCCGTTATCCTCAATTTCGTGCGATCACAAGCAAATAAGCTGTGACATTGAATTACAGAACAAAGTAATTTGTTTTTGTTAATTTTGTATGTCATTTTGAGCTAAAATTAATAAATTAAGCTTTTTTGTTTAAGTTTAAATCTTAATTAACCTTTTCTGCTTTTTTATTTTGTTGATAACTTGTTTTTGTTTAGAAGCCATTCTAGTTTGAATTTATAAATAAGGAGTGGGACGAATAAGCTGTGAGCCACTGTACATGCTTATTATACTGCATGAAGACTGACCCTGCTGAATTTGCATCCGAATGGGTCCACGGCAGGGATAGTGGAGAGAAGATATCCATCTTCGGACATTTTTGCCCCTAGTCCACACCGGAGATGTAGTGGGGTTCCCTTGTATTTCACACATACTTTTACACAAACCGTGGATTCACCACGCAATGGCGGCCGATTCGTGGATCTTCGTGGGAATGTCGCAGGTTCGGGGATTTTAGTGGGAAAAAGGGCGACAGATTGCCGAATTCGCTCACGATCCATGTATTGTTGTGCGGAGGGTGTTCAAAAGTTGTTCGTAACTTGCACGTATTGCTATATGGACTTTCGTGAATAAAAATCGAATGTAATGCTCATCGCACTGGAACTATTTCACCTCAATTTAATTCTCAAGTATATACACAGCCTAATCATAAACCATACCTGACAAGTTGCCTCAACACATTAATTCCACTCTATAGCCTTAATTAATGAATCCTGAAAACTCATGCATTCCACTTACATTTTGATAACAACAATGACAAGATATTGCAATTCTAACCAAGGCATTAGAAAATGTTGCCAAAATTGTACGTTAATTTTTATCAAAATGTTTGCAAGAAGCGAAATGAGTAAAGAACATTTCAATAATGTTGTTATTAGTTATCTGTACGCATGATTCGTGTGCATGCATTTTATATAAAAATACCAACTCTAGTAGAGGATTAATCTTGTCCTAGTATCTCAGACTATAACTTGCTCAGATGGGAGCTTAAGGAATCGACTTCATGAACATGAGCTTTGTTCGTTCGCTTACCCCTCCATACTGTGCTTAAACTTAACACCAAAATTTGAAATAACGTCCAACTAACGAGCGAATTTTCAACTAAGAACTCTAATCCACCCCTCTTCTAGGCTGGGGAAGGGTATCAGCTGTTCTTAAGAGCTCACACGTATTCACAAAAATCGTCCTGTCAGGCGGCAGGACAAGTAGAAGATGGATCTCTATCCCTCCATTATCTCTGGTCCACGGCTCGATCCAAAAAAGGAATCCGGTCACGAGAAGTCTCAACTCACACTGACACCGACATAAGTCAGGAGTGTGGTGAATTCCTGCAGCTCCACGGACGAACGTCGTGAATGGTGTTGTTGTGGGCCACCACACTGTATTGGACCACATGCAGTGTGTAATCTGATGGCTTTTCATAAAGATTACAAATGCAAATCTACACTACAGTAGTGAGTAATCAAGATTACATGAACAGCTGATTACTGCGCAGAGCATTTTTGAATACATGTATTGTGGTGGAAGTAAGCAGTGTGGTTGCAAGTGTTACAAGATGGTAATATGGAGCGAGAAGGCAGCATGTATGGTTCGTAAACTAACACGTAAAAACACATTTAGTATATCTCTCGTCATCTCCTGTTCCCTGTCATGAAATATATGCATGGGTCTGGGCAGACCCTTACGCTAAATTTACCGCCTTATGTGTCACCGCTCATCGGAGGGTTGATTCTAAATGTCGCCATAAAGTTAGGAAAATGTCAATTCCACAAAGCCGACAGTTGCTTATAGCATACGATAGTAAAAGGTGATTTTTTAAAAACTATAAAAATTCATGAAATCTTTATTTGAATCGGTAGTACGGTCCATATAATTTAATGTTTGAAGATTATTTCGTGCAAATATTGACCTAGACTGCGCCTCAAAGGGTCCATCCGCTTAGTCCGATTTGGCATACTCTTTCCAGCGTTTCGGCCGGTATCTCACGAATAAATGCTTCAATGTTGTCTTCCAATGCTTCAATTGAAGCGGGCTTGTCTGTATAGACATGAGCTTTAACGTAGCTCCACAAAAAATAGTCCAAAGGCGTTAAATCGCACGATCTGGGCGGCCAATTGACCGGTCCCGAACGTGAAATAAAATATTCACCGAACAAGTCCATTGGTGCGCGTGCTGTGTGGCATATGGCACCGTCTTGTGGAAACCACATGTCATGCAAGCCAAGCTCTTGCATTTTGGGCAAAGAAAAAGTTGGGTATCATCTCACGGTTACGTTACGATTCGCATCATCTTTGAAGCACCAATAACTTGCTTTGAAGCCCATAAACAGCACCAAACTGTGACTTTTCTGGATGCATTGCTAGCTCTTGCAATGCTTCTGACCGATATTCACTCCAAAATCGACAATTCTGCTTATTTACGTACCCATTGAGCCAAAAATGAGCTTCGTCGCTGAACACATGTGATGTCGCGATGAACTTTCTTAACAGAGCACGCATTTTGATAAAATTCAATAATTTGCAAGCGTTGTTCGTTTGTAAGACAATTCATGGTTAAATTGTAGACCAAACTGAAGATGTTTGACAGTGAAACAAAACACGAAACGTGCGTCAGCTGTTTAGCAACAAAGGCCAGTCTGATAAGCAACTGTCGTTATCTTTGTCTGCGTTCTCAGTGAAGTTTATCTCTGATCTCTTTAAAAATCGAACGGCAGTATCAACGTGTTGTGTACCTTGATTGGACTTGAACCAATTCACAAACAAAGGTGAAGTGGAAGCATAACTCCATGCAGTCTCGTCACCTCGAATAAAACGAATAGAAACTTAATAATCGCCGGATTTGTGTATTATTTGGAGAAAAATCCAATATACCAATAAGTTGTATTTTTAAACCCTTTTCAATTTATTAAGTATGCCACACGTACCCTCATCGTCCCTCTGAAAGAAGCAAGCAAGTTGTCGACATTTTTACCGACATTCAATCTTTCGAATCGGCATTTCAGCAAACGACTTCCTTGACAGTCGATATTTTACTTCGGCGGTCAAACTTTCTTGCGACATTACGGAGTGCACAGTAAAATCGACATTTGTGAACGACATCGTTTTTCGCCTGAACCTTTTCACATCACTGAGGGATTCCGCTCTACCCTTAATTTCAGTCAAATTATTGATTTAAACTAAAAGTCCTTTAACTATTCCTTAAATGTGTCGATATTCACAAAAACCATCCTTGTACCGTCTTGTGGCTATTCAGTTGACGCAAGTAACGAGCGACGAGAGTAGTTTTTTTCTTCAAACTCCTCTCTCAACATCGTAGGCAAGCAGTTAAAACTATGCTGTGACAAATGCACGCACGTCAAAGTCAACTATTAAACCATGTACATTCCTTGTGGTATCTGAAGTTGAAGCGTTGTGAATGTTATGCTTTTTTACGTCACTCAGCCGCTTGTCGGTTCCTTACTACTCTGCATTAGACAAGCCAACATAAACATTCATCGGCGGTTGCGTTGGCACATCAATGCTGTGCACGAAAACGCGCTTCTGTCTGAGCCAGACAAATCTCGTGAAGACAAAAAATAAGAAAAAGTTTTGATGGAGGTCTATATATTTTTTGAGAACTATTTTATCATTGCCACAAACTGAGTTCCGTGTCCGCTGTCACCTTGACCATTCGTCCAGTCTTCGCCGATGGGCCAGCATGTGGAGGCCCCCGTTTCTCGCCTAGTTGGGCACCTGTTAAACAGTGTCCTGTGTTCACTGTCAATACCAACTGCATGCTTTCGTCTTCTCAAAAAATCCCCCGAGTCATTGTCTATTGCCGTGTCATGGGTTTTTTTTTTTTACCATTTGTGGCCGCGTCCTTATCCACTTCGAAAATGTGTCTGTCCATCGTGGCGTTAAGCTTGAAGTAATCGCTTTCAGAATTCATCTCTAGGTTCAGCACACACTGTAGCTGCAGAAGAAGGATCTTCTGGACCCAATGATGTCTCAAGACGAGGTGTGGTGCTCCTCTATCAGTGAAATGATCTGCTAATGATCTCAGGTCTCCGTCACCGGAAGCCTGATCAACCTGAGCTCTCACCTATAATGGATCGCGAGTAGATTCCCGCACATTGATAAAAAATAATGTCATCTCATGCACAACGCTCTCAGACACACTGCTCCGGAGCACACCGCACCAAAGATTGCTTATCATCTCGCCGTGGAATTGCAGCTGCAGCCTTCGACTCAAGTTCTAGTGCGAACCCTTTATCCCGCCAGTAGTGCGTAATACCCGTGATAAGCGTGACAAAAATTCAGCAGGCATCAAGTCATCCGTGAGCGCGGAGCACGCATCCGCATGCTCCTCGTCTTCAGTTAATCGCCAAAAGCGTACAGTAACGCGGTAAACTTTCACCGTTCCGTCGATTAATCACTGTCGGATTATTCCATTAGTGGAAGGGATACCCGTCCGAATCGCACACAGCCTGCACTCGTCGATCGTTAATCACGTGCGAAATAATTAGCACGCGAAGTGTTTTCAGCGCGAAATGAATGTCAAAACAAATTCTCCCGCCCGTTAATTCGGATCCACGCTCATCAGGCGGCGGCGGCGGCGGCGGCTTGGTGACAGTGAAGCCGTTGCCAAAAATACCGTCAAACGACTCTTGCGTAGGCTACACGAGAGCTAACGAACCTTATATACGTTCGTTCTGTTGCATGCATTGCATGACAGCCAGCGTCTGCGGGGCTGAGTTCTACCTCCAAACGTGTACCCTTGAGGGTACGTAATGCAAGGGCAGACGAAAATATAATTAATTGTGAAAAGCAATCATAAATTCCTTTGTTTTCTAGTATTCCATCTAATTACGTGGGGGAAGCGACGGCAGGTCGGATAACTTACCTCCCCCCGGGCTGAGTGACGGTGGGAATTTATTCAAATTTACAGCGCTGATGTCAATGGCCTATGGCGTGACAGACGGCCACGGTGTCTGGACTTGGGGCGGGCGGGCGGCCGTTCGGGTTCGGTTCGAGATGTATGGAAATGCTTTTTCGGAAGCCTTCAATTTTCAAGTGTAATTGAGTGTTGAACTTTGACGAGTTTGCTGATGAATGGCACGAGTGCTTGGGAGTCGCATGGCTGACCTTGAAAGTGTTGTTCGCTTCTGCTTTGAAGGGGGCAGCACGTGCAGTCGGCTTTGCACCGGGCACTTGCTTGGTGAGTCTAACAGACATGTCTGATGATGAGTAAATGATAGAACTGGTCTTTTTTTGTGTGGAGCTATACTCTGGGGTGGACATGGGCCTCAATCAACCAACAAGTCACTCCAGCTGGGATAATCTCCGCGAACACCCAAATGTGTCTTGTCTTGAGAATGAATTCTCTTGTCAAACAAGAAAAGGAGAAAAAGACGAGCGTTGAGAATTGCGCTTCATAAAGGTGAACACCAAGTGAAGTGCTTTACCTTATTTGTCAGAAAGTAGGAATTTCGTGTTTTTTAACCTTGAACGCATATGATTCGTAGCTAGCTGGGTTGTTGGAAAATGTTGGGTCTATAAATTAATTCCTGGGGTTTGCCAAAAGATGGCGTGACTTGTATTATTCCATTGGAACATGCGTTGGAAAGCTACTGTCATTGTACGTCATTTCAGTATATGTCATTCATTTGAAGCGAATATGTCGAACTTTGTGAATGAAAAAAGTATTTTTGCGGGGAGTTCTTTAAATATGAAGAAAACTGCTGCCGAAAGTCATCCTGTTTGAGTGGAAGTTTATGGTGAACATGCGCTAGCTGAGCGAATGTGCCAAAAGTAGTAGCCAATCAACGGCAAAGCCGAATATCCATGGCGCTTTGTATTTGGTGGGATCAGAAGGGTGTGCTTTATTTATGAGCTTCTAAAACCGGGTGAAACCATCAATGGACATCGCTACCGAACACAATTAATCCGTTTGAAGAGAGCCAGGAACATGCGATCAGACACGAGGCAATAATTTTCCATCATGACAAGGCTAGGTCCCACGTTGCTATTCCGGTTAAGAACTATTTGGAAAACAGTGGATGGCAAGTTTTACCCCAGACCTTGCCCCTTCTGACTACCATTTGTTCCGGTCGATGCAGAACGCCCTCACTGAAATACGGTTCACATCAGAGCAGAATATCAAAAATTGGCTTGATTCATTCTTGGCTGCCAAGTCGTCTCAGTTCTTTTAGGACGGGATCAACAAATTGCTAGAAAGATGGGAAAACGTCTTAGCTTCAGATGGGCAATACTTTGAATAAGACTATTATGCATGTTTTTCTTAAAAAATGTTAGAAATTTGAAAAAAAAAAAAAAACCGCACTAATATAAGTTATAGATCCAGTGAAATAAGATTTCTATTCAGGATAATAAAAGTTTAGACTGACAAACTAATCCAAACAAGAAGACCAATACATGGTAGCAGCAAGCAACCTTCAAGTGGAATATGAGACTCGTCTTAAATCATTTAACATAACTGCTATAACGGGTTAATGTTCAAACCGATTAAACTAAACATTCCTAAATATCTAGTCAATATTTAGTTCTTTTGTAGTCTCCTGGAGTGAGAGTTTGTCGTCAACAAAACCTGTCCCAGCTGGAGTTCCACAAGGATCAGTTCTTGTCCCTGTCCTCTTCAATATATTGCACTTTATTCAGATGACTTGGCTATATACTCCTCACATGAGCTTGGTTCAGTGATAGAATATATTCTGCAGATAGGTATACAAAGATTTTTCGAATGCTATACAAGCACTGGAAAACGAAAATAAATGCAGATAAGTGCAAGGCTATGTTCTTTACAAGAAGACGACTTAGTGGCTTCTTACCTACTTGAAGTCTCCACCTAGGCAACACCGTTATACCGTGAGTTGATTCTGCTAAGTACCTCAGGGTGTACTTAGACAAGAAAGTGACTTTCGCCAGTCACGTAGGACAGATTTTAGATAAAGTTAACATTGTTTTCAAAATTCTGTATCCCCTAATTAATCGCAAATCCCTCCCGAATATGCAGAATAAAATAACAATTTTGAAGGTAATTTTTCAAGCACTTCTCAAGCAAACCCATATTAAGAGACTGAAAACTACTAGATTCTTAAAATAATGCTTAACTTGCCGCCAGACTTCTCTCCTACTGTTGTGCACGAAAGAGCAGGCGTTATCCAGATTGGGCGAACGATTGAAGTTCTCAATGAAAAGTTCATATCCAGATTAGCGATGGACAATTGCGAATAAAAACAATCGAATAATTCGATTGTTGTCGCAATCGCAATTATTCGAATTCAAATTGAGCGGAGTCGTTTGTTGATTTTCGATTCTTGTAGGTACGATTCCAATCGTCAACGAATGTGTGTATTTGCCGACTCTTCAAGTCGGAGAGAGATTCCCATTGTTCCCATTTTGGTAGGAATAGTTTCTTATTGGAGCAACAGCTTTACGCTGATTTTTTTGTATGGAGTGTGAGTAGGAAAATTTGTAATTTGCATTCGTCGATTGTTTTAGTGCGATGTTCATTTTATTCTGTACGTACGTAATTGTCTTTGCATTGTGTCGCTTAGTGAGTTTTTAAATACAATAAAAAGTCTGTTGTTTTGACGTAAGTTTAATATAAACAATAAGAACGATGTCAAAATTTAGCCCATCCATAGTTTGGAACTTTTTCGACAAATTTTGTGGCAACAACTTTGTTAAAACGAAGTAACCACTCTGCTACGTTCCACAAAAACACAACAAATCTAAAAGATCACTTAACACGGGAACATCCATTGCAGTTACTGCAGCATGAAAGTGAAACAAGGCCGCAAGAATCCACGTTACTCCCGGCATCATCTGGAGACGCACAGCTAAGTACCCGTACAGGTTCAAACCAAGATGAACCGGACCCAGCCCCTTAAAAAACAAAGGCAAATGCGTTTGTTTGCGGCTACAGATAAGAAAATCGACTATATTAAATTAAATGAGTGTATTCTTCGCATACATATCCATAACAACAGATTTATGGACATCTGATAGCACTAAAAGTCATATTACTGTAACTGGTCACTTTGTTTCTAATTACTGCTTAAAAAGTTGTACTCTGGGCACGAAAGAAGTTTGTGAAGCTCATACAAGTGAAAATTTTAGTGCTGCAGTAAAAAATATTTTAAACAGCTTTCCCGGATCAATGGACAAAATCGATGTTATAGCAACAGACAATGCATCGAATATTAAAAAAGCTGTTAATGATCATTTAAGAAAAACTCATCACCCATGTATAGCCCACACTCTTAACCTATCAGTTCAGGAATCGATCGGTTTAAGTGCGTTAAAACCGTTCCTAGATAAGTGCAGACAAATTGTTAACACATTAAACAAAGTAGCTGCATATAAACTGAGAGAATTACAGGAGCAAATGCAATTACGGCTCCTTAAAGTAAAAAAGGATGTTCCGACAAGGTGGAACTCCATTCTGTTTATGTTAGAGCGGTTATTTCAGATAAAAGCTCCCCTTTCAGTCGCTATGAGTAGTTTGGTAAATGCTCCGGATAATTTAGATGCAAGGGAGTGGGCAATAATTAATGATGTTATACCACTGCTACGACCTATTCAAATATTGACAGATGATTCATCTGGAGATACATATCCCACACTATCTAGGATACTCCCTCTTATAAAAGGGCTACAGCTTGCATTAACTAATAAGTACCTGAGTACAAAAATAGGGCAAATCTTGAAAGATTCCTTACTAAAAGTCTTAAACAGAAGACTAGGTTTCCTTGAAAGCCTCAAATCATAGCAAAGTGTACGATTTTAGGTAAAAGGCTGGTTTTGGAACTCAAGAAAATGCAAATAGAGCTCAAGATTGGCTAACGGAGGAATTAGCAGCACTTATTCAACACCAATCCAGCGGATCTGATTGTTCTAAAGTCTAAAGTCTAAGAAATAGACTTTCTCCAAAAAGAATTAATGAAATTTTATTTCTAAACAATAATTTTGATTTAAAAATTTATTTGTAATGTTTTTTTTTTTTTTTGAAGTCATGTTTGTATTCTTTTTTTGTATGGAATTTTCATTACTTTACAATAAAATTGAAATGAAGGAAAATCTTTTTATTTTTTATATCCAGAGTTGCATTCGGATTTCAGATTAAAATTCAACAAGTACACTGACAACATATGAATAAATCGAGAAATACATACATTCCTACAATGGGAAACGGCATTCTCTTGGTTGTAGTAGGTACTGAGAATAAATTGTAGAATTCGATTCGATTATTATTCGATTGTTTTCAAATGAGACCGAATAAATCGACAATCGAATTCAGTTTTTAACAATTGCCAATTTATTCGATTGTGAAATTCATTCGCAATCGCCCATCGCTAATGCAGATGCATTGATGTTGATAACGAACTTATTAAGGAGTTACAAAAGTTGTAAAGTTTGTACTCTTACTATACTGAGCAGCTTATTGTTTAGCTATTGTTGATTATTTATTGAAAATTATATATTTGTTAATTATTTACTATTTATTATTCGTTTCCCTCGTATTACTTACTTACTTAAGGTGGCGCTACAGTCCGGGGTGGACCTGGGCCTCAACCAACAAGCGTCTCCAGCCAGCTCGATCTTTAGCTAGCTGTCTCCAGTTTCGCACGCATAGTTGGTTGGGGTCCCTTTCCACTTGCGTGCGCCACCTGAGTCGCGGTCTTCCTCTACTGCGCAGTCCCTCGGGGGTGGATTCGTAGACTTTTCGGGCCGGAGCATTGGTTTCCATCCGCTCTACATGACCTAGCCACCTCAATCGTTGGATCTTCACACTTCACACACACACACACACGAAAATCACACGAAGAATTTTCCTCTCGAAGCAACCAAGAGCAGCTTCATCCGCTTTTGATAAAGTCCATGCCTCCGCGCCATATAGCAGGACTGGGACGATTAAGGTCTTGTAAAGCGTTAGCTTGGTTGTTCGAGAGAGGGCTTTGTTTACCAATTGCTTTCTTAGCCCAAAGAAGCAGCGATTGGCAAGAGTTTTTCTTCGTTTGATTTCAGCGCTGGTGTCGTTGTCTGAATTGATAGCGGTGCCTAGGTAAACAAAGTTTTTGACTACCTCAAAGTTATATCTGTCTGCTGTGACGTTCTGACCGAGACGTCGGTGTTGGGAGTCCTTTCTCGTTGACAGCACATACTTGGTCTTACCCTCGTTTACCGCTAAACCCATCTTAGCGGCCTCCGTTGCAATACCCACAAAAGCGCCGTTGACATCACGCTGCGTTCTTCCGATAATGTCAATATCATCGGCATATGCGAGTAGTTGGACGGACTTCTGAAAGATTGTTCCTCTGGTGTTGGCGTTCGAGTTTTGAACAATTCTTTCAAGAACGATGTTGAAAAAGTCGCATGACAGCGCGTCGCCTTGTCTGAATCCTTTTTTGACATCAAAGGTCTCGGTTAGGTCTTTACCGACCTTGATGGAGCAGCGTGCATTCTCCATCGTCATCCTACACAAACGGAAGAGTTTGGTAGGGATGCCAAAACTAGACATTGCTCTGTATAGCTCGTCTCTATAAATGCTATCATACGCGGCCTTAAAATCGATAAAAAGTTGGTGGGTATCGATTTGTTGCTCCTGGGTTTTCTCCAAAATCTGCCGCAGTGTGAATATTTGGTCGATGGTGGATTTTCCTGGCCTAAAGCCACACTGGTATGGACCGACCAGGTTGTTGACGAATGGCTTTAGGCGTTCACACAGTACGGCAGATAAGATTTCCCTCGTATACATCTGCGATATCTGCAATCATTTTTGCGTTTTTCTTTTTTTTATTTCTCTCATCAAATGGAGGTTTGTTCTCGTAATTTTCCCCCGAACATGTACTTCACTCATTGTCCTTTCATTACATATACTAGCATTCAATTACCTAAACATTTTATCTTCAGTAGTAAGGTTTTTAATAACCATATCTCTGTGCAAGCTTGAGGAAATTTAAGCCGATATTGTAACAAAAATGTTGCACTTTGAGAAAAAAAAAATACAATTACAATTTTTATATGTAAAGTATGTTTATATATAATGTCTATAACATCGTAATTATAATTAATTAATTATAATAAATAATATTAATTTTAATATATTATATATATAATATATATATATAATATATTAATGTTATATAATATTAATATATTAATTTAAATATACAAATTTTAAATCGTACCAGTTATCTGTACCTATTGAAGTGAATACGAATGAAAGATGCGCTTGCTTGTAGTGAATTGTTTAATTCAATTTCCCTTGTCTTTTGTGTTGATCAACTATTTCCTTATAAAATACATTCGTGCCCTAAAAATCATGTTGTTCTTTCCCATCACCCTCATTTTCAGGATCTTGGACATCCAAAGCTAAGCCGTATCCATGAGTTCGCTTTCTGGAATCTGGATATGGTGCTCTGATGTTCATAACAGTCGAACCAGTTATTGGTCTGAAAGCAAATATTAAATAATTTGGAGCATTCTTCCCAATTGTGATCACATAGGTGGCCTAAAGTTGCAGCCCTTGCTAGAGCCTGTGCAATAGTGTGGGAGAACAATTTTGCTGCCATCTTAACCGCTTGCCTTTCGGCTCCAACAACATTAAGGCAGCCTGGACTAATTCTATGTGTTATTGAGAGTTCTCCCGAAATTAAGGAAAGGAGTGGAAAAAATTATTTCCTGTTCATGTTCCATGTTTAACAATGTGGTTTCTCATGAGTTTTTTTTTTTAAATGGGGACCATCAGGAAACACAAAACCATTTTTTTCGTTGTGAATGAACCTAGAATGTAAATCAATTGTTAAATGATTTGCAATTCAGATTTTTATTAGTGCTTACCAAGGTTTCTTCACGGTTACTTCTGGATTCTTGTATAGTCCTCTGTTTCCTCCGCCCAGATCACTGACAATATCAAGATTTCGTTGAGATTCGTTGACTAAGACCAAGAAAATGGTGTAAAATGTTCGCTGTCATTTGACAATCAAAGTCGAACTGGCTGCCTCCATTTGGCAATGAGAGATTTTGTCCGAGATTTAGTCAACAAATTAAATTGACTGTGGTTGCATCGTTGGAACCGTTCCCATCTTTTGCAAAGTTATGCAATCAATTGCGATTAACTTTTATGTGTAAATGGGACAACGAATATATTAATTTACTCGAAGTCATCTGGAGTAAAGTGTGAAGAGCAAGTCCGAGACGTATTTGGATTTAAGTTGTCCTTCCTTCGGCAAAAGTGAATCCATTGCTTCCGCAAGATGTTGTCTATTGGAAAGACAAAAACCCGTAGATTCTGGTTTCCTTTGCAATTAAATACTGCTCACATCATTTCATAAAAATAATCCCTTTATTTAGATCTTCACAAACTTCTATATAATAAATTTTAAATTTTAAATTGTTCGCGCCGAAATCACGACCAATTTTCACATCCGCAAATATAGAAGTGAGTATCCGCTCGTCTCGGCCTACGTCACCAAAAAATTGACAGCTAGGTGGCAAACATGGCGGATTTTCGTAAGGCGTAATCTTGTACACATCATTCTTGGTCAAATCTCATGTCCAACTTTTGAACCAGAAATGAAGTATGATAGAGACGCCCAACTTCTTCCTCTCCTGCCCCTTAAAATTTTTGACAACCAATTTTTATATCCTTTTCTAAAAAATTTACTAATCAGAGAACGACATTCACGTTCTTTCGTGAATAACCGTCAAAAATTCATGAACTGTCAAAAAGTTGGTCATCTCTATGACACTTCATTTCTGTTTTGAACAGAGCTCACGCCATGTTGTAAAACAAAGATTTTCTGACACGACGTCGGTTTGGACATGGATTTTTGTTCCTTCACTAGATTTGTTCGCTCCATGTTCATGAGTAGGGCACGGTTCATGTCCAATGGAGACGACGTGTTAGGATCGTCCTTCCTCCTCTTCATAAATGCAATGTTTCGAAAGCCTTTTCTTTTTTTCACAAACTGCAAACAACTTGGCCCTTTCGCCCAAGCCCAAGTTGTTGATCTCTGCTCGCTCATTTTTAAAGCAAAATATTGAATATGCAGTGCTCCACAAACGCTCCAGCTGAGGAGATACGTGTGAGTCTGTGTACTTCCTGTGACCTTACAATATGAAATAAAGAATTTATAATAATGATGATGTGAAGTACAATAAACTGAATATCTGGGAGCTCCGTCAATGGATTCAATTAATTTTCTAGAAGCGAAATATTTATATTCCTTCTAAGAATTAAAAAACAAGAAGTTAAGTTTGTTAAGTCTCTGTTAAGTTTGTCAATTATTAATGGAATAATTTCCGGCCACATTATAAGCAAGAGCAGAAGGGAATTGCCAGAAGTACGCTCCCCAAACAAAGTCACTACATCTGTCTGGAAGTACTCCTTGTGCGCTCGTCTATTACTGGAATCCCAAGGAAAAGCACACACAACTCCCCGAAATGACCTCAATTACAACTCAGTAACGCATGAATTCATGAGACATGGAATCGAAAACGCCGAAACCCAATGCCACAGGCGGACCACTTGTTAAGTAACGTTTCATGTCTGGCTTGGGGGTATCTTGTTGCCTAACCCAGTTCCCCAGCTCGCCTTCTGTGTGGGATTCGTTGCTTTTTATTGCCGTAGCCGTCCACGTGGCAAGGATAAAAGAAGGACGTATGGGACATGTGGGTTTTTCGCTTTGTGATGAGTGATCACTTGTGCGCTTGATATCAAACGAAAGTGTTTGATTTAATTGTGTGCAGCGCACGTTTTCAGTCTTCGGGGACTTTCGCTCGTGGGGACCTGATTTTAAGTGCCTGAGCTGTTGTTTTGCAAAAAACATACGCCCAGGGCAGGATCATACAATAATATTTTTACAAGGCCCCTTACACGGGAGGTCTCTTCGAATTTTAAGGGAGCACATATGCGATGACGTCGTGAGTGGAAGGCGTAAGATTGTAGGAATAGTCCTAGTCGTCCTGGTCGATGATGAAGGTCCATCTATAAATCCTCCCAAAACCAACATGTTTTATCACATTTACCAACCGAAGAATAGATAAGCTTCAGGCTCTCGAAACAAAGAAATACCGATTGTCGTGAAGAAAGAGAGCCAGATTCTCGGGTGCTACACTGGTTCCAGAACACGAAATCATCTCACTACGTTTTCTTCGGCGATTTCGTCTGTAGTTAAGCATGTAAGGAAACACGTCGAATCTACAAGACAATACAGAATAACGATCCGATGTGATACGGACGGTCGGGGCTCCACATTCATTCTAATGACGACGTGAAATATTTTATTTGTCAGTGGTTGGGATCAAAAAACTAGCAGCGGTATTGGCATCACGGAATACGTAAATTGCAAGAAAGGCGGCAAAGGCATATCTAACGATAATTAGTACATACTTTAATCGTCAATTTTATTTATTTCAAGTTAACAGGACACTGACAGCATACAACAATACGCTTTCAAAATATTTGAAATTTACTTATAAAGCCAACGACCCTCGGAACGTTTGCGCCTGAGCAATAGCTGCCTTCCATCGGTGACGGAGTCGGGCACGCTGCCAGTCATCAGGACCAACCTGTCTGGCGTTGGCTACAACTTGGCCTTTATACCGGAGGAGGAGACTTGGATTCGAAGAAATTCCTAGCTGGAGCAATAGTGTCCATGTGCTCGATGTGGTCGATGGATGTTTGCCTTCCGGACTGGCAAAAAAGGATTTCGAGTCAAGAGCTTTGAGCCAAGGGTGATTCTACGTCCAATCTCCACAATGATGGCGTTTGTCGAGTTAATGTTTGCCTCAAGGTAGACAAATTCGTCTACAACCTCAAAGTTGTAGCTGTCGATCGTAAAGTTTTCTCCAAGGTGATGTGTGACGGAACGCTTTGTGGTCGACAGCATGGACTTTGTTTTGTCCTCAATGACCTTGAGCTCGAGCTCGTTTGCCTGTTCTTCAATTGCCGTGAAAGCCTCCACCACGGAACGTGCTACAAATGATACTCTGCAAACTAAATTTGTTCCTACCACCACCCAAGGCGCTTCAAAATCAAATACAGATTTAAATTTTTTTCTCATTTTTTATTTTAATGATCTTAATGATTTTTGTTTTTGTCATGTCTCTTAACCTTTACATAATATTTATATTCTCTTCTTTATTTCCTATATTTGTGTATATTATTTACAATTACATTCACATGAATATACTTTACTTACTTACGGTTTGTTTTTTGTTCTGTTTTTCTTCTTTTGTGTAAACATATATAATTTATTTACTTTTTACAGCTCTCTATAAAGGCTTGTTTCTCAATTTTATATTTTCTTTTTTTAATTTTGCTGCCTCCCTTGCAATTGCTATGGGTTCGTTTCCTTATTCTGAAATCATCTTGCTGTTGCCTTGTAATAATGCGTGTGGAAATCAATTGTTAATATACAAGTCGGGAAAAATATGGTATTAAAAAAATGTTTTTCACACTACAGCAACTGTGGATAGATTTTTGTTTTAAATATTTCTGATTTTTCTTTCGGTATTTATAAAAAATATGCTTTATATTTTATTTTACAATAAGTTAGATTTGTTTTAAATGTTTTGTTATCAATTCTTTAGCGTCGGTGAAAATCGGTTTCAGACTTTTTTCAAGCTTAGTTTGTTTTGACTTATTTTTGTTTAATTTTATTTACGTGTTTGCGGTTTTTAATTGCGAAATTGGATTGAGCTTGTGTGTCTCGATATGGTTTTCGATGTTGATTTGACATGGCGTATTTTGGTGACTTTTTTGGAGACGGTTGAGAATTGGCCCGTGACAAAATTTGTCAAGCTTTTGAACTTTGATTGAAAATTTATTCCTTCAAAGGTATAACTTTAAATAAATTATTTATTACATTTCTCATTCGGAATGTATTGCCTCGGGGTTTTAGACGGCAAACGCGAGCATATGTTGTCCGTGTTAGTCTGGTTAGCCTGTGTGTGAAACTTTCTGGATGACTGTATGGAATAATATATGACAGCCCTTAGAGGACCAGGCCCTTCTGCAGCTACCACTCATGTTGTGGGTGCTATTGTACTCTCTCGAGTGAATTACTGTAACTTAGATAAGTTTTGTTTCTGAATAGTTCCAATAACAAGTAGAAATCTCTAAGTAGGGAGAGTTGGACTGGCTGACTGACTAAGTTTTGCTTTACACTTAATGTGCAACAAAGTTTTTGATAAAGAATGCGCTGCTATCATAAATGTTTGAATCAATTCCTACTCGTTAAAAAGCTTGCACTGAAACTCTGAACAATGATAGATGATCAAGATCTTTAAAATGAGATTGAGGCAGGGAACGTATAGTCTCTGCAGTCTCCGTAACGAACTACCCAACCATGGACTGTAAGAAACAACTGGGGGTATCCTTGTTTCCTTTCTCTTAGTATTGGCAATTAAAATCAAATTTGAAAACCTGCGGAGCCTTAAGACTGAAGAGCTTTGAAAGATCGAAGAAATTTTAAAGGATCGTCAACAGAACCTTCAAAACGATAATGTTGACGACTGAGATGATGGTACTGGCTACAAGTCGCTACTCTTATTCACGGGCTGATTTGGGCTTTGGAAACAAGGACTTTCTATTGTAATTGTATGCTATTCCTCTATACGGACTCTAGGTTACCAGAGGCGGCACCATGACATGGAAAGTATTTGATCGACGCCCAGAACTGAATCGGAATCAAAATTGGCACAAGAGTCGATGAACATGGCCTATATGCTAAAGCGGCCATAGGTTTTCCATAAACGTGAAGAACTACAAATCCTCCACGGTGGGTAAAGCAAGGGTTGGTCTTCGCAAGATGAGTTGGAACGCACATATCAACACTGTCACTATCTTCGTTACTCGCTGCTACAGTACGAGTGGACCAGGACCTCAACCAACAAGACTGTCCAGCTGGTGCGATCTCTGTCTAGCGGTTTTAAGTTCCATCCTTCTCCAACTGCGTGCGGCAACTTAGACGCGGGCGTCGTAGACTCTTCACGCCTGACACACGTTGTCCATGCGCTCTTCATGAGTTAGACATCTTAAGCTTTGCATCTGTAGACGCCTGGCCATGCTGAAGTCGCTGTACACCCAGTTCGTGGGTGAATTTTCATCTCCAACGTCATCAGGACCAAAGATCGCACGCAGAACTTTTCTTATGACTTGGAGTTCTTCCAAGTCTTTTATGGTATTTGGTGTCATTCACATCGATTGCCTTGAAATTTATAAAACGATCACCAGCCACTATTATTCAGACACATGCTTGGTCTCCGCCCGCTACTTCCGAGGCGGGCGTTGAATGAGATTCTATCAGGTAGGCGACAGCTTAGCAGACCCAGGATGAGGTGGTTGGACCAAGTCCATAAACTGGCCTGGTTACGCTTGGGCATAACTGCTGATGAGTTAGAGTCGATGGCGGACGATCGAGTTTCCTGGAGATCTCTCGTGCGTGGTTTACCCCAGCGACCTCTTTAGTGGAGCATGCGGGTCAGAAAATGATGGTGATGACGATGGACAGTCACCAAATCCATAAATTGGGCAACGAGCTGCTGCCTCGTAAGCCCCTGCGACTGCTTCTGTGAGTGTTTACAGAAGCAAATGCATGTTTTGAGGGCGTTGTGAAAATATGTGGAAAACGCTTGACTATTCCAGGAAGCTAAGACTGTTTGGAAAAATATAGCTCATTTCGGTGACAAAGCACGCACGAAAGACCCTCCAGCCCAGTCGAGCCTCCGTCATCGACTCTCAGGAGTTAAGCCCAAGCGGACTTGGTCCGTCTGCAATGTAGTCGCTACCAGATGAATCGCGATCAAGACACGCCTTGACTCTCAGGAGTTATGCCCAAGCGGACTTGGTCAGCTCGCCCTGCGTCTGACAAGTAGTCGTCTACTAGATGAATCGCACTCTAGGCACTACTCGGAAGACCCGACAATGGGGACATTCGTGACCAAACCATCGAATCATAGCCCTTTCCGTTCGAAGAAGCAGCTGCTCAGCATGAATTTCTTTGCACACTGCCGTGTTTGTTGCCCGATCACGGTCAGTAACGCCCACAAAAGCATGAAGAAATCGCATCCCGGAACTTGTATTCATTGGCTTGGTTTTTCGTTTATTACTCAAATTTCATGGCCAATAGGTGAGAGAAAAAACACTTTGACACCAAGCTCGGCCTTCCTAGTTCCAATCCATTCAAACTGTTTCAAGACTCCACTCCACGGCACCAAATGTCAGGCACATGCTGATCATTGCCAGAGGCAGTATGAAGGAGACCCAATGCGACATCATCGAATGGGGACTAAACTTCACTAAGGAATGGTGCCTGTCGGCTGGGCTAAAACGAAATCCGGCAAAAGTCACCATGGTCCCTTTCACATGAGATCGTAAACGGAAACGACTAAAAGAAATTACTCCGCCAGGCCAGTGGAGCCAGTATTGCGCTCCAGTAAGTAGGTGTAATATCTAGGAGTCATCTTAGACGGCAACCTCATCCAGAAAGGACACACAGAACAGATCAAAAGGAAGGCAACGCGTGCTTTAATGATTTGTAGAAGCCTATTGGGCAAATCCTGCGGATGCAATCTCAGAATCCTATAATGGATGTACGTAGCCATTGTTAGACCCACAATCGCCTATGCCTCGGACCAAAATAACCAACCATGACATGCCTCTTTATCAGACGGGCCATGAGAACTTGTCTGTCCGCTGCCATGGAGGTGCTATTCGAGCTGGCTTTATTTGCAGAATATGCGAATGCAACAAACATGAGAATGGTAAAAGAAGGGATAGGAAAAGACGGGTGCATTACATCGGAACAATTCAGACGGGCACCCCTCCGAAGGAAGACGTCAGTAGGAAATTCAATTTCCAAAGCAGGTTCACCAAGGAGGACTGGAGCAATGAATCCATAGCCTACAGACTGAGCAGTAACGAGATCAAGAACTGGCACACAGATGGATCAAGAACTGATGAAGGACCAGGGGTGGCAGGAGTATTTGGAGCACGGACAGAATACTTCGCACCAGCATCTGGCAAACCTACACTAGACAGACGCGTGCAAATCAATCTTGATTGGAACTACACCAACTGTGGACATCTTGACCCTAGACTGCTTCATCATTGAAGCTTGTGTGGGAGTGCCTAAAGAGGCTCAAAGAACTGGACAGGAGAAATAGAGTAAGACACTGCCTAATACCTGGATATACAGTGGCGGAAGGCAATGAAATGGCCGACTCCCAAGCCAGGAAGGCTGCACCGAAGCCTTTCATTGGCCGTGAACCGTCCTCAGAGACGAATTCAGGGAACTAGGAAAAACATTCCGGACAGACACAGAACCGTGCTCACGGCATGGAGCAGGCCAATACAACAAGTGACACCTCATCATCCCAACATTGCAGACTCGGAGAGCACCTAAGCAAGCTAGGGATATCAGAGGGAGGTCTCTGCAGATTCTGTCGAGCATCTAGTGGAATCCCAGATCATGTGAGGGTTTCTGTGTGGCATTGGCACACAAAAAAAGAAGATATCTGGGCTAGGTAAAATCACTAGAGCCATTTCTCATTCTTAGACTCCTGAAGGAAACTGGCTAAGAGAGAGTACTCTAGGACAAGTCTCTTTCACCCACGCACAAGAAAAGTCCAAAGCACTCAATATAAATGTGGAAACTCGAACTCGAGTGAGAGCAAGGTAATAAGGATCTTAGGGTCGCAACATACCCTCAAGAATAACAATAATAAGACTCCACTTGTTCCACATAACCATAGCCTCGGATCTGTCCACGATACCCTACCAGCATATACGGCCACAAACCTATCTAGCACGCGCTGGAGTACTGGAAGGGGAGGATGTGAGGATAACCAAGTCATCTGTAAACAGAGAAGATTCCTCGCCTTTGGCTGCGCTGCAACATCCAGTCCCTATATATAGTAAAAAGAAGAGGTGACAAGACGCACCCTTGGCGACGTCCAACGGCCACGGTGAAATGTGTTGATTTAGGACCGTTCATTCGAGCACAGCTTGAAGCAGCTGTGTATAGAGACTGAATGGCCTTCAAACGACCATCAAACCCATTCTCCTGCGGAACCCTCCAGAGCGTGTGCCTGTTCCACGCCGCCGAGTCCGGCGGAAAAATATGTTTTCATCACAAAGTTCAAACCGCCCACACACTCACCACCAATTACCCAAACAGCCCCACATGCGCTGCGTCACTTTTATTCCGCCATAAAGTCGTTTAAAGCAACTCCATACGACACCCATTGAACCACAAAAGATGGCTATCAGTCAAATCTCTCAAGGGAAACTGTGCGTTGGCTGTGTAGAGAACCGCCACCAACTGCTGATTTATGGAAATTTTATGAGACTCCCCTACCATCCAGAGCTGGCTCTCGTTACCCACGAGGAAATTAATACGCTCTCTCCGTGTGGCGTTATCGCATCAATAATCGAATTGTCTGGCCGGCTTCTATTTATCCGCTGAGCTCACTAATGGCTGAACGTGGCCAGTTATCTTGGCACTCCTTTTCCGTGCAAATTAAGAAATGGGTCTGTCGTCAAAGCGGTGGCGGCGGCAGCAGCGGCGTGCAAAAGGTTAACCGACGCCAGCAACGCAATATTGGGGATGTTGTGCTGGGTGTCTACCAGCGAACAATGGCTAATTGTTGCAGCGAGGGTGCTTGTGACGGAAATTTACTTATTTCTTTCCTCAGTTGATTTTTATCTGCGATTAGGTTGAGTTGTTGTTACTTGGTGGGTATGGAAGGGTGGAGGGGGTGAACTTTTTGTTCGCAATGTGTCATCATTTGGCCTTGCCGGTGTGCTGGTCAGTCCTCTGTGCCGAGTCGTAAAGACTCCACTGATAGCTGAGCGGGTAGTGTCTGGGTAAACCTATGGTGGCCTAATTCGGGCGCACGTGAGTGTGTATTGTTTGCTTGATGTACTCGTAGTTCAAGTGGACCTCTTGAGAAAAGTTTTTTTTTTTTTATAAGAGAGGGAGACATGCAGTTGGCCGCCTCACTTGAGAGTTGTTTACTGAAACAGCACTTGAATGGTCAGAGACTCTGGTGCGAGTTGAGTGTCGCTGCGGTAGTTAAGTATCTTCCGACCCGATACGAGGATTGTTTTGAAGCTCCAGCGGGTTACGAACTGGCAGCATATCGGAAGAGGAAACCTCCATTCGAGGAAACAAATGGACTACGAGTATGTAGCCATTGTGGATCTATGCTATCTGTGCTTTACTGACAGCAAGTTACAATGGTCTTAATAGCAGTAAAGTGGAAGTCGCTACTGTGCTAGCTGGACAAAGCTCAAGCTTCGCCAGAAACCACTCGTGTTGCGCGTGCCAATGTTCTCTCACGATTGGACGTCACCTACGGCCGAATCCGAATGGAGACATTTTTGCTAGACTGAAGATCCTTCTTTGGCATTGTGAGTAACTCGACAGCTATGAAAGTTGCTAGCGTCGGGGATTGAACCCATATAGACACTCACTAGTAAAGGCCTACGACGCTTGGAGGGCCTGAACCAGTGCTAGTGCTGCTTTCTATTTTTGTCCATCCTGGACACGCTTTTTCCAGCCTTCAACCAAGCTGTTGTAGGTCCAGGTATGGTGGCCTAATTCGGGCGCACGTGAGTGTGTATTGTTGATGTACTCGCCTTCAACCAAGCTGTTGTAGGTTCACGATGGCTTGGTCCTTATAAGGAGTTTGAATCGGATTCGAAGGCTCCCCATGCCTCCGGTGTGGCGAGCTACATTCACAACCCAGTACATCTCGTAGAGTTCCCAGTCTTCCATACCAAAGCAGAATTTCGTTTTTCAAAGGCATCAAGAATCGGCTCTGCTGTTTTGCTAACCGTCCAGTTTTCAGGGCCATTTCAGGGATTTTAGAGTCCATCGACTAGGAGTTTTCACGGAATTTATTTCGAGAAACCAGCCAACCAGAGTCACGTCGGTCTCCACTAAGATGTGATTTTTGGAGTTGAGGTTTGCCAGACTTCAAGCTAGTCAGACTTATAAATGGTGGCAGTCGGTGGTGTCGTAGGTGGTGTGGTCAATTTGATCGACAACCCTTAAGACCTTACGAAAAATTCTGCGTGCGGTCTATGGACACGTTTAGTGTTAATGTCGTCGAGAGCTGAAGATTTAACGATACGGGCTGCACAGCGCCATGAGTCTCGGTAAGGGGTTTCAAAATCGTTGTAGCTACAGAAGGAGAAAGAAGGACATTTGAACATGAAGAAACTGCTAGAAAGTTGATGATTTCTTAGGAGCAACGGTGATTGCAGAATCCCATTTGTCAATATGTGCGCGAAAGTGAAAGTGTGTGTCTCTTCTATGATCTCAAGGCTATCGATGAGAAAAGTTTGCCCCCATGCTGCGTTGCGAGGCAGACAGCATGATCACGACGTAGGCCAGTCTTTTAGGGCAGTTACATTTCCCTGCAATATAAAGGCAGTTCCAAAATTCCCCCTGGGGCACCATGTCCTCGCCTAAATGACATTAAAAAACTTGTCTGTTGTGGAAGATTTCGAAGCCTCTCTGATTTCGAATCCAATACAATACGCTCGACATGGCCCAGCCACCGTATTCCATGGATCCATAGACCTCTGGGTAGGCTCAAGACCACAGGTGCCCGCAAGGCGCGACAAGGCGAGTGCTCCTCCCCTGGCTCTACAGAAATATTTTAGCATCAGTATTCATTTTTTACTAAAATTTCTGGGGGAGCCTGCTATACAGCCCGTATAGCTTGCCATTGAATCTTCTCCTCCGACGGCAACGCTCACAGGACTTACGATCGCGCGCTCTCGGAATGAGCGAGGACTTCGTTATCCGCGCTTGATATTGTCCGTGAATTCGCGGTGGGATGGGATGGGATTATGTGTGTGTTTCAAACAAACTCTCCTTGGTCCTGTGAGGGACTGCTCGATTACCCAATCGCCTGTTGAGCTCTCATAAAAACAACGATTAGCGAAAGTTACGAAAATACTATTTACTGGGAATGTAGACGCAGTTCATACCTACCTCGCCCACTGTAACGCCTTGGCCTAGACTAAGATGTTATATGTCCTTTCTTATGAACAGCATACACCTTCACCGTCTGGTCCATTTAGCTCCTTCCGTCTCAACGACAGCAAACGCCTCATTGACGGGTCGCTGTGTTCGATTGGTTGAATCAATGTCATCCGCGTACGCTAGCAATTGTACAGACTTCTGAAAGATCATGCCTCTTGTGTTGGCAAGTGAGTTCTGCACAACCTTCTCATGAAGAAAATCTCGTGGCAGCGCGTCGACATATCTAAGAATTTTTCGCATTAAAGGTCTCGGTGAGTTCATTAACGACCTCGATGGAACGACGACAAATCTCTATCGTCATACCAAACGGCCTGACGAGCTTGGCAGCTATGTCACAAGTCGACATGGTGTTGCATAGCTCGTCCGAGCTCGTGTTGAACGCTGTCATATGCGGCCTTGAAATCGACGAAAAGGTAGTATGTAGGATTTTTGCCAGGATCTGCCGTCGTGTGAAGCAGAAATGAAGTATTATACAGATGGCCAACTGCACAGCTGATTGACACCTAGCCAATCGACGAAATTGAGAGGCTTTTTGACAGTTATTCACGAAATAACGTGAATTCCGTGCTCTGATTGGTCAAATTTGGCTTCAGAAAACGATATAAAAAAAAGGTTGTCAAACATTTTAAGAGGCAAGAGAGGCAGACATTTTAAGAGGCAGGAGAGGGGACATCTTACCGACGAGTTGGTGCATGTACCGTACCAGCCCCTCTCCAGCTGCCTTAAAGAGTTTCGCAGATGGACTACATCAGGAGCTTTATTCGCCTTCAGTTTCGATATGGCTCCCTTGACTTCGTCTAGGGCAGGGGCGGAATTCTCTTCTATCATCGTTCATTGTGGAACATACTGCCTGACAGCGGTAACGGTCCTTATCGCAGTTCAACAGTTCAGATTCTAAGCATCGATAGCGACTCTACTACCACTCGTCTAATGTCGTTCCGGCTGGGTTGGACAGTTGTTTCACAATTTTGTGCAACTTTCGGACATTATTCCTGTCTTACGTCTCTCCATCTTCACGCCCTTTCTTTTTCCGTCTCGAACCATGGGGTTTTCTTAAGTGGAGTAGTAAAACCCGGCAATGCAGTGGCAGCTTTTTTGATAGCTAATTGACAACGCTTCCAATCTTCTTCGCTTGTTTGGGCAGAGAGAGAGAGAGAGAGAGAGAGAGAGAGAGAGAGAGAGAGAGAGAGAGAGAGAGAGAGAGAGAGAAAGAGAGACACCCGATCGGCAACAAAGTTTCGTGTCTCATATTTCCGCCCACCTCAAATCTGGGATTTCGTGGGGTGTCTGCTTGTGGTGGGGGAACGAACCAGAATTCGATTTTCCCAAATCTTGATGACCAAATAATAATGACAATCCACCCAGTATCACAAGCACAACGACCATTCACTGCCACCAGTAACCATGACCTACGTTGAAGCAATTTTGGCATTCACTAGCTCTTGTCACCCACTGAATTAAGTTAATTACTCGCAACACTGGTGCAACGTTGTGCTCACCACACCCTAATGACCTTCTGCTTCAGTTAAAGCGTCCATACCTACCCCAATACGACACATTTGCGACAGACGGCAGATGTTCATTCACCACGCTCGGCACGGTTGGGGCCGCGACCACTTACATGACATAATTTCTTTCGAACATTACACCACAAAGCATGAAAACACCGAGGCGGGCCATTAACATTCGTCCGAATGCATGCGTCGCATGCAACACTGCTGGTACCAGTGGAACGTGCAAAATATCCAAACCACAGGTGTCTCCGTTGCACTTCCTCTCATTCATCAGAAATGAATTATTTCCTTGCTGTGAGCATGTGCATTCGCATATTTAATTGATGGGAAGAGTTTGCCAGTGAGCTTCAGCAAATATTGAACTCAGTGGCTTTTCTTTTGATTTCGATGAGTTGCGTTGATCACGTCAACGATGTGTAATTTTGTGATATTTATTTCGAATCTTGCAAGTCTGCTATTTCTGACGAATAGTGCTTGAATCATCATTTGTTTATTTGGGTGGTCTTTAAGTCGCACCACTTTGCCTGAGTAGGTGTGTTTTTTGAATCGTATTCATTTTGCATTGTAGGCATACTTTTGGCATAAATACGAGTGCAATTCAATCCAGCTCGCAGTAGGCGAATAAGTGAGTTTAAGTTCTAAGTTCTTTCAAGATGAGTTCGAAAATAGAAAAAAAAATGCTTGCACATCTCCCCGACGGGGAATTGAACCCCGGTCTCCCGCGTGACAGGCGGGGATACTGACCACTATACTATCGAGGATGTTGAAAAACTGCCTGCTCAATGTACACAGGGTGACACGTTTGCTTTTTTTTTTAAGATTGTGTACATTTATGTATTTAATATTAACAAGTGCGGCGTGATACAGTCGACTCTTGATAATTCGAGACTCAAGGGGCCACAAATACAAAAAATTCGAATTAACGAAAAATTCTGAAGTTGAAGCGAGGGATGAAAACGAGCAGTACACACACTGAACTGCATTATTTTTCAATGAAACCAGCGACTTTTTTTTTATTTTAATAACATCCAGCATGCTTGGTCAAGAGCATTGTCTATGACAGCCAGTGCTGAGAATGCCTCGTCGGTCACTTCCGTACTTACTACACGTTGTACACAACAATAACTGCCTCATTTATGTGACGGGCGAAATTGGTTCTGTTTCCGATTCTCCCTCGTCGTTTTCATTGCTGTTGCTTAAATTAGAAGCTGCCAAAATTTCGCCGTCGCATAGAGCTCCGCAGACTTCTACATCATCGTCAAAAAGTACAAAATCATCGCCAGAGTTAGGAAAAAGGCTCCACATCACATACGTCACGATTTAACGGCATCAAAGCTCGCTGGAAACAACAGCTGAGCAAAAAACAGAGAACAAAATACAAAAAAAAAATGAATCGAATTACTGAGAGGAAACCAGCTACTCACAAACACTCGCAATCACTTCAAATTAACGGTGCCGTGACATTATGTCAAGTTAGCCTTGGACGCTTTAGCTAAGCGACATTATGCCAAATATTAATTTTCAGGCTAATGACACTTTCAAAAGCACCGAATTAACGAGCGTACCAAAACACACGGAATCAGTTTGAATTATCGAGAGTCGACTGTACAGGGTTGCCGCTATGTGACTTTAGTCGCAATTTGACCCTTTTTTTGGAACAGATTCCTTCCACGAAACACGTCAACATTTTCTCATAAGTAACACTAATATAAGAAACTGCAACTAAAAGTCTGCACCACTCCTAAGCATGATACAGCCTTACAATTAGTAGCGATTTCGGCTGATTGCGACTTTGTTTTTGTCCCAAGATGCTTTTTCGACCTTCTCAAATTTTTCAGCGGCAATCCTGCGACTGTATTCAATCAAATTTTGTGATATTTTTCTATTAACCCGAATGTTGAGAGAAGCAAGCTCTTGCAACGGAGCAATAATTTTGTAATTTATTTAGACTAGAATCAGGCGTGTGCAATGAGTGCTGTCAAAATAACGACAGCTCATATGAGATGGAGCTGTCAAAATAATGACAGATGGTCCTGCAAAAATCACTAGCGAACACAAGAGACACCATCTACCCAATGTCCGTACAATTGCTAGTATACGCGGACGTCATTGAAGAGTTAGCTAGCATTTAGACGGAGGCGGCCAGAATGGATTTAACAGTAAACGCATACACAAACGAACACCGACCCCATCGACGACCAGTCCACAACGTCACCATAGTCAGACTTAGTTTAGAGGCATTTATGGTCTTCGCCTCCAAGTTAACAGTACAAGTACGAACAGTACTGAGAGTAAACGCAGAATTGTTGGACAACCCAACAGAGGACGACCACTTGCATGGTGGCGCACACGAATCGAGTGCGAAACTGGAAACAGCTGGCGAGTGAACGGGCTGGCTGGGGAGGCATGTTGGATATGACCCAGGTCCACCGCGGTCTGTAGTGTCCTAAAAGGAAGAGGAAGAGGGATATGGGAACGCATCGCGACGAGTGAAGTTGGTCAACTTTAAACCTTTCTTTTTGAGTTAGACACAGCTTCGGGATCGTGCTAATTTTGAATAGGCTTTTTTTAAATATCCGTTAGTGGTGTTTGAAATTGTGCTTGATATTCGAGGCCGATTGCAAAAGTAAATACCAGCTTACTTTTTAAAGATTAAGAATACTTACGCAGACGACCGCGACGCCTCATATGGTTCATTACGGGAATCCAATTTTGAATCACTTTTTGGAGCATATTTGCCGGTTGTTGTCCTCCAAGGCTACTATTGACGCTTGATCAAGGGCGCCAAATCGCACTATCCACTTCACAGGCCCAAGTAAATGGGTCACTGAAATCATTCCTCAATTAGTTCATCACCCATCCCGTGTTATGTGCCATCTAGCACCGGAAATACCATGTCGACAGGTATGGTACCCAGAAAAACCGCCGTTTATTGCGTTTTGGTCATTCCCACGTTGTCTCCACTTGTCATGAATGTCTGGTCTATGAACATGGTGCAAAAAAATCCAGTAGAGTCAGAAAAATCATTCCAAATCCAAACAATTATCATGTCGGAGAACCAAGACTTAATGGCTCTGTTCAAATGGTGGACATGACTTTTGACGTTTACCTGGGTATGTGCAAGATTTTTTGAAAATTGGAAGTCTTTGTGAATTTCTTTTTTTGGAACTATTTGTTAATTTGTGTGGTTGGTTGGGCGTCTCTTGATGATGACTCTTTGGCAGAAAACTGTGAAGTGAAAAGACATGGCATAATTTGCTCACCGGAAAGTAGAGAGATTGCTGTTCGGCTGGCATCAATTCTTGAACTTTAAGGCACGGAGAATTCCCTCTCATACGAGTTGTCACTATTTTGACACCACTCATTCCTTAAAGTTCAATAATTGAAGCCAGCCGAACAGTACAAGTTATGGAACTACAACAAAATTCTCCGTGCCCCAAAACTCTCTACAATGCTCCCACAGACAAATAGGGTCCTTGACGGTGCTGGGGGGATTTGGAACTTCTCCAACACTTTCACCAACGGCAGCAGTATTTTTTTGTAGAATGTGCATTCCGGCAATGGACAAGACTTTACGACAGACTGTTGCAGAGCCAGTCTATTTAAGGTTTGCTGCAGTTTTGTCCACAGTGTTCACACTCAGGTGTCCATCACAGTCTACTATGGAATTATTGCACAGTGCATACTGTAAAATGGCAAAGCTTAAACATGCACAGTCTTGTAAGGCATCAAGGTTTGACATGTGTGGTTTAAACAGGGATGTCAAGTTATGGGCAGTACAACGACTTTTCGAAAGGTACGTACAATGCAAATTGATTTGAGAACTCAACTCCGTTCCGTGTGTAAAATCGCATGAAAAACCGCAAATATTCATAAATTCATCACAATTTTCCAAGAGAAAGATTGACACTGAAAGTCGTTCACGTCTTCCCACTGAGGAGGAGGAAAAATTAAAATATAATTACTTACTGTTTGATTGGTTTCTCACAATGTTTCTTTTTTCAAATGAGTCATATTTTTGTGGGGCGTCCTAAAAATTATCACGAGTCGAGGTAATGTACTGATTTAATTAAATTAAAAATTGGCAACATGCTTCTGTTCGAGCAAGAAATTCTGTGTTCTGCGGAATGTAGAGCGCAGAGAGTGTCAAACAAATGAATAAACATCCGGAGGAACATGCGAACTGATGAAAGTACTTAAAGGACTTGTACTAATCAACTTCCACTTACAGAAAATTTATTTGTGCCTTTTATTGCAAGCATTGACTTTTACATAAACGAAAATAGAACACATAACTTTTCATACTAGAGCCGCCCGAATAAGTTGATTGGGCATTCGGTTTTTAGTCATAATAAGAGGGATGTTAAATAGGGCGGATTTTTATTGAAGTCCTACTTTGTCTCAAATTAAAAGAAAGTCTAACAATTACGAAAATTACGACACGAAAATACATTGAATGTACATTTGTGGCTATCAGCGCAAAACTGGTGTACCCCCTAAATATTTAATTACTAGAGGATGGGGACTTTAAATTTAGCTATATTCAAACAAATGAATATCATTTCTTTTGTGAATATTGTATTAATTGTTTTGAATTTAATATATAAAAAAACATCAAATTTCCAACAGATGTATATTTTTGAATTAAATAAGAAATAAAGAAGACACTCACTTCTGCATTTATGATACAGTGAAAGCTCCTCCGAGCTGTCAATGAGGCTTTTGCTAGCATTGAAGCGGAAGCGGCTAAAATCAGGGCAAAACAAAGTACATGCTGTCATCACGAAAGGACGCACAACATCGACGCCTCGGACAGAGCGTCATAATGGGCAGCAGAAACTTTGAGGTAGTTAAGGACTTCGTCTACCTTGGCTCTGCAGTAAACAGGGACAATAACACCAGTACCGAGATCAAGCGCAGAATTACTCTTGCCAATCGCTGTTTCTTTGGGCTCAAGAGGCAATTGAGTAACAGAGCCATCTCTCGAAACACCAAGTTGACTTTATATAACACCCTAATCATCCCCGTCCTGCTCTATGGCGCAGAGACATGGACGCTATTGAAAGCGGATGAAGAAGCTCTTGGTCGTTTTGAGAGAAAAGTTCTGCGTGCGATCTTTGGTCCTGTTTGTATTGATGGCGTCAGGAGAAGGAGATTCAACCACGAACGTACGTGTACGGGCTGTACAGCGGCATGCACCTAGTTAAGCGTCTTCGGATCCAACGCTTAAGATGGCTAGGTCACGTAGAGCGGATTGACACCACAGCTCCGGCCCGAAGAGTCTTCGATTCCGGACAACGCATAAGAGGTCGTCCTAGAACAAGATGGCGCACACAAGTGGAGAAGGACCTCAACCAACTTGGTGTGCACAACTGGAGGCAGCTGGCGAAATATCGTACTGGCTGGAGAGGCTTGTTGGTTGAGGCCCAGGTCCACCCCGGACTGTAGCGCCAAACAAAGAAGAAGAAGAAGAAAGCTCCTTAATTCGGAAAACTCGTTTCTTTTCCGAATTAGAGAGATTTTTCCGAATAAATGAAAGTCGTATTTAAATTTTTTATGTAAACATCAAATTAACAAAAATTAAAAAAAAAAATTTGAATTAAATTAAAAATAAAAAACGCAATGATTGATCTTAAATATGTAGAAGTCAGGGGTATCCCGGCAATTGATATTTAAAGGTCTTTTTTCCTTCTTCCACACTTTCATCAATAGGAACGTCTTTTTAGTGCCCGCAAAAAACCCTCATTAATTCGGAAAATTCGTCTTTTCGGACTGACTTTTCCCGCAAACATTTCAAATTAACGAGTTTTTACTATATTTTGATCCAATTTTAAAGAATAAACACGTTAGAACACTTTAAGGCAAGTTTATTAAGAAATCAATAAAAATAGTGCAGGAGCAAATCATCATCTGACAAAAACTTCTCCTGTTTTAGGTGTTCTCGTCGCGATAATATAATCGTTGTAGTTTGTATATTGTTCGCTTTTCGCTCGTTTTAATTTAATCACACTTCGCCGCCAAGTCTCTGGCTTTTTTGCACGCTTTCTTCTTCTGAGGATAGGCGTTTCATCTGTGGTTTCAGCTAGACTGGACATGCTTAATTGCGGTTCTGCTGTTAGTGTACTAGACGTGCTTGGCTGTGGCTGTTGTAAATTGTGGTGTGTTTTGTTGGACTTCTTCAGAATCATTATTGTCCGATGAGGGTGAAGGGATGGTTAAGAGCCAGTTTTCAAAATCTCCAACTGAAACGAACATTGTTTTAAATTTAAACGTTAGCAAGTTTGTTTCAAAGTCGCAGCAAATAACACACACCTGAAGTAAAGTGTGATTCTTTAAAGGCTATAGGAAAGTTTTTCAAAAAAAAAAAAACACATAAAATTCAGAAAAATGCATGAAATCTTTATGTGCATCGATAGTACGGTCTATATAATTTAATGTTTGAAGATTATTTCATGCAAATGTTGACCTTGATGGTCCATCCGCTTAGTCCGATTTTGGCATACTCTTTCCAACATTTCGGCCGGTATCTCACGAATCAATGTTGTCTTCCAATGCGTCAATTGAAGCGGGCTTGTCTGTATAGACATGAGCTTTAACATAGCCCCACAAAAAATAGTCTAAAGGCGTTAAATCGCACGATCTAGGCGGCCAATTGACCGGTCCCGAACGTGAAATAAAATGATCACCGAACTCGCCTCTCAATAAGTCCATCGTTGCGCGTGCTGTGTGGCATGTGGCAAAGTCTTGTTGAAACCACATGTCATGCAAGTTAAGCTCTTGTATTTTGGGCAAAAAAAAGTTGGATATCATCTCACGGTAGTGCTCACCATTCACAGTTACGTTACGATTAGCATCATCTTTGAAGAAGTACGGTCCAATGATGCCACCAGCTCATAAGCCGCACCAAACTGTGACTTTTTCTGGATGCATTGGTAGCTCTTGCAATGCTTCTGGCTGATATTCACTCCAAAATCGACAATTCTGCTTATTTACGTACCCATTGAGCCAAAAATGAGCTTCGTCTAAACTGACCACAAAATGGAAGAAGCGCGCGATGAACTTTTTTAACAAAGCACGCATTTTGATAACAAAATTCAATAATTAGCAAGCATTGTTCGTTTGTAAGACGATTCTGGTTAAATTATAGACCAAACTGAAGATGTTTGACAGTGAAACAAAACACGAAACGTGCGTCAGCTGTTTAAACCAGTGTTGCCAAAAAGATAACAGCTAAAAAATCACCCTTTATATTCTTAAAAAATGCAGTTTTGCGATACACGCGTTGGAAGTTTTGAATACTAGAACGTACAATTGACCATCCACATTATCGTCGAGCTCCTGCTTCTCTCTCTCTCGTCAAAAAAAATGATTTCAATAAAATCCGTCCTATACATGCTCAAACTGCCTAATGTACCTTCCCTCGTGGGCTCACAAAGGAAGACCCTTATTGACGCAGTAATCGCTTCTTCTCAAGTACACAGGAACTCGATAATTGCTACTATCCCAATTTCTAATTCTTGCGATAATCGAGAATGCACTGAATCTTGGGAGAACATTTTTGAGGTCTGTTCGAAAATTCTAGAGCTGTGAACGAACGAATGGGAATGTAACAAAAAGAAAAGGCATAGCCTTTCAAGAAGATGTTTCGTAACATTCTCGAAACGAAAATCAATTTGTTTCGTCCTATCAGTCGCAGAAATGTTCGGCGGCCTCACATTTAAAATTCATTTTTATTTAAAAAATCCATGATCCTTAAAAACTAGACAAAAATGATTAAATCTATCTTACTATCTAAACAATTCAAGTTCTTAAAAAAACTATCCTACTGACCCTTCACAGGTACTCTAAAATAATCTACACTTGCTTATCTATTTGCCTTTCGGCGCCTACACTTCTAGTTGTTTTTTTCAATCCATGTGGACAATCTTTATTATTTGTTCCTACTGGAAAAAACTTGGCGCTCTAAACATTTTTTTTAAATTTTCTTAAAACTAAACTTAAACCTAAGCTAATATTAAACCCTAACCCTAATAAAACCTAAACTGCCTTACTCTATGTCCGTGACATTGCGGACGTGTACGGTGTTTATATGCTTGACATATATAAGTTACGCGCCTTTGCTCACCTTTTTTTATTTTATATTGTTTTTTTTTCTCTTTTTTTCTTTGTCTGACTTAAGCTAACTTAAACCTACGTAAGTGGGCTGTTGTCCAACAGACCGACTATCACTGACATTAATGTCGCGCTGTCAAAGGCGGAGACTGGTTCTGGTGTAGCCCTGTTGTACAGGACCTCGTTGGGATAGTACTTCTTGTACTCGGGCTCAGGTGTCCGATACAACCGGAGACAGGTCATAAGACATCGTCTCTCAAGCACCGGGCTCACACCGAACCATAGGGGACAACCATACACAATGATCGGCCGTATAAGGGCCACTTTCACTCCGGTATCAAGTTGGCTGCTGTAAAACAACCCCCTTGCCACAGCGAAGGCTTTTCTAGCATTGGCTAGAGTCCTTTCTATATGTTTGTGAAAATACAGAAAATGATCCAACCAAATGCCGAGATATCTGACTACACTTTTCACGATGAACGGCTGGCCCTGAGGGTTAACAGTGCAAAACTCTTTCCAGTTCTTACGCGTATCACTTGAAGCCCTGTGCACCAGGGCACGGAAAAGAATAGTTTCACATTTCAGGAAGTTGATAAGCAACTTCCAGTCATAACAAAATCCAGTTATTTTATTTGCATCCCGTTGCAACAGGGTGTTTATGACTACTACCTTGGGTGCTGATCTGTAATGTTCGGGGGCCTCATGCTGTTAAGATGGCACTTCCAACATGACACTGATACGAAGCACTCTCTTATTTTGATGAGTGCTTGGTATCATTGAAGAACCATCAAGTGTCGGTATCGCAATGGTCTTCTCAGTACACCGATCTGAATCTGAAAAATTCTTTGCTCTTCTATTGCGTGCAACGGCACACGTGATGAGTAAAATTATCGAATATTTTCTACTCAAAATTGTCAGCAAATCTAAATCAGCTACATTAACGTAGTAAAGTAAGTAACATTAATGTAAGACTAAGAATATCTCGTCTAACGCTAAGTACAAGATTGAGCACCCAGAATTTCAACATCCTCGATAGTATAGTGGTCAGTATCCCCGCCTGTCACGCGGGAGACCGGGGTTCAATTCCCCGTCGGGGAGATCAGAGATGATTTCTTTTTTTTTTTTTTTTGTGGAAAGATGTCTCATCCCTTACGTCACATTCGAAGTATCACCGATTTGTGATTCCGCATGTTTCGCGCAGCTCTAGGTAGCAACGTATTTTAGGTTGTTGGCCATCCTTTGAAAATGAAACAGAAAGAACTAGAAACATCCGCAACAATGGATCGCAACCCTGTCAATCGACCGACTTAGATAAGCCCGTGCTTTGTCTGGACCCCGGACACTCGAGGGTATTAGTAAACCCTTGTACCCACTACACAAGGGCGCAGTAGAAATAACACAGGTTTCACATTTTCGCAACGCCGGGAATCTGGAAACATTAGCAAGTCTTGAGCGTCTGCGCTTGTCATTGTGGAAAAAATGTCCGAAACCCGAGCTCTGGGGGATTCTGTTTTCGCAGGTCTGCCTCCACAATAGAGCTCGGTGATTCCATCATAAGCGACTCTCCACCAAACGATCACACAACCCGGATGGTGCTCGAATGCGTTGGGACGCATGTCGCGCTGACCGACTTTTGCTGTTTCTAAATATTTTATAAACACCCCCCATTTAAAAATAAATCAAAATTCAAAACGAAACGAAATTTAAAAATCACTACTTGATGTGTCTAGTCTCTAACCTCAAACTCTTTCTCCCTTGCAGGTAGCCACAGCAAAGGATAAATCATCTCAACCAAAAAGATTTTAACACAATAATCCGCGAAGGAAACTCAAATCCAACTCAATCTCAATACTCTACTGCCATTTTGTTTTTTACCAAAAAAGTACGATATTTAAACGCGATACTCGAATCATATTCGCGGTTGGAATACATCTTCATGCGCGCGAGTGCGGGAGTTCAATCAGCGGCTTCATTCTACTTAACCTCGAATCGTTATATTCCCCATTCCGGTGTGCTTTTGTTTTCTTAAGTTTATAGCGAAGCTCTTTCGCTCTCCCTCTCTCTGTCTGTGAATGTGAAGTGCTGCACGACTTAAAGGTGCATGTGTGAGATAGAGATAATTAGGCAGAAGAGAATTACAATCGCCAAGAACACGAATCAACGAAGCGAGCGCTTGGATACCGGCTACGCCTACCCGCATCCAAAGAAGAAAGGAAACATCGGATGCAAAATCAATGTAAGTTCATTTGAATTCCTACCTATTTCATGTAGAGAGAAAATTGAATACAAATGTCGAGAGACTTGGTTTGAAACCCCATCAAGGAGGGTCACTGCCTAGTGTAGTAGGGGCCTTTGCTGTCCATGCATATGTGTGTGCTAACGCTAAGCACCTTAGTGGAACAACAAACACAAAGAACGGGCTGATGAAATATTTCACTGCTGCAAATGTGCAAATTGGATTATTCAAACGAAACTTGCAGGTTTAATGCCATTTCACTGGGCAGTGCAGTGGCACTGCACCACCCACTGGTGCATGGGCTCGTGGAATACGTTCAGGGACTTTGGAGCATTTGCTTTTAGGAATGCGCTTGAAGACTTACTTGCATGTGTGGGCGCCACAGTGCCTCTCTGAGATGGTTTCAGACACTAAAGCTGGCTGAATATTTAACAGTGAACATCTGAGTTTGAAGAGTTTCGGCGGCCGTGGCGTTGTGAGCTGGTGCGTCGACCCCTATGCACTAGGTTCGATTCTGAATAATTTTCACGGCCCCCATGTCTTCCAGTCACTGACATTGTTCCAAGAGTATAACTGTCTAGATGAAGCGTCTCAAATTGGCCGTTCGGAGTCGGCATAGAACAGTAGGTCCCTTCCACTCGTAAAAGAACAATGGCACGCCCAGCACGAGTGGTTGTTGAGAAGCTAGGCTCTGGCCCTCTACGGGCTGTAGATAGTATTATTATGTCAAAGTTTGAAGGATGACCCAACGCCCTTCACCAGCCTTTTAAAAAAATGTTATACAACAGCGCCATCTATCGGGCCAGCAAATCGTTTTTTTCCAACCGTTACCTTTGCGCCATTTAAACAAAAGTAACTAAATTGGTTGAAAATTACTGACGCTAGAGGAAAACATCCGCATTTTCCCATTTATTTTCATACACAAGCAGATAGTGGTTGTCGAATTTCGAGTGGCTTTCTTGTCGAATACGGCCAGATCTGTCTATCCCAAGCCAGATTTCCTTTGCAATGAGACCCGTTGTGCCTTAGGACCATGTCCGATTCCACAACCTTCGCAATTTCATGGCCTGTCGGTTACTGATCATTGTTGAGGTGCCCATACCTGAGCGGCTAAACTAGCTTTGAAAGTGGAGTTTACAGCCTGCGAACCGTGGCTGCTTGTCCACTTTAAATAAAAATGCTTGTCCAACTCCACCTTCCAGTTGAAGAACTCCACCAGTTGAAGTTGAAATATAAAATGCGTCCTAATCGCATTTATTTACCCTCCTTTGACTCATTTTGTGTTTAGTTCATTGAGAAAGTACGAGTACAAAATGGGAGACCGATTGAGCCCATATTTGATTACACTGCGAGGGTGGTTGGAAGGTCTTGCCGAGGTTCTACTAGGTGCTGCCGTCTTTAATGGCATTACTTTGTTGAGGTATTACGGTTGGGTGTTGAGAAGATTTTTTGCGATTTATGAAGATAACGTGACTTACGTGAAGTTAGGTCTGACTGATAGCCTGTCCATCCTAGTCCTAGTCTAGTCCACGAAGCAGATTTGGCTTGCATTGATTCACTGTGTGACCATCTTCAATTCCATCTATTTCCAAATTTCTTCGAATGTCTAAGTGTGTCCGCGACTACTTCACTATGCATAATCTTCAAATCGAGGCATAAGTCCACTTTTGGCGTGTTATTCAAGCCTCGACAAGACTTCCTTAATCGCCTTCGTCTTCTGATGGTCTGGACCGCAAACCACAAAGCTCTCCAGCTGTCCGGCAGGCCAGCCACGTTGTCCATGCACTCTACAAGCCCAATCATCTTGTAGGTTGAATCCGTAGACGCTTGGCTGTACTCACTCATCTCGAAAGCAATCAGTCGCACACAAGGCCAAAGATTGCACTCAGTACTTTTCTCTTGAAAAGACCAAGGGCTTCCACTTCAGCTCAAGAGAAATATGATCAAGGTGATGTTAAATGTAGGCCTTGTTCTTGCGGAAGTTTGCCTCTTGAGCCCATTTTAACCCACTTCATCTCATTTATTAAGTGAGAGGGCTGCGCTGTGATCTGCTTACCAACCAACCAGCCAACCCCTCTCGCCAGCCCATTCAACAACTAACAGCCGATTTGGAGGACATTGAATCACCATTGTCACTGCGTCCTGATCTAACCCCGATTCGGATTTTCATTGGACTTATGACAAGTCTGTGGGGAGTAACCAAAATGATCTCCTCGTCTACATCAGGCCGCTGTACTCCAATCTCCCATGAGAGCGTGTAGCTGGAGAAATGAAAAGCTATGTCCCGCAATCCCCGTGAATTGACATCCATTTCGTTAGCAAGGCCGATTTGATGCGAGATTTTTCCGGCCATGTAGCAATCGCGGAATCATACACTTTCAGACTTACTTGGTCGAAACATAGATATGCTTCTGCCCACGCTTTCCTGGTCCACATAGTTGAGCAAGCAGAGATCAGGCTATTCGTCGAGATCATTGCGCCTACTGTGTAGGACCTCATTACTGTAGAATTTTTTGCACCGAGTCTCTGGTGTTCTGGCGAATCTCTCTCAAACACTCGCATCAACTCGAAACTCTCACGTTAGACCACAGTGGACAGCCATGGGCCGCGTAACGATCATGTAAAGATTACATTCAGTCTCTCATCGAGTTGCCTGGTGCGAAATAGTCTCTTTCTAAGAAGCAAAGCACCTCGCGCTGCGGCCAGATCAGCATCTTCATCGTTGTTGTATATGATCTTGGGTACATTCTTTGGGCAAGTTCTGCACTTGCTGGCCAGCAATTGTTGCGTCGTTGGTCACCATGTGTGTGACGTCTTTGGTCACTATGTGCCTGTTTGTCAATAAGGACATGATACCCGTAGCAATAGAGCACATCGACCGACAGTATCCTGCTCATTCCACGACATGGAGTAAATCAACGACCTCACTGAAGTATCCTGGAGCGGGTCGAGTATATTTATCATTCCACACATCAAAAACAAACAGGCGGCTGTACCAAAAGGTTACTCGTGCCACCAACGAACTTCCATGCGGCGAGCAACATTTGACCGTATCCTTTCTAACGACTTTTAATTCCAACCGTGTGAACGGCATCCTTGTGCGTGCATGCCTACACTCGATGGCCGTATTCTGAGCGATCGCTCTCAATGCTCCAGTCAAACAAAGTCGTCAATCGCTGTCAAGCTGGCAGTGGTTAGGAAACTCCGGAGCACCTCCTGTGTTTAGTCAGCCTTTGGTTGGGACCGATATCAAAATGATGATGAGACTTCTTCGAGTCATTAGACGATGTGACCAGATCCACTCTTCGAATTAATGCGAGTCTGTGGAACATTAAGCCTCAGGCAGGATCCACACGATGGACCAAGATTGTCACTGCACCCTAACCTAATCTTCATTCAGAGCAAGGAACGTGGCAAAGACCGAAACGATCTCCGCCTTCAATCTAACTTCACGGTACGTACGTCTGATTTTTTCTCGCTGGCATCAGTCCGGGAATCAGTCCCAGAGAATTGAAATTGACACGAGGAAACGTACACTCGCCGGCCAACTCAGCTGTCATCATTTGACAAAATTTCGAGTAAGAGCTTTGGAGTCTTGTAGCTATGCTCTACTTATCACTCAATTCTATAAATAAGTCCGACAAAAATACTTGCTATCTCCTGACATCCATAAATAGCCTGGATCTCATTGCTGTGTGCCCCATAGACATTTTTCAAAATCAAAAACAAAAAAAAGTAATTTCGCCCAACGTGGGGCTCGAACCCACGACCCTGAGATTAAGAGTCTCATGCTCTACCGACTGAGCTAGCCGGGCATGTGTTTACCGCTACTCCAAACCAAATCCAGGTATCCTACTCTAATCGCATTAAAAATCAAAAATGAACCAAAGATTGGAACATGGTCTTCGTCATCGAGCTGGCATCACGCGATTATTCCCAATTAGTAAACAGCACTCGATGGCAACAAGAACAGATGGAACTCAATTTCAATATCTAGGAGATGTGCACACCTGCCTGCAGTCACACACAGAGAGCAAGAGCAACATTCAGTCGTTCCCCATCGAGAGCCATCATTTGCAGTGTGACCTAGAAACCGCACACAGGCTCGTGTTCATGGTGTCGTAGGCACCATTTACCTTGAAAGGAAAAACCACCTCTAACGAAGCAACGCACATTGGGAGCGCGCACGAAAGATGGGACATGGATGAAAGGGGACACGTTATACCAATCTTGGATGGCAATATTCGTTGAACGGCGGCAGTCGTTATTGCATTAAGCCCCCGAGGAGCATCAAATATGCGCACATCTCGACGCTGAGTGCATAGATGGATGATGATACAGTGGAGGCTGCGTAACATAATACCACGGCTAATAATTGCGCTGTGAATTGGTGTGGTTTGACTAAAACTTTCGATATTTGTTTGATCTAAAAAAAAAATTCGTGAATTCACGGCCAAAAACAAAGCACAATGATGTGTCAGCATTCGTTTTGATTTCAGCAGTCATTCATCATTTTCTGACTCGCACGCTCCACTAAAGGGGTCACGGGGATGCCGTTGTTTGTTGCTCCCCGTACGCACTGGTTTGTGCATGGCCTGAATTCCCCCCACCTCCATAGCGGCTCACGAGGCCTCTGCTGGGTTGCTCGTAGTTCTTCGGGCCAAGCCCGACCAGCTGCCGAGCGGGACAGAACGGCCACCAGACGCTCACATACTGCCACCCATTACGGCCTGGCTCCAAATGGGGCCATGGCACACCAGGGTAGATAATATGCGAGGCCAATCGTTTTCGGGTTGCGCTTCGTTAGCCAGGCTTGGGATGTATGAAAATAAACTCCTACGCCTCAAACCTGTTGCCCCACCACTAGGAGGTCAGCTGCCGGGAGGGCAAGTGAGCAGCAAAACTGGATACATCATTTCGGTTTTTGTAGTCCTTCGTCAATAACATTTTTTCCTGACGACGGATTTGAATGTTTGTGTTACAATTCCAGGTTACAACCTTCTTCTTTTTCTTCTTCTTCTAATGGCGCTACTGAGCGAGGTGGATCTGAGCCTCAACCAACAAGCCTCTCCAGCTGGCACGATCTTTAGGCAGCTGCCTCTAATTTCGACGAGTTGGTTGAGGTCCTATTCGACTTGTGTGGGCCATCGGTTCTGTCGAGTGTCGTCTATCGTGCCGTTCGTTGGTCCGGAGTCGAAGACTCTTCGACCTGGAGCGGTGTTATCCGTGCGCTCTACATGGCCTTGGCATCTTAGACGTTGAATCGCCTGGCTAGACTCCTACAGTTCGTACAGTTTGCGGTTGAATCTTCTTCATCATCGCAGACAAAGCCACAAATTGAACGCCGAACCTTTATCTTGAAAGGAGCATTTGCTTTTAAAATTGTCCAGGCTTCCGCACCATAGAGCAGGACAGTGTTAATCAAGGTCTTATGGAACGTTAGCGTGGTCCTTCGAGAGAGGGCTCTACTACTCAATTGCCTCTTGAGCCCAAAGACACATTGAATGGCAAGAGTTATTCTGCGCTTAATCTCGGTACTGGCGATGTCCGCACTGTTTACTTGGCATCCGAAGGTAGACGTAGGCAGACGTCCTTCGAACTTCGTCTTACAGCCTTTTAGGTGCATAAGTACAATGACGGTAATGCCATTGCCGGTGATGCCAAGGCAGTTGATTGCACAGACATTAAATTATGTTTGCAATGATTGGAACGGTTTTGTAAAGGTAGTTGGCCCCCACCTTTGTTTATCGCATTTGCCATTGATGTTGTTAAATTCTTACCCCTTAAATGCCCACAAGTCCATTTTGGGAACGTACTCTTCGAAGAAAAAGTTAGTTGCGAGTTAGGATCAGTGCGCCCAAATGAGCACGTACTCCCTGAGGTTGCCTGTCACTTACCCCAGGTGAGTTAAATGGCAAGTAGAACAGGAGTTGTTCAGCATTGACACCTCTGCAACATATAACTTGTTCCCCGACCAAAAAACATTTGGTTAACTGACTGTAACATATTGCTGTTTGCTGATGACTTTAAGCCATCAAGCCATGATTATCGGGGAAAGATGAGAGACTGCCTCCAACATCTGAACATGAACCAGGAAAAATTATTTCCGTGATGCACAAAAAACTTCCTCCCTCTGAATGCTAGTAAATGATGAATGCCGTCGCTAATCTCCACTTTTGCATTCGTACTTTGGTGGTACGGCCGTTTTTCGCGTTTATAAAAGTCGTTCACCAGTATGTTGGTCACGGGCAAGAGTAAAGTGCTACGTGCTTTCTGACCCATGTATTAAGACTCTTATTCTGCGTGAGATCTAAAGCCCTATTCCGGCAAACCTCTGTGATGTGTCACAAGTTACAGCTGCCACACAAGAGCGTGGTGAGTTCCAAATTGGGAGGGATGCAACGTATTCTGGGCAAGACCCCACAACATGTGAGCATCACGAGAACTGTCAAAATTGTGATGTTCTCTTGGGCATATCGCAAGGAGAAAATAGAGACTAAGACTAAATTTAGACTGCGACGTAGGAGGGTTGTAACTTACAAAGAAGGAATTCTCCCTTCACATTGGGTGAAACATGTTCATCAAATTCTTTCGAATTCCGGTTAGGATTTATTTCGCTTTATATCTTTCGTCTTCCAATGTCTTCTCAATGTGAAAAGGGAGCGAATTCACCACACTACGGTGACTATTCTTGTTTGTTTTGTTGTCAGCTTTATGCCAGAGCTGAAACCTTACAAGAGAGGCTTCACATTCTTTGCATCACAGAAATATGTGACTGACACTGAATCTTAGAAGAACGGTGGCAAGGATTACATTCATGCTGATAGGTGAGATTGACTCCCCGGAATTATGGCCGATCTACTTCAATCTCTTAGTCGGGTCACACGGCACTGTGTCAATCTTGTACTGCCACTTCATAAAGCGACTGGATGGCGCAGTTGGTTAAGTGCCTGCACTTGATTAGTGGGTTCCTTGGTTCGAATCCCAGTGAAAGGAGAGTTAATACGCTTTTATCTGGGTTTCAAATCCGGTCAAGTCGCCATCTGTCGTTGGGCTCAAATTAACGGCTTTAACCACTGGAGTGCTCTGACTGTGGGTATCACAATGGACCAACATTTGCAGCCCCCTTCCCTAGCCTCCCTAGTCCTTTATGTGACAATCGAGTGACAAATTTAATACAAATTTGTCACAGTGACATGTGACACGACAAGGGGGAGAGATTGCCTAAAATGCCAATTTTTTTGATTTTACACGTCAATTCCAATCTGCATGAAAAAGACGTTGCTTAAAGTAATTCCTCCAATTTTTGCTCTGTATACTACTAGTGGTGATATGTGTCTTATCTTATTGATGTGTAGCAAGTCTCAGGAGGTTAAACTGTCCTGGATTTCCAATCTTCTGTTTGTGGTTGGGAATTCCTTTCTAGTACAGCTTCATTAACTTATTCCATCAGCGGCTGCAGTAAATGTCTACTCCACACTCATACGCTAAATTCATCCAATATTCGTACATACCATGCAGAGGCAGAAACAAACGTCGCTTATAACGACGTTTACAGCCAAGTTGAACGACCGTCGGAGGCGCATGACTAAATAAGAACTAAAATGTATGTACAGTCAAAATTGGTAATAACGACCTTCAAGGGTCGTTATAACCGATATCAGGTGTGTAAATTTGTCTGATGGGCCTACCGGCATTTCTCCGTGTCTTAACCCATGTTAGCAGACCCTCCCAAACCCCGGTGTGAAAGGAATACTTTACATTAAGTCTTGCTTTTTACGGTAAGTTTTGCTCTGTCATCAAGTTTGTAATTTTTTCCTCGTCCTTTAAAATTGTGGGTATATTGGAGTGTTAAACGGAAGACTTTGGCACTGGGCTTATTTCGTATTCAGTCGTAAAGATTTGCTTCGAACTTTATGCGAGCCACCACCACTTGTCACACAGAAATAGTCGTTGTAAGCGATATGTCGTTTTAAGTGATGCTATAGTTTCAATGGGATTATAATGGGCCCCTGTCTGACCTAAGAATTGGTTCGTATGTCATTTTAACCGATGTCGCTATAAACAGGTTTGATCACTGATTTGTGATTTAGTTCATGTCCCGTCGTTATAAGCGAAGTCAACGACTATATATGTATGTTGCATCAAAGCATGCTTGAGTATTAAAATCATGTTTGAATCTAAATTGACTGCCATTAGATTTGGGAGTCTTCACATTCCACATTCCAACTCATTTCACAAACCTATAAATGACCTATAAAAACGTCGCCGACTGTTATTTGCTTCCACCCATCAGAAAAAGAGTAATTTAGCTGGATTCTGTTTGAATACGGAATTTTTCAGCGTTCATCGTCTGAACAATTTTCCTCTTTGCTGCATATTCTCGCATGCATTCGCTGCACTATGCTGAAGTGAAAGTATCTCTATTTTAATTCGACCAACAGACGACTGTAGATTCTTTTGCGTGCGTGCATCAGAATGTCTATAAACATGCTTCCGCTGCTTAATGACTTGACGTCCAATCGGACTGATTATGATGAGGGAGTGAAAGGAAGTTCGTAATTAGAACAGGCACTAGAGCAAGAAAATAATGCGGGATTCCATATGAAGAGTTGGCCACGACGAGGCCATGGGGCCCATTAGCTCAGTTGGTTAGAGCGTCGTGCTAATAACGCGAAGGTCGTGGGTTCGATCCCCCCATGGGCCATTTAATCTTCTTTTTTTTTTCTACTTCTCTCCCATTTCGCTTTTGGTTTGGTGTTGGGACGTAAATGTTAGGAGAAAATTACTGTGCAGTGGCTGTGCGAAGATGAATTGTTTGGACAATTAGGTGTGCTTCATCACTTGTGCTGCTGATGATATTTAAAATGTTGTGTGGCGTGGATGATTGGAGCGAGGTGCGTGTTGAGGATGGTGTAGAAATACTCATTAAAGGCTGGGGAATATCTGATGACAAGCACTTGGAAAGTTCGCTTCTGGTTAACCACTACATTACCTTGAACGGTTTCGTGGAATTCTGTCGCATCATTCTATATTTCAGATCAGGAACTAGTCGCTTAGATGGTGTCTCTGATCGGAAACAGTCTTTCGAGAGCTATCATCGTTTAAGGCGTTTCCCAACGGAAGACGTAAAGGAAAGATGAGTTGGTAGGGAGTTGATCGAACTGATGCCCATCAGCGGCGGTATTCAGCTATCCGCAATTTCAAGTAGCCACCGTTTTTATGGAGCTGAATAAGTCTTATATGCGAGATTGCTTGAATTTAGTCTGTCTGACTGTAAGGTCACGTTGCTGGGTCGCATCTTCAAAAGCAGCGTGACAAGCTTAACAGCTTGTGTATAATTGCGCATGGAAATAACAACCAAGCCACAGATGATCTCTGGCCTATACTCGTGGATGATGGACACTGGACAGCACTGAATAGGGCTGGCCACTATGGAGGTGGCTAACAACAACCTGCGCCTCTGCCATATAAATACCGAAGCCAGATGGCAGTCCTGCACATTGATTGGACTCAAATCGCTTCGGACGCATCGAGCACTCCTCTGGACATTCTCCATAAATGTAACGGGGAATTTGACCCCGTTTTGAAGTTTAGGGTCTTATTTGTAAGCAGTCAAAAGCAACGATTGTAGTCAGAAATAAAAAAACTCAAAACTTCTGTTTAAATATTTGTTCACTGATTGATTAGCACTTTTAAATGATTCGAAATCTGGCACTAAACATACTCCTTAATCTGCCACCGATGGCAGACAGACAGTGGCCAGCACGGCGATCAGATTAAGACCGCTGAACAGCTGGAAAGAACTTCAGACTGGACATTAAACGATCCTACGCAGGTATAGCTCTATACCCAAAAATACAGACCCCACTATACCTAAACTCCTCTTCTAGAAAAATGTCTCAACCAGCATGCCACCCAGATCTTGCGGGGAGTCTGATAACCAGACACTGGATGATCCACTGCGAATCTTCACAGATGGATGCAGGTGTGGGGGCTGGCGTCTATTGCAAGGATCTGACCAACCAGCTTTCCCTAAGTCCATCAAATCACTGCAGCGTCTTTCAGGCAGAGACTATAGCGATTAAGGAAGCTCTGTCTTGACTAAAAAACAAAGTCAAACTCAGTCACTTTCAAATCCCAGACATCCCATGATTGCCGCCTTTCTCTTATCGAGATGAGCAAGTACTTTCACATCCACCTTAGGTGGGTGCCGGGACACTGTGACATTCAAGAGAATTGCGAAGCGAACGAACTCGCTAGAAAGGGCACAAACTCTGTACTCTATCGCTACTATAAAAAATCTGCTAAAGCTTGAAGCGCTTGCTCAAACAAACCGCTGACGGACATCAGGCACAGGATGCCTCATCACCAAACAACTCTGGCCAATGATCGACCCAAACGATTACTTAGCTTGATCAGATTAAGCAGGCCAAATCTCAGATCGCTTATTGGCGTTCTAAAAGTGCATTGTGCCATTGGAACTCACGCCTCTAGACTAGGCCTTCCTTGCAATGAATCTTGTAGAAGCTGGAGGAACGAGGACGAAGAAGAAACCTTTGAACACTTCCTATGCAGCTACAGTGCTCTCGCGTCCCGTAGATTCACACTTCTGCGGGCTCACTTTTTCAATAATCTGGCTGAACTGAGCAATATTAGAATCAGCCTTCTTCTTCGCTTTATTAAAAGCGATAATTGGTTTGCGGAGTAGGTACCCCACGATCCGAGTGGTAACACAATGGGTCTATACTTGGCCTAAGTGGGTCTGTTGTCCTTTGCGCTGCAGTCATACACTTCAACCTTTACTCATAAACTGAACTGAAAATGCGCTAGTCACTAATGATCTAATCTTGTGGAGTCGTTTAACAATAAGGTACGAAATGTACAAGTGACCCAATGGCCTGCATACAATATGTACGAAGGTCCAGCCAAACCTATTCCATTGGTTCTAGGGGTTGTTGTACAAAAAAATGGTAAATTTTAAAGCATTAAGCATATGTACGCTGACAAAGTCAGGAAATCCGGTGAAGATAGGTCTACAATCAATTAGAAAAAAAAAGGTTTGGTCTGACTGGGCCTATTCATTGACAGAAGGGTTAAGCGGCAGCTGGCACATAAAGTAAGCTTGTAAAGGGTGATTTTTTAGAAGCTATAGGAAAGTTTTTCAGAACAAAAACACATAAAATTCAGAAAAATGCATGAAATCTTTATATGAATCGATAGTACGGTCCATATAATTTATTGTTTGAAGATTATTCCATGCAAATGTTGACCTTGACTGCGCCTCAAATGGTCCATCCGCTTAGTCCAATTTTGGCATACTCTTTCCAACATTTCGGCCGGTATCTCACGAATAAATGCTTCAATGTTCTCTTCCAATGCGTCAATTGAAGCGGGCTTGCCCCACAAAAAATAGTCTAAAGGCGTTAATTCGCACGATCTAGGCGGCCAATTGACCGGTACCGAACGTGAAATAAAATGTTCACCGAACTCGCCTCTCAATAAGTCCATTGTTGCGCGTGCTGTGTTGCATGTGGCACCGTCTTGTTGAAACCACATGTCATGCAAATCAAGCTCTAGCATTTTGGGCAAAAAAAAGTTGGATATCATCTCACGGTAGTGCTCACCATTCACAGTTACGTTACGATTCGCATCATCTTTGAAGAAGTACGGTCCAATGATGCCACCAGCCCATAAACCGCACCAAACTGTGACTTTTTCTGGATGCATTGGTAGCTCTTGCAATGCTTCTGGCTGATATCCACTCCAAAATCGACAATTCTGCTCATTTACGTACCCATTGAGCCAAAAATGAGCTTCGTCTAAACTGACCACAAAATGGAAGAAGCGCGCGATGAACTTTCTTAACAGAGCACGCATTTTGATAAAATTCAATAATTTGCAAGCGTTGGTCGTTTGTAAGACAATTCATGGTTAAATTATAGACAAAACTGAAGATGTTTGACAGTGAAACAAAACACGAAACGTGCGTCAGCTGTTTAAGCCAGTCTTACCAAAAAGATAATAGCTAAAAAATCACCCTTTATAACAGAACGTAATAAAACTAAAAAAAAATACTTTTGTTGGATTAAAGAGACCGTGCCCAAAATGGACCCGCGGGCATTTAAGAGAACATTTCTACCGCAATGTTATTTGCATCTTCTGCAGAAAAGCCTTTATAAGGCTTCGCTATTCTCTGAAAATAAAAATAAATTGAATTGAATTGAATTGCTTTACCTGCTGTTTAACTGAGTCCCAGTCATCTTGCTAAGCAAGCTAGTAAATGATTCAAACATCATCTGAGATCTGACTGCATTTTCAATTTTATGTTCGCTTGTTCTGGAAGCGATGCCTTCCGTTACATCATCCAGTTCAGCATAATCCTATCAGTTCCTTAAGGATTGCAAGTTTAAAATAAAACACACAGATCACCAGACGCAGTCTACAGGCAAGTTGAGGTTTACACAACTTCAGCTCCAACTTTCCCTCGGTGTGGTCCACAAGGGAACAGAAAAACACCTCGAACTATGTCAAAAGCTGGATTATCTTGTCTTCTTTACGCTGTCCATGATCCCGCCATGTGAACCTGATCCACCATCATCCGGCTCATTGCACATTGCATACAAAGTCGGAGTTAACCAGCACCTACACCAGCAACACTGTTGCGGAGGATCACGTCTTAATTGTGACTCCTTACGCATGGTCACTTTCAATAAAATCATCTGTCAATCGCGTGTAATGAAATCGGCTACAATGTACCGGCTTCTTTCTCACATGGGTTGGTCGTAAAAATGAGTACGCTTTTAACTCCGCTGCCTTGGGCTTGTTGATTTTATGGACACTTTTTTGCCGCGAAAACTAAACCACTCAAGGGAAGCGCACTTTTTTTTTTGTACACAATGTTGTGTTATCTTTGCGGTGCATTTAATGGCTTTAAGAATTTAATGATAATCGTGACAATTGTTGCCAAGGATCCATCCACTTCTCCTTGAACTGACCGCAGACCGTCTGGGACTTTTTATGAGACGATTCGACTGCACACCTGCACTTGTAGGCTCACCCTGACAACTGAACTGATTGAAATCAGCTCCAAATCCACCCATCCACCTCTCCATCTTTCACTGCTTGTTGAGTGTACTATCAAACTCATGAAAGTCCAACGTAATCGCAGCGCCGTCAGCCGAGGAGTGAGGCACCCCCCATGCACTGACCGACTGACTGGCGCGCTAAAGAGACTCTAGGCAGTAAATTCAAACGACCGGCGTGTGTGCAACGGTTGGATTTTATGACAATTGAATCCGTCAGTCATCAAAAATTGACAGAAGCCTGTGTAAACATCGCAGAGGGAGGCCCACAGAGACACAGCAGGGACTAGGGATGTCGTAAAACAAGGAATATTCAGTTGCCCCAGGCTGGAGCAGATGCGCGGCTATAAAACAGTGTTTACCCGCGGATGGGAGTAAAGTTGCGAACACTGAATTTGTACAGGGCCGACCTGAAACATGCGGCGAGAGTTTGGGGGACCATGTTGGTTTGGTATTTCAAGGCGCCTACATGAGTCTGTCTGCGGTTGCGAGTGAGACGAAATTGACGTTGAAAAGGATTTTTAATTCATCCTGAGATGTTCAGCATCTGCATCTCAAAAGAAAAAGCACGCTAACCTGCCCGCTGGGTCGTTCTCCTTTTCGCTTGGAAATTAATGAGTTGTCGAAGTGGAGGCGTCGAGGAATGCAAAATAAAGCTTTAAAGACACTTGCTTGCTTGACTTACTTCAGATGTTCGGTGGAGTCAGAATATGATGCGCGTGTGGCTCGTTGGAGTCAGACGACACATGCACTTGTTAGGTTGACGGGTAAAGCAGGTGAGGTGGGAGGGTTTTGCCAATGGCGAGAGGGCGTGCCGCGGAGAGGTTCCCCAAAATGGCGGATGCGGCGAGAAGTTGGGAGACCATGTTAGTTTGGTATTTCAAGGCTCCTTCAGGAGCTTCAAATCTCATTCTCTCTCATTATGAATGACGAGAGTGGGTGAGACGTGAAGGGAAGTGACGTTGCCAACGTAACTGAAGCATTCTTAGTTTTTGCAAATTCGTTGCCGTTGCTCTTTCAGACTACGTAAGTTAAAAAGTTCTGCACTAAATATTTTTATTTGTGAGGAGAAGCCTCTTTTCCACTTGACTACAAGTTACAAAAAGCCAACATTTCTTATCAACTAACTTATTTATAGCCAATGTCAACTGCATCGAAATTCGTAGACCAGAGCGTGGTGTCGTTTGCCGGACGTGTGCAAGGTGAAGCATTGCGCGTGTCTCGTTGGAATTGCACACTATTGTTAGCGACTGCGAGTGGGCATGCATTCGAGCAGATTTTCCCACGTTATCTCGAATGTTCTTCGTCTTTGCTAATCGCTACAGTCGGCGACGTCATCATCACCTCAGCAGCAGAAATAAATAAGCACGCAGATATCAAACTTCGGCCAGAATTACCCTTGTCTGGCATCCAGGCATTGGACTCCTATATCTTCAAATCAGAGCTCGTGTGGGAATGTCTAGGCAACTGAGCAGGAGTAACAGAGTAAAACTTTGTTGGATACCCGGCCATATCGGGATAGAAGACACTGAAATGGGCAACTCCCTCGCTAGGAAAGGAGCATCGGAACCTTTCAGAAGCCCCGAACTATTCTGCGCTGTAGGAGATCACGTCTTCAGGGAAGAGTTGAGGGAACTAGAAAGAAGGAACCGGGCAGATACCTGGAACAACGCTCATGGCAGGAATGAGGTTTGAGGCATGTATCAGAATGAGCAAGAACAACCTCCGTATCCTAAAAGGCTTCCTAACAGGGCACTGAAGACTCAGGGAGCACCTAAGGGAACTACGATCATCAGAGGACAGTCTCTGCAGATTCTGCGGAGAATGTAATGAAATTCCGGAACATGTACTGGGACTTTGTGAGGCACTTGCCCACAAAAGGCAAAGATATTTAGGCAAGCACCTAAAATCAGACGAAGAATTGAAGCCACTAGTACGAGCTATCATTCTCAGATTCCTTAAGGAAATTGGCTTGGAGTGAATGCTCTAGGACAAATCTCTTCCACCTTCGCTCAACAGGAGCAGATAACCCAACTCTGAGCCAATCCAGAGCTGCATGAGAGGGGAGCTCTAAAGAAAGCAAAGGTGTGAATAGGGGGCACAATAGATCGCGGTACACTTCAGCCTTAGCAATAATAATATCCCTTGTGTACGATCACGAGACACACTAGGAGAGAGCAGTGGAATTCCCTTGTATTCCACACATCCTTTTACAAAACCATGGATCCACTTTCCCCGGTTGGTGATGGGTTTCAACAGCAAGAGCAAAAAAAAAAAATCGTTGTTGAATACCTCCTTGTTCGTTTATTCCTGGTCAGCACCATCTTTTGCTTCGCAGATCAAGTTGTCTGAGGCCCATTTCCACTTGTGTGCTCCCTCTGTCGGTCGCAGAGTCGTAGACTCTTCGGCCTGGAGCAGTATTGTTCATACTCTCAACATGGTCCAGCTATATCAGGCGTTGAATTCGTAGACGCTTGCCTAGAGTCATGAACAGGTCGTGGTTGAATATTTTTTTCCAAATGCCAAAGCACAACCAAAGCCCGCACGCAGAACTCTTCTGTCCAAAAGACCACGGGCCTGAGATTGTCCGTGCCGGAGAGCGTGGTTGGGACGATTAAGTTCTTAAATAATGTCAGCTCGGTCCTTCGAGAGAAGGCTCTACTAGTCAGCCGATGGACACATGGAATGGCCAGAGTCGTTCCGGGTTTGATCACGGAACTGGACCTCAGTTAGACGAAGTTCTCGAAAAACTCAAAGATATTCGCACATTTGCCTATGGTGACGATGTGGCCATGTTGTCTATGGCTTGTGTCCTTCCATGAAGACAGCATATTCTTCGTTTTGCCCTCTTTAGAGCTGAACCAATTTGGGCCGATTCAATGTCAGCAAAGCTTTAGACTTCGGAACTTACTCTAGCGTCTTTCCCGGCAGAGAACATGGTGATTAAAGACACCATCGATATAAAATTGACACAACGGTTTGATTGACACAACAATGGGATATAGAATTGATTCCGGTTTTATTTGAAAGCTACAGTCCTGCAATTATGTGTGGAATAGCACATCATGCCTTAACAGCAGTGCCTTAAGCAGTCGACTGTCCTATTTTTGATGACAATGCCCAATATTCCGGTCTCCAATGTTGGCCTAGAACCTGTCCAAAGCTGTCGCGCTGGTTTAGGACTTGTCCCAGCTTCAGGGAAAATAATCAATTGGTGTCGAGCTGGTCACGGCTGTCAATTGATGAACGCTCGCCGCGAGATAGCCCAAAGCCAAGGTTCTCCTCCACAACTTTCAGCGGTGCTCAGCTCGTGAGTTACGTTCCTACACTCCACAAATCCGAAGTTTGAAACTGTTCCAGACCTGAAGTCATCAATTTTGTTGAAAACCTACACCGTTCGCTACTCAGTCTGGTCGCGGAAATGAACTCCGTGTGGGAAACAGCTGAGTAAGCGATTTCCGCGAACTGCAGCTTGTCTGAATGAGAAGCAATTGATATTTGATAAGTTTTACTTCAAGCTTCGGACGGGACGGTCGACTTCTACTAAGAGAAATTAGTTAGTCTTCTATTTTTTTGGTTTCTACAGAATACCAAAATACATAACTCGTATGGCAGGTACGGCCACGTTGTCGGAACCACACCTCGGAGATTTGAACGTTGTCGATATCTGGCTAAAGAAAGTCTGTGAAAATCGCTCTTTAGCTGAAACCATTGACGGCAACGGTGTTTAATTCCTCACTTCGAATGAAATAAGGTCTTGTTCAGAGATAATGGAGGATAAAGATACCCAGCTTCGGCTATTTTTACCCCTTGTCCGTGTCGCCATTGAGCAGTGGAATTCCCTTTGCATTTCACACATACTCTTACAAAGTTCCCGCCTCCAGCACACATCGCAACACCATATAAAGAACGCTGTCTGATGAAACCAAGGGGAAAAGGGAGGTAGAAGTTGGATATCTCCATCCTTCATTATCTCTGGTCTGATGCTCGGTTGAACACTGAGCCAAAAATGGGTCTCGACCATGATTTCCGGGCAACATTTCCAGCCCCAACTAGCGAAACCATGGAGTCGTGTATGGTCGACCAGCTTCAGTTCTAGTGGCGGGACCATTTTCTACAGACGAAGGCCCGAACCCAACTGCAAGCGTGAGCTGCAACACTCGTTTAGACCTTTTTAACCCACGAACCCGGCAGGGATTGTTACGAAATGAAGAAAGCGACGTCAACTTTGCGCCAATCACTTGAATTGGACACCTCCAGAGAGTGTCGACTCTCTCGTGGTTTAAAAAAGGTCCAAACGAGTGTTGCAGCTCACGGTCAAAATTTTGCACTGAGCGACGAATTGCCTGCATACTGAAGCGTTGTTTTTATAACCCCCTTCAATCACTGCCTATTAACGATCAGCAATTCAATATCAGTGGCGAAGCGGGGAACTGCCGCCCATTTCGTTCCCAGGCACCCCACCAGATATGACCCTCGTTACAGCAAACCTAACACAATCTTCACTGGTCAGAAGGCACCACTAACCACAAGCCGCAGTACACAACAAAACGTCCATTTAGCTGCCCGGACTAAGTGGGCAAGGGATTAGCCCCTTAGGGAGACAGACGCCTCCAGGATAGGTTTCCTTTCTTCGAGCTCAGAAGAGTTTGCCGAGAAGAAGAGGGGGAAGAGGAGACCATCCAACACCTCCTCTGTTCATGTGGTTGTCTTACCTCGTAGGGAACCCCACACTGTCACATGTCACTGTGACAAATTTGTACTGTCTATGTCACTTAACGTGACAACTGAGTGACAAATTGAATACAAATTTGTCACAGTGACGTGTGACTCGACTAAGGACGTAAGGGGGATTATCAGCAGCGGCGCACTTGATTTCTTCGACTTCGAAAATAAGAGTTGCCTAAGTTGCCAGCCGGACTGTGCGTGTTTCTCGAAGCCAGCTAACATAACCCGACTATCTTGCTGTCGTCCGTTAAACCTTACCAGACTCAGTGAGCGGTGTTCACAGCCAGCAGCATCTAGCAACGAAATCAGCGCAAGTGCATCGTCAACAGAAACACCCAAATTCAACGCATTTTGCTAGAAAGCACACCAAATCGCTGCGCACAATTCCAATTAAAAGAGAATTATACCCGCTTGTCGCCCGCTTTAATGCAAGCCATAATTTCACACACAAACTCGGCTGGAATGTGTGATTCTGAAAGATGGCAGCATTTGGAAGCCGTAAACTTCGAGCAGACATAAGACCGGCGTACTAAATTCTTTGTGCCTGCTTTCGTCTGCATTTCGTTCCGGGGACTCCTTGCTTTTGTGAATTTATTTTTGTTCTTATTTTTTTGTTCTTCATTTGAAATTTATTACCACTTCAAAGTTTTTTATTGCGCCGGATTTTGGCATGTGTGTAGGTGTGTGTTCGTCAACGCGGATCTGCGGTGTCTGGCGCATGGAATCGTTTGCCTGAATGCATCGGATGCGTGTGTGTCGTTTGGGCGGTTGCCTTATTTTAAAGGAGAGAAGAACTTTTCGCGTCGGATTAAGTGAAAAATGCTTAACGCTTGAGTATGAAATCACATTAGTACAGTCGCCTGCAGATGACGCGATGCAGAGATGCGAGGAAGAAACTGTGTAAAGGATTAGGCATGTCTGCAAGATTTAATAATCTGCGATCTCTGAAGATGCTTTACGCTTGGCATTTTGTTTTCGTTTGACCTTAGATTGGGTGGGAGGGTGCGTTGGCTTCTATCGGTGTCTGCTTATCCATCTCGAGTGTCACGTAAAGTTGAATCCCGAAGGAAATTTATGATATGTAGTAATGCCATGTTGTTTGCTGCCTGATTGTATTTATCGGCTGTTTGAGTAAGAAATTGTGGATTTTTGTTGACGCGGTTAACCCGGGCAATGCTGTGCGTACGAGTGTGTTACATGGATCATTGTGCCTGACAACTGGATTGTGGTCCTCATCGCCACTCATCACTTGCAGTTCGCAGCACATACATCAGAACGTCTGCTCCTAGCGACATAGGTGTCGCTCAGCACATTCCATGGTCTCAAGAATGGATCAAAAATTGTAGTCTGGGAATCAGATGGCCATTTGTCCGGGGCAATGGAGGTTGGAATGCTGAGCCATGTTTGTGTCGTTTTTGCCATTTGAGGGGAGGGGTAGAGTGTTATTGAAGAACCCAGTTAACGTCCTCGGCAACATTCGTCTGCTAAACTTTCGCTCAGGTTGTCGTTTTCGTATGGTTAGGCTAGTTCGTAGTTCTTTTATGACCAAAATTTCATACTCCATGCACACCAAACATATGGAACTACAAAGCTCCGCGAACATGTATCATTCCTTCAACCCGAACCTATCGGTGCATCTACATAGCTCCGCGAATATGTTTAACGCAGCCATATTCATGGAACTACACAGTTCCGCTGACATGTTACCCGGAACTAGTTCCGACTGAGTTCCATGTCAGCTCCGTCGTCGGAACTGCTTCGCACAACTCTAGCATTTCGAAGTCAAGAAAAAGGGGGAGTATAATCGCCGTTGACTGTGAAATTGATGTTTATCTAGTAAACTTGCGTGGTTACTGGAAAATGGGATCCAGCCACTGGATTGGCCATATTGGGCACTTGCTTGACCTCTACAAGCAGTACGTCAAAATGGCAAACGCGGTTTGATTTGGCTTGGTCCTACTTTACAGAACGCTTTTTTAACTCTTGCGTTGACGTTGAAGACATCGTTGGCGCAGTGATTGGAAAGAACAGCCTCCACGACATCAGATCCAGCTTCTGACTCATAGTATGGTCATAAGCAGAACGATGTTCTGGCGAACACCCAACCAAATCGACTATGTGCTCGTTGACGCAAGGCATGCGTCAAATATCCTGGATGTGCGAAGATTCAGGGGGACAAACGTCGACTCTGATCATTTCCTCGTAGCAGCAAGATTCAGAGTTCGACTGTCCAATGCCAGAAAGCTCAGCCGACAAAGAGGAGTTTTGACATTGGACGCCTGGGTATACCAGAGACTGCCAGAGCCTAAGAAGAGCAATTACGGGAGAGACTCTCCGGTAGAGACTCTCGACCAGCAAAGAGGTAGCTTATAGTCTCGGCTACCGACCACCCCCGACAAGAAACCCGTGTTATGATGGCGAGTGTGAGCAGAAGAAACGTGGAACTGACGCATAGGTCTGCAACGGAAAACAAGAGCAGCGCAAGTGGAGTACCGGCCTAGAAGACGGGAGGAGATGAAGCTTCTACGCCTGAAGAAAGGGTCTCTCAAAACCCCCAGGTGAAGGATATCTGAGAGTCTAGGGACAAACAGGAAATATGGACCCTTTATAAAACAGCCAAAAGCCTTGCTACTAACTTTAGGAAAGGCACACAGGCTCTTCGAAACTGTTAGGGCAACCTTGTTACTGACCCGCAGGGATTAGTGGATGTGTTTAAGCAGCACTTCCAACAGCTGCTTAGCGGGCCTGACCGGGAGAGAGTGATAGGGAACCAAGAAAACCCGATTCCAGTCGATGGAGTAGTCCTCCCACCTAGCTTTGAAGAAGAAGGCACATCCACTAAATGGCTGAAGGACAACATAGCCGCAGGCTCAGATGGCACAGAGGTCTTCAAGGCCGGTGGCGATATTCTGGTAGGGAGCATGCACCAGATGATCTGTAAAATTTGGGAAGACGAAAGCATGCCTGAAAAAAAAAGGCGGTCCTATCTCTCGCAACAACTATAGAGGTATGTCACTGCTCAACGTCGCCTACATGTACTGTGGTGTAGACCGCACGTACAAGTGCGGCTTCCGGCCCGGCAAATCGACTATTGACCAAATATTCACACGCTAAGGCAAATCCTGGAGAAGACCAGCGAGTTTCAAAGCCGCTTACGACAGCATTTATCGCAAGGAGCTATTCGTTGCTATGGCCGAAATTCGGGATCCCTGGAAAACTGACCCGGTTGTGTCGCACCACGCTAACACACATCGAAAGCAGTTCGGAGAAGTATTTCCGAGCCGTTTCAAACCTGCACCGGATTTCGGCAAGGAGATGCGCTGTCGTGTGATTTCTTCAATCTGGTATCGGCAAAGTTTGTGCGGCGGGCAGCTGTAAACATGGAAGGCTGTAAACGGCTGTAAACGGCTACAAGTCGGTCCAAATGTTTGGGTACGCAGACGCCATCGACATTGTCGCGCGTTCCCATCGTGCCGTAAAAGAGGCTTTTACGGCGTTTGAATAACGAACTGGTCTCAAGGTCAATGAGGACGAAACGAAAAGTTACGATTAGAAAATTCAATTTGTCTGTTGCGAAAATCGTGGAGCTGCGTAAGGCGAGAGTTGCCTTAATCGAGAACTTACTGCCTATGCTGTCGACCAAAAGCCGTTCCATCGCCCACCACCTTGGACGAAACATCACGATCGACAGCCACAATTCCGAGGTAGTAAAGGAGATTGTCTACCTCGGGGCAAACATGAACTCCACAAACGACATCACAGTGGAGATCCGACGTAGAATCGCCCTTGGCAACCGGTCCTACTTCGGTTTGTCGAAACAAGTAGTCTCAAAATCAAAACAAAAAATCCGTCGACTGCACTGGCTCGGCCACATCGATCGAATTGACACCAACGCTCCAGCTAAGAGGGTCTTCGAATCCGAGCCTCCTGGTTCGAGAAGGAGAGGAATAATTAATCACGGATGCAAGCGAAGTCAAGACAGCGATGCTGCTGGTGCCGACGGACTGTCTGCGGGACTCTTTAAAGCAGCTGCACCAGCTCATCTGTAAGATATGGTCGGCGGAAGGACGACGAGTGGAACATCAGTATCGTTTGCCACAAGAAAGGAAACCCCTTCAACTGCACCAAGTACCGAGGGATAAGTCTCCTAAACATTGCCTAGAAGTTCGTTTCCGCCTTTTTGTGTGAGCCATCCCTGAATAAGCTGATAGGTTCTTCAGCCAGGGTAGTCCACTATCGACCACTCACCGAGACCTTCAGAACCAAACAGGGTTTTAGACATGGCGACACGCTGTCATGTGACTTCTTCAATACCATACTTGCGACGATTGTGCGAAACTCGAAACGTCAACACCAGAGGCAGGATATGCCCAAAAGTCCGTTGAACTTTATGACGTGATTGAACGAACACAGCGAGCCGTCAATGAAGCGTTTGCTGGCATTGAAACAGAAGCGGCTAGATTGGGTCTGGCAGTCAATCAGGGCAAAACAAAGTGCATGCTGTCATCACGGAAGGAGGCACAACATCGGACGGCAGCACAAACTTTGAGGTAGTCAAGGACTTTGTCTACCTCGGCTCTGCAGTAAGCAAGACAATAGCGCCAGTACCGAGATCAAGCGCAGAATTACTCTTGCCAGTCGCTGTTTCAGGATGTGGATAAAGTTCGGAAGGCAAAAATCCGTCGACTACACTGGCTCGAGCAAATGGACCCCAACGCTCCAGCTAAGAGGGTCTTCGAATCGGAGCGTCCTGGTTCGAGAAGGAGAGGAAGACCGAATCTCCGGTATAAAGACCAAGTAATCGCGGAAGCCAGACAGCTTGGTCTTGATGACTGGAAGCAGCGTGCCCAAGACCGTCAACTATGGAAGGCAGCAATCGCTCGGGCTCAGGATCTCCGGTATAAAGACCAAGTAATCGCGGAAGCAAGGTCTTGATGGCCGGAAGCAGCGTGATCAGGCTCAGACCGTCCCAGGGTGGTCAGTCTGGTAAGGAGGCATTGGCCTTGAACGCCTTTACTCTCTTGTCTAGGATTGTTCCTCTCTAGTCCGTACTGTCAGCCCCAGCCATGTAAGTCTGCGAAATGTGGAATGACTCCGTTGTTGGACCATAAGACCATCCACAAGATTTCATTCTTCTTTCGGAAGAAATGTGCCACGGGCTATAATCACTGCGTCGTGTTGGGTATTTGAGCTCTTCCAAGACTTCATTAACGACTAGTAGCGAAAGAAGCGGTGAGATTACTCCGCCCTGCGGTGTACCACTTGAGTCTATAGCTGTAAGAGTGCATTTATTATTCTTCTGAGGAAGCTTATGCAGTGGATAGTGGAGTAATTTCACATCCAGGCAGATCTGTACAACGAACCAAACAACGTCAGTGCGTCTGGTAAGCCACAACCACGACCCGAAACTACCCGCCCATGGATTTGTACCAGAGAGAGAGATTGTCTACTTCTGTCCGCATTATTCTGACGGAGTCCACGCCTTTCTCCTGCAGACACAGTGGCTTCCATAAATGTGTCCAGCAACAGAAAAAAACAAACTTTTTCCTGTAAACCGAGTTAGTTTCAGCAAAGCCTCGTTTTTTGCCAGGCAGTCAGTCATACACATTCGCAGCCACTATCAGGTGTTCATACACGTCCATGGGCATGACGACATTTTCTGATAATAAAGATTCCCCCAACTGGGCCGTGTTCGCTTGTCACATCCGCCGTTTCAGACATTATCCACAAATCAGTTTGCATACATACCCCACATGAAATATTCAACTGGCTGGACATTGTGAATGCAAATAAGCCACTCCGACTCTCCGAATGGGAGGGAGGCACTTACATTGTGGCAGCGAACAGCAGACGGAAAAGACAAAACAGAAAACCGGCGAGCGGTGGTATTGGCAGTAATCCCATCCCCGTTTTGTGGGATCGAAAAGCAATGAAATGGAAGGACACACAACTAAGGGACGACGAGCTGCAGAACAAACAAAAGCAAAAAAAAAAAACCGAACCAAAATTGTGTTAAAGTGGTAGCTGCGGTGAAGTGGAAGGACAACTTAATGTCACTCGAGTTGGGGTAGGTCTCGGGTCTGGTCGTCATTGACTTTTCCATTCAATGTGTCGAGGGTACGAGGGATGACAGAAGGTTCGGATAACTGTCATGTTCGACATTCTCCTTTTTAGATCTTGAGCAGAGCAAGTTGTCAGCGGATTATGTGAACATGTCACAATCGATTCGCTTTGACGACTTGAAGATGGGATCTCATTTGTGCGCGAGGGGTTATTTCAAAGTTTGGGTCTTAGGGATTTTTTGTTGTCAGTTCTGATTGGATGTATATTTCACGGTTAAGATGTCGCGTCATGACGAAGTTGGTGATGGTTGGGTTGACGCAGCCCGAAATCCCACTCAAAATGCCGCGAGGGTACAACTCTGAAGAAGGGATGTTCGTCAAACCTGGGGGGGGCTTCACTCGAAGGAGTACAATATCACGCACAACACGAATGGTTGGACTGTTCGATTAGAATGAAGTCCGTTGTGAAAAATAGCTTCTACTGGGACATTTGACATTTTGAATGGTTTCCAACAGAGATTCCCAAATCTCTTCAATATTGACGTTTGTGATTTGAGATGTACGCGGTGGCGTTGTGGGATGGTGCGTCGACCCCTACGCACTTGAACCTGCGTTGTCTAGGTTCGATTCCCGGTAGAAGGTCACGGCCTTACCCCTGACAAAGCTCAAAGAGTGCAACTGTTTAGAAAAAGCTTCTCAAATTGGCCCCAGAACTGTAGGTCCCTTCCACTCGTGAACGAACATTGGCACGCACAACACTAGTGGTTGCTAGGCCATGGCCCTGTACGAGCTGTAGCGCCACTCAAGAATAAGAATTATTATAACTTCGCTTCCCGGACGATTTGATGAGGGATCTCGGCCAGTGTTACAGCTGATTCAGTGATCTTGCGGCGACTAGAAGCTGATCATCAACTTCGAGAAGCCGGAAACAGCCTTTTTCTGAACGCCATTGTGCAAGACCTCTTCAGATAAAGTAGAAGAGTCAGCGAAAGTTTTCAGCGGTTGGACAGCACTGCCAGCCACTGGTGCAAAGAAACCTAGTCAGACACACGGGGATCTTGCTGACCAGTGCCTGTACTTTAATAAGCATGGATGCTGATCTGAAAAGAGCCCAAGGAGTTTTCAGTCTGTAAGGTCGCATAAAAAACCACAAGAAAGAACACAGGTTCACTCGAGAACGGGGGCAGGGGGTAGCTGCAGTGGGTGGGGGCGTAGGCCTCACAGTTGAATATAGAGCTTCGATTCCAGAAACGAACAATTTAAATTATTCACTGACGGGACTTCCGTTCCCCCGATTTAGATGAGGTCAAGACAGCAATATCAAGACTGAAGTCTAACAAAGCTGCAGAGACCGTCCGCAGACATCTTTACGGCAACTGGATGGCGAATGTGCTGGTTGCGCGCATGTGCCAGCTCATCTGTAAGATATGGTCGGAGGAAAGCATGCCGTGGAATCTCAGTATCGTTTGCCCGATTCACAAGAAAGGAGACTCGTTTGACTGAGCCCACAATAGGGAGGTAAGTCTCCTTCACATCGCATACAAGATCCAGAAGATCTAGTCGCTTTAGGCCGGGCAAGTCCACCAGATCTTCATACTACCGCGGATCCTGGTAATTACCCAAGAAATGCAAATCGACACCCATCACTTATACGTCGATTTCAAGGCCGCATATGCTTAGAAACGAGCTACTCCACGCCATGTCCAGGTTTGGCATCACTGCCAGACACGTCAGATTGTGCGGGATGACCATGGAAATCGGTAACGAACTCACCCAGACTTTCGATGTCAAATAAGGATGCAGACAATGTCACGGGCTGTCACGTGATTTCTTTATAATGGAGGGGATCGTACAAGACTCACTCGCCAACACACGAGGCACGATCTGCCAGAAGTCCGTACAACTGTTAGCGTACGCTGATGACATTGACGTGATTGGCAGAACACGGCGAGCCGTCAAAGAGGCGTAAACGGGTATAGCGTGAACGAAGTCAAAACTTCTTCAACAGCTTTTAATTTAACAGAGAGCGTTAATAACATCGACCAGGCTTTTTATAACATTTGTATAACAGTATGACATGGGATCGTATATAATTGAGAGCATACAATGTAATCGAGACTTGAGAACGTACATAATTGAGAGCAGAAATGAAGTTTGATAGAGATGCCCAATTTGGGTGATTTTTTAGCTATTATCTTTTTGGCAACACCGGTTTAAACAGCTGGCGCACGTTTCGTGTTTTGTTTCACTGTCAAACATCTTCAGTTTGGTCTATAATTCAACCATGAATCGTCTTACAAACGAACAACGCTTGCAAATTATTGAATTTTTTCAAAATGCGTGCTCTGTTAAGAAAGTTCATCGCGCGCTTCTTCCATTTTATGCTCAGTCAGCGACGAAGCTAATTTTTGGCTCAATGGGTACGTAAATAAGCAGAATTGTCGATTCTGGAGTGAATATCAGCCAGAAGCATTGCAAGAGCTACCAATGCATCCAGAAAAAGTTACAGTTTGGTGCGGCTTGTGGGCTGGTGGCATCATTGGACCGTACTTCGTCAAAGATGATGCGAATCGTAACGTAACTGTGAATGGTGAGCGCTACCGTGAGATGATATCCAACTTTTTTTGCCCAAAATGCAAGAGCTTCACTTGCATGACATGTGGTTTCAACAAGACGGTGCCACATGCCACACAACACGCGCAACGATGGACTTATTGAGAGGCGAGTTCGGTGAACATTTTATTTCACGTTCGGGACCGGTCAATTGGCCGCCTAGATCGTGCGATTTAACGCCTTTAGACTATTTTTTGTGTATAGCTCATGTCTATACAGACAAGCCCGCTTCAATTGACGCATTGGAAGACAGCATTGAAGCATTTATTCGTGAGATACCGGCCGAAATGTTGGAAAGAGTATGCCAAAATTGGACTAAGCGGATGGACCATTTGAGGCGCAGTCAAGGTCAACATTTGCACGAAATAATCTTCAAACATTAAATTATATGGACCGTACTATCGATTCAGATAAAGATTTCATGCATTTTTCTGAATTTTATGTGTTTTTTTTTTTTTTTTTTTTGTGAAACACTTTCCTACAGCTTTAAAAAATCACCCTATATTTGTCACGTAGACTTTATTAATTAATCCTTTTATTTTTGAACCACTTATACAAAATACATATGCTGTACGAAGATTAGATCCCCTGCTGAATGTGCATCCGAATGGGTCCACGGCAGGGATAGTGGAGGGATAGAGATATCCATCTTCGGCCATTTTTGCCCCTAGTCTACACCGGAGATGTAGTGGGGTTCTCTTGTACCCTGTAACCATGGATTCACCACGCAATGGTGTCCGATTCGTGGATTTTAGTTGGAATGTCGCAGATTCGGGGATTTTAGTGGGAAAAAGGGCGACAGATTGCCGAATTCGCTCCCGATCCATGCATTGTTGTGCGGAGGGTGTTCAAAAGTTGACTCGTATTTGTAACTTGTGAATAAAAATCTAATGTAATGCTCATCGCACTGGAACTATTTCAATTTAATTCTAAAATATAAGCACAGCCTAATGTGGGTAGCTTACGATTACGTTGATCTCACCGCTCTAATTTTTCATATAAAAGTCAAACCAGAAATGAAGTTGGTGGCAAGCTTCTACCTCTCTTGCCCCTTACAATTTCTGACAGTCATTTTTTACATCGTTTTCTAAAACCAAATTCACCAATCAGAGACGGGGTCCACATTATTTCGTGAATACCTGTCAAGAAGCTAGTCGATGGGCTAGGGGTCAATCAGCTGTGCAGTTGACCACCTCTATAATACTTAATTTCTGATTGAGAGCCTGGTGTACATGACTGAGAGGATTTATGATAACAGGTAGGAAGTTCGTCGTGAAATGTGGCGGCGTAACTTCTAGTAGAGTATTTAGTGTAGAAAACGGTCTACAACAGGGGGCTGTAGGATCCCCATTATTGTTTGCCATATTTACTGCAGATCTTCTAAGGTCTATGCCGCACCTAATCGCGTATGCCGATGACCTAGTGGCTTACAGATCAGCACCGAAGGTAGTAGTCATAAACACCCTGTTGCAACGGGATGCAAATAAAATAACTGAATTTTGTTATGACTAGAAGTTGCTTCCTGAAAATGTGAAACTATTCTTTTCCGTGCCCTGGTGCACAGGGCTTCAAGTGATACGCGTAAGAACTGGAAAGAGTTTTGCACTGTTAACCCTCAGGGCCAGCCGTTCATCGTGAAAAGTGTAGTCAGATATCTCGGCATTTGGTTGGATAATTTTCTGTATTTTCACAAACATATAGAAAGGACTCTGACCAGTGCTAGAAGAGCCTTCGCTGTGGCAAGGGGGTTGTTTTACAGCAGCCAACTTGATACCAGAGTGAAAGTGGCCCTTATACGGCCGATCATGGTGTATGGTTGTCCCCTATGGTTCGGTGTGAGCCAGGTGTTCGAGAGACGATGTCTTAGGACCTGTCTCCGGTTGTATCGGACACCTGAGTCCGAGTACAAGAAGTACTATCCCAACGAGGTCCTGTACAACAGGGCTAACGTGAAGAGAGTAGACAATTTTATAATTTCTTTAACACGACGACACATTGCAAGGTGTATGATGTCTACCAACAGTCTGATCTTCGGGGCTTATTACCCGAACTTTATGTATCATGAGAGGGTCGCCACACCGGCTTTATTCCACCTGAGGCTTTTCTCGTTAAATCTGATTCAGGACATGAGTGGATGTCCTATAATCTTCCACGCTGTACGCCGAACAGTTGACAGGCGACTCCTCTATGAATCGGATATCGCTCGTGAACACGAAGATCAACTCCGGTTCAGTAGAGCGATCCCCGCTCCAGACAGGAGCGAGAGTGCAAAGGAGCGGCATTTCTTTTGGTGGTTACACCAGAACCAGTCTCCGCCTTTGACAGCGCGACATTAATGTGATAATGTGTCTGTTGGACAACAGCCCACTTACGTAGGTTTAAGTTAGCTTAAGTAAGACAAAAAAAAAAAAAAAAAAAAGGTGAGCAAAGGCGTGTAACTTATATATGTCTAGCATATAAACACCGCACACGCCCTTTCACACACGTCCGCAATGTCACGGACATAGAGTAAGGCAGTTTAGGTTTTATTAGGGTTAGGGTTTAATATTAGCTTAGGTTTAAGTTTAGTTTTAAGAAAATTTAAAAAAAAAATGTTTAGAGCGCCAAGTTTTTTCCAGTAAGAACAAATAATAAAGATTGTCCACATGGATTGAAAAAAACAAATAGAAGCGTAGGCGCCGAAAGGCAAATAGATAAGCAAGTGTAGATTATTTTAGAGTAACTGTGAAGGGTCAGTAGGATAGTTTTAAGAACATTAATTGTTTAGATAGTAAGATAGATTTAATCATTTTTGTCTATTTTTTAAGGATCATGGATTTTTTTAAATAAAAAAAATGAATTTTAAAGTTAAAAAAAACTGAGAGGATTATAGCAAGTTGATAGAAGAACTGTGTTAATAATGATTGTGCGTGTGTATATGGAAGGGTGCAGGGTGACACGATATTTGTATTTCTTTTCTAATCAACGCTTACTAGTCTTATAAACTTCTTCTTTCTTCGCAACAACCTAACATGGTCGTTAGTTAGCCGATTCTTGCCTATGGCTGTACCGTGTCTGATGTACGTAGCCTGATGTAAAAGATTTTCCGTGATGTTGTGGGAATTACTCGCCGGGATAGGATGAGAATCACGGCAGTGGGGAGGAGGATCTCAACATTGAGGAGCTGCTCCTTCGATCGGAGAGTGCTATGCTTCGTTGGTTTGGCCACGTGGCACGAATGTGCTCTTCATCACGACTTCCCAGGCGGGCGTTGAATGCAATTCCGTCAGGTAGACGACCGCTTGGCACAGGACCAAGTCCAAAAACTCGCCTGGTTACGCTTGGGCAGAACTCCTGACCAGTTAGAGTCGATGGCGGAGGATCGAGTTGCCTGGAGATCCCTTGTGGTTTACCCCCGCGACCCCTCTAGTGGAGCATGCGGGTCAGTAGATGATGATGATGTACGTTCCTATTAACAAATAAATGAAAAAACAATTTATTTACATATTTATTGCCGCGCTTCTATACAAAGCGAACCGATGTGCGCTCGCGCCCTCTGATCATGCGACTGTTTCCTAGCGTTGCCTGAATGCACCCTGTGCTATGCATAGCCATTGACATAGTCCCGTTAAGGATTCGAAAACCGCTTCCGTTTGAATTTTATTGCAGGCCCCTTCTTTGTAGCCAGTGTCGGCTCTGTATAGTTTCTCGATTTCCCAATTGCACGCACAAGGGACTTCATGAGGAGCCGTTTCTGTGGACCTTTATTTGAGGTGATGCGTGTTTGGATGTAGACAGGGATGTTTCTACTATAGTCTCGCGTGTGCTTTTCCAGGACAAAGGTGTCAACAAGTAAATATTTATTCCCCACCCAGAGAGATACGCCCTTTCATCAGAATTGGGTGGGCATGATGATCAAATGTCATCTGGTTCCAACAAGGCGGTTGCACATGGCATACAACCTGGGCAAGAAAGAGAGAGAAGAAATCTTGAGAAATGTATGAAAACCTTACCAACCACATGACAACGACAACCGCTTCTATAGTTCTGTGTGTGGTCTAAAAGCATACACTTCAAGTGCGGACAACATAAATCATGTGTTGCATCAAAGTCATCACCATCTTGACGTGCACGTATCCCGTCGGGCCACATGGTATTCCCTCACTACTAGTCTCTTTCCGATCCACTCTGAAAAACAGTGGTCCCAAAAAAGTATTCAGCCTCCCCATACCGACCCACAGCACACTCGTCACTGGAACAGTTCCCCCTTTTGGGGCATAGTCCATGTAAATATTCGCACCAATGTCAGCCATACCTCAATTTTTAGGCTGCGACGAAAACAAGAGAACAGCCCTCCTTCAAATAGAGTCTCAACTGGCAGCGGGCTCTACCACTCCCTTAGTCGAGGCGGCACAGTAGAGCCGTCTGTTTTTCATCATCGAAATGAATCGTATTTGCTTCTGACTCATCCCTCACTCATCCTTCGACGAGGTGTTCAAATGAAATGTAACTCACCGCCGCCGGATTCTTTGTGCCGCAGTCTCACTCACAGTCCACAATCCTCTAGCGACTGCAGATGCAAAAGAAGGAAAAAAGAACGACATAAATTGATGTGCAAACAAGACGTGTCTGCCTCCCTGACAAGGTACACATCATTCGGATTGACAGCCATTCGCGAGGCACTCACTTGAGGGGCATTTAAATAAATATTTGCCCAACGCAACACTGTACACATGGCAGACGGATGACGTCTGCTGCGCAATGGACTCCTTCGGCTGAATTGTGAGCAGTCTCAGATCGCATGTGACTGCAGATTCTCGAGAAATCGCAATTGTCCGCCCCTCAATCGGGCATCCACGAGGTGACGATTACCAATCAAATTCAATTACTGCCCGGCATCGACGGAGAAGGAATCACTTCTGGCCACGCCGCAATCAATCGACGTTCCCTCAATTAGGAGTTTATCGCGTTTTGAATGTCCTCGTCCACTTTGCCATCTGAATTCTGGTTCGAGTTGTCTTCCTCGTCATCATCATTAACGTCTTCTTTATTGCAGCCATCGACATCCGCAGTCCCGATCCAAGGGGACGGCATGGACATAATGGCAGAGCACTTTTCAGTCATTTGACACCGCAACAGGCAAAGTGGTATTTCCAGAATTGCAAGTTCTCTCCGGCATTCGGAGCACGCACAAGGCTGAGCTCGGCTCTGGAGCAGGAAAGCCGGTATGGGGAAACGAGGTTAACAGGCGCTATTTGCCTCTCCTCTGCAGCCCAGGGAAAGTGGTTGCCGCCGAGTTGGGAAGGATTGAGACGAGATCGACATCACACAGAGCAGAAATGCGATTTTCTTCAATCGAGGGCTGGTGTGAGTGCTCCAACTGAACTGAGCTGTGTTCGATGTGTGATGGAAGTTCAAAGGGAAAGTACTTCGAAGTGAAATTATGGGAATCTGGTTAATCTATGCCGAGTTGTAATTGACACACAAATTGCTGATGAATGCTGAAGAGTGAAGGCATTCAGTTTGAGTTTAAGGCAGAGTAACATTGCCTCTGTTGAGCTCAACAGACAACGTCCAACCCTATGTAACAACATCAGCACTCAACAGGCTCGGCATTGAAAAGTCCTTAGTGACTTTTATTCAAATGCTTCTCAAAAGTAGAGTGATAAGCTCGAAGACAGGCGAGACCACGAGCTGTTAACAGAGGCATACCGCAAGGCGGTGTACTCTCCCCCTCTTGTGGAACGCAGTAGCGAGCGAACTGCTAGTGACACTCGAAGGGACTGGGTGTAGGATCATTGGAAAATTTGTAACTACGTTCGGGGATGTCATGCAATCTGCTCTTTCCCAGCTAGTGGAAAGGACTTGCGGATACGGCCTAGGCGTCAATCCACAAAGAACGGACTAAGTCGTCTTCACTAGGAAGTACAAAGTCCATAACTAAAATATAGTTTTCTGAAAAAAACTAATTTATTTCAAGCAAAAAGAGAAATCAAGATCTTTTGGGCATAATTTTAGTCTCTCTCATTAGATTCGGGTAAGCGCTCTGGAGCTTAAGTAATCAGGTTCAGAAGGTTCTTATACCACGGCCCAAGTTCTCCTGATGTATCTAAGGTGACCGACCACACGTTCCGCCGAACAAGAAGCATGGAATTAAATTGAAAAAATTGGGAACTCACATACAGACACCAGTACTGTGCCCATAAAGATCTTCTGTCTTTGATCTAGGATTGAAGTACTGCCTTCAGGAATTTGGCAGTTTTCTTAGAAGGGATTTCTTGAAAGTTTCTCTCTCTCTCTGTTACGGGTGATCTGTTCATCAATTTGAATCTTTCTCAGGCAAGGCTTGGTCAGTCGATTAGTAGGTGTTTCATAGCTTCTTTCGTCTAGTCAGTGTGCCTGCAGATTTCTGACATGAGATATTGACAACACGTGCTCTGTGTCGTGTCCTGTCAGGTCTAGAGCTTCAATGGCTTGTTTTGGGTCGTAGTTTTGTTCCATAAAAAAGAATCATATTCTTATCGTTTTAAGACTGAAACTGCTTGGGAGAAATGGTGAATGAGCGAAAACCACTCATGTTTTCTCTTTTCTTGAATGAGGTAAGATGGGGGATACTCCCATCCTACCTCATTCTGGTTCCTTTTTTGTCCACAGCGGGTGTCTCAAGACAAATATAGAAAACATTCATTTCACGTAAAGCAATGAGTTTCCCCAATTACAAATAAAATTGTTCGTGAGTAACATCAGGCCACGGTGGCTTCAAAAGACTCTGTAAGTCAAGTGTTATAAATGAAGACTCATAACTGGACCACTCCTTATCTTTGCAAATCCAAACAGTCAAACGTAATGATCCTTATAGCCTCTAGATTTTGCATTCAGAAAATTAACTGAGTGAGATAATGATTTTTTCCCTCTACTGAGAAACTTAATAACCTCACTTTTACCATTTGGTAACTCCTGCAAAAATAAAAAAATTATGAGTTCCCGATTTTTGCCAAATGGGATATCCCAATCCCACTGTAGCCTTGGACACAGTCCCACTCGACTCTTGAGGTTATACAGTCATACCTTATCACCTGCGAAAAAAGATATATGATTAGCTCTCAAGTCTTGCCGCCTCTTCATCACTTCACGGCTGCCAGCTTCAAGTTGGTCCGGCTTTCTTCGTAAGCCCGGCGAAAATGATGCAGAAGTTTCTCGACGAATGCAACACTCGACTGTGGTGAATTCGGTCTGGGCCCAAACATTTCATCAGCTGGTAATCGTAACTCCCTTCCAAGCTGAGCATCGCTGGCGTGTACCTATTGGCCTCGTGGACGGAAGAACGGTATGCCATCAACGCTAGTGGGAGAAGTTTATCCCAATTGGATTGAGTATTGTCCACATATTATCGCCAAGTAGTCCAACAAGGTCCGATTATACCGCTCGACCATCCCATCGGGCTCTTGGTGCTTGATTCGAAGTTACGCCCTCGGTCCGAATGTGAGAAATGAGGCACCCCGCTGCTACTAGTTCAGCTTTTTGGTCTGGTAGCGCAATTGCTTCCGGCCACTTAGTAAAGTAGTCCATTCAGACAACAATGTACCGATTGTTGTTGGCTGTTCGATGTAGGGGTCCTAAGATGTCAATTTTCTTTCGTTCCCCGGTCAGACATGTCTTCAGATATCCTCGAGTCTTTTGATGTGTCCTTACACCTGACATCAGTGTAACAAGAATTGTACCAGTCAGAAAACACACAACAATCTTTTATTGCAAAAAAAAAACTCTCAGCCGTGTTTCTTAGTCAAAAGCCATCTGGCAAACAAAATGGTTCTCGAGAGCGTTTCGTTCCTTTTTTCTTCTTCTTTCTGTTCCATCATAATCTATCATAAATCGGCTAGACGTAGTGCCGTGCGACGCAATTTTGGCAGCGATTACATCTCTGAAGCTCTAAACATCTCCAAAAAACCAGAGATGAAGAGAAATTTAAAAAAAAGTGCTGCCAAATTTTTTTACCAATATTCATGCACAGGTTAAGTGTTAAAAAATTGATATTTTGCAGTTACATCAGTTCGTCAATGGTGAGGTAATTTTGTTCTACACACTGCAAGCAAGTTATAAGTCAATATGTTACTCGTATGTCTTCTAATTTCAATTTGATATCCATAACTTCCTGCCTTCCTTTGAACTGTAAAAGCCAGAGATGAAGAAGAAGTTTCCCGTGGTAGTGGCGGAATGGAAGTTATTGATCATGAATGAATATGTGCATGAATATTGTTACAAAAATTTGGCAGCACTTTTTTCTAAATTTCTTCTTCGTCTCTCTTTTTTTTGGAGATGTTAGAGATGTAATCGCTGCCAAAATGGCGACGCACGGCACTACGTCTAGCCGATTTATGATAAAGCCAACATTTTTTCTCTTTCTGTAACATTGCATATAGCGTACACTCATACGTATACGTACAATTTCGGAGTTGCGAAAATCGATAACTTTTTTTTCGATTTGTTGCAAAAATCGAAAATATGTAGGTCCATTACATTGGTTCCAAAATTGGAGTGCTGCAGAAATCGAAGTTGCAAAAATCGAGACTACACTGTATTTACATAGAAAAATATGTTCGGGTTCAGCCAGACACCATGTGTCCGTGCAAAGGTGCCCTTTTTTCTTTTCATTTTTTGCCCACTTCTAGGAATTCATTAGAATGTGATTTTCCGATCTCAAATTTCAAGTCAATAGCTTGATTAGAAACGTCAGTAATAACTCTTAAAATTAAGTGTGTCTGGCCAGACCTGTGTATCCGACGGAGGGCTTGAAAATCAATTCTCAGGTCTTATATTGGCCGCGAAACTAATTGTCAAGAACGCCTCCACGCCTCTCTACTACTGTAAGAGGGCCATAGGGTGCAAATGGAGACTACAATCCCGCATGGTCCACCGGCAATTTGTTTCAGTAGTCAGACCCAACTGCTGTATGGTGTCGCAATTTGGTGGACTGCACTCGAAAAGAAAAGCAACCTAATAACACTAGCCGCAGAGGACGGCACGCGTACGTATCAGCGGAGCACTAAGGGCGGCCTCCCCCCAATCTCTAAACATACACCTTCACCTACCACCGGTAGAACTAGTTGGTAGACAGAAAGCAGCCAGTACGGCGATCAAACTGAGACGGCTTCACATCTGGACACCCAACGATCCTCAGTTATAGTTCTAATGATTACTGGTGTGCGTGCTGGTGTCTACTCCGATCACGGAAGCACTGTAGCGTCTTTCAGGCAGACACTATAGCAATTAAGGAAGCTGTGTAATGGCTAAAAACAGTGTAAAACCAAGCACTGTACTGCATATGGGTTAGTTTGCGCCCGACTGTGCAATCAAAACCGAAAATATTTTGACCCAAATGCGAACACAGAGTGACGGGCGCTGTAACTTGACAAAAAGGGATTTTTAATTTCTCCGGTGTTTACTACAGAATGCGATCACAGCTGTGTATCGGCTGCAAGGATCGCTGTGCCGCTGTGCCGGATCCCGGTATCTGTTTCGTAGCTGCACGTCTGTGGTTTGCTCAGCTAAGTGGGGAACTCACAAAAAACGACAAATTCTCTCAATTGACAGTTCGTAAAGCGTTCCATATAAAGTAAACATCGGTCTCTATTCACCACATACGTCACACAAATTCGTACACACCTTCCTCGTCTCAGTATCTGGACTCTGTCACTTTCAACTTCAGGACTTCCCTCAAGTGGCGCCTATCTCTTAACGAGATGGCCAATTATTTTAACATCCATCTCTTGTGACCTTCCAGAGAATAATGAGGCGGACGAACTCGCTAGAAAAAGCACACGTTCTGTACTCTTTCCGGGTGGAGATCCACCCTCCATGCCACTGTAAAGCTCAAATGAACCGCAGCTGGGCCACTGACGCAGGATGCCTCATTACCAAACAACTCTGGCTTGCAATCGGCTCTAAACGATCACCTTACCTGACTCGATTGAGTCGGCCGAATCTTGGAACCCTCATTTGCGTTATAAATTATTATGAATTAATTACTAGGCCTGCCTTACAGTGCCTTCTGCAGAAGCTGTAAGGACGAGGATGAGGCTGAATTGAGCAACATTAGACCCGGTACGCACATGTGTCATTTCCCGCAGCGGTGACATTGCGGTGCCGCAATAGTTCAGTGTACACATGTGTCTTTTTCTCGCTGGACTCAATCTGCAGTTCGTGTTTGGCTTGCAGCAATGAAGGTTTGTAAAAAGAAACGAGTAATTTTCGCGTACCTTGTGCAGTAAAACTATGTTCGATTTATTGAAAGCACTAAGTGGTTTTGCGGAATAGGTACTCATAGACCCGCGTGGTAGCCTAGCATGTCCTAAGTGTGGCGGTCACATCAAACTCATCTAACATTGCCTCTCGCTGTTCTCTCACTGTTGGTTGATTGAATACGTTCCATAAGAGACTACATCCTTTTGTGGTTGAATTTTAATCTGACATCCCATGGCAAATATGAATTGAACTGCATGAGTCCACGCCTCGGTAAACTCTGAGCTTGTGGGTGCAAATTTGTCATGTGATCCTTCTTCTCTGTGTGATGCTAGAGTTCGGGGTGCAGCGGCAGTTTGCAAGTTGATTGAGGTCCTTCTCCACAATTTTAGATCGATGACTTTTAAGATCGAGAAACAAATCGGACGGCCATAGGCCTTATGAACCTGGCGAGACCGATGCGACACCAGAGACCATAGCACTTTTCTCTCGAAGAGACCAATAATTTCTCCGTATGTTGTTCAAAATCGGTCACACTCATAATCTCATCTCATCTTCTGTGCACGATCCACTAAAGGGGCTTCGGAGGCAAAGCACACACGGAAGATCCGGTCGATCCCACGAGACGATCCTCAACCGATCCAACACCGACTGTAACTGATCACAAAGCTATCGCCAGGCGCAACTAGATGAGCTTTTGGACAATCAAAGGACAAACTTATGACAAAAACCAATCACCTCGTCCTGGGTCTGTCAAGCGGTCGCTTACATGATGGAGTAAGGCTAGATCAGCGTGAATGATCGGTCAGAAGTCATTACCGGGCTTTGTGCCGTTCGCGCTCATGCATAACGTCTTCGGTCATCGCTTCGAATAGTTCCTTGCGAAGAATGCTGTCGGATGCGGCTTTGAAATCGATGAGAAGGTGTTGTGGTTCGACTTGCAACTCGCTAGTCTTCTCCAGGTGTGAAAATCTGGTCCATAGTAGATTTGCGGGCCGACAACTACACTGAAACTCTGTGCAAAAGGTAGAGCAGGGATAGACCTCTGTAGTTGTTGCAAGAGGTAGGATCGCCTCTTCTGATGATGGGACATAAGGAGCTGATACTCTTCCCAAATTCTGCAGATGATCTCATGCATGATCCCTACGAGAACATCGCCACAGACCCTGAAGATCTCTGATGGTAAACTATCTGATGGTGCTGCTCCGTTGCAGCGCCTTTTGGTAAACATAGTTGGCTGCATGTTTTTTCTGCTCACACTCTATCTCCCATCAACCATGCTCGCGTGTGTGTCGCTACCTCGTTAACCCTTTTTGACACCTCTTGACATATCGTTGGTGTTTGGGTTCGACGTAGGTTCTCACTTAGTTGATCTTCGTAGGCTCTGCGGTGTACTCAGGCGTCCAATGTCGCGACTCCTCTTTGTTGGCTGGTGCACCTTTTCTGGCATTGGACAGTCCAGCTTTGAATCGTGGTCTGAGTCGAAGTGTGCGTCCCTGAATCTTCGCACATCCAGGATATTATGAGCACATATTCGACTTCGACAGGTTGCTGAGTGCCTTGACGGCTGTTTATTTTTCATAGCGCTCGAGGAATTGGTGAACCGGACTTCCGGCTTCGTGACGTAAGTGGGATATAAGTGAGCAACGGTGACAGTCAAGCTCGATTATTTATTTACTGAGAATCGAATTATCCTCCCATTTGCATGCAATCCCTTTTGAACAGTCATCTGAAGATCTCCCCCTCCAACTGACAAGCGACATGAGTTCGACAACCCAGTCGTCGCTGCTCACCAATCAAACTTCGGGTGTGCTACCCCCGACCCGCGCTGGACGGACGCATTCGCATTGGCAAATTGAATTGCAAAACATTTGCTCATAAAAAGAACAAACGGAAGATCTCAATCAAAACGCAATAGAAACGCGAATTTATCTTCAATCAAATCGAAACGAAGCCCAGCAAATGTATCTCAAATGCAAACTCGTACGCATATCCCTCGAACGGCGGCGAAAAACTCTTACCTCGCTTCAATTGAAGACGCGCTCTTGTGTGCGCGGGTTCTGTGCGAATGTCTCCGCTTCGGCAGACACATCAGCGCGCTTTAATTAAAAATAAATTTCGTTTGTCGGAGGTCATGGTTGGGCTGCTCTCTATTTTTGAGAGCGCATTCTATTCTTGGCGCAGATCTAGATAGTTTCGCTGACGGAATGTATGGTCCGCCCCTTTGCCTTTGGCATCGTTTGTATAGAACTCTGGTGGCGGTCGGCATACCAACGAACATCCGCCGAGTACACTCCATGCGGAGGGCGCACGGTTTTCGGGTTTGAATTTCGCGGCTGAGGATGACGGGTGCACTTGATAGATGTGTGTGGGAACAGTGTGTACTGGGGGCTGGGTGAAGCGTTTACTGTGGCATTCATTTACATAGTTTGCAATATGCGGACGCGGTATTAATTAGATTGCCCCGCGGGTTGGGACGCTAGACGCCTCCTAAATGACAGACAGCCACTTTGTCTGTGAATGAATGAAATGAATTTTTGTCCACGTTCATATGTGGTGTTCGCGTGCAGAAACTGAGTCTAGAACGAATTGTAAGCTTCAATCGCAGTCACCAACGGAGTTTTAGGGTCTTCTGCTGATGACTGAGCAGGATTGGATTGCGGTGTTGTTACATTGGAACCGCATTTCTCTATTTTTTCTACAGAAAGTGGGACTTAGAGAGTTTTAAAGTGCGACTTTTCAGTCAATTTTATGGTTAGTCCCTACTTCAAAGCACATCTGATTGTGTGCACAGATTGGTAGCGATCTGTCCAAATGATTGGTGTGGTGAGCCCGGAGCAGGATTGTCGCCTGGTTCGGACAGTTTCGTTGCCAATTGCCAAGTGTGATTAATTTCTGAATTATTCATCAATGAACTCTTCCATCAACTGGCCAAAATCGTACAGGTACTCGAGTGTTTTGTTTCACTGTCAAACATCTTCAGTTTGGTCTATAATTTAACCATGAATCGTCTTACAAACGAACAACGCTTGCAAATTATTGAATTTTATCAAAATGCGTGCTCTGTTAAGAAAGTTCATCGCGCGCTTCTTCCATTTTATGGTCAGTTTAGACGAAGCTCATGTTTGGCTCAATGGGTACGTAAATAAGCAGAATTGTCGATTTTGGAGTGGATATCAGCCAGAAGCATTAAAGAGATACCAATGCATCCAGAAAAAGTCACAGTTTGGTGCGGCTTATGGGCTGGTGGCATCATTGGACCGTACTTCTTCAAAGATGCGAATCGTAACGTAACTGTGAATGGTGAGCGCTACCGTGAGATGATATCCAACTTTTTTTTGCCCAAAATGCAAGAGCTTGACTTGCAGGACATGTGGTTTCAACAAGACGGTGCCACATGCCACACAGCACGCGCAACAATGGACTTATTGGGAGGCGAGTTCGGTGAACATTTTATTTCACGTTCGGGACCGGTCAATTGGTCGCCTAGATCGTGCGAATTAACGCCTTTAGACTATTTTGTGTGGGGCTATGTTAAAGCTCATGTCTATACAGACAAGCCCGCTACAAATGAGATACCGGCCGAAATGTTGGAAAGAGTATGCCAAAATTGGACTAAGCGGATGGACCATTTGAGGCGCAGTCAGGGTCAACATTTGCATGAAATAATCTTCAAACATTTTTCATGCATTTTTCTGAATTTTATTTTATTTTTTTTTTTTTTTTTGAAAAACTTAGCTTTTAAAAAATCACCCTTTACAAAATCTAAAAATTTAAATTTTGAAAAAAAGTCTTTGATCTATGGGGCAGCAAACGATTCGTAGCGTTGTGGGTAAGTGCGTCGAGCCACACGCAACTGAAACTCGCTGCCCGCCTTCGATTCACTGCCGATACAACCAAAAAGAGGCTCCACCTCTTTGTAGTCATTGACAATGCTCAAAGAGTAATAACTGTCGGGAAAAAGGCGTCTCAAACTGGGCCGTTCGGAGTCGGCATAGAACTCGTGAGAGTCCCTTCCACTCGTGAGAGAACAATAGCTCGCACAACACAAGTGGTTGCTGAGAAGCTAGTCCTTGGCCCGATTTCGATATAAAATTTCTTATAAAAGTCTTGTGACCTAGATTCCAAAAGTAACGCTTTCATTGAAATTTTGCTTCGGCTCTTCATTTTTGGAAAATCCATCCTTCTTCGTAGAATGTCTGGATGTCTTTTTAGAGGCGTTCAATGCCTTTAAAAGACTTTCAATTGTAAGGGGTGGTTACATTTTAAGGGCCGATGTTGATTTTGAGTAAAACACAAATTATTTAGGAAATTATTGTCATTTCATTTTATTATGATAATATTGGTATGGTTCAATTATGTATGGAACAAAATATCGGCCAAATAGCAGCCACGACCTCGGCGGCACACCTCCATCCGATGGTCCAAATCTTCGATGACGCTGAAGCATAATTGGTTCTATGCCGTTAATATGCCGAATTATCTCATCCTTTAGCTCATCCTTTAATCCAACGGTGTCAAATCACATGATCTTGGCGGCCAATTGACATCACCACCACGTGAGATAACACGGCCATTGAATTTGTCGCGCAAAAGAGCCATTGTTTCGTGGCAGCTGTGTGGCAAGTGGCACCGTCCTGTTGAAACCACATATCGTCCACATTCATATCTTCCAATTCGGGCCATAAAAAGTTCGTTATCAGTTCACGATAGCGAACACCATTCACAGTAACTGCCTGACCGGCCCCATTTTGGAAAAAATACGGCCCGATGATGCCGCACCAAACAGTCACTCTTTGTGGGTGCATTGGTTTTTCGACAATCACTCTTGGATTATCATTCGCCCAAATGCGGCAATTCTTCTTACTGACGAATCCATTGAGCTGAAAATGTGCCCCATCACTGAAGATGATTTTCTTCGAAAATTGATCATCCACTGTTGCCATTTCTTGGCACCATTCTGACCACTGACGACGCTTGAAATGGTCAAGAGGCCTTAGTTCTTGAGTCAATAGCACCTTGTAAGCGTGTAAATGCAAGTCTTTATGCATAATGTTCATCAGCGACGAGCGTGAGAGGTGCAATTGTTGGGCACGACGACGAGTTGAGGTGGACGGCTCTTCTGTCGCGAACAGCAGCAATATTTTCTGCAGTACGAGCTGTACGAGCATGCACTGGTGTTTTCACATCTCCTACAGACCCGGTTTGCTAAAATTTTTGCACGATTTTTCCGATTGTACGCACATTTGGACGATTAAATTGACCGAAAATTCACGAAGTGCACGATATGCATTTTGATTTGAACGCCCATTTTCACAATAAGCGTGAATAACTTTAACGCGTTGTTCGACTGTGTATCTTTCCATGGTTGAAATTGAGTTAGTCTGAAATTGAGAACTGTCAAATGAAATGCAGAAAAAAACTTGACGTTTATTTCAAAGAAATTTCACTCAGCGGCTCCCCTTTTTCACCTCTTATTCTTCTTCTTTTTAGGGCGCTACACTCCGCCGTTGACCTGGGCCTCGCCCAACACGCCTCTCCAACCGGCCCGCTACAGCTAGCAGACCAAGCCGGCTGAGGTCCCCTTCGACCTGTGTGCGCCTTATCTTATCTGTTCACCCCAGGATGTAGGTAGTAAGTGGCTTGGATGCACTTAGGCCAAAGTAGGCCCGTTGTACTGCCACGTGGGCTTACGACAGCCAGCCAGATTTATCAGTGAAGTCAAATCTCTTCTAATTTGATTAGTGTTTCTCTCAGATCGCTTAGGTTATCAAAGAAGTAGGAGACTAGGGTGGCTTTCCTTTCAACTGAAGAGAAGGTGCTTCCTTCTCTTCCTTGTCCCGACAGCCTCGACAGCTTCCGCAGAATTCGCAAGAACTTGAAGACTTGAAACACAGCAGACAATGGCAGACGTGTGATAAATGCACAAAACTGTCCAAATTCAACCAAAGTAAACTTGCTCTCGCATACATATATGTATGCCCATGTACATATGTCGCATCAGTTTGTTATACACATTTTACAAGCATTTACAATAATTTACAAGTGTGTTTGATTTGTAATATAGAACCGTCATTGGGAAAAAATCTCGTTCGTTAAATCGAGTTTATTAATTACAACATATAATTAAAAAATTAATCATCCTCATCATCTGCTCTAAAGGCGTCACGGGGGTAAACCACGCACGAGAGATCTCCAGGCAACTCGATCCTCCGCCATCGACTCTAACTCATCAGGAGTAATGCCCAAGCTAACGAGGCATGGACTTTGCCTAGCGGTCGCCTACCTGATGGAATCGCATTCAGCACCCGTCTCGGAAGTCGTGATGAAGGGCACATTCGTGCCACTTGACCAAAGCAACGAAGCATTGCCCTCTCCGCTCGAAGAAGCAGCTGGTCAATGTTGAGTTCCACGCGCACTGCCGTGTTTCTCACCCTATCCCGGCGAGTAATTCCCACAACAGCGCGGAGGAGTCTCCTCTCAGCAGCTTGTATTCGCGATCTTAGTTTTTCGGTCATTACCCAAATTTCATGGCCATAGGTGGGAGTTGGAACAAATACTGAGTTGAAAACGTGACTTTGACACCAAGTTCGGCCTTCCTGATTACAGATCTACCTAGCTGTTTCAAAATTGACCCAGATTGAGCAATCTTATAGGAAAGCTCAGCATTACTCCGTCCATCACTCGTGAAAAGACCCCGGGATACTTAAATTTACCCACCTGCTTCAATGGGACTCCACTAACCTGGAGAGTGCATTGAACAGGCGATCTGGAGATGACCATAACCTCCAATTGACATTTATTCCACCATCACCACATACGGCCACAAACCTATCGAGTGCGCGCTGGAGTTCCCTCTGGCAAGATGTGAGGATCACTGAGTCATGACTTTCCCTCAACTCTCCCAAAGTGAAACATTCCTCGCCCCGGCTGCGCCACAACATCCAGTCCATATATACAATGAAAAGGAGAGGTGACAAGACGGAGCCTACGCCCACGGTGAAAGGTGTTGATTTAGCATCGTTAACCCGAACACAGCTGCTACAGTTTGCGTATAGAGACTGAATGGCCCTCGGAAGAGGCCCATCAATCCCATACTCCTGCAGAACACTCCAGAGTTTACCTCGATGAACTCGGTCGTATGCCTTTACCATATCCACAACACAACTGTAGATGGTCTTGGCGTACTCCCAAGCCTTCTTAAGTACCATTCCCAGAGTGAAAAGCTGGTCGGTTGTACTTCTGCCGGGACGAAAGACGCACTGTTCATCCCCCATCATGTGCTCGACCATAGCTCTAGAACGCGCTTCCAACAGCGTAGACTTAGCGTAGACTTTCCCGGGGAGACTTAAAAGAGATATGTTCCTGTAGTTGGAGCAATCTCTTCTTGAAAAGTGGGACAATCACCCCAGTTTGCCAGGTGTCTCACCACGTTCCCAGGCCACTTTAACGACACGAGAGAGCCATCAAACTCCCTCTTTCCCCATTGCCTTGAGCATTTCTGGCCGGACTTCATCCACACCGGCGGATTTGCCAACTTTTAGCGATTCAATCGCCAAATAAGAAGAAATAAAAAAAAACTAAATATTCAGTCATCCTACAATTATCAAAGTAAAATGCTCTCAAATGAAGTGCTAACTCCCCAATGCCATCCAAACCGGAATGGAGGGCCAATGAAATCGACCTAAAGGGCAACTTCATTCATCAACTTCTTAACTGTACTGAACTGTGGACTTAAACAACGTCAGTAAACCGAAGACGGTCTAAGCGCTTTGCTTTGCATTCACATCGAATCTCCTTCGAATTCCATATCACATTCATTGGCAAGCGGTTTGAATCTCCACCGTCAAATACTTGAACCACATCCATTGCTGCGACTAAAATAGCTTAAAATTACTAAACAAGATTGTAAATCGAAAAAAAAAATAGAATTTCTTGCGATCCTGCCAGGAGTCGAACCTGGAATCTTCTGATCCGTAGTCAGACGCGTTATCCATTGCGCCACAGGACCGTTGAAACTCTGCCTACTCAACAGCACCCATGACACAGCGAATAGTGGAGACTATTTAATTTTAATATCTTCTCCACTCCGATTCCCTCGCACACAAGCTCACGCCTCAGATATGTTATCTCGTAGCACAGTGTAGGCATACACATTCGTTTGATGTCTAATGTGTACAAGGTTGCGTTCATGTGGCGCAACTTGACCGCCCTAAGCAGCTTTAAGTTATTCAAACATCAACGACGTTAACAGGCCATTGAATATAAATAAATTGCCAACAAGGTGTTTGATTGATGGGCTCACCTTATTGGGGCCGCAAAGAATTCTATCGACTCGGAATTGAAGTCTCATTTATTACTATGTGCTGTGTGCTGAAAATTACTTACGGAGATTATCTTTTTGGGATATAGGGTGTCGTGTGTTCTGCTTGAGACGACGTGAGTTTGTGTTTGGGTACAACAACAAAAGTTAGTTGATGGACAGCAGTTGTTGCGGGAAGTGTTGCTGAGAAATCTTTTTATGCACATGGGGGTGCTCAGTTGGACCAAGTTCCTTTCGTACATTGTTGTTACAAGAAATCGACGACGACCAGCAAGGTGTTCATTCTAATAAGATTACCGTCACGTTCTCCCTATGCGCGGGGGGTTCTGGAATTCGTTCTCTATTCAAAACGGGTCTACGGTCTATGACCACGTGATGAGTGTGAAATAATACATCGCCACGTTATGTCGTGGCAACTCCTCTACGATCGTGTGATCTAATTTAGGGATGTTGCGAATATTCTTCCGCATAAATTTTGACTTCTGCATCCTCATCCGCGGATGTTCAAAAATCGGGATCCGCAATATCCCTGACCTAAAGCCTGAGTCGTCGCTGTCTTCAGTCGGTTCCGATCTGTTAAGCTGTGTCGGTGCTCGGTAGCGTTGTCCATTGATGGTTTCCCCAGCTTTAGCAGCTCATAATACAGCACACCCTTCTGATCCCACCAAATACAGAGCATTACCTCCGGCGCCATGGATTTTATATTCACCACGTTCGCTCAGCTAGCGCATGTTCACCATAAACTTCCAACAAAATTCGATGACTTTCGGCAGCAGTTTTCTTCATATTAAAGTAATGAAGAAGCAAAAACACTTTTTCAGGCACAAAGTTCGACATATTTGAGTTAAAAAAAAAGAAATTATTGTTGTTTACGCTTCAAATGAATGACATATACTGAAATGACGTACAATGACAGTAGCTTTCCAACGCTTGTTCCACTGGAATAATACAAGTTACGCCATCTCTTAGCAAACCGCAGAGTTATAGACCCAATATATGTTGAATTTCTGGTGTCAGCTTTAAAGTGAAATCAATGCATCGGGGTTTTAGAGAATCTAAAGCGAATTGAGTCTGTTCAACTCCAGTAGTCTTTTCTAGAATTTATAGCAACATTCTGTTACGAATATAATAAGGCACCGACATCAAGGAGTTTGCAGGTTAAGAATTATCGTCTTCAGCAATGTTTAGCCCATGTGCACGTCACTTAAAATAATTCTTAGAAAGCAGAGATGTAGTCAATCACAGTGATCATTGTGCATTGCCTGAAGTAAGTCCGCTGTTTTGGACACCGCTTGTAGTACTTGGTGTGGAAATGAAAAATCGCTAGAATCCACTAGATTTTAGAGTTTTAAAAATCCGCTAGATCTAACGACAAAATCGCTAAAACGGCAACCATGGTTGTTTTTGTACGAAGTGGATCCTGATCGACATCAGCATTGGCACATGAATTACCCACATGGGTTCTTCTTCAAGCGATCATTCGGAACTTTTGTCGAAGACCAGATTATCAAGGAGAGTGGATATTCGACGTCAGTTCTGAATATGTTCTTGGACAATTTTGGGCTGCTTGGCTCCCAAACAGAATTTTCCTAGTAAACCTGGACAACGTAGAAACCAATGCCGCTCCGTTGTCATGTGCAACTACTATAACGACTTGCTCATGTTCCCAAATATCGTCAACGCAACAATTCGACGATTGACGACCTCAGTTCGTGCATTAGCTAGCACTCAACGTGCACAACTCCACCCATGAACTAATGCCTGAAATCAGATCCGGGGCAACTGTATGTAGTTGCTGAAGTCGAAGCCATTACCGATCTGCTTGCCAAATGGATCAATCAACGCGCGTAGCATAGACTCGCCCCACAACTCGTCAGTTTGATGATTTGCAACCAGCTGTACCTTCACTCGAAACCCCCCACGACCCAACTTCCATTCGATGCGCTCGCACTAAGTCGAACAACAACATGCACCAGGCGAGTTCGTTGACCATCACCAGTCGAGTTTGTCGTCGATTTACGCAATCAATTTCGAATGCAAATCGATGAGACAGACACAACCGCACAAAGCATCGAGTCAGAACGAGTCATTCGCTTCTAATTTATTTTCGCTTGCTCACCCTACTCGGGGCCCTTGCCAGTTGGGCGGTAGTGGAGTGTGGAATTAAGTCAGTTCCCCTCTCCGTCCCTTCGAACACATGTTCTTACGCTAGCGAATACTTCCCACAAACCCCATTCAGATAGCCGGGGTTAAGTTTAATGACTGAACTTGCACACTGTGTGAACTGCGTCAGCAAGGCAACGAGCTCCCTTGCCGAACGTGTATCTAAGCGATGCATGATTTCCGCACAATGGATTCGCTGCTGCGGCCGCTGCATTGGGAGCCAACTCAAATCGAAATAGTGCTCGTGTATCTATTTTGATTGCGACTCCTCGCTCATGGGGAATGCGGTGCGGCACTGCTTGAGTTCGGCGGCAAACGATCGCCTTGAACTTTTCAAATGATCGCATCGCACCGCTCTCGGTGGCGTCATTTTGTGTGTGCAACAACTGTTTTTGTCTCGCAGATAAATTCAGGCGGCGGTGCGCGGCTGCGGCGTCGTTTGAATCGAAAAGCTCAGCTGCAACGAAGCGAAAATCAAAACAAAACGAAAAACCAAGACAAAGTTCGCGCTTGATTGCAATTTCATTCAACTTGTGATGGATTTGTATTCCGCTGAATCTGTGGAGGTTTTGATGCGGTTTTTTTTTTTCATTATTTTCTGTTTAGTTTTATTGGCTCAGCGGGCCAGTTGGTACGTTAACGGGGTTATAAGTTTCACGCGAGAGTGCGCTGGCCGATTGTGTAACCTTGAGCGGAGTGATCTTTGTTATTCGGTTCAGTTAAGTGCATCAGATCGTTCGTGCTGTGCATCTGTGTGTCTGGTGGATGCATTGATGGTTTCCGGTGCTGATGATGCAGCCAGTCAGTGTGTTTACATTGACATCAAATGTCGTTCATTGTATTTACAAGGAATGTAAGTAAGCGCAATGGGAATGACGCTGCTTTTGCTGCTTGACTTTTCTCGATACTCGCTGGCTTAGTGCTCTAATCGGGGTTTCGCTTGGTCCATTGGGGAGCAGAGCAGACGCATGACAGGCAGTTGTTCGCGAAATTCATTTAGATCTTCTAAAGCTTCTTCTACTTCTTTAGAATTACAGGATCTGTTGAAAAGAGTTGCAGTCACATTTTTTCTGTGGCTGTCCTCTCATCACTACCCCCCCTTGATTGTTGTGGAACTTCTCCCTTCTGAGGCTGGTAACTGCAACAAAGTTGCGTAAGAGGTTCACTCACTGTCCTGATTCAGGTGCAAATTTACACAATTGCCACCATAACAGTCGCTAAGGGCCTAAGGCCTACCAAAATCCAGGTCTCGGGCGTGTTAAGCTGGCCAAGACAACCATCTTCCATAGCATCAGTCGCTAAGGACCTAAGGCCATCATCGCAAATTACAATCAGACGACGGAATATAGGGTGAGCTGAGTAAGACTCGCACTAAGCTGGAAACGTAGTATGTATTCCAAAAAGGGCTAGGAAGGCCTCTTCCGCCGTATAAAAGGGCTAAAGCCCGGGCCTAGCTTCTCACTAACCACTAGTGTTGTACCCACTACCGTTCTTTCACGAGTCTATGGGACCTACAGTTTAACGCCGACTCCGAACGGCCAATTTTAGATGCTTTTTTTAGACAGGTATAGTCATTGAGCATTGTCAGTGTCTCGAAAGAGGTGGGACCGTGAACTACCAGTCGACTCACCATCCCTCAACGCCAAAGCAAGGGCCTCCCTATACAGCTTTAAAAAGGTATTGGATGCAAATACCTCGATTGTCAGACCGGAACGAGTGTTCGGAGTCTCAGTTTGGTGGACAGCACCGAACATAGCTGTCAACTGTAAGCCACACAACCGGGCACAAAGTCTGTCTCGCATGTGTATCAGCAGAGCGGTGAGCAGCACTTGACATATTTTCCACGATCCTCCATTGGATTAGGACAGACATATTGCAGCCACCACGTCCTAGGTAGGTAGTGAGTGGCTTAGATGCACTTAGGTCAAAGTAGGCCCGTTGTACTCTCCCGTGGGTTATCTCGTCAACTATTCTACATAAATTCCTTCCCGACAACAGCGATCGTCTACCAGCCCAGCCCATCTTCAAGAAGAAATGCTTTACCAACATTTTTTCCAGATCAGTTGCTGGACGATCCTCTGCGAACAGAGCAGAAGAAGTGCGTGTCTCTCCAAATACCTGGAGTCTATTCCAAGGACCTCAGTATTCCCCTTTCCTTGAAGCTCGCTCACCAAAGTCACTGGCCTGGCTCATGAACACCGTAATATCTAAAAGGTCAAACCGCACATTAACTCCCTTTACAATGCCAAGTTAAACTCAAAAACATCCCTCTCGTGCACTCTCTTGTTCGGACAATCCCCTTGAGTGGACAGTTTTTCTTGAATTGCAGTTCCCAGCATTTTATATTTTTTTAGCGGGCACTCCCTAAATCGGACGCGGACAGCGAAACTTTCCAGTTTCATGGAACGATAAAACCAAAATGACGGACTTTACAAGGAAAACAAGAAAGTAGAAACAGCACAGTTCGTGTGTGGTGCACTTGCCATCAATTGTCTGTAAATAGTAATGGCCCGAAGTGACTGCCTTGGGGAACGCCACATAACACCTTAACTTATCTAGACTGACTACACCAATTTTTACTGTTTGAGTCCCATTTGAAAGGTAACTCGAAATCATGTGTAGAGTGAATACCAAAGGACTTCAATTTATTGAACAAAATTGTACGACATGCAGTGTCAAATGCGTGTGTCAGAATTACATCAACTTGATGTCCTGATTCTACAGAGTCAATATGATATTTCGCGACTGGACTGCAGGTGAAATAATTTGTTCGGATTGAATTTTTCTGGAATATTTCGGACCTCTCCCTTAGCCGGACAAATATCGTCGTTGTCCCCCTATGGGAGCTTTCACTGTGTATTCTATATCCCTCCCTGTGACATTCCGGGAAATTACAATGCCGATTAACTCGCTACGTGTGGTACCACCTCCTCTCTAACACCAGAAGGAGACTCACCCTGCCCTCTATGAGTGCTGCGATCGTCGCTGTACCCCTATGGAAGCTATCACTGCGTATTCTATAACCCTCACTGTGCCATTGCAATGCCTAACGTCTTCTTAATATTCCCACAGTTAAAACAAAGAACCACAAATGTCTAGGAGGCACCACTTGCCTTAAAACAAAGGCAGTATGGCCAGCACTTAAGGTCAAACCACGAAGGTGGGGGTCTAGGAGAATGCTACGTCAACCTCAGTTTTAGAAAATACATTTTACAAGAAAAAGAATGAAATTAAAATGAATATAAGAAATTAATTACCTACTGGCTCAACCCACAAGAAATGAAAAATCACGAGTAAATCAAGGGAAATTGTTTCACCACCGGCAAAACGCCAGAGTTTGTAGAAGCTAGAGCTGTGGGCTCTGGGTTCCGGCTCTGGTGACCTCTGCATTGTGATTTGTTTTATGTATCCAACTCAAAAGGTCAGTGTCCGACCGCGCGATAGGTATTAATCTCGATCCATCACACAAAGCTGCGTGGATAAAAACGTGGTAGAAACCACAAATCATATCCTCGAGTAATGCTCTGACAAGTCTCACACCTAGGGCCCAACTATTTCAATAACCTCAGGGAACTGAACGATGTCTATATAAACCAGCTAGACGATTTGTCACAAGCACCAACTGGTGGTCGTGGTATCACAATGAACCTACATTAGCCTGTGACTGATAACCAGTTAATTTTACCTAGAGCTATACTCCCGATTGGCAGTCTCGTAGAAAATGCCCCGACTGCCGGTTCATGAGGAACCATCAACTAGTACGCCTTGATTCCATTCCAGGAGCTCTGACGGACCGAGCTGGCAGTCCCGTAGGAAATGCCCCCACTGCCGGTTACAGGTTCATGAGGAACCTTCAACTAGTACGCCTTGATTCTATTCCAGGAGCTCTGACGGACCGAGCTGGCAGTCCCGTAGGAAATGCCCCCACTGCCGGTTACAGGTTCATGAGGAACCTTCAACTAGTACGCCTTGATTCCATTTCAGGAGCTCTGACGGACCGAGCTGGCAGTCCCGTAGGAAATGCCCCCACTGCCGGTTACAGGTTCATGAGGAACCTTCAACTAGTACGCCTTGATTCCATTGCAGGAGCTCTGACGGACCGAGCCCTAAATGAGCGCCTGTACAAGCCCTATAGTAAGCGCCCTGTACTTCATTTGTTTGGGCAAGACATTGCCTTGCACAGCCTTGGTGGGATTTTTGTTTTATTTTAGCGTGTGTGTGAATTGTCATTCTGTGTGAAAATTGTAAATGGCAGGTTTAGAAATGCATAGGCACCTGAGTGGATGAACTAAAGGAATAGAATGACGGTATATCGATGATTTTTTTTTGTTTAGGTTTACTTATACTTGAGCATCTTGCACATGTTGTGAGTCCGGCTTAGCCCTGGTGAGACTGCAAAACAAACCAGAGGCACATTTGAAAAGTGCTGTGCCCACAGCAGTGAGATGACCACCCCTGATCTCATAAATATGCTCCAACAGGAAATTTTCCATTAATCTACCGTACAACTCAAAGAGTACAATCAAGAAAATGCTGTTTGCAGAGAGAAAAAAAAAGAAAGCCGTTGAAAAAAAAGTCGATCCTGCCAGGAGTCGAACCTGGAATCTTCTGATCCGTAGTCAGACGCGTTATCCATTGCGCCACAGGACCGTGTGCCATCTTCTTGTCGACCAAAACTCACGAGTCGCAACTTGTTGTTCACTCATTGCTCAATTCCAACACAAAGTCAACATCATGCCCTTGAAACTGAATTGCTGTGCGTCTCCTCCTCACACTCCAATCCGCGCCGTCGTTACTTCTAGATTTTCGATGGCTTCTCAGCGTGACCACGTGTCTCATCGGTTGAGGAGGGGCCATTAGCATACGCATACGAATTCGGTTAAGAGCTTCGGATTATTTTTGTTTTGTATAACCCTATTGACGTGAAGTATCATTTTGAGTTGGGTAATGGGTCGTCTTTCTTATCAGTAGTCGCTTGGAAGAGTCTGTTGAAACTCGGGGCATACGAGTGTTTGTTGCTGCGAAACAACTTCGGAAAGTATACATAATTGGGTATGAACTTTGAGGGGTGATCATTTTCGGAGTACACACATGTTTGGTTAACTCATTGTGCCTTACAAATGATCTCAATGAAAGTGGCGAGGGATAGACCAAGCAACCAATGTGGAAGCTTCGACATCGAAACACCACTTTCGGCAAAACAAAAAAAAAATTATTGACGCCCCCGGGTGGACTCGAACCACCAACCTTTCGGTTAACAGCCGAACGCGCTAACCAATTGCGCCACGGAGGCACTTGTGCTGAGGGGTGGTTTTTTTAGACTTGGAGAACTGCTGATGTGTCATTTGTCGGTTATTGTAAACCTTTTAAATACACTTTTAATTCGACAAATTAGAGTCATTGTTGACACGTCGTATCCAGAAAAAAGAACCACCGTTCGGTGAGCTTTAGTTGGGCCAGTGGAATGCGTTGTCAGAGATGACGATGGTCTAAATGTTACACTCACCAGCAAGATGTACAGAAGCATGACATTCAATGTTATAGTGAGAGTCCGTACAAAAGTGGACTTTTTGCCGGGGCTGGCGACCAAATGCCGTCAAAGATTAGAATTATCTGGGAATTAAATTTAATATGATGGCAAGCAGCAATTTGTCTGTTTTTTTTTTTTTAAATTCTCCCATAAAATAAACACTTAGTAGACCTCTCTCCACCTTGGTCTTCAAATGAAAGGCGCCTATAATGGCGATTCTTGACAAAATGTCACAACGTGCGCCCCTCATTACTGAACCTCTTTAAATGGACAGACCTTTGGTGCAAACATGGAACAACATGGGAAAAAATAACGCGGTATATGCAGTACTGCTACTTTTACTCAGACCTGATCAGCCTTTCGTCCCCGACACATTCCCCGGCTCGATGCTTCCAGTCATAAAGAGCAAGTTATGTTGCCTTGGCCCTAACTTGGTATCTATACCGAAGCTTCGTCCTCTCTCCTTCTTGAAGCAAGCAGCTCGTATTCCCATTGCTGGAGCATTGGTGTTCATTAATATTATCTCGTTGACCAGCGCAGAATACTCTGGTGCAGTAAATCCAAATGTGGAGATCAATTCTCACAGTATTGGCCAATGTTACAAAAAGGCTGTCCTAGTTGCTACTTGAGCATCTATTACAGCAAGGATTTTATACACAACGCGGTTGGCGATAGTGATTTCACTGGATAACAAATCATTCGTTGACCTCCGTGTCATGCCTTTTCCAACGCAAAAGCAATCTTCTTAGAAGTGTCAGGCGGCCTGATCCGTAAAATGGGCTGTCTTTTTACCAAGTTCCATTCAAAAAGTTTCACAAACGTCGAAACACTCAAAATTTCCTGATTGCGTCCGCTCTTGATTTGGCGCTGTTGTAAATGGTGTCTGGTCAGGAGCCTGAACATCTGGCTCATCCCTACGAGGGGCGTTCAATATATTCTCGGTATCGGGGTGAAGCTGGGGTTGTATATATAAATTGACTTAATTATCAAGTAATACTATTATTTGAGTGCATTCATGTAAAATTGCATATAAATGTGACTATTAATTCACGTTTTATCTCTAGTTAAACAGAATCATAATGGCAACTGAGACGATGATGGTGAAAATTGATCATCACGCTGTAATTAAATTTCTCACTAAGCAAGGAAAAAGTCAAAAAACTATTCAGGAAGAGATGGTGGCTGTTTACCAGGGTTCCGCTCCTTCATTATCAACTGTGCAAAAGTGGTCAAGTGAGTTCAAGAGAGGCAGAGAGACGCATTGAAGACGACCCCCGCTCCGGCGCCGTACGGGAGAAAACATCAAAGAAGTCGAAAAACTTGTTCTTGAGGATGCCCGAATAAATGTGAAAACCAAGCTTTCAATTGGTACCATTCACACCATTCTTCATGACCATCTTAACCTTTCAAAGGTCAGTGCAAGGTGGGTGCCACGAATGCTCAGAAAAAAGTGAGAATCGCATGCTGTAGAGAGCATTTGGAGATGTGTAGTGTGAACGCGGACGGTATTATGGATCGAATTGTTACTCGAAACATGGGTCCACCACTATGACCCTGAAAGCAAACAAGAGTCCATGCAGTGGCATTAAAAGGGAACAGACCCCCCGAAGTGTTCAAAGTCACTCCGTCTGCCGGGAAGCTCATGGCCACAGTTTTTTTGGACTCAAAGGGAATCTTGCTCATTGAGTACAAAAAAAAAGGTGAAACCATCAACGCCACATCCTACGCTTCCACTTTGCATAATTTGCGGGAGGAAATTAAAAAGAAAAGACAGGGTAAACTCGCAGCGGGTGTGTTGCGTCTTCGCGCGAGTTTCCAAGGCTGCTGCGCGAGATTGTGGTTTCCAAGAAATCCAACACCCACCCTATAGTCCAGACCTTGCCTCTAGTGATTATGTCCTGTTTCCGGATTTGGAAAAAATGGCTTCGTGGAAAAAGATTTTCGGGTGATGAAGAACTAAAGTCGGCAATAAATGGGTATTTTGCAGAGAAACAGGACATTTATTTCTTTGAGGGTTTAAAAAAGCTTATCTCAAGATGTAACAAATTGAATTCGCATTTTCCTTCATATCGATACCGATAATATATTGAACGCTCCTCGTAGATCGTGAGATTAAACTTTTTATGTGGTTATCTGAAGTCAAGGTCAATGTCAGCAAACTTGATATGATCCTTACTCGCTTCTTAATCAACTATTCTGTGCATCACCTGTGAACAAGATGTTTAATTTCTGATTTCAATGCAGTTCTCAGCATTGTTTCGTCAGATCTTCCCGGGAGACACTGCCCATAGTTGCCAGAAATAACATTTCCGGGCTTAACGCTCTTAATCCTTTTGCTCGTCAAGACGAAGAGAAAGGCAACCGGGCCGAGCCAACCTCCGAATCCAGGCAACAAAAGATTATTAAGTCAATCACTGAGCCGCTCTGCTCTCACTTAATGTTCTCCGAATGATCATCGGAGAGTTTGAGAACTTGAAAGATACGAAAGACTTACGTTTTAAAGGAGATACAAGGATAGCCCTCATGAATCATCACTTTGATCTAACCAAAAAGAGTTCACAGGGAGACATTGAGAAACTTTGCCACTAAGAACTGGGGGGTTGGACCTGGCACGATGGGTGTTTTCATAAACGCCGGAAATCTGCTCTAGTACAATCGCATTTCTTGTCTGATGCGTTTTTGAACTCATACACGCTGCAGAATGTGTGCAGGCCTGCTTTAGTACGATTATGAGCAATGATAATAGACTTCAGAAATTTCTATGCACAAAATAGTTCGGAATTTAATTTTGAGCTACTAGCAGTGGCGTAGCGAGTGAGATGGAGCGTGAGCGAGTGGATTGGCTCAGGCCCCCGGCGGCTCTTTGCTAGGGCAGCAATTTTTTGTACTGCGGGTGCACTATTACATTATTATATAATGGAAATAAAATATCTCTTGTTTTGGAAATTATGTGGAAATATATGGAACGTGCCTTTGCCTAGTTTGATTCCTTCGCGATTCCTGTTCTTTTAAAAAAGCATAGGACAGCAAAAGGATGTTTATCTACCTCTAAATATTTCAACTATCTTTATAATATTGTTAACGTTTTTGTCGCCAGTGAAGGTGTTCCTTTCGTCCTTTTTCATTTATATTTTGGCCTTATACTAGATCCCATGACAATGAGTTTGGGTGACCTGGTATCAGTAAAAAGTTCAATTTTAAATAATTTTCAATTTTTCTAAATTAAAAAAACTGTAGAAAAAAAGAATAACAAAGCTTGGGGCTTAGTATTGAAATAAAAAAGAGAGCACGAAGAAAGTTTTATGAAAACCTAGGGACTGTCGAACTTTGATAAGTCGGTTCGATGCCATGGACAATGCTCTTGACGAAGCGTGCTGGAAGTTATTAAAACAGACAAAAATGACGTGTATACTTATTTTGTTTTCGTCCTTCGCTCCAAATCAGCTATTTTCCGTTAATTCGAATTTTTTGTATGGCCCCTTAGTTTATGGTCAAATGTCTGTAAGTTCGTTTTCGACGGTTGCAGTCTCATCCAGCCTTGATAGAGCAACAAGATTCACCTGCACTCACACCCCGGGCTTGGCAGGAATGTCAAAACTAGGAATGGCTGTATAGGTGTAGTGAAATATCGTCGACACTCGTCGGACATGCTAACAGGTCAGGTGACATTCGACGCGGTAGATCTCTCAAAAGCCTTGTGGCCGCCTCTCTCCAGTCAACGAGACTATACTCACGAGGACCGACGACCAAAACTAGTCAAACGGCTGACTTTGGGAAGCTTTACCTACAACGAGTGTAGCCCGATGCACGACGACCATAAGCAATACAACAACCGCCTGATTTACCTGCGCACTTCTTCTGATTTTCCACCACCACGTCAGGTCATTTTTAATCAATCTGCTTGGCTAAGGCCCTTTGCGTACATGCGTCATTTTAACGCGCGGTCATGCAGCGTCACCCTTTTTGCGTGTCATGAGGGTGGCGCTGCAGCCCGAGGGTCAGGGGCTTACTTCTCAGCAACCACTCGTGTTGTGCGTGCCAAGGACTAGGTTCTCAGCACCCACTCGTGTTGTGGCTGCCAGGGACTAGCTTCTCATCAACCTTTCGTATTGTGAGTGCTCAGCAACCACTTCCCTCACGACTGGAAGGGACCTATAGTTTTATGCCGACTTCGAACGGCCAAGTTTGGCGGCCGTGGCGTTCTGGGTATGGTACAAAACAGCCTTTGTGCCTTACGGTACTCACTCAGTAAATTGTTTCCTATTGAGCAGTGCACAGATGCGTAATTTTGCGCCTAATTTTAATCCGAAAGCATTGTCAAACTTTTGCGGCGTAGCTGCGGCACAGCGCGTCAATAATGACTCATGTGTGGACCTGACCTTACAACGCATAGAGCGTCCTAGACTTCAGTGGCACTCTAACAACCTACAACACTCAGACCAACAAACAAGCAACCTTCAACTCCTGAGTCAGTCCTTCAACATTTCAAAAGACTTCAAAAGCTTGCACACTTTCGCAGAAGCAGTTTCGCCATCAAATAAATGAGAAAAAGTGGACGGAGGAAGCCCGCTCTTGATGCAAAGAAAAAATTCCGCATGCTTTGACTTACCGTTTATTCTCTTACATACATTTATACTTAATATCTACGTTTGCTGAATAGTGAACGCATGCTCAGCTAAATCAATTTTTGCTCACACATCTGATCGAAGAGCTCTTCACGACGATTGATACCTATCTCCGGACCAGAAGCTCGCCAGTAATGCTGCTTAAACATGGGCGAAGAAATGCCAAACGAGTAGACGGAATACATCTCGTCGTCAAGATCCTTCAGATCAATGCACAAGTTGTGCAAAATGCAGGCGCTCGCGACCATGTTTCCAGTTGCCGTGATGTTGATCTGCTCGGTGAATTTCAGCAGCCTCGGGAACCTACGTTTGAGCAGATCGAAAGCCTCTTCTGCAACGCTCCTGGCTGCACTATGAATTTCGTTGAACTTGCGATGCGATGCTGTGGTGGCCTTGCGCTCGCTGAAGGGTGGCACCAACCAGCTCTTGGATGGATAAGTGGGACCACCCAGGATTAACGAGTTGTGGGGGAACGTCTGTCCGTGGTCTGCCTGTGCTCTCTTGTAAATTTCTGTCCTCTGAAGCGCCTCGGTGTCATGAAGGGATCCTGCCTCGCCGCAGGCGATGTCTATGAACTTCTTGTCACTGTCGACGACTGCCTGGAGAATTATGCTGTAGCATAGATTGCTGTGGGAATAGTATTGCTTGGCTGTTTTCGGAGCCTTTATTTCAATGTGCGTGCTGTCGATAGCCCCAATCATGCCGGGTATGCCCTTCGCCTGCTGAAACTTGCGTTGGCTCTCTTTGACTTCCACTCCCTGTGGCCACTTGACAAACTCATGTCCAAGTTTATTGATACACGACGCCACTTGCCGGACGGATATCCAAGCCGATGACTTCGGAACTCCGAACAGTTTCCCCAGCTGCGTAAAACTGGCCGTGGTGCCCATGTACCAGATGTACATGTACACTGATGGCTTGGACTCTGAAGTCACGGGGACTGGCTGGGAACCTGTCCTGAACGTCAACAGAAACTTGGAGTATCTTGCTGAAAATGAAAATCAAACTTGAGGTCTACTGGACTCCAAGAGTAGGAAAGTGAACTCACAAATGATGTACGCGACGGTGGTGCGCTTCATGCGCATGTGAAACTGAAATGTTTGATCATCGAAGGAGTCTATTTTCTGCACAAACTTTAATCGATTGCGCTGCTCATCGACGTCTGACTCGTCGGAATCCGAGTAGGTGGTGGAATCGCTAGAGCAGGAGTCTGTGGTCACGTGGGAAAATATGTCATGAACATTACGAAAGTTCTTGCGGTTGTTTAATAAGCACTCGCGGCGCAGAAGAGACAGAAGCTGCACGAAAAGAGGGTGTTAATAGAGAAGAGCATGAGGTTTGAATCATTTTGAGGTACCTTTTCATTACGCTCCATTTTATTGATTTTGTGTTTTGCTTTTATCTGAAAAGAAAAGGAAAAGAGAGCTTTTGATTACTTCTGTAATGGCAATTAAATATTTAGGTCAGAGTGCGATGACGTAGTGCGATCATCAGCTGTTCTCTCTCTCTCTCTCTCTTTCTCTCCCTTTCTCGCTCTCTCTCTTTATCCCTCTCTATCTCTATCTCTCTCTATCCATCTCTATCTCTATCTCTCTCACTCTCTCTATCCATCTCTATATATATCTCTCTCTTTCTCTTTGTCTCTCTCTCTCTCTATCCCTCTCTATCTCCATATATCCCTCGTTCTCTCTCTCTCTTTCTTCGCTCTCACATCGCAGCCATCTGTCAACAAGTGTTTGACATGTTCGATAATGGCGTGCAATGGACCTAGGTTTTACGTTTTATAACGATCCTCTCAGCTCTCTCATTTTTCACTTACGCAGGTCGGCACTGTATTTTGCGCATGCCCATTGAATTGCGTCTGTTGAGGTACAACGGCAGCGCAAACGCCCTATGATGTTTCAACCATCACGTATTTTTTTGTTTGATTTAACATTCATCTCAAAAGTAAGTTAAATCTCTCATATGGGAATTGTCAAAAATACACATGTATACACACCACACAATAGGCAACTATGATCTCAAATACGCGCAAATTGAAAGCAGCAAATAAACTGAACGGAGCATCAAGGCCGGCGTTGCACAAGGTTCCAAGCTGGGACCGTAGCTCTTCGACATATACACGGCAGATCAGCCACATCCAACGGACACAGTGAACTGTCGTCTATTTGCCGATGACTCGCTGACTTATGCCAGCTCGATGTCACCACAGATAGCCGCGCGAATGGTCGAAATTCAAACAGCGAACAAAGTTGACTGTACCAAGTGGGGTATTCGTATCAATGCTGGGAAATTGGTACTTATGTGCTTAAGGAGACCATTCCGAGGTGAATGCAGATCAGCAGTCAAATGTCGGAGCATAAATATAGTGCTCCCTCATTGTACTGAGATATCAGCGGACCAAGAGGTCAAGTAGCTTGACGTTAACTTCACTGGAACGTTGAAGTTCAACAGCCATTCGAATCTGACCCTTTAGGCGGCCAACCTAGGCTTTCATCACACCTATCCCTTGATGCGCAAGCTGAATGGTTAGGCAGATGACTACGCTGCTGCTCAACACAATGGGCCTATACTTGGCCTAAGTGTGTCTGTTGTCCTTTGCGTTGCAGGCAGCCACTTCAACCTAAGCTAATACAGTCGTTCCTAGCTTCCCAATATGAGATGGCAAAGACCAGCATAAAGACAACCATCCTAACGAGGCAACCCGAGAAACACAATTCTCCGACACTCGCTACCTCAACGCGCTGAATCTGCTAAACGAGCAGAATTTTCCAACGACGTCGAACAGCGAGCTGCATGGATTCTACCAGAGAGCAATTACCATCGGGGCTAAATTGGCTACCCACCACCACCGCAGCCGAAAAGAACCACCATTGACACAGGGACTTGAACAACCCGACGTACATAAACAAATAAACAATAAACTGACAATAATAAATGTTAAATTAAACAATGCGCATCAGTTGGGTCCCTATTGTTTTTGAATTCTAAGAAGGTGCTTGATGTTCTTACTTTTTGCCGTATACAAACTTTTGAGGGTGACTGTACATCGGACTCACAAGGTGCATGGTTTGAGAGCACTCCAGAAGGGTAAAGATCAGTGTAATAAAAACCGGGCGCTGGAATTATCGACTAGATGGGCCCACACTCGTCGCACCGTCTGCAAATAGCTTCAGTCTAGTTAAGAGGAGAAGTTGCTTTTTAAGAAGATGCAGTCCAACATGCCAGCTCCTTCCGCTAGCAGAGAGATCGTCGGAAAAATTCCGGAAACAGAAAACAGTGTCGATCATATTATTCAGTTCAAAACTGGGGCTCTTAAGTCCTGTCGTTGGCTGCCAATCGACCTTGCCTTGTCTTCAAGTTTTTGCCCTATATACTGACTTGCGACTCAGCCTCAGAAAGTGAATCAGCGTTCACAAGAGTACATTCTCTCACATAGCGGCTATGTCAGCAAAAGTCAGCGTCTAAAGTCAGTGGCAAATCAATGAATCGTCTGACGAAGCTTGCGGTTTGGAAATAAGAATAGCTTCTACATATGTCCAACCCATTTTAACTACATAAGTTCAACCCATTTTGAAAATTGTCAAGCAGTCACGTTAGTCGCACCAGACATTGCCGAAGAAGTTGCTCAGTAGAGGCAAGACTCATGAGAACAGTTTTGTCAACGCATCATTTCTATGCCCTATCAACTGTACAGCACCGTGCACTCCAAGATCAGCCTAACAGCGTCTCATTAAACTTGATGGTACCACTCTGAATTTCTACAAAGAATTTATGATAGCGTCCACAGTAGACTACACATTGTCAGTTTTCAAATGACATTCTTACTGGAATTATGGAAGAATGATAATGTGTAGGTTGTACGGAAAAATGACGATAGAAATGATGGCGGGAATGATTAGGAATGACGGTGAAATCTACATAAGAACTAAAATGTGTGAGAAAACCGCACGATGTCTCACATTTAATGGAAAAGTGAGATGGAATGGGAGATTTTTTTTTGGTGGGCGCCAACCGACATATGATCACTGCCTTAAAAAAGTAAAATAAATAAATAATAATGAAATAAATGCAGTATGCAGTTTTGGCCCGAATTTTGTATTGATAGAAATAAAAGTTAATTAATGATGTTCACGTTTAGTGTTAAAAGAACAACAAATCAACAATTTTATTGCCTGGAGGATAATTTAGCCATTTAATGGCGGCTAATTTAGCTTTTTCATTGGACCTCCAAACACAACCAGAAATCCATTCGGCATTGCAAACGTTTGCGTTGTTCTTTTCCTTGGGCTGTCATTGAAATGTAATTCATCACATACTCGCACCAATATTTCCGAGTTCTGAACCAAAAGCATAAATATTCGATTTAATTGAAAAAAATTATCAAATGCAACCACCGAGTGGAAACTGATCCTACTTGAAGACACAATTTGGTGTGAATTTTTTGAATTTATTTGGAGTAAGGATTGGACTGATTTTTCACCTCACTTGAATTCAGGAACGAGGATTTTGATGCGAGGTAACAGAGAAATGTGAATCGTCACAAGGGGCATAGTCACTCCTGGACAAGAATGACGATAAATGACAGTCTAGAAATGCCAACTGATAGTATGTAGCCTCCTTTAACTCATTTTCTATCGTTTTGAAATATGTTGTAGAGTGCATTTGAAGGAACGCAGATGATAGGAATTTTTCCGTTGTTGCTGGAGGCTTTCAAATCACCACACTGTCCCTTCTAAAGTTGCGGCTAAGCCTCACTTATCCCACAAATTATGCCAGTATGCCTGAAGCCGTCTGGTTCATCCAAATTTAACGCTTTTTTCGTCATATCTCCATTCTGTGGTCCACACGACACGAGATTTCAGTCGACATTCAATGTGCCCGGAAGTAAGAGTTGTTTTTTTTGGAAAACCGATGGAATATTCCGACAGCGTATTTATTAGAGATCCACTGATGCAGACATAGGCTCCACCATACCTTCCCACTGTACTCCAAAGTTGACCTGAGCCTAGATCGAATGTGTCGTCCGCTGTTTAAGGCTCAAATCTTTTTCCTAAAAGCTCTCTGCTAGCGTTTTAAGTTGTTTATGTCTGTTGCCACTGCGGACATAAATAAGTTCCCCTTTTTTCCAAAATCATCAATTTGACACAAAACGATTCGAGCGACCAAGTCTTTCCTCGTTAAGCACATCTCAAAAAATTTGCTGATGAATACCCATTCGATCGGTCATATAAATCACTTGGCACAAGATCAGCGATCAAAGCGTAAAAAAGTCATAATTTATTCGCAGGCCTATAAATTAATGCTGGATTCATTTTTCGCTTCAATCGACTGACGGACACACAAAACCGATTTATTGTGTCGTAAAACAATTTATGGGCTCTACAGGCACACAAGGTTATTTATAGACCGCCACGAAAAACAATCTGGGGAAATTTATTAAAAAGATGTGGGGTCACACTTTTGGACGAGCAACTTAATCACAAGTTATTTTTGTTTGAACAAGTTGCTCAGCAAGGTGACCTACATACAATTTGAGAAATTCTGTAGGGTTCTGGTAAAGGGTGGGAAAGCCTGCAGCAAAGGCTTCAGCACAAAAACCAAGAACCACCACCGACGCCAATGCCTACCACCTGTCCCACGCAGCGCGTGTTTAAATGTCACATACTGCCCCAGTAATCTGAAAAACATTCCTTTGCCGCACATTCACCGATAACTGAAAAAATGTACCTATTTATGCAAAAGTCCACACAATGTCTACAACATCTGCCCATCATCACATAAATGGCAAAATATAGGAAAAAAGAAAAAAAAAGAACCGATCCTGCCAGGAGTCGAACCTGGAATCTTCTGATCCGTAGTCAGACGCGTTATCCATTGCGCCACAGGACCCACATGAAAACCGCTATCACAAGTTTCTGTCCGTCGTACGCGCCTCACAAGAGGTAAAGACTTTAAATGATGCCACAGCTCACTCAGCTCAAATTAACACAAACATTCGAATGGAGAGGGCTTGAAGCGAAATACTTGGTTTAATCACTTGAGCTGTCATCAACAAAAATAGTGAGATTAGTTCAGCGCATGGGAGAAAACAATCGATTGGTTTTTTATTCACAACGGTGGGAAGTGGTGGCTTAAATTCGTGGCAGATTACACGCGGGGATTGATTGCTTAATACAGCAGATTACCTTGGGCAACTAGTTAGAGTCGCTACAATTTGTTCACACAGATCATTGAAAAGAAGAGGGTCCGAGCGTCATATGCCTAAGTGACGACAGAGCCGAAAAGTGGCTGAGGTATAGCGACTTCTGCAGAAATCAATCATCAGGGGTTTCGAGGTATGAGTGCCTCTATGCGACTTTAGTCGTACTTTCCCTTTTTCGTAGGCTCGTCGAATTAATTATGACCTTTTCATCGCAGATCTTGTGACAAGTGTTTTATATGAGCGATCAAAGCCGATTAATCAACAATTAATAATTAAAAACTTGGTAGGCTGTATCGTTTTGTGTAGAAGACATACTGGTCAATAGGGAGAAAAATAGGAAACTCATTCACGAAATGCTCTGCAACCAGGAAGGTCACGGGGTAACAAATTGGCTCTCAAATCACGCGCGACCCATGGGTTCTACTTTGTCATTGTCAGATGTATGTATGGTGGTGCACACTGGAAATGGAACCCATCCTTAAATCGATCAACTTGACATGCAAGGCCTCGATGTATCCATCATGTGATCTTTTCAGCCAACAACATGACAACACGCACTGCATTCCGCCACACGGTCCCCCAAAACGAACTCTGTAACATATTTAGAAATATTAGAATATGCCTTGGGTGAATTTTCGGATGTGACAATTGCGTCTTTCAGCAATATAAAGCTGCGGTTAAGGGGTATTTGTCACAGTGTCCGCTGCGATTCAGAAAAGTTTATACGAATGGGAGGCATCACAACTCTGTCCGAAAATTAAAACATACCATGTAGGAAGTTTGCAGAAATATTGAAGGTGAACACCTCAATCCGAAAAGAAAAATTTCACGAATTTTCTAATTTCGAACACATAATTCGATGACTAGCGTGAATTTTTGAGGTCATCAGCGACAAGGAAGGAAGTAACCACTATTATAGCGCGACATTATTTCGAAATTCCCCTTTTTAAAGAAATTACAAACCTTGTTGCAGTTAAGTGCTTTTTAATACTATTGTAATACGTTTAGTACTAATTTAGTACTGATTTGGTAGTTTTAGTACTGATTTAGTACAGTACTTATTTCGTCTACATGTTTCTGTAAGGCAGGCGGTTGCCATTGAGAACAACGTGGGTGAGATCTATCACTCGTGCTAGTGCTGTTGTGTGCGACTATTTAATATTCATGAGGTGAGAAGCAAGCTTTAGAAAATGTGGCATCAATTAAGCAGTCGTCACGAGGTCGAAAACATGAAACTGCAAATATCATTTTATAATATTAAATTAAAAAGAAGGCGACGCCGATTGATTTAACGGTGAGTGAGGGAAAGAACAAGTGTTTGTTGTCAAAGAGAACATCAGGCAGCTCACAGTTTGACACAATTTGAGAGATGGAAACAGTTGATAGATTGAGCTGTCAACACATGCAGTGGTATGATTTTTTGACAATATCATCACGAGGCATCATTGTTTGAAACTACGACGTGTTAAAAAATGTTGTATCCACTGTGGACATCCTCTTGAGGCACAAAATCGACGATTTTACGACGTGCCAGGACGTTTTCCTAGATGCGCACGATTTTGCTTGAACGCAGTGGCAAATAATGAGAGTAAAAGCAGAAGTGTTAGGGAATGTCGAGTATTATTAGTTAGATTTACTCCGTGGATTTGTTGGCCTCTTTTGACTCTCTCGCAGCAAACGTTGAAGTGAGACGACAGGGCATATCTTGCCCACGAAAGAAAAGACCGCGGACGGCTGTTTAGATTGTGGTTGCGGTGTTGGACAGAAATATGTCCTCTGGAGACGGTGTGTTCTCAAAGATGTTGCCATGGAATGTTTAACGCCCGCCGAGTGTCACCATTTTTTGTAAATAAATTTCACTAAATGTACCGAATGAGTCCTAATCGAATGTTCACACTAGGAAGCACTTAAACATTTTTTCCACAAATTAAAGTGCTTGTTTGAAACTTAAAATGTTTGCTTATTCAAACTTCAATAACTTAACACAAACTTACCACAAAATTGAAACAAACACAGAAAATAACTGCTTCAACCAACGTTTTTTAAAAATATGTCTGAACCGAAAGGAGCGCGGACAGTGAATGATTCCTTGTCACTTGAACGTCCTCGAAAATGAGGATTTTATATTATTTTCGCGAACCCGAGAAATATGAAGTTGAGACATGAGTTCTCCTAATTACCTAAATAAGCAGGTCGCGCACATATTATCTCAACTTTCTGAGAACTGCGGGTTAAACCTGGTGTACGGTCGCAGGCATTGTGTGCATTCGTACGTTAATATTCCCAGCAAAGGCCCGGTGTATGTATTTTGTTCGCGGAGCTAGTAACGAACGGAATTCATGGAAAAAAGGATTTTATTGTTTTTATTGATCTGTCTCGTCATGCAGAGTAAAAGTGTACCTACTACTCTGCAGATTTGCTAATGTACACACGAGCGACATGAGACCTGCGAATTTTGAACTTTCGTTGGTCGCAGGTAGACGCCATTTATCTATCCAACAGACCACTCACACATCGACTTTTGTCGTGGACTGCGATCGCCACTTTGTGGATCGCGTTTTCCCTTCGACAGATCGCCAGAGACATGATCGATGAAAAAACAAGGTCAGCTGAACAGCTTGTCAAATCCACCCGAGTGAGGTCGGGTTCTGGTTCTGACACTGGATAAATGTGTTTCTTAAGCTTACATCACAATTTCGAACATAAAAAAGTGTGAAATTGTCATTGAAGTTCAAATTTAAAAAGGAAAATGGTGCAAAAGCTATAATGAGCGGGGAAATTCAAAAACATGGTCCGTTTGTACAACATGTGTTCATTTGTTTCCGCCTTTAAATTTCTATTGACATGACAATTCCAGCGATGGCGTCGTCACATACCTGTCCAACGCATCTTGAAATGCCAACAAGCCGCTCCATCTAGGCCGACCTCTGTCTAGCTTCTTCCAGTTTCGTACGCCATGATGGTTGATGCCCTTCGCCAATTGGGTGCACCGCCTTAGACGCTAAAAGTCGTAGGGTCTTCTAAAAGACTGTGCCTCTAATGCGTGTGAGTCTTGCTCATTATTCTCCAGACAGCGCTTCGCCTTGTCTAAGCCTTTTTTGACTTTGAAGATCTTTATGAGTTCGTTGCCGACCTAGGTGGAGCAGCGAGAAGCATCCACCGTCATCCTGCACAACCTAACACGTTTGGCACGAATGTCAAAACTGGACATGGCGGTGTACAGCTCGTCGCTATGCACGCGGTCATATGCGGCCTTGAATACGACGAATGGTGGTGGGCGAGCAGCGAGAAGTCTACACCGTCATCCTGCTCATGGCGGTCGCTATGCAAGCGGGCGTTGATCTGCCCGGGATCTGTCCCAGGCAGGCCTCTTTCAAATAGTCTCGGCCCACTCCTTTCTTCAACATTTTTGCTTAAAAGTAAAATTAAATCGGATCCAAAAAAATGACAAAAAAATGGTCGCCGTTCAACAGCGAGCCACTTCGTCCACCTTCCGTCCAAGGCACAAAAATAAAATAAATCTTTATCAAATCAACGCACAACAAGAGTACATTCGAAAAAATAAAAAGCCCACGCAAACCCACAAAACGGAAGCATTGTTGTATGCAACGTCTTGCCGCCTGCCGATGTCCTTGATGTGCAACCATACAAGGTGTAGAATAACAATTCATTGCATTCTACTGTTATGTGGCCTGCAATTCAATCCTCTGCGCACAGTGAAGGCGAAAGCCAATATTTACGGCGGTCGTGCATGAAGCCCATCAGTTGAGTGGAAGTGCCAAGCCGCCAGACACGAGAGGAAATCGAATCAGAACTTCAGTTTCTAGATTTCCCTTTCTCTTCTTCTCGTTTGGTTTTCCTGTACTATTGCTATCGATTTTCACATACAGTTAGCCGCAATACAAGAGGATACATGCCAGAAAGGGGCCGCCATTATCGCATATCCAAGTGCAACACGATGATCTGGTTGGATGGCTCCGTAGCTGGAATAGCAGACGCCAATGCAAGGTCACCGATGAGTGTGTACTGGTGCTCGTATCCAGTGCCCTTCGCATACCATTGTGTAGTCGACTTGGTTTCCATTGAACGTCTCCTCGGCGCGGTGGAATGGCGTAAACCGAGAATAAGCTGGGTGCGCGCTGCCAGCGGATGGTCGGTCGGTTGTTGTGCGTTAGTGCTTCAATAACACACTTTTTTTTTCTTCTCTCTCTCTCTCTCTCTCTTATTCAATGCCAATTGGTGGTCGCGACGAGAATGTGAGTGGTCTAAGTTTGTAGGAAGTCATTTCAAGGAAATGTGGTTCTGGTCAGTTGCGGTTCTAGTGGCTTTGGCCAGATCGTGTTGATCGTTGTGGCTTGGGATAATTATTCTTCCCGACGGGGTGTCCGTGGATTTGGTTCTCAGCCCACGAAAGAGCGATTGTTCATAATTGAGAGTGCGTCAAAATTCACACGAGAGATATTAGAAATGACATCTTTAACACAAACGAGCTCTTTTGTTGGATAATCATCATTTCAAAAACGCGGCTGATAATCATCGGTTCAGCGCTCAATTTGTTTCTCCAGTACAAGGTCGGGGCAGTTATTGACAGAAAATCACGGCTAATAAAACCGCAAAAGTCAAATGCCCACTGGATTCTGGTCATCTGATCCCTACTTACACAATTCATAACGTACCATGTGACTCATTGGATGTAACGGTGTTGTTCGAATTTCGATATTTTGGCGAATTGGCTGTGCGAGCATCTAGAGACCAGTCTTAGAAGGAGTTCGGCGAGAAGTTGGAAAGCGACCATAGATCTGCGAAAAAGGTGTTCTGGCAAACCATTCCCCGACTCAGGGGAAGGAAATTCAACATCATCGAAGGAGTCAAATCCAAGGAAGGTGTGTTGCTTTCCAACGAGGTGGACATGGAGCGAGCACTTTTCGGAGCTGCTCAATCCCGAACAGGGCACTGAGGATGGCAGACCTGTAGTCTTGAGTGGGGCGGGGATTAGTCCAGCGGTGGAGGAAGTCATTTTGGCGATTGAATCGCTAAAAGTTGGCAAATACGCCGGTGTGGATGAAGTCCGGCCAGAAATGCTCAAGGCAGTGGGGAAAGAGGGAGTTTGATGGCTCTCTCGTGTCGTTAAAGTGGCCTGGGAACGTGGTGAGACACCTGGCTGGGGTGATTGTCCCACTTTTCAAGAAGAGATTGCTCCAACTACAGGGGCATATCCCTTTTAAGTCTCCCCGGGAAAGTCTACGCTAAGTCTACGCGGTTGGAAGCGCGTTCTAGAGCTATGGTCGAGCCCAGGATGGGGGATGAACAGTGCGACTGTGGTCCCGGCAGAAGTACAACCGACCAGCTTTTCACTCTGAGAATGGTACTTGAGAAGGCTTGGGAGTATGCCAAGCCCATCTACAGTTGTGTTGTGGATTTGGAAAAGGCATACGACCGAGTTCATCGAGGTAAACTCTGAAGTGTTCTGCAGGATTGATGGGCCTCTCCTGAGGGCCATTCAGTCTCTATACACAAACTGTAGCAGCTGTGTTCGGGTTAACGATGCTAAATCAACACCTTTCACAGTGGGCGTAGGCTCCGTCTTGTCACCTCTCCTTTTCATTGTATATATGGACTGGATGTTGTGGCGCAGCCGGGGCGAGGAATGTTTCACTTTGGGAGAGTTGAGGGAAAGTCATGGCTCAATGATCCTCACATCTTCCCAGAGGGAACTCCAGCGCGCACTCGATAGGTTTGTGGCCGTATGTGGTGATGGTGGAATGAAAGGTCAATCGGAGGTTATGGTCATCTCCAGATCGCCTGTTCAATGCACTTTGCAGGTTAGTGGAGTCCCATTGAAGCAGGTGGAGAAATTTAAGTACCTCAAGAGTGATGGAAGGAGTAATGCTGAGCTTTCTTGTAGGATTGGTCAAGCTGGGTCAAGTTTGAAACAGCTCGGTAGATCTGTAATCAGGAGAGCCGAGCTTGGTGTCAAAGCCAAGCTTTCAACTCAGTATTTATTCCAACTCCCAGTTTTAGTCATGAAATTTGGTTAATGACCGAAAGAAGCTGCTGAGATGAGACTTCTCCGTGCTGCTGTGGGAATTACTCGCCGGGATAGGGTGAGAAACACGGCAGTGCGCGAGAAACTCAACATTGACGAGCTGCTTCTTTGAGCGGAGAGGACCATGCTTCGTTGGTTTGGTCGCGTGGCACGAAGGTCCCCTTCATCACGACTTCCCAGGCGGGTGTTGAATGCGATTCCATCAGGTAGGCACCCGCTTGGCAGGATGAGATGGTTGGACCAAGTCCAAAAACTCGCCTCGGTATGCTCGGGCATAACTTCTGATGAGTTAGAGTCGATGGCGGAGGATCGAGTTGCCTGGAGATCTCTCGTGTGTGGTTTACCCCCGCGACCCCTCTAGTGGAGCATGTCAGGACTTAGTGATTCGCTCAGGCAAACAAGAAAAGAAACAATGACATTATCGAGATTCCACTGTACAGTCGAACCCGTATAATAGCACATCAACCGTGTAAAGAAATATTGTGCCATTAATCGGGTTGTGCCTTTATCCGATCTAACGTGTAAACAGTTTGAAATAAAGCAAAGAAAAACATTTATTTAATCAAAACAAAACAAAACCAAAAAAACTTAAACAAAATCATTGCACAATATTTTTTTAAAATTGATTCACTTGTTTAAAATAATCACAAATTTTCTTCTATTCTTTTTTCTATTCCATCTAAAAATGTGAATCTCTCTAGAAATGTGAACCGGCCATGTTTTAATTAGTTTACATTATCGAGGTTGTACTGTACTGAGCGTCATTAATTTGGTTCCCACATGTCATACTCAGAGAAAAGAATTTACTACTAGCTGGGAACCCTGCAAGCATAAGTTCAGCTTTTTTCAAATGGCAACTCAGTCGTCTAGACGCATTATTTATGATGCGATGTTGGTCGAGGATACACCACCATTCCAACCACATAAGTGGTCCCTGTCGCATATGATTGGTTCAAATTCACGTCGGTATGCATGTCAGCGGCTTGTAGATTACAACTTTAATCATAGTTCCCAGGTGGGTGTCTCTTGCATAGACAAGAGACACAAATCGCAAGTGGCATTGGGGTTTTATGTGCCACTGATTTAGTGAGCATTTGATTTTCCCCTTGGGACAGACCTCTAAACCCGAGCAAACAAGAATTACTAGCAACTACATTTCTATGCGTTTATGGACGGCAATCGGTCAGATATTGCTTCCGATAGGGCCGTTGCAAATCAGAGGTGCATACAACTCCGGCGTAAAAACACTAGTGCCCCCCATTAAATAGCTGCCACCAGCAACGATAGTGCTAGTCACGCGGTCAGCAGTCGCCATGGTCGATGCGCGTGCAAATTCTAAATTATTTCAGACATGTGTGTAGGGGTAGGCCTACGGGGATTGTACCCGTGTATTCATGATACAATCATCATCCGGCGCGTGTAATCAACATCTGCGTGTGCAAGTAATTATAGGTGTAAATCTTCGGCGCTGCTGTTACTGGAAATAATGACTTGTACACCCAGCCATTAGACCTCATTCATTGTCCGACCTATTCTCATTAACTTCCTCCTCCTCCCCTCGCCCACTTGGCGGTGTGTGAATGAATCGCTTAAATGGGAGATGTATCCACAACGTAGTAAAATTCATCTTTCAGCACAACGAGCAGCACATCACAGCCACTTGAAAGTACAATGCTCTGTGTTAAGGCGGTTGGTTGGTTTGATGGTTTGTTGGTTTGTTGGTTGGGCTGCTTCGTTGGCTATGCAAATTAAACTCCACTTGTAATGGGGAGAAGGGCGACGGGAGCCGGGCCCTCTCTGCACACACACAAGAGGGAGCAATTAATAGATGAGTGAAGCACACAAAAAACACAACCACATACGACGACAGCAGCAATTTATTCAATGGCTTCTATCGCGCGTTATCTATCTCTCTCGTTGGTCGAGGTCGTATTAATTTGCATTATTCATGAGGGAAACTATTCCGTCGGGTGATGTGTGATTGGGTGACTTTGTGGATAGAAATTTGTGCGGTCCTGTGGCGCAATGGATAACGCGTCTGACTACGGATCAGAAGATTCCAGGTTCGACTCCTGGCAGGATCGAGTGATTTCTTTTTTTTTTTTTGCTGAATCTTATTCCAGACATCGAGGTGTATGAGACTTTTTGATTATTTTTCTACAGGCTGTGAGACATGTTTGGTTGGATTTTTGTTTTCTTATTTTCCAGCAGGAACTAGATTATGTTAAAATTGAGTAAACCAATTTATGCGTGATATATCAACGAAAGGCATTTTTTTGTTTTTATTTTATTAAATTTAGCTTACATGCTAGACAAAATAACTTAAAACTAGCTTAACAATTTATAATTGTTCTTAATGCTAACCCTACGCGGCCCTCTAAGCTAATCTAATCTACATTATTAATGCCTTTCGGCTTAATCTACGTGTTTTTTTTTAGTCTTTGATGACAAACTTGTATTAATTTTTATCTGTACCAAGAAAACAGATAAAAAACTTGGCTAAACTTAACTCAACTACTTAACCTACCTACCTACCTTCTTCTTCTTCTTAGTTTGGCGCTATAGTCCGGGGTGGACCTGGGCCTCAACCAACAAGCCTCTCCAGCCAGCACGATCTTTCGCCAGCTGCCTCCAGTTGTGCACACCAAGTTGGTTGAGGTCCTTCTCCACATGTGTGCACCATCTTGTTCTATGACGCCCTCTTATGCGTTGTCCCAAAGGCTCGGAATCGAAGACTCTTCGGGCCGGAGCTGTGGTGTCAATCCGCTCTACGTGACCTAGCCATCTTAAGCGTTGGATCCGAAGACGCTTAACTAGGTGCATGCCGCTGTACAGCCCGTACAGTTCGTGGTTGAATCTCCTTCTCCAGACGCCATCAATACAAACAGGACCAAAGATCGCACGCAGAACTTTTCTCTCAAAAAGACCAAGAGCTTCTTCATCCGCTTTCAATAGCGTCCATGTCTCTGCGCCATAGAGCAGGACGGGGATGATTAGGGTGTTATATAATGTCAACTTGGTGTTTCGAGAGATGGCTCTGTTACTCAATTGCCTCTTGAGCCCAAAGAAACAGCGATTGGCAAGAGTAATTCTGCGCTTGATCTCGGTACTGGTGTTATTGTCCCTGTTTACTGCAGAGCCAAGGTAGACGAAGTCCTTGACTACCTCAAAGTTTCTGCTGCTCATTATGACGCTCTGTCCGAGGCGTCGATGTTGTGCGTCCTTTCGTGATGACAGCATGTACTTTGTTTTGCCCTGGTTAACTGCCAAACCCATTTTAGCCGCTTCCGCTTCAATGCTAGCAAAAGCCTCATTGACAGCTCGTTGTGTTCGTCCAATCACGTCAATGTCGTCCGCGTAGGCAAGCTTCCAAAAGTCCGTTCAACTGACTTTTGGAAGATCGTGCCTCTGGTGTTGACATTTGAGTTTCGCACGATCTTCTCAAGTATGATGTTGAAGAAATCACATGACAGCGTGTCGCCTTGTCTAAAACTTTTTTGACATTGAAGGTCTCGGTGAGTTCGTTACCGACCTTGATGGAGCAGCGAAAGTTCTCCATCGTCATCCTGCACAATCTGACGAGTTTGGCTGGAATGTCAAAACTAGACATGGCATTGTATAGCTCGTCTCTATGCACGCTGTCATATGCGGCCTTGAAATCGACGAATAGGTGGTGGGTGTCGATCTGCATCTCGTGGGTTTTTTTCCAGGATCTGCCGCAGTGTGAAAATTTGGTCGATGGTGGACTTTCGCGGCCTGAAACCGCACTGATAAGGACCTATCACGTTATTGACGAATGGTTTCAGGCGTTCACACAAGACGGCAGAGAGGATCTTGTACGATATGTTAATGGTACCTACCTTACCCTAATATAAAACTTAAGGCTATCTTAATTATGTCCGTAACAGTACGGACGCGTGCACCATGGCGTATATGTTATGTACCTTTTTTTGGGTTTTTGTTTTACATTTTTTTCTTCTTAATAACTACCTTAAAAACTATGTAAGCTGGCCACCATGGTCAACTACCAGATCGTCTAAAAAGGCCAGCGGTGGCGGAGACTGGTTTTGGTGTAACCACCAGTAAAATTGCCGATCTTTGGCAGACTGCTTCCTATCTCGAGCGGGGATCGCTCGACTGAACCGAAGAAGATCCTCGTGGGTGCGAGCGACATCCGGTTCGAATTGGAGTCGCCTGTCCACTGTTCGGCGTACGACATGGAAGATTACAGGGCATCCGTCTGTATCCTGTATTAGGCCGATCGTGTCTAAATAGAGGAATGTTTCGGGAGGAATAACCCGTTAAGGCGCACCCTTTCATGGTACATAATATTGGGGTAGTAAGCCCCGAAGATCAGACTGTTGGAAAAAGTCATAGCTCGTGCAATGTGCCTTCTGGTCAGCTTAATAATAAAATTATCTATCCTGTTCACGTTTGCCTCGTTGTGCAGGACCTCTTGTACTCAGACTCGGTTGTACGATACAACCGGAGACATGACCGAAGACACTGTCGCTCGAACAACCTCATCTTTTCCATCTGGGAAGGACTCACGTTGAACCACAACGGACAACCGTACGCCATAATTGGCCTGATGAGGGCCATGTAGCAGATTACCTTCACCCTGCTATCAAGTTGGCTGCTGTAAAACAACCTCCTTGCCGCAGCAAAGGCCTTTCTGGCTTTCGTCAGAGCAATATCTATGTTTGTCAAAGTACAGATATTGATCCAGCCAAATGCCAAGATATCCACACCACACTTTTCACAGCTAACGGTCGTCCCTGCGGATCAACTATGCCGAACTTGCGCCAGTTTAGGCGAGTATCCCGCGAAGACATGTACAGCGGGGTCCTGAAGAGGATAGTTTCAACAAAAGGCATTTTAATGAAATTGTGTACGAAATACAGTGGACCCGCTGTGATCCAACAAATGCCTAGGAAGCCGGTGTCGGTTTATTGAATTTGTCAGGGTCCTGGAGTACTGCCACAATCGAAAAAAAAATTTACAAATCAAAGTGTACCATAAATCGATATATGTGGAAAAATGATAAGAGCTCGCAGCAAAATGAGAAGCTTACATGACAAACATGAGCAAAAAAAAAGTAAATATTGACTTAGTTGGGCCATTGTCACTGTGCGCCACTGTACGTACAATCGAGTCGCGATATGAGTTGCAGACATGTCGGAATACAAGGGATGCCGGTTAAGACAGGCATCGTTCACCGCCGCACTATATTGAGCGATGGTACGGATGACGTTGGCCATGGCGATAGCAGTTGTTTGCGATTGTAGCACATCCGCACAAGAAACGGTCTAACGTCACTATTCTAGCAGCAACCGATGCATTGTCACGTTCACTTCTGTTAGATGAGTGAGCGTGCTCCATATAAGCTCCCTGATTCAAGACACGGTTTTCGCGCAAGAAGATCATCTCACTCATGGTAGACCAAGTTCCCGTCGTTACCAGCGGGTGTCTGAACGAAAAAGACGCTATTCATTATTGAATGGGGAAGCCAACTTTCGCTTTATCTTCGTCGTTATAACCAAAATGTCTTTACAACCGAGGTCACTATAAGCGTTGTAAGTTAAAGTTAATACTGGAACCAAGCCAACCGCCGTAGAGTAACTCCACGCTAACATTTGAGCCGAGACGTTATTACTGGAATAACGCTGCACTGTCTCTGGCATCTCGACTTCAGCATAAAGCAGCAGAACCGATTTTAGTATCTCCACCATTGATTCTAAAGTGTGGACCGATTCCACAACCAGAGAAGCAACTCCAGGCGAGTACATTTCCTCCATCAAATTTGACCGTTGAGATGCAGTACTTTGGATACATTCTTTTACCTGTTGGTGTCCTGATTCGGGTGAGGCCATCTGAAAAGTTTTTGCTATATTTGGATTCATCAGAAGAAATAATCGTTCTTCATTTTACAACTGTCCAATCCGCCAGTCTCTCCTTGCGGTTATTATGGGAAATGAAGGGCTTTCGTGCTGGGTGGCGCGGCGGCTGTAGCTCTACAGCTACTTCTTTGAACCGTCCTGGTACACACAGGCAATTTCAATTCTTAAGGTATTTGGCTCGACGAAATGGATGGATATTTTATTTTCTTTAAAACGAGCAATAGTTTTATGAGGTGTTTCTTGAGGTGACCTTACCTCAGAATGTTTGTTGCATGCATCTGTTGTCCGTTACTCTCGTATTAATCGCGACATCACTGATCTATTGATTGCATACTTATGGCTGATCTTATGTCTCGAAAGTGCTGCATTATAATCACTAATAATTTTAGTTTTGAAAAAATCATTGTAACTGTTTCTTGCCATTTTTACAATTTTGTAAAGTTACGCCACATAATTCTTATAATTTTGACTTAAACTTACTATGTATAACTGTGAAATTGAGAATATTGTAAAAAAATGACAATACATGCTTAAATGTGTTGAATAAATTTATTTGAAGACTTAAAAAAGAAGAACTAAATTTTACATAATTTTGTTTTGTTGTTGTTTTTTGTGATCAGACAAAAAGCCTTCTTTTCGGCGGCGCATGTGATTTCCGCTCACTGGAGCATTTTCTTCCGCTCTTCAACATCATCAAATTCCAACGGGATTAGAAAGAGCACATGTTTGGCTCTGGTATGAACTAGGAACTATATTTCCCACAAAAATTAACAAAATGGCGGACCTTCGAAATATCGTTTGGACAATCGTCTGAAATTTTCACTTGAAATTTTAAAAGAACATTCTTGAATAGTTATAGGAATTAAATAAAAAATCGATTTTTTGAAACAGTGAATGGGGTGTGGGATTAGGGTGTCCCCTTAAAGTCTTATGAGCCACTATTTCTTCTACTTAGAGTCTTAGCCGAATTTATGATCTATAGTCAATCTTACCTTTTTAAGTGAAACATAAAGAGTACTAAGTTTGCTTATTGGGGGTTCTTTAGTTTTATCCGAAAGTCAGTGAAATTGGAATTAAATTGGAATGTCCTTCACAATAAGGAAGGCCTTTTCCATTTTCCCTCGAATATCATTCACAATAGCGAGATTCCCAAAATAAAATAAAGGCCCGTGGGAAATTTTTGCTTCATAGGCATGAATAAAGAAAGGCAAAGTGCAGAAGTGCAGATATGACCTCTGATGCATGCATAAAAATTACGAAAGCTCACTCAAACGCTGGTACATTATCCGCAATCATACGGCAGGGTATATTTTGTTGCTACGACAAAAAGTTTCTTACAAATATGAAATGTTTATTCATGCAAAGCAAAATAAAAAAATGTGTTACAGCAAATGCCCTTTAATTCGGAATTCTTTAATCTAGCCTTAAGAAAAAATAATAGCTCCAACCAGATTTGGACACAGAAACTCACCAACCAACTCCTAGAATTTTAAGGTTTTTTTTTTAGTTCACAATAGGTGTAGGCGTGAGATTCTTCCATACATAGCGTGTTACATGAAGAGATACTCAAAATAATTGATTCTGCCTCTTATCTCTCGCGAATGAACATCCTTTATTGCGCAACTTTGAATACGTTCTTTCCCTAAGTAAGAGAGCTTTGGTTAAATTTGTTTTGCAGTCTTGGTACCCAGGGTATTGCTAACAATTTCCAATCAATATTAGCTGGAATCACGACATTGAATTTTTTGACTAGACGAGGCGCTGCGCGATCTCTTGAACCACGGCCAGTGAAGCCGGGGCAGTGGCTGGTGTGCAGGCAGTTGAATGATGTGCATGAATTCGTGAGATGATCTTATATTACTTTTAGGAATAAATTCGTATGTTTGATGCGTCCGAAGAATGGAACTAGTCTTTAAAGTCCTCTGTTGAGGCTAAGGATTTTTATGAAGGCTATTAATCTGGTAAACAATGTACAGTAGACACTCTAAAGAGTGATTTTTTATCTATTTTGTTTTTGGCAACACTGGTTTAAACAGCTGACGCACGTTTCGTGTTTTGTTTCACTGTCAAACATCTTCAGTTTGGTCTATAATTTAACCATGAATCGTCTTACAAACGAACAACGCTTGCAAATTATTGAATTTTATCAAAATGCGTGCTCTGTTAAGAAAGTTCATCGCGCGCTTCTTCCATTTTATGGTCAGAAGCTCACTTTTGGCTCAATGGGTACGTAAATAAGCACAATTGTCGCTTTTGGAGTGAATGTCAGCCAGAAGCATTGCAGAGCTACCAATGCATCCAGAAAAAGTCACAGTTTGATGCGGTTTATGGGCTGGTGGCATCATCGGACCGTACTTCTTCAAAGATGATGCGAATCGTAACGTAACTGTGAATGGTGAGCGCTACCGTGAGATGATATCCAACTTTTTTTTGCCCAAAATGCAAGAGCTTGACTTGCATGACATGTGGTTTCAACAAGACGGTGCCACATGCCACACATGCACGCGCAACAATGGACTTATTCAGAGGCGAGTTCGGTGAACATTTTATTTCACGTTCGGGACCGGTCAATTGGCCGCCTAGATCGTGCGATTTAACGCCTTTAGACTATTTGGGGGGGTGGGGCTATGTTAAAGCTCGTGTCTATACAGACAAGCCCGCTTCAATTGACGCATTGGAAGACAACATTGAATCATTTATTCGTGAGATACCGGCCGAAATGTTGGAAAGAGTATGCCAAAATTGGACTAAGCGGATGGACCATTTGAGGCGCAGTCAAGGTCAACATTTGCACGAAATAATCTTCAAGCATTAAATTATATGGACCGGACTATCGATTCAAATAAAGATTTCATGCATTTTTCTGAATTTTATGTGTTTTTTTTTTTGAAAAACTTTCCTATAGCTTTTAAAAAATCACCCTTTATATAGTGAACAATCCAATATAGTGAACAGCGAATATTTCATACAGGCTAATTCAAGTATTTGCTTTGAACCTTTCAGCATACAAAAACACTTCTAAGACTCATTAGTAGCATCCAGCGAAGCAACTGCTCAACACAGAACAAAGGGTCACATTATTAGCTAGCACACGCTGCCATCATACATTTCCAAACCAATGCAGATTTTGATATTTTTGGTGTTGCTTTTAAATTTTTCAACTTTTAGTGCGCATCCCACTGACATCCACTATTTTTCTAATTTGCAGGAAGACGGACAATTGTACGAGCTATTATTCAATGGAAAAGGAGTAAACAGCGGACGGTTGCGGTAAGAATTTTCTTATAATTTTGTTTTTATTTGATAGTTAATTAAATTTTATTTAATAATTAAATAAATATTTTAAATCTCTTCGAATCACGTACACCATTTTGTACATTTTGTCTTTTCTTTCAAACTTTTTCTTGCTCTCTGACTATGACGACCGTAGTCCTCTGCTTTACTCCATTTGGACACAGTGTTCATGTAAATTCGAAAATTTTTACGGAGCGCCAAATCGATGCAATTGTATGCTCCCATTAGACTTGAATTGAGGAATTTCTTCAATTTCCCTCGAAATTAGGATCGAAATTATCCCATTTCCCATACATCGAACCAATTTAAAAATTGCCTCAATTAAATTCAAAAGCGACTTAAAAATTATTTGGACGGAAAATTATTTTTACAATTGAGATTACAACTAGACTTACAAACTAAAGGTTAGAGTGTTGGCTCAACAATAAGGGCAAAACTGAAGTACTTTTCTTAATTTAATGTTTATTATAATTGTCTTTTATTGCTTATTTTGTTTTTTGGCCTACAATGGCTGTTGTTTACATCGGGTTGTTCAAGTCCGTGTGTCTATGGTGGTCCTTTTGGGATGCGGTGGTGGTGTGGTTAGCCTCGATGGTAATTGCTATCGCTGCTCTGGTTGAATCCATACAGCTCGTTGTTCGATGTCGTTGGAAAGTTCTGCTCGTTTAGCAGAACACCATGTACTGTTGCAGGGGGATGATGTGTGCTTGGTGGTAAAGCCTATTGTTGATGTGGTGCCTTTGACGGTCCCTGTCGAAGGTGAGTCCGGTACATATTCGCAGTATTTTTCTTTCGGAAATTGCGAACTTCGTCATGCTGGTCTTAGAGATATTGTTCCATATTGGGAAGCCGTACGTTAAGATCGGGCGTATAAGCTGCTTGTATAACAGCAGCTTTGTCCTCCGGCTTAATCCATTTAGCTTGCGCATCAAGGGATGGATGCGATGGAAGCCTAGGTTGGCCTTCTTAAGGTTAAGTTTCGAATGACTGCTGAACTTCAACTTTTCCGTGAAGTTAACGCCATGATACTTGTCCTTTTCGTTTGTTGATATTTCTGTACCGTTAGGGAGCACTATCATTATACTTCGACATTTGGCTACTGATCTGCATCCACCTCTGGATGGTCTCCTTAAGCACATAAGTATCGATTTCCCAGCATTGATACGAATACCCCATTTGGCATAGCAGTCAAATTTGTTCGTTGTTTGGATTTCGACCCTTTGCGCCGCTTTCAGTGGTGACGTCGAGTTGGCATAAGTCAGCGAGTCATCTGCAAATAGACAGCAGCCACATTGACGTGCCTGTTGAATTCTGTGACAAATTCCGTGTCATCGGGCAGTGATGGTTGAAAGCGTCTCCTTCGCTTGTTGTCAGTTTTTGTGGAAGCTTCTTTCTCTTACCGATGATTTGGTGGATTTGTCGGAATGTGTCGGATCCTGGCTGTATCTTGCGGAGCCTGTTCTCCAGCTGTAAGTTGTTGTGCGTTTGTACCGCGTTCCGAAACATGATTTTTGTGCAGTTCAACTCACTGGTAGTCTCTGCCTCGTGTGTTCAGCTCCCGGTGGTGTATTCGCTGGAGTCTTTTCCGCAGCCTGTGGTGATAAAGATTTTGGATACATAATGGTAAGTGACCATACCTGTCTCTGCTTGTCCTGGGCCTTTTTTGCCCGTCTAAGGCGTTGTTGATTGAGTTCTCGAGTCCTTCAACCGCTGTGTCAATCTCCGCTTTGGTGAGGTTCCTTGTTGCTGGCGGTATGTGGATGTTCTCGAGTATATCTTCTTCTAGCTTAGCTATATCCAGCTGACGTAGGTTGACGAAGTCCCCTTTTGGTCGGATGTTGGTAAATATCGGATTTTCCAAGTTGCCGCCTCGTATTGGAATCACTCGTTAGGGTCTCACAGGAATCCGGATCTCTGGTAAGATGTTTATCAGGTTTGGGGCAGCCAGAAAGAAATCCAGTATCGATGGTGGGCTTGGGCTGGGAAATCACGTTCAGGGAGAGGCCGCATTTCCCTCTAGCCATTTGACGATGGCTTCCCCCTGTCGATATGACTCTGTGTCCTCCCACATAGGGTGTCTAGCATTGAAATCACCAGCTATGAGCCCGTAAGTGTGTCTTGATAAGAGCGCATCAAGCACATCAAGATCATGACATATGTTGGCATCTTTGCTTTTATGACGGCGGTAGATGCTCAGGACCATGAGCGTCTCCGTGGGTGTTACATGGATTACGACTCCGGTGGCCTCAAATACCACTAGTTTCGGAACCACGATCTTTGGGCAGTTGATGGTCTCCCTGACGAGAACGGCTGTACCCCGTTTCCCATTTGTACCGTCGGATCTGAAAATAGAGACGTTACTGTTGCTCGTCAGACGGGTTTCGCTAACTAAGACGATGTCAGGCTGGTTAGCATTTAGGAACGGACTAAATGGTGTTCGTCGGACTGTACTGTACAATGAATGAACATTGTATCCGATTATGCGCAGTCGTTTTAGACGTGGCCACGGACTTTTCAGTCTCGCTATATCCGGATGGTATAGCACTGCGAGCTTTGCCTATTAAGGTGGTAAGGTTAGCACAGAACACTCGTTGGACTTAATCGTTGAGGTTGATGTTGTTTCCCCACATTTGTCTTGGGGGTTTTGACTTCAGTTGTGGCACAGCAGGGACCTTTTTTTACTGGTAGTTTGGGTGATGTATTTAGTTTCGCTACTGTTGCGAAACTCACCGTTGGCCGGGTCAGTGTGCAGGCTGACTTGGCTGCGAACTCTTGATGTGCTTTCTTTGCCGCTACAGCCTTGGTTTAGAGTGATTGACTCAATTTCAATGGAATCGCACACGAATTTATGTGTCATGACAAATTATGACAGTTTCCGTGTATTTATACCAACAAACCGAGCAGATTTCTAAACCATTATGCCAGTTAACTCGCAGGTTTCAACGTTTGCTTGTGAGTCTTTTGATTGAGTGTCCTTCTTTTGCTAAAATCTTCCACACAGTGTCGACGTAAAGGCAATTCGCTGCCAAACCAAATTGTAGTGTGATCACTTGCGATGCCGAAATTGTGTAATTTCGCGTCTAGCTGGAACGTACATAATATAAGACCAAATTTCAAAATCATCATGGCCATTATTTATTCGGCCATGGAATTACTCCAATTCAAGCGGCCAAGCATCAACACTTGAGGAGAATGAGGTGACTCTCAGACACGTAAGGGTGGCCTGAATTTCGCAATTTCACCACACACCCCGTTATGTCGTAAACCAATCGACAGGTCTTCAAATGAAGGTTTCATGGCGAGAGTCTAGTTTCAGAGATGCTCCTCTTTTAATCCACTGAATGGCAGTCGGATATGGCATGTAATGGGGTTTTCGAGTTGTGACTTGACAAGATATCGGAAAGTTATCGAAAATTGGGTTCATCGTGGACTACAAACGTGCCCGTGGAGGACATATGAACGACGTCGAATACTGTGCGTGAATGCTGGCAGATTGGCCCGAAATACGCTGCAGACCCATAACCAGTTTGCAGTCCAGACTGGTCCTGGCACGATGATTGAGAACCAGATGCACAGCGAAATGTGAACTTCGGAATGATTGGTTTCAATGTTAGGTCCCTTCGCCTAAAAGTTTTTCGTGAAAGCGTTTTTCAGTTGCACATGAGTGTGTCCAAGCTACTTGCCACAATTCCAGCATCCAGACGTCCTGTTTAGCAGCTCAACTTAATTTTGCCTTAAGGTGTGTGAGTTTAGTGCTTAACAAACTACACGCTCCTTTAATCTCAAGGAATCATCTCCTCCTCTTCTTGTTCGAAAAAAATGTTTCCATACTCCAATGTTCAAAGCTTCTGGTTATGCTTCCGAACACCATCTCATGCAGTCGTTGCAAATCTCAGCGAATCATGCATATACTCGTACACAGCTAAACCGCACTTCGGGGTTCTTCCATTTTGTTGGCATGACATCAACACGTCGTCGGTTGGTCGAATGGAGTGCTTCCACGTCAGCTTGACGGCCGGAAATTGCATTCAGTGAAATGAAATTGTTGCGGCTGCTGTGTCTGAATACGTATTAGATTTTGTTCACAAGAATTTTGTCAACAAATGAGAAACGAGTGAATGGAGGGGGGAGAGTGGGAGACCATTTTTTTTCGATGTTTTGCTGCTATTTATAAGGAAAGATGTGATTGAACTGATACGAATTTCGTGTGAAGTCTAGGCAGGGTGAAGCATCGTCTGGAATGGACTGCACGGGGAGGGTACGTCTCTTCTATTCTACGCGTTATAAATAGTTGGCACCAAAGTTAGCCAATGAATGATAACGCTATTTTGAAGAGAGGTCAAGCAATCTTCTGGCGGCCCACGTCGCCCCGTTTGCAAAGCATGCATCTTCAACATTTTGAAAAGAAAAATTGGTCCAATTTTTTCATTTTTTGTCAAATTTGAGTTTGCATGAGAATCAAAAACTGACTTACATTTTGGATTAAAGAACAGGGCTTTTTCGGTATAGTACTTCATTGCAAGTGTTGCCGTTGTTTTTTTTAGTATTTTTTTTTTCTAAAATTGCCGCTACCTCTTAAACGGGGAGAGATGCCCCCATTTCTCCCCCAGTTTCTGACCATTTTACAATTAGCCGTTACCGTTGCATCCCTAGATCAAGTGGTTAATCAGTTGTGTACAGAAAGGCTTGAAGCTAATTTTTAGATAAACGAATGTTAGAAAAATAATAATTTACGTTCCTTGCGCTTTAATTTGCAAAGGGGTATAACTTTTGAATTTTTTCTTTAAATATAGATGGCGCAAATCCCGTTATTGGGGATTAGGGACCCCGCTTTTAAGACCTGCTTAGAAGCGTTCAATTCGTCGGTCGTTCAAGCCTCGAAGATCTTCCTTCTAATTTAGTTAGTGCCCTCCTCATTCAGAAGCACGATTCCAGTCACAGTACGTTGTGTGTATTTCAATGGACCAATGTGGTCCTACTTGATGGAATGTGAATAGAGGAGAGGGCATAACCGCGAATTCAACTAACTGTACCTGCCAAGATTTAGAGGTAATATCGGATGGCAAACAGCCGTTGACTGCATTGGTCACATCGAGCGCGTGGACCCCGATGCTCAAGCTAAAAGGCTCTTTGAACCCAATCCTCTTTATTTCACTACGAGAAGAAGCCCGCACCTTAAGTTAGGTTACGTAGTGCCTGACTGCAAAAGGCAGTCCCATTTAGGTCCGTTGTGATACCACGTGGATTGATTTCCCTTAACCATTAGGACCAATACGTGCTTACGACGAAGCGGGTTAGCTAACTAATGCTGACGCATTTCAGCTCATTGAGGTTATTGAAGTAGTAGGTCCCTAGGTATAAGGGCACTACGAATTGCCAACGTGCTACACGAGCAGATCTGGTAATATATGAAGCCCGAACCTGTAACCATATGATCATGGACGGATGACAACATGATCTGGCCGATAGGATGCGGCGCGGAGTGAGAATTTCATCAGTCTCGGTATCGCCTTGGATCTCTGTGCTGTGGAGTCAGCGAGTGCGTTCGAAACTACTTAAAATCATCGACGATGATGTGTTTTCAATCCCTCAACGAAGTATGTTATAGACAAACGTTTTTCTGAATGTCGAAGCAATAGAAATGCCAAATAATTCCAAGAAAAAAAGTACGTACAGTAAAGGCTCGGACGGTGAGCACAAATTTATCTTTGACTCCCTCTTATTTTTTAACTATTAAAGTTTCAGTGCAAAGGTTTGGATATATAAATAATGTAGATACTTTTTGAAAAGATAGTTAAACTCCCCAAACGTATTTATTATTGTATATATTTTTATTTTTTAAGAACAGTTCCGTTTCCGCTAGCGGGCAGTAATAATAATTAGAGTTCGGACGCTTGAGTCTTAGAAGCCGGACCCCTAAAATTATATCAACACTTAACGTTTCCTTTTGGATTAATAAACCATTTAATTTCGTTTTATACAAAAAAATAAGACTTATTCACATTTTTGTTAACTCATTATTCACATAGTAAGTACATTTAGTTGTGTTCAAAATAATAGTAGTGCGACTAGTTATATTGGTTGTTTAAGCTTTGTCGATTGACAACAACTTATTTTTGAATTTCATGTGCATACAAAGTTTTTATTCTTAATTATAGATATAAAAGGTGTATTTTTAACAAAATAATTCATTCTTAATTGACAACATTTATAGCTTGGAAATTAAAAATACTAAGCAACTAAAAACTACAAACAGAATTTCCCTGTTCAAAATAATAGTAGTGTTGATTGAAAATAAAAAAAATAATTACTAGACTTGATGTCCAAAAAAATGGGTCTTAAACAAAAGATAACCTTAATACTTGGTTGTAAACCCCTTATTCTCTAGGACTGATTTGCACCGACATGGCATGGAGTCCACCAAATCCTTGCATCTCTTGGTTGTAATATTCTGCCACGGGCTTTGCACTACTTGCCAAAGTTCTCTATTATTGGTTGGCTTTGCGTTCGCCACTGCCTTCTTTAAGTCACACCACAAGTTTTCAATGTGGTTAAGGACGGGTGCCTGTGCGAGCCACACCATCACATTAACCCCATTGACCCGAAACCATTCCTTGGCTTTTTTGCTGGTATGTTTCGGGTCATTAGCTTGCTGAAAGACCCAGATTACAGGCATTTCATATTCCGCGTAAGGCAACATTACCCTTGCAAGAATATCAACATATACAGTCTGGTCCATGATCCCAGAAATAAGATGAATAGGCCCAACACCTTGGTAGGAAAAACAGCCCCAAACCATTATTTTTGAACCGCCGTGTTTTATGGTCTTTAAAGTGTATTGAGGGCGATATTTTGTGTTTGGAGGACGGCGAACATATTGACGGAACCCACATGCCCCAAAATTAACAATTTTGCTCTCATCAGTCCATAATATATTGCGCCATTTTTCCACAGGCCAGGTGATGTGTTCTTTGGCAAAAGCTAACCGCTATGTGCTTTTTAGAGAGTAATGGTGCCTTGCGGGGACTCCGAGCGTATAGCCCTTCATTTAACAGCCGCCTGCGGACTGTGAAAGCACTAATACTTAGCCCCAACTCCGTTTGGATGACTTTTGAAGGTGCAGAGGGGTGCGTCTTGCTATATCTTGCAATTCGCCTGTCCTCCAATGCTGGTGTTTTTTTTTTTTTCGTCCACGGGATTCGGGCTTAGGATGGTGCTTTATTGCGTTAGCAATCATTGGGGCTGTGCATCCTATGATTTCTTGAATTTCTTCATACGTTTTTCCATCTCCTTTTTTTAATTTTCTTTCCTACTCTGTGCAATGCTTATTGTTGTCCACTGTTTAATTAAAAGTTCAAGATTTTACCATAATCTAAATTAAAAATATTTATTTGTTCTTATTTTTTGCGCTTCAGCCTTTAAATTTAATTTTTTATAAAATTTTAAGTCAGTTAATTAGAACACTACTATTTTTTTTTTTGAACAGCTGTATAAGCACTTCGCTAAACCTTTAACCACTGACTGATACTACAACCGACATGCAGTGGAAAACATTTTTGCTGACTGCATTCAGGGAAAATATAACAAAATTTGCTTGCAATTGCTCGGGATATGAAGGGAGAATATAACAAATTGGCATGGAATTGCTTCTTCTTCTTAGTTTGGCGCTACAGTCCGGGGTGGAACTGGGCCTCAACCAACAAGCCTCTCCAGCCAGCACGATCTTTCGCCTGCTGCCTCCAGTTGTGCACACCAAGTTGGTTGAGGTCCTTCTCCACTTGTGTGCGCCATCTTGTTCTAGGACGACCTCTTATGCGTTGTCCCAAAGGCTCGGAATCGAAGACTCTTCGGGCCGGAGCTGTGGTGTCAATCCGCTCTACGTGACGCTTAACTAGGTGCATGCCGCTGTACAGCCCGTACAGTTCGTGGTTGAATCTCCTTCTCCAGATGCCATCAATACAAACAGGACCAAAGATCGCAAGCAGAACTTTTCTCTCAAAAAGACCAAGAGCTTCTTCATCCGCTTTCAATAGCGTCCATGTCTCTGCGCCATAGAGCAGGACGGGGATGATTAGGGTGTTATATAATGTCAACTTGGTGTTTCGAGAGATGGCTCTGTTACTCAATTGACTCTTGAGCCCAAAGAAACAGCGATTGGCAAGAGTAATTCTGCGCTTGATCTCGGTACTGGTGTTATTGTCCCTGTTTACTGCAGAGCCAAGGTAGACGAAGTCCTGGACTACCTCAAAGTTTCTGCTGCCCATTATGAAGCTCTGTCCGAGGCGTCGATGTTGTGCGTCTTTTCGTGATGACATCATGTACTTTGTTTTGCCCTGGTTAACTGCCAAACCCATTTTAGCCGCTTCCGCTTCAATGCTAGCAAAAGCCTCATTGACAGCTCGCTGTGTTCGTCCAATCACGTCAATGTCGTCCGCGTAGGCAAGCAGTTGAACGGACTTTTGGAAGATCGTGCCTCTGGTGTTGACATTTGAGTTTCGCACGATCTTCTCAAGTATGATGTTGAAGAAATCACATGACAGCGTGTCGCCTTGTCTAAAACTTTTTTGACATTGAAGGTCTCGGTGAGTTCGTTACCGACCTTGATGGAGCAGCGAGAGTTCTCCATCGTCATCCTGCACAATCTGACGAGTTTGGCTGGAATGTCAAAACTAGACATGGCATTGTATAGCTCGTCTCTATGCACGCTGTCATATGCGGCCTTGAAATCGACGAATAAGTGGTGGGTGTCGATCTGCATCGCGTGGGTTTTTTCCAGGATCTGCCGTAGTGTGAAAATTTGGTCGATGGTGGACTTTCCCGGCCTGAAACCGCACTGATAAGGACCTATCACGTTATTGACGAATGGTTTCAGGCGTTCACACAAGACGGCAGAGAGGATCTTGTACGATATGTTAAGGAGACTGATCCCTCGATAGTTGGCGCAGTCAAAAGGGTCTCCTTTCTTGTGGACCGGACAAACGACGCTGAGATTCCACTCATCGGGCATGCTTTCCTCCGACCATATCTTACAGATATGGTGCATGCGCCCAACCAGATCATCTCCAGCTGCTTTAAACAGTTCCGCGGACAGTCCGTCCGCTCCAGCAGCTTTGTCCGACTTTAGTCTAGATATCGCTATCTTGACCTCGCCTAAGTCGGGGGGACGGAATTCTTGGTCATCCTCGTCCAAATTAAGTGGAACATTCTGCCTGACAGCGGAATTTGTGTCGTCATCGCCGTTTAACAGTCTGCAGAAGTGATTTTTCCAAATTCTCAGCATCGACTGTGATTCTACTACTAGTTGTCCATTTTCACCCCTGCAGGCTTCTGTCCGAGGTCTATACCCTCCGGATAACTGATTTACCTTTTGGTAAAACTTTCGGACCTCCTTCCTGCCGTAACATCTCTCCATCTCTTCGACCGCGCGCTTCTCGTGCTCTTTCTTTTTCCTTCTGAGAAGCCGGTTCTCTTTCCTTCCCTTCTGCTCGTAGAGCTCACGAACAGCTCTCGTTGTTCGATGCAGAGTTGCCTTGTAGGCCTCCTGTTTGGCTGCATGTGCCTGCCTGCACTCGTCGTCAAACCATGGGTTCTTTTTTGGTGGTGTCGTAAAACCCAGCACATCAGTGGCAGCTTCTTTGATGGCTTCTTGACAACGTTTCCATTCCTGGTCTATTGTGGTTGTAGGCAGGGTCGAACGTTCGGAGAGTTTCAGGGAGACTCGGTCGGCAAAGTTCCTAACGATCGATTGCGATTGTAGCTTTCCAACGTCAAAACGAGGTGTCCTGTCTCGACTCCGTATTTCTCTCGATATCCTCATTCTTACCTTGGCTACAACAAGGAAATGGTCCGAGTCAATATTGGCTCCTCGGAAAGTTCGGACATCGAGAATATTGGAGGAGTGTCTGACGTCGATCGCAATGTGATCAATCTGGTTGACGGTTGATTGATCAGGTGACCGCCAGGTCCCTTTATCGATGTTGAGGTGTGGGAACCGTGTCCTCATTACAGAGAGGTTACGCCCCGAGGCGAAATCCACCAGCCTTAGTCCGTTTCCGGATGTGTTGTCGTGCAGGCTGTGTTTTCCGATAACTTTAGCAAAGATTTCTTCCTTGCCCATCTGTGCGTTGAGATCTCCTAGAACGATCTTGGTATCATAGCTGGGGCATTGATCGCATGGAATTGCTTGGGATATGCAAATTAAAAGTGCACTACTATTATTTTGAACACAGCTGCAAATATAAATTAAAAAATATTGGGTCTATCGTGCGGCGCCAAATTTGAACGTCTATTTAAGAAAAACATGCACAAGAGTATTTTTCAAGTTTTGTCCATCTGAAGCTATGACTTTTTCCGATCTAATTTAATTTCTGGATCCCATCCCAAAAGAACTGCGCCGGCTTGGTAAGCAAGAATGCTCTGATGTGAACCGTATTTCAGTGAGGGCGTTCTGCATCGACCGGAACAAATGGTAGTCAGAAGGGGCAAGGTCTAGGCTATAAGGCGGGTGGGGTAAAACTTCCCATCCACTGGTTTTCAAATAGTTCTTAACCGGAATAGCAACGTGGGGCCGAGCGTTGTCATGATGGAAAATTATTGCCTCGTGTCTGGTCCCATATTCCGGGCGTTTTTCGGCTACTGCTCTCTTCAAACGGATTAATTGTGTTCGGTAGCGTTGTCCATTGATGGTTTCAACTGGTTTTGGCAGCTCACAATACATAGCTTACCCTTCTGATCCCACCAAATACAGAGCATTACCTTGCCGTTGATTTGGCTGGTTGGCTAAGCCAAAATCACCACTTTTAAATCGTTCAAACCACTTTTGGCACTTTCGCTCAGCTAGCGCATGTTCAGCATAAACTTCCACCAAAATACGATGACTTTCGGCAGCAGTTTTCTTCATATTAAAGTAATGAAGAAGAACTCCCCGAAAAAACAGTTTTTCAGGCACAAAGTTCGACATTATTGTTGTTTACGCTTCAAATGAATGACATATACTGAAATGACGTACAATGGCAGTAGCTTTCCAACGCATGTTCCAATGGAATAATACAAGTTACGCCATCTCTTAGCAAATCGAACGAATTAAGTTATACTTAATATATGCAATGTAAAGGTAAAGGCAGGTGTACGCTTGTGAATACTCATTTTGTTCCTATTTACAACTTACAAGCTACCTTAAAAACTGCCCTTGTCTATGTAGGTCGGCCGTAGTTTGCCGCTAATAGATTTGCATCTAATTTGCTACAAGACAGTGACCGACTGCCCCCCTTACTGTGATCTGGTTTGTCCTGTTGTATAAGACCTCATTGGAATAGAATTTTGTGTACTGGGACTCTGGAGTTCGATAAAGGCGAAGGCAAGCCCTAAGACAAGCCCTCTCGAACAACCGAATCTTTTCCATTAAGCTTGCACTCAAGTTGAACCACACGCGGGAGCCATAGGTGAGCATTGACGGGATGAGGGCCATGTAGCAGATTACCTTCACCCTCGCATCGAGATGGCTGCTGTAAAGCAGTCTCTTTGTAAGGGCAAAAGCGCCTCAGGCCCTGTCCAGAGCAGCATCTACATGTTTCTTAAAATATAGATACTGGTGTCGCCAGATCCCCAGGTATCCGACTAAAACTTTTGCGCCCGTGTCGCCCAACAATTGAGAACTCTCGCCAATTCTTTTTTGCATCCGCCGAGGCCTTCTACAACGGCGTCCTGAACAGTATGGTTTCTGACTTCTGAAAGTTGATATTCAGCTCCAAGTTATCGCAATCTCTCATGAGAGAATCGAAGTCAGCCTGCACGAGAGCAGTGATGTCCTCGATTTTGCCTGATCTGTACACGATCAAGTCGTCGGCGTACGCAATTACGCGCGGAAGAGAACTTATCAGATCGCTCAAGTAAAATACCCTCCTTTGCACTCACCCTTACTCTAGTTTTCAAACGTCAACTTGAGGAAAAGAACCTACTTTGAGGACATTTTTTATTCACACTTGTATTCACAATTGACCATATTGACACCACTCGACTGAAGTGTTTTCAGTCGGAGTGTTCTCTCAGATTTTATTCAAACCACCCAGTTAGTCGGAAGACTTGTCCGAAAGCTGAAATCAGTATGAAATGTGGCCTCCAGTAGCTAGGTACCACATAATTTGCATAGAGACAGAGATCCGGACTTTATTTTTATATAATTAAATTTTTTTTAAGGAAATTAAACATCTTAGAGTTGCGCGATTTGAGGGTTGGTTAAACCGACTTCGTACTGTCTCGTATCTTCACTATTTTTTAGAGAAAAAACTCACTTAGCTGCACTCTTCGCCTACTACCACGTACTAACTGATGCGTGTTTCCCAAGCCAGTCATCGCATCTATTTGAAACTACGTGTGTGTACGAAGTAAACGTAGACAGTCGGTTTTGCATTTATTTTCCCACTGAAACCGGAAAATTCTCTCATTATTTGACAATAAACGACGTGTCCGGATACTGGCACTGTGGCTACGAGGTCCATCAGCCAACCTTGAACTTAAATTCAACATTCTCCCCAAAAGGCTTTTTCTTTTCCCCCTCACCAACACCACCATTGGCACCATTTTCACATTTCCACATTTCCCCACGATTAACCTTTAACCACCGCGCATTCCCTATCGCTTACCAAGTTCAATGCCTGCCCACGGGGAAATTGATTTCACGCTTTAACGACAGCAAGTGTAACCCCAAATCTTGAAAATGTCCAACCCCTCGCCCCTCACTCATGAAGCAGTCCCCCCTTTCACATCACATCGCGCCACCAGTCAGTGTGGACAGAGTAGAAAAAAATAAGGCATATCTCGTTTTTGTGTATGTTTTTGTACGCCGCTCGCAGTCCGTCTGGGTTGCGCACACACCCCGCCGAGGCTATGTACACACAAGATACATAGCAGCGTCTGCAAACTGCCATAAATGCCAATGGAAAATTGCGTACCAGCTAGCGTCTAGGGCAAAATGTACACGCATCCACTCAACTTGACACTCACACACACACGCGCACGCACACAAATATCTCCGTGCTGAGAGAAGACGAAAGAGAAGCCAAAAACAGAGCAAAACAACGCAGGATCGATAGGACCAGACAGACCTTCCTCAACCCAAATTTCCTTCACCCACCTCCTACCGCTGTCACTGACAACACCGCCGCCAACACCACCACCGTCGCCGTCATCGCCATCATCGTGGTGAATCCATTAATAACCCAAAGAGAGCAATGGAAACGACAAAAAAAAAAACACCACACGAGCCCCAACAACAACACAAAAAAAAAAAAACATCAACACACAGTGATGACGGGAGCGACAACGACGACGAGGCGCGCGGCGGCGATTCATTCATTTCGCTGCTTCCCAGACGAACTTGATTGCACGTGTATCTATAGAGACATGCTCGCACACACACGACCAGCCACAAGGGGCATTATTTTGGCAATTGCCTGTTATTTGGCATCGAATAAACCCACCCCACGGCTGGGGGGACCCTGCGCAAGAGTAAAGGATACGCCGGGTGGACGTGGTCTCGGCAATGTCAGAGGCCTGCTGAATTGTTTAGTATGTCACCCGCGCACACAAACCCACGAAACCGACATGTGCTTGTGTCGCGTTGAGTGTATTGATTTTTCGCTCTCCTGCTCGCTCCTCCTCTGTCAGGGTGTCCACGCCCGACGCGAGAGCGAGAGAATAAATTCATATCAGGATTCAACCGCACGTATATGTAGGCCAGACACTGACTGGAAAAAAGGTCCTTCACCTGACAACCAAATTAGCCTTCATGCCGACACACAGACACACTCGCACGCGCACATGCCCCAGGGTGGGATGGGTACCCACATATTTTTCGGAATTCGAGAGTGAAGTGAGCAAGGGCAAGGACACCAGTCAGGTGCACGATGTGAGGGCGGACGAGCGCCGACTCCTTCTCGGATCGTGTTTCTTCATAGTGACAGGAGTGAGATGGGAGGGCGAGACTGTGTCTCTCCCCGTAGCCCAGACGCATCGCACATACTATCCTGGGTTTCAATGTCTTCGTCGTCTCATTGTAAGTGCCGTCGTCCTTGACGGTCTGTTATAAGCATGCTCCGTGTCTGGGAGACGCTGGTGCTATCGGCTGCAGGGTCTGTCTGGAATGTGGGGGACGTTTGCTGTTTTATTATGCAAATTAAATTATGTATTCCCTTTACTCTTATTGTGGAATTTGAGAGCAGTGAAAACGGTGGAAAATGGGACGCAAGGACGGATGGAGGAGTGATGGCTTGAGGAGGTTATGGTTGCGCGAAGAGAGAAATGAGAAAAAATTAAAGCAACATTTACTTGTGATATTCATAAGCAGAGTCGATTTGTAAAGTAGAGTAGGACTCTACTTGAAGTTTAGGGTGTGTCCGGACTACAGAGAAAAAATAAAATGAACCGGACAGTCGACAACTTTTCAAACACCATTTATTATGAAGAAGACATTTCTTTCGAGCATTATCTTTGAGAAAACGTTCAATGAGAAATTCAGGCCTCACTCCCCAAAGTACGTCTTATTCTGAAAAGAACTTCAAAATAATGAGAACTTAACGCAAATGCATATGTACAAGGAACAGTGTCAAAATATGCGCGCATTTTAATGCTCTGTCCGGACTGTTGAGGTTGCATTTTGAAAGTGTCCGAAATATGGAGGTGGTTGCATTCTAACGAGGTTGTAGTCTACCGAAAAATTGAGTTGTTACTGGACTTGTAGAGCCGACGTCACACACGTTTTTCTTTATTTGATTTACCCCACGAGGGCGGAAACGCAAAAATTACAAGCCTGGAACGACACTGAAGCCGTACTGTATTTGGCAAGTCACCTGTCGTGAAGGCTGTCTACAGAAAACCTTATATTCTTTGGCGTATACTTCACACATCAGTTTGGGACATGTCTTTGACAATGATGGCTCGGAAGAAAGTTAGCTGTCGTGTGATTGGCGGAGGCACAGTGGAAGAACACAGTGGAGTAGAACTTCTCTATAGCGGACAACAGCGGGACCATATTGATTGTCCGTTCTGAAGGGCTTGAAATACACGAACTCCTTCATGCCTGGACCATGGCGCAGTGGCGTAAAGAGAGGTGTCCTTTATAGAGGAGTGGGAGTGGAAGAGGAGTAGATTGGTGTCCGTTCTGAAGGGGTTGAAAAACTCTAACACCTTTATGCCGGGGCCATGGCGAATTGCGCGTGAAGAGAGGTGTCCTTTATAGAGGAGTGGGAGTGGAAGAGGAGTAGATTGGTGTCCGTTCTGAAGGGGTTGAAAACTCTAACACCTTTATGCCGGGGCGATGGCGAATTGCGCGTGAAGGAAGGTGTCCTTTATAGAGGAGTGGGAGTGGAAGAGGAGTAGATTGGTGTCCGTTCTGAAGGGGTTGAAAACTCTAACACCTTTATGCCGGGGCGATGGCGAATTGCGCGTGAAGAGAGGTGTCCTTTATAGAGGAGTGGGAGTGGAAGAGGAGTGGATTGGTGTCCATTCTGAAGGGGTTGAAATACTCTAACAACCATGGCGAAGTGCCCGTAAAGAGAGGTGTCCTTTATAGAGGAGTGGGAGTAGATTGGTGTCCGTTCTGAAGGGTTTAAAATACACGAACACCTTCATGCTTGGACCATGGCGAATTGCCCGTAAAGAGAGGTATCCTTTATAGAGGAGTGGGAGTGGATTGGTGTCCGTACTGAAGGGGTTGGAATACACGAACACCTTCATTCCGGGACAATGACAAAATGCCCGCAAAGGGAGGTGTCCTTTATAGGGGAGTGGAAGTGGAAGAGGAGTGGATTGGTGTCCGTTCTGAAGGGTTTAAAATACACGAACACCTTCATGCCGGGACCATGGCGAATTGTCCGTAGAGAAAGGTGTCCTTTAGAGAGGAGTGTCCGTAAAGAGAACTTTCACTGTAATCATGAACGGGAGATAATAGCCAAAGCCTCTCTCGCGACACTTCTTAAAATAAAAAGGTCGTCGGCATTTATATTTCAGTGCGCGGCAAGCGCAATCTACACATTTTATGTCCGCCTAAACGAGTCGGTAATGAGACCAGTTCGGTCAAGAAAAACAGCGTTCTACCTATGCTCACACGCCACTCAGCCCTAAACGGAAAAAGCAAAAAACTGGATGGATTCACTAGTCACTGGCTCTCCCTTTAAAGTGCAGCTAAAGCAGGGCCATATGGAAGCTGCGAAGCTGTGTAAGAAGAGATCGGCATCATTCGTCGGGCCTAGTCGCGATGACGTACGAATGCTAATAGGAGTCCTTACCGGATTGTGTGCCATACATGCAATGCATGTGAACATACCGCACAACGATTTCTGCAAAAGCTGCAGAGGCGAGGAAGAAACATAGTCTATCCAACATCGGCTCCGCAAATGCCCAGCCCTAGAAATGAAATGGCGGTATTTTCTAGGAAAACACTTTTCATGCAGCTAGAGGACTAAGGAGGTGTTAGTTTGAAGAACCTCCTAAGATTTACATCGCACTTGAAACGGGCTGGTCTTAGAACTGAAGACAACGACTCTCTCTCTCTCTCTTTCTCTTCCTCTCCATCTCTCTCTCTCTGTCTATCTATCTATATATATCTATTTCTCTCCCTCTTTTTCTTCCTCTTTCTGTCTCTCACTCTATCTATCTCTCTCTCATGGTCCAAATGACACACATATCTGCCTAACAACTGGGGTCAGGCGTCGTCAGCTCAGGGCGCTTGTCGTAAACTTTTTGGACCGTCTTTGGATAGTCTTTGAACCCGAATCAAAGTTATTGTTCACAAATCCATAGAAAGAACCCCAATTTGTGGGGAATGGAAAGAGAAATAAAATTGTATGTACTCTAATTTCGGAGACGTAAGTTTTTAAGCTACCACAGCGTACTCTCTCCTAACGGACACCTATAAGCGGACACCTCTCATAACCGGACAAATTTCAAAGTATGGAATTATTTACTTTCTTTTTCTTTGTTTGGCGCTACAGTCCGGGGTGGACCTGGGCCTCAGCCAACAAGCCTCTCCAGCCAGCACGATATTTCGCCAGCTGCCTCCAGTTGTGCACACCAAGTTGGTTGAGGTCCTTCTCCACTTGTGTGCACCATCTTGTTCTATGACGCCCTCTTATGCGTTGTACAAGGCTCGGAATCGAAGACTCTTCGGGCCGGAGCTGTGGTGTCAATCCGCTCTACGTGACGCTTAACTAATTGCATGCCGCTGTACAGCCCGTACAGTTCGTGGTTGAATCTCCTTCTCCAGACGCCATCAATACAAATAGGACCAAAGATCGCACGCAGAACTTTTCTCTCAAAACGACCAAGAGCTTCTTCATCCGCTTTCAATAGCGTCCATGTCTCTGCGCCATAGAGCAGGACGGGGATGATTAGGGTGTTATATAAAGTCAACTTGGTGTTTCGAGAGATGGCTCTGTTACTCAATTTTCTCTTGAGCCCAAAGAAACAGCGATTGGCAAGAGTAATTCTGCGCTTGATCTCGGTACTGGTGTTATTGTCCCTGTTTACTGCAGAGCCAAGGTAGACGAAGTCCTTGACTACCTCAAAGTTTCTGCTGCCCATTATGAAGCTCTGTCCGAGGCGTCGATGTTGTGCGTCCTTTCGTGATGACAGCATGTACTTTGTTTTGCCCTGATTAACTGCCAAACCCATTTTAGCCGCTTCCGCTTCAATGCTAGCAAAAGCCTCATTGACAGCTCGCTGTGTTCGTCCAATCACGTCAATGTCGTCCGCGTAGGCAAGCAGTTGAACGGACTTTTGGAAGATCGTGCCTCTGGTGTTGACATTTGAGTTTCGCACGATCTTCTCAAGTATGATGTTGAAGAAATCACATGACAGCGTGTCGCCTTGTCTAAAACTTTTTTGACATTGAAGGTCTCGGTGAGTTCGTTACCGACCTTGATGGAGCAGCGAGAGTTCTCCATCGTCATCCTGCACAATCTGACGAGTTTGGCTGGAATGTCAAAACTAGACATGGCATTGTATAGCTCGTCTCTATGCACGCTGTCATATGCGGCCTTGAAATCGACGAATAGGTGGTGGGTGTCGATCTGCATCTCGTGGGTTTTTTTTTTGAATTTTTTGGAATGGAAATGGAATTATTTACACAAGTTTTAATGTCGCGGCCGTCTCTAAACTATTCGACCATAATTCCTGTTTCGTGCTTAACTACCTACAATTAATGTTTATCACAAATAAATTAATTCCATTTTATGACAACGGACACCTCTCATAACGGACAATTTTCTTGGTACCGTCAGTGTCCGCTTATGAGAGAGTTCAGTGTATCATCCATCATCGCTTCGATAGAAAATTATCGCCTCAAAAGGTAATTCGGAATAGTAATGTGTACGATCTACAAGAGCGATGAGAAGATCGTGCTCAACTCAGACGTCAGTACTAGACGCACGATCTTCCAAAAGTCCGTGGAACAGTTAAGACATGTCTATGATATGGGCGTGATCGGCACAACACGGCGAGCTGTCAATGAGATAGAAGCGATTAATAATTGTACGCCTGACTGGAAGAGGGCCAAACGCAGTCTATGCTGTCCTCAAGAAAGGACATACAACATCGACTTCATCAGAGCGTGACAATGGACTTCGGATCATATTTTTCCAAAACATCAGATCAGTAGTTGGAAAGGCGATGGAAAGGTGTACCGCCTAAAAGGATTCGAATCGACAGCCAACAAATTAATCGATTTATTTAATTTTTTTTATTTGCAAGATACCATCAACAGTTCTGCGGGAATGGTTTCTGCGGTTGGCCATCATCATCATCTTCTTCTTCTGACCCTCATGATCCAGCACGAGAAATGTCCTCCGTCTCATCAGCAGTTATGTCCAAGCCAAGCTAGGCGAGTTTTTGGACTTGGTACAATCGCCTCGTCGTGGGTCTGCGAAGCGATCGCCTCCATCAGGTGGAATCGCATTAAGTGCTCGCCTCGGAAGTCGTGATGATGGGAACTTTCGTTCTACGGGACCAAACCATCGAATCATAACGCAGCTGTTCCGCGTTGAGTTCTGCCGTGTTTCACAACCTATCACGGCGAGTAACTCCAGCAACAGCGTGAAGAAATTTCATCACGGCAGCGTGTATTCGCGATCCCATTCCTTGGGCCATTACCCAACTTAGATGGCCATAAATGACAGCAGAAATAAGTACTGAGTTGCAAAATTGTCAACTTGGCTCTGATAACAAGCTCGGCCGATTTGACCCCTGGCTTGGCGAATCCCATAAATTAACGCTAAGCATTACGCTTCCATTCGACATCGAGATACGTAAACTTGTTCAACTGCTTCCACTTCCACTAAAATGAAGGGTCGCTCTCAGCATCAGTGCATACGGCCACAAACCTATCAAGTGCGCGCAGGAGTTACGTCTGGAAGGACATGAGGATAAAGAAGTCATCAGCACAAAAAAAAGTGTATCGTCGTGAGTTGGGTGCTGGAAATGTTGTCCGAATTTTGACCAAACAAGGATATTCTCGGATGATTTCTATTCTTGGCAACATTCAAAACGACGGAGGGAACACAATAAGGAAGTGTTCGACCTAGTTGGTGCGGTGGGGATGGCATGATGGGATCATCGGAGTGTCTTTCGAAAAGAGTAAGGAGACGTGGTTATCGTAAACGCTCTCAGGTATAGAGCGATGTTAGCCGACTAGAGCTCGACAGCATGGTTCCAATAAGACAGCCATACATTCGACGCAGCGCTCACAGTTGTGAACTGGGCATTTTGGCGGCAGGGTCACCTGGCGGTGAGTGTTCATCAGGCCGCTTCATTCACAATCTATTGCTTCTAGGCTTCGAGTGTGGCTGTGGACGTTCTCAAAATTTCCGAACAAAACCTCAATTTTCGTAGCTCTTCATCTTGAACCTGGGCTTCAACCAAGAAGCATGTCCAGCGAGATCGATCTCTGCCGTGCTGCCGTCAATGTGGTTGAGATCCTGTCGCACTTGTGTGCAGTGCCGCCGTACTTCTCACATCCCTGATAGCCCTCTTTTGTGTGGTTGCCTCTGGAACAGTTGTGAGGGTGATGCGGGCTTCTTCTTAAATTCTCCTGTTACTGGGGTACCTCTGATCAGTCGAAGGTGACACCAGTGCATTTTCGGAGATGGAAAGCGTCTGGTATTTGAGATGGTATGCCAACAGAGAATCAACAACGTCTTCTGGCTTAGTCCATTCTGCTTTCGCATGCGGGCATAAATGCTATGAATACCAATCCTTATTCCCTTTCTCGACACTTACAAGACAGTTTACACAAAATGAGCAACTGTGGCGCATAAAGCAACCACCAATCGCAGCTTTAAACATTTGAAGTCCCCTTTCGTCAGACCAGACTCTGCAACATTTTTCAATGCAAGGAAACTGCAACCATCACATTACATATGTATGTACACAACATTTCAAGAGACGGCAAAAAGCCGCCCTTTTCACGGTCATCCATCCTACATGTGCGCCTCTCAGCACACAAGCCGACCTTGACCATGACCACATGAACTTGACTTTCATAAATGCAAACCGTATCGAAATTCGGAATTAACCGAAAAATTGGATCGTAAAACTCTAATCTCCCATGGTAAAAAAAAAAAAAAACAACGCACCAAAGCGCAGCACAACAAATTGCTTCCACGCCGATAGCAGGATCCACCAACCCTCCGCAGCCCACCCATCATTCCCAAGCTGTGTGCTTGATCTCCCCCTCCGAGCTGTCTGCAATGCAAACCGACACAAAAAAAAGCGTGTCCCCCACAACCACTACCCTCGAGCACCGCCACCTCCATCCGGCCATTTGGAAACATTAAAACTTGGCAATTCGCTCCGCCTGGTGGGCATGCAATAACCTATTAAATGGAAAACTCACCGAAAAGGAAACGCCGATGAAAACATTACACTGCCCCACACGCGTGCTGGCGAGCGTACACACAACAGCAGCAGCCGTGTGATGCTAGAGTGCCATTCGGTTTAGTGAAAGAAGACAAAAAAAAAAAAACGAAACGAATACAGACCAGGAGAGCACGAGAGCACAGCACAAAAAGTTTCCGTCAAAACAAAATAATGCCTCCGCCTGTAGTCCTCCCCCCACCCCCATCCGGCAGCCACCCAGCAATTGCCGCGCTAGCCGCCACAGTCGTCACCCTTATCAAATCGAACAAATTATACCACACCGAACCGTCAGAGACGTACGTGCACACAAACGCGAGCGGCGCACATCACATCGTGTTGTCGTCGCTTGAAACCAAACGAAAAAGAAGAAGACGAAGGAAACAGAAGAACAACAACACAAAAGCAAACCCCACCGCCACCACACACCGCCGCTGCCAGCAGTAAAAGGCAAGTTGAATGACATAAAACATCGACTGACCTTCAACTCTAAGACTGAACCTTAGAAAATGAATAATTTTCACTTTACATGCCAGTTGGATGCTTGTGTCTAGCTGTGTGTGTGTGCATGAATCTGCACGCGTTTGGGTGAGTGTGTGTGTGTATGCGCATCCGCCGCCTGGCCTCAATATGTAGCGCGAGCGAGAGAGAGTGAGCTGTGTCGCATACATCTTCATAAAATCAACGATGCCCAACGGCTGCCCCCCATTCAATCCATCCCCCTGTGATTACCGCCTTCCCCCACAACCACTTACCTCCTTCGAATCGAGTTTAATAATAAAAACGTCTGTGGCTCGCGTGCACAAAGCGCCGACGTAGTCATCGTCATCGGCGTTGCTCGTTGGGTCGCCTCATCGTATCGCATCTATTGGCAACAACTACAAACAAAAACAATAAAAGCTGCTCGCCTGCCTCCCCTCGCCGCCCATTGCAGCGTATGCATGCCTGCTGCAAGTCACCCCCTCCAGCGAGTGCTCGTCCGAAAGCGCTCGAGGGCAGATTCGTTTCAACAACAGAAAAGTTCAGCCGCGTTGTTGGGAGACGCCGAAAGCTCGCTGTGCGGCTCAAGTGGAACTCAGTTGGGGCGTGCAACGGGCGAACTTGTGTTGCCCAGAAGCCCATTTGCAGACTTCTGTAAATCGGATGACCCAAGCTCGATAATGTGTCATGCAACGTACAGACAGACAGACACATTCACATGGGCGCGAGGAGAAAAGGGACTCAACTCGAGTCTGCACAATGGCCCAGACTGACACAGAGGGTTGAACACAATGGAATACATATCGAGAATGAGGACTATTTCGATGCTGTTGTGGCAGTACCAGCATTCATAACCCCGTTAAAAGTTTGAGCTTTTCCTTTTAAGTTTTCATTTAATTTTTTTTTCTCTTCTGTGGATCCGATTGGCGGCTGGGCGGGGGTTAGCGGTCTCCTGTCTCGGGGAAATTTCTTTGAGTGTCATTTTTTTTTCTAGGTGGACGAAGACTTCTATAAAATGACTTAATTTCGGGGCCTTGCAGAAGGAGGTGTCCCAGAAGGCTTACGAAAGCGACAGAACTTCTGAGGAAATACTGTTTGGGAGATAGGTGCATCCGGCTGCCTGCTTGGCAAATATACCCTTAACCCGGTAACCGGCAGTACCGCCTTTAGCTGGGACTAAGGTGAACCGCTTAGTAGGCCTATACTTCCAAATTTTTCAAACAAATTTTAAATAAGTCAGTTCATCGGAAAGGAAATTGGCCGGTTTGAAGGTTCAGCACTATTTGATTAAAGGGTGTTTCTCTTAGAGGCGGATACTTTCAAACACACACAAAACGGTTCTAATATCCATGGAATTGAGTTTACTTGACAGAAAATTGTGTGGGGAATATGGGACGAATAATGGGCCGCCAATCTGTGGGTACAATTTTCGCATCAGACTGTACTTCGGCAAAGACGCGTCCAAAGTTGGCTGCCAAGTAAGAGGGAAGCACGAACAGAATTAGACATCGTGTCGCTGTATCATGTCGCCTTTGACTGTAAGGTTTTGACCATCATCGTTTTTGAGGACGTGTTGACGAACGATTAGAACCAGGGCGAGTCCAAAAATTGGCCGGGTTGCGCTTGGACATAACTCCTAAAGAGTTAGAGTCGATGGTGCTAGTATAGAGTGGCCTGGAGATCGATTATGCAAGCCGACTTTTACCTCCCTCGCCCCTAAAAATGTTCGACAACAGCTGTTTTTGTATACCCTTTGCCTAAACCAAATTGACCAATCGGAGAACAGCATTCACATTATTTTCACTGTCAAAAATTCATGAACAACTGTCAAAAAGGCTCTTAAATTCGTCGTTGGACTAGGGGTCAATAAGCTGTGAAATTGACCATCTCGGTAGTACTTTATTTCTGACTTTTCCCCTGCGACCTATCTAGAGGATTATGCGGTCACTGAAGATGAGTTCCTAATGCCCAGCAAACGGTGACATCTGCTGGATGTGATGACATCAGTTTTTCGGAAATTCCTAAACATTGCTACTGTTCGCGTCAAATTTTAACAGATTACACAAAATTATAGATTACATCGAGTCAGAAAGAGAAGAATAGAGTATTTAATTCGATAATTGGTGATCTGTCAAAAAGTCAGTGTAACTCTAGACTCACACGTGTGCTGTCATCTTTTAATACATCTGTCATCTCAAAAATACGAAATTACATTTCCTCGTGTATTTCTTGTTGCATTTTCCTTTTCGCTATTGGTTCGCGAACACCCCCGACGTGAGTCTGTTCTTGATGAATTACCCTCAAATCAACCGATAACTGTCAAATCAGCTGTCACAGTAGCCAGTGTCTCAATGGCGCCAATATCTAACCTCAAAAAAGCACCCTTTATTTGCAGGAGTTATTTTAGAGCGGACGAAAAAGAAACATGTGAATTCCTATGTTCCACAGTTCCCAATTAAAACGTCGATTAAAGTCATGAAAAAGCACCCTTTATTTGATTACACATCCAGATGTGGACTGTTCTAGTCATGAATTGTCAATGTTAGCTAATTCGAAGTTTCGAAATTGACGAGTTCGAAGATGTAGACCGATCTAGCCATGAATTGTCAATGTTAGCAAATTCGGAGACGTACCTATCGTGTTTTTCGTGTTTTTTTTTTTGCAGTCATATTATTCACATGCTAGACAAAAATATTTAAAACTAGCTGAACTAGATTGAAATTTTCAGTCTTAACTCTAAAATATCCTTCGCTTGCATAGTCAGAAAGGAATGAATATTTTGCCCAACTGTTGTGCTTCAGCAGCTGCCAAAGTTAGCAATGGCTTCCAGCTAGGGTTGCTCATTATACACCGATACATCGAAAGCATCGATGTTTGCTATTCGATGTATCGAATGCTTTCGATGTTTAACAATGTATCGAGGTACATACTTTATACGATGCATCGAAAGCATTCATTGTACACAGTTGAATTTCCACATTAATATAATGTGTCAGACTAGGAAGCACCACCCCGTTCCGGACTTAGCTGTCATGTCAATTATTCCTTGTGATTGTGGTAATTCCAAGAAGAGTTTAGGTTAGGTTAGGCTCGAGTCTAGATATACAGGCACACCTCGGGTTACGATGTTTCGGGTTAAGTCATTGCGACTTATGACATGTTTTTCCGGATCGAATTAACGACGTAAGTCAAGGTATTCCTGTGATTCTTTTCATTTTAGTTGCAACTTGCGTCGGACTTCCTTTCAACTACATCGATGTTTTTATTCGATGTATCGAAAACATCGATGTTTTTCATCGATGCATCGTTATGTAGCGATGAACTGTTCCGATGCATTACAAATAAAACTTCGATGTCTACTACGAAATCTACCTCCAGCTGGAAAAATATTCAGTAAAGTTTGCCAATTCATCAGCTTGGTTGGAAGACGGGCATAAGCCGCGTTTCACTTGGGTCAAGCTGAATACATTGTGGGAGGACGTACACTGGGGCAAACTACTTCGTTCAACTAAAGGGTGATTTTTTAAAATCTATACAAAATTTTTCAAAAAAATAACACACAAAATTCAGAAAAATGCATGAAATCTTTATCTGAATCGATAGTTCGGTCCATATAATTTAATGTTTGAAGATTATTTCATTCAAATGTAGACCTTGACTACGCCTCAAATGGTCCATCCGCTTAGTCCAATTTTGGCATACTCTTTCCAACATTTCGGCCGGTATCTCACGAATCAATGTTGTCTTCCAATGCGTCAATTGAAGCGGACTTGTCTGTATAGACATGAGCTTTAACATAGCCCCACAAAAAATAGTCTAAAGGCGTTAAATCGCACGATCTAGGCGGCCAATTGACCGGTCCCGAACGTGAAAAAAATGTTCACCGAACTCGCCTCTCTATAAGTCCATTGTTGCGCGTGCTGTGTGGCATGTGGCACCGTCTTGTTGAAACCACATGTCATGCAAGTCAAGCTCTTGCATTTTGGGCAAAAAAAAGTTGGATATCATCTCACGGTAGCGCTCACCATTCACAGTTACGTTACGATTCGCATCATCTTTGAAAAGTACGGTCCAATGATGCCACCAGCCCATAAACCGCACCAAACTGTGACTTTTTCTGGATGCATTGGTAGCTTTTGCAATGCTTCTGACTGACATTCACTCCAAAATCGACAATTCTGCTTATTTACGTACCCATTGAGCCAATAATGTGCTTCGTCTAAACTGACCATAAAATGCAAGAAGCGCGCGATGAACTTTCTTAACAGAGCACGCATTTTGATAAAATTCAATAATTTGCAAGCGTTGTTCGTTTGTAAGACGATTCATGGTTAAATTATAGACCAAACTGAAGATGTTTGACAGTGAAGCAAAACACGAAACGTGCGTCAGCTGTTTAAACCAGTGTTGCCGAAAAGATAATAGCTAAAAAATCACCCTTTATTATGTCGAGTGAAGTCCAGGCTTTAAGCTTGCCAGGAACGCGACTGACTTAATCTCAATCCAGGCAATGTTAGGGATCGACCACTAGTATATTATTACATAAGTAAGCATATTCCAAGTGTGATGATATGCCCCCGCCTGGATCTGTATCGAGAGGCCTCTCTCTCTCTCTCTCTCTCTCTCTCTCTCTCTCTCTCTCTCTCCCTCTCTCTCTCTCTATCTCCCTCTCTCTCTCCAAAATGATCTTTCTCAGAAGACAGAATTGGAGAGAACCGCGCTACTTTAGCCCATCACATTGTTTAAGGAAAGTCTGTCTAAAGCCTACAAGTGTTAAACTAAAGCGAATAATTAAACATTTCCTATCGAACGAAAGTTTCATTGTGTAGTATTGTTATTTGCAAACGCTAATGTTACTTAATTCAGCCAGGTTTTGGAAGAAGTGTGTGACTTCTCCTTTCCGAGAGAAGAGGGCATTGCAAGTGCAAGAAAGCTCCACAATGACTTGATCCTCTTTGGCTCTTTTCCGTCGCGACAAATTCCGCAGGAGTTATTTTAGCCCAGACGCTAACCGTGTGAGTTCCTATGTTCCACAGATTCCAATGAAAACACCGATTAAAGTCATGAGAGCCGGCCGCCTGGGCCCGGCTAAGTCTATGTTTCATAATTGGAACTTTTCTGAAAGGTCACAGAGGAGTCCCACATGTTCCACACGAGATGGTTGCTGAAATACTCGTTAAGAGAAGACCGTAGTTAAGGGAAGACTTCGAGTTAAATGTGACTCCATCGCTGCCTGGCTGTCCTACGTCTTTGATATCACAACGCTCTTGAGCTTAGACTACATTTGCCGCCTGTGGTTCGACAATCGAAATGATAACTGGATCTGTAGATCGTTAAACTAGACGCTTGCTCATCTTTGATCCATCTGCCAACAGTCTCAGGGACTATACAGAGTCTGGACCATGAACGAGTACCTGGTTGAGGTGGTGTGCTGGGATCATGAGAGTGTCCAGGAGCTCCTTCCATCTATATATCGATGATGTCTATTAGCGAATGACAGACTAAGCAGCTGAGGTGGGGGTTGTCCTCAACTCTCCACTGACGCAGGCCATCCATTGCACCCGACTGGGTAGGTTCCAGTTCTTATCGTTTTCAAGCAATGGCCATGCGAGGGTACCATAGTCTCCACTTGCGTCTTGTTGTCTTCCTCCCGCGGAAGCTTTACTGGATGTCGGGTCTCCAGCTTTGATGAGGAGGGTTGATAATTTAATGCCGACATTCACCTTTAGCGCAGCTATCCTCAGAGCATTCATGGGGCACTCACGTGAGAAGGAAGGAGTAGGTAGTCAAAGAAAGTTTAAAAAGGTGTTTGAAGCCAAGAAGAAGTGATGCGCAATAACACTGTAGACACAATGAAGTTGACATTGCGATCAGCCTGAGAACGCCACGGTCTGGTGCATGCTCCCTACAAGTGCGTGTCTCTGCTCTAAAGTCCCTGTTGTAATGCTTTAAATAGGTAGAAAGTTAAAGGCCTTTGTTCACACCCTTCGCATCTACAGGGCACCTCTTTAGCACGCAAAAGATCCCCTAGCCTTGGACTGCATGCACACAGCGCATGCAAAGGAAACCTCAAAACAATTGCAAACGACTTTGAAACCCACACTCTGCCCAGCATGGCAGTACTCCCAGATGTGCGACACTGTCTTCACATCCTGCATGACATTACTTTCGTTTTCAGTGTTTTTGATTTTACTTTACTGAACTTTTGATTCACTGTAGAATTGCAGGGGAGAGAGGCCGTGAATCGAATCAGTCATGCTACCGCTCCGTCCCCCCGCCGCCGTCCACCACGCCGTTGCTGTTCTATTTATACAAACGAGCTTTTCCCGATTCATTCAGGACCTCACCGTGCTATGCTTGCATTCAAGAAGACGAAGCTTTCATGCCGCCTCCCTCATTGACCTTTCGATGATGCGCCCTGAAATTTTGAACAAAAAAAATGAGAGAGAGCAGACAGATGCACAACCTACACCCCCACCATCGCAGCCGGTAGAGAGAGCTCTGCAGACTGTGCATGGTAACGACACAACCCAGCCAAACATTTCACATCCATCGTCTGTGTGGATGTTGGTGTGTAGTGTACATACGAGAGAGAACACTCAAAAAAAAAAAAAAAAACGACAGCGACAACGACACAAATGAAAAAGAAGTCAAAGTAAAAGCTCCAAAACGGATTAAACATCACAATTTTGTTGTTTAATTCACTTGTTCGACTCCAAGTCTCCACCAAACATGCCAACACACATTCACACAGCCGTAGCCATCACCCGCCACTGCACCAAGTGTGCCGCTACTGGGCTGTGTCTCTGTGTGTGTGTGTCGGTTGCTGCGCATACAACGACCAAAATGCTTCTAGTGCTGAGATGGTGCTGCCTCTGCTGCTATTTTGTACTCAGTGCTGACTGCTGAGTGCCTATGTGCTCTGGCCTGTGCCTGGCTGGCTTGCTCTATTGAAATACATCGTGTTCGTCTCCGAATGCACCACACCGTTCAATCCCAGAGAAAAAGCTTTTCAGTATCACTTGTGAATTGGTCGAACTAGTGGAATAAATTCGCGCGCGCCCGCCCCGTGTCTCCACACATCGTCGTTATCGTTTCGTCGTCCGAAAAAAAAAGAAACACTCTAAGAAATCATTTCAAAAAAACAAACAGTTATTTGTTGCAATTTAGAAAAAAAAAAAAATTCAAATGCATCCGAGCGATACGAAACACAGAAACAAAAACACGAACGAAAAAATATAAACCGGTCAAACTTGCAATATTTACATAAAAACCAAACCGATTCTCCCCCCGATAGCCGAAGAGGAAGAGAGCGACTGAACCAAAGGAAAACAAAAGAACTACAGCAACAACAACAACAAAAAAAAAGTGTTTCTTTATTTTTATTCTTCTTTCCCGCTCTCCGTCGTCACCGTATGTGTGTTTTGGTTGCAATCGTTCACCGCGGTCTCTGAGAGTGCCTGTACTGCACTCCCTGCAGACCTCCAGCCCTTCCCACTCCCCCCGCCCGCCGACCATCTGAGCGGCAAGAGAGTCTAGTCTGAGAGTGGTTTTTTCAAAAAATCTCCATTTTTTGTCTTCCCTATGCTTCTTGTGACCATCAACGAAACCGCATAGAAAATCCCCCTCCCCCCCACACACACACACCCACCCCTCCCACCCACCCGCAGTTAAAGCAGTCAACTCCCGGCTCCCGACATCGCATAGATAGATTCGTATTTCATAGATATTTGCAACGAAAAGAAGAAGAGGAACACATTTATCATCCTGTCTCGCTTGCGCGTGGCGGTTGTCTCTTTCTTTCACTCTCGTTTGAGGAATAAATCGGACTTGGCTTCCCTTGGCTATTATCGGTCGCGTTTAGTGGGACACACGAGGAAGAGAACCAGTCATCGGCGAGCGCATTCTGACGGTCATTTTATGAAGTAAACATCTAACACCTACAACAACAACAACAACCACAAAAAAATAAATATACAATTTTTGTTTTAAATTTAAAAGGAAAAACTCAGAAAAAACAACACAAAGTATCTAAACTAAAGATAGATATTTTTGTATCCATTGGATACATTTATGTATCGCAGTACATCGTATATCGTTCGTGTGTCATGAAATATCAATTCCGTGGTGTGTGCCTATAATTAATTGTGCTGCGTGCATGCTGCCGTTGCTGCTGCTGCTGCTGCTGCGTTTCTTTCTATCCCTCGTCTCGTTGCGAATGTGCCTGTGTGTCTGTGTGTGTAGCGGGTACATATATTGATGCAGGGCTGTGCCCCACTTTACAAAAAATTATTGCAATCGTGTGGAAAAAAAGAGAAATATATTAAATTTGAAGAAAAAAAAAAAAAAATAAATAAATAACAACAATTCACGGATGTGTGGTGGAATGCGTTTTCACAGAGCTCCATTACGGTCCGGTTAAGCGCGAGAAGAGCGGCAGGCAGTCTTTTGTTTTGTGCTTCCACTCCACCATCGGCCCACTCAACTCCGCCATGTGTGTTAAGTGAAAAAAAAGGTGTGTGTGTAAATTTGTTTCGTTTTTTTTTTTTTTAAAATATGCACAAAACATAGTTAAAAATATGTATATAAGGGAAATTGAAGAAGAAAAAAATAAAGTACCCATACAATCGCGCATCTAGATACAGTGACTGAGCGGTGAGGAGCGCTCGCTCTTATGTGCGGCCGAAGTATTTGTTATTATGACACAGGTCAGTGTCGTGCAAGCTTCTCGGTATATGCAATGCTCCCCAACGAAACCCCAACCCAACTACCACAACACAAGTCGTCTCGTCGTCTCTCTGATTCATCTCTTTCGCTCTCTCTGCCTGTGAGTGTGTGCGAATCTATGCGCGAGCGTGTGTGGTTTGCGCTTAGAAGAGGTCCACAGTGAGAATCATCATCAACGTCGTGAAACACCACCAGCAACAAACGAAAGAAATGAAATTCCTTGGGTTTCTTTTTATCGCTCTCCCTCTCTCGCTCGCTCAACGATCGACAAGCGAGAGTTGAAGTAAAGTAAAGTAACCCATCTCTAGGCTCAGAGAACTGACTGTGTGTACACTTGCATAGAGCAAAGCAGAGAAGAAACAACAGAAAAAAGAAGTTGAAGGTGGTTGGAGAAGCTGCCGCCGCGCCGCGCCGGTGGGGACACAAGTAGAGAGTAAGTATGTACTACTGCCATACAAGAACGGTGTAGCGCGTAGTATTGGTGTACGGTACAGAGTGCAGTGTGTTTTCAGTGAAAAGTGAGTCTACATAGACTCTCCTATTGCATAAACATACGTATTTCGACTTTTGTATCTAGTGCATGCAGATGCATCTGACTTATGCTGAAATGGAAGTAAAAGTTGATCGCTCTGTGTGTGAGTGAGAGTGTCACTGTCTCTCAATGGATGCACACGTGCAAAAAAAAAACAACAAAAAATCAAAAGAAAACACAATTTGTCGCATTTACCGCGTTTGTTTGTTTGTTCTTTTGTTGTTTTCAAAGCAAAAGTAGACCGATCTTGTTGTCGGTGCAGGGAAACAAACCAGCACCCGAATTCAACTTGACCCAGTCAACTGACTTGTGTGTACACACGTCGGTCGCACACAGACGCAGACGCGTGAGCACTGAACATGCGACATTAGTTGGCTGTTTCATCGTGCCTTTTTGTTAACCGATTTCATGGATCAACATCATCATCACACATCGCCTAATCCACCACTTGACGGGCGGCGACGGTTGTTTTGCTTTGCAGATTGGGGATTTGCAATTCGATGAGGGACTCGTGCACAGTCTGAGCTGTGATTGTACTCACGTCTCACACGTTGGTAGGTGGGCTTACCGAACATACACACATCTTATGCCTCATCTCTTTCTTGTTTTGTCTTATTTATTTGATTTTATTTCCGAAATTTCGGCTGTGACTTGTGTGCTTAGATGAGTGCGCGTTTTCAATTCGTCTTCGATTTCTCCCACATGCCTTGTCGGGCGCTGTCGGAATGTGACATCAATAAATCGGCTTTAAAAGAAATTGTTTTGTCGAACTGCGAAAGTCTAGATTCGTCTCGATTCCCATGAGCTTCTGATCGTCATCATCATGGCCGATGTGTCGCTTTACTGAGCGGTGGCTTCAAATTCCTTCAGACAGCTGTCAGAACGTTCAGAGATTGGGTTGGAATGCTTGAGAACCGGTGAGTTTTCGAGTTCGAACTGGAACAATCGAAGACGAAGTCTTCCTTCACCAGGCTGTCTCTTGGGGTGGGCGTACATGACCTTCCCTTGAATCTTTTCTACCTGACCTAGACACTTGAGCCCAGAGACTCGAATTACAAAGCCCCAAGGACATTTCTCTCGAAAGAATCTCTTCGTTCGCTTTTTCTAATATCCATGCTTTGACGACGGAGACGAAGCCTTGTATAGAGGAAGCTTGGTTCTTCAAGGGAGGGCTTCATTTGGGGTCTGAAAGACTAAAGACCAAGAGTAATCGAGTAGCTTAGGCAAGAAGTCTTAAGCTTTAAATACATAGCCAGCCAGCCGTCTACGGATTCAACGCCTAAGATGGCTAGGCCATGTAGAGCGCATGAACTACACTGCTCCAGTCCGAAGAGTGTACGACTCCGAAACAGTGAGTAGAGAGACTGAGAACCAGACGCAGTAGAGGACGCCCACGGAACTGATGGAGCACACAAGTGAGAGAGAGAACGACCTCAACCAACTTGGCGTGTGAAATTGGAGGCAGCTCACTAAAGGTCGTGCCAACTGGAGAGACTCGTTGGTTGATGCCCAGGTCCACCTGGGGCTGTAGCGCCATAGAAGAAGAAAAATTTAATAGCTTGAGCTTACTCCAAATTGGCTTTTGTCAAAGACGTCGAGGTTGGCAGACAGCTCCTGCTTAAACAGAAGACCCCTCTTAGCTGCTTCCTTATCTACGAGTATGCTCATAAATTCCCCGCTGTAAGCCCAGAGTGTTCTACCGACGACGTCAACGACATCGGCATATGCCAGCAATTGTACAGACATGCGGAAGATGCTGCCTCTAGTGCTGACGTCTGAGTCATGCACAATCCCCTGCGTCGCTTTGTAAAACAAATTGTATGATAGTAAGGTCTCGGACCTTGATGGGGCAGTGAGACCTCTCCATCGTCACCCTGCGCTTCCTGGATATGTCAAAGTGTGAAAATCTGCTCTATTGTTGACAGAGAGCTTCAAGCATTCGCTCGTTACAACGGAAAAGACCTTGTTTGCGATGCTTAAAAGACTTGGGTGCCGTGACAGAAATTGTTTGATAGTTTCCAAAACTAGTCGAAAGTGCAATACCCGGTTGGGCTCTGATATTTTTTTTAATTAATTTTTATTTTGCTGTAATATACTGTCTAACAAAATGTGCAATTCTAGCTTAACTCTAACAATTCATTTGAACTTATAACTAACTTACTGACCCTATGCGGGTACTCTTAGCTAGTCTAATCTTCTTGCCTAGTCTAGTTGCCTTTCGGCGTATACTGCCGTTTTTTTGTTCTGTCTGAAGATGCATTTTTTGTTAATTTCATTTTGCCAAGAAAACTTGAAAACTCGGTTCTTCTAGGACTATTTATAATTCTTAAAATACCTAACCTACCCTAAACCTTTCTTAACCCTTATAAAACTTAAGCTACCTTAACTATGTCAGCAATCTAGAGACGCGTGCGTCAGGGCGTGTGTTTTGACAGTTGTGAAACAATTTTCTTTTATTTACTCGTGATTTTTCATTCGCGGCAGGCTGAGGCAACTATTTGTGCACGTAATTGTAGAAATTTTGCATTTTTTTCTGGTAAAATGGATTTTAAACTATTTTGCTTGCAAAACGAGCGCCTTTCATGTGATTTGGAAAAGTGAGGAAGACGCGCGTACCGATGCCTTTCAAAGCCCGACAGCTCGAACGCGACATTGAGAATAAGACTGAACTCTTAATCCATGTTAGAGCCCATGTCAGAAGCGCAGCACGGCTTTATAGCCGGACGATCGACTCCTTCTACCTATCAACTTACTCTTCCTTCGTGGTCAATGATATTGGGGTCACTGTGGCTCGGGTGTACCTCAGGGTAGTCACTTTGGCCCTTGGTCGTTAACGATATTAGCCTCTCAGTTAAATATAGTAAATCTTTGCTATCTGCTGATGCTACGATAATATTCAACAGTTTTCAAAATTTTAATGACTGTCTCATGCTTTAGTCAGACATACACAACACCTTCGGGTGGTGTAAATGAATGAATGAATAAACTTGAGCTTAATTTATTGGGTCTACGACCTAATTCGTGCGGTTTGCTAAGAGATGGCGTAACTTGTATTATTCCATTGGAACATGCGTTGGAAAGCTACTGTCATTGTACGTCATTTTAATATATGTCATTCATTTGAAGCGTAAACAGCAATAATGTCGAACTTTATGCCTGAAAAAGTGTTTCTTCGGGGAGTTCTTCTTCATTACTTTAATATGAAGAAAACCGCTGCCGAATGTCATCGTATTTTGGTGGAATGCGCTAGCTGAGCGAGCGTCCCAAAAGTGGTGATTTTGGCTTGGCCAACCAGCCATATCAACGGCAAAGCCTAATATCCACGGCGCGAAGGTAATGCTTTGTATTTGGTTGGATCAGAAGGGTGTGCTGTATTATGAGCTGCTAAAACCGGGTGAAACCATCAATGGTCAACTCAACCGAACACAATTAATCCGTTTGAAGAGAGCAGTACCCGAAAAACGTTCGGCTTATGAGACCGGCACGAGGTAATAATTTTCCATCATGACAACGCTCGGCCCCACGTTGCTATTCCGGTTAAGAACTATTTGGAAAACAGTGGATGGGAAGTCAAAGCCCAGACTTTGCCCCTTTTGACTACCATTTGTTCCGGTCGATGCAGGACGCCCTCACTGAAATACGGTTCACATCAGAGCAGAATATCAAAATTGGCTTGATTCATTCTTGGCTACCAAGCCGGCGCAGTTCTTTTGGGATGGGATCCACAAATTGCCAGAAAGATGGGAAAAGCCATAGCTTTCTCATTTGGGATTGTTTATACCCTTAAGTGTCTGGTGTCAAGACACAGCACGGGCCCGATACTTGTGGTGGTTAAACACTTTTTCATCCCTCGTCGCCTTGATCAGCACATTCAGGGTTAAAAAAAATGGTTCGACGTGAGCTTGATGGAAAGGATTCGGTTGTTCGAGAGGACTTGTCTTAGGGCTTGTCTTCGCCTTTATCGAACTCCAGAGTCCCAGTACGGAAAATTCTATTCCAATGAGGTCTCTTACAACAGGGCAATCCAAGTAAGAGTGGACAATTTCCTGCTAAAGTTGATTCGAGGTCATACTGCCAGAGCGATGGACTCGGGCTGACTACCCCAATCCACTATACGACTAAAGGGTACGGCTCAACTGCTTCGTCCCTCCAGAAGCATTCCTCCATTTGGATACAAAACGAAAATGTGGTACCGCTCCTCTTTCACATCGCCCGTTCAACTGTGGATGGGCGACTCAACCACGAGGAGGGTCTCCTCCGGTTTTTAATTTCATTGTAAAGCTCTATTAAGGATAGGACGTATTTTTTGTGATTGACGCGTGAATTGAAGATAATACCTAGTAGCTTTAAATTTAGTATTTATTGGTGGCATTTGCAAGGAAAAGGATCTGTCTGTTTGAAAAGCTGTCGCTTGTCCGCTTCATTTTATTTTTCCTCTAAAGTCCGGACATTTCGTTATTCCGGAAACCCCCGAAACTTTATGTGTACACCCTCACTAGTACTGTATAGTTGAATTCGCTTACAGTGACCTCAAAAACCGAAGGTCTTTACTTTGAAGTAGATGGTTGATTTTGTGAAAGGCTTTCCTAAAGTTTTTGCTTACACTTCCTTACTTTGCTTCAATGCTGAAAGGGATTCGGAAACGAGTTCTGTGATAGATCTGCCCTTAAGGAAACTATGCCCAAAGAGAATAAGAAGGTCTGACTTGACTTGCTTCGAAGGCCAACAAACCATCGATCAACGCCTTGAAGGAACAATGCAGTCATGCCATATTTATGCAATGACGTGGACTCTGTACAGTTTGCAGACAATCAACCGAAATGTCAAGTGGAAGCAATTACTGTTTGAGGCTGACAACAATCGCAGCCAATCGTCATTTCCCCGTTTCAACCACGAACCATTCAGAAACATTCAATCAACTAAACGCTCTAAATCTGCTCAGTACCTAGTGGTGGCCAGCAACGTGTCCTGAATCCCTCAATCAAACGTCTGTCGAAAAACGCGACAACGACAGTAAAATTCAATCCGGGACTGATAGGAATGACGTAAGCCATTTTCATTTATCATTCAAAATCTGACCCGGTTGAGAGCAGTCGCCGGGCGAGAGGTGAATGAGAAATTTCGTGGGTATCCAGTGAGAAAGGGCATGATGTCGCATCTGTCTCCGGATCTGAATGAGTGAACTCGGACTCCAGCAGCTGGGCAATTATGCTACCTGCCACATCGGTCGAGGGGTGGTGAAGGAACGCAAACGACCTATAATCCAATGAACGGGCACACATCTACGAGAACAATGAACGAAGCAAATAATGGCCAGGCTCTGGTGGTGATGAAGTGCTGTGTACGAGGGCGGGCAACTAGCGCCCCATGAACCACGGCTACGGCCGACATGCACACGAGTTGGAAGCAACGCCTCTGCGCGGGTGTTTACAGCAAAGCGCATTAGGAAACTGAAAACAGCTGCGGTTGAAGGGCAGTGGGTGTTGTTGGTTCGATTCGCCGCCATTCTCCTCTCTGGGCGTACGTACGTAATATGGAATTGACCTGAAATCGCGTTATAATAACGCCAACAATGCGATGACATAGATCGGCCGAATTCCAGAAAACTCGTGCCGCCAGGGATTGGCCTTGAGGTCGTCGCCGACATCGACACTGCTCGCTGTGTTGGCATTTTGGGGGCGACGAGCTGCGTCACCCTAGACAACCGCAAATTGGGATTTATTATCCACATTGATACCGAAAACGAGCAGACAGACATTTCTTCAAGGACCTTCGATGGGCTATTTCGTGACAGAATTAGAAATGGTGGGTGTGTGTGTGTGGGGGAGGGGGTGGAGGAGACTCTTGGGAACTTCTTAAAGGTCACTCGAGTAAGCAATCAATGGGCTAAAGTTCTAATACACCCGCTTGAACTCTTTTTGCTGCACTGGTGGTAGGTGGGGCTGTGTGGTCGGCGTCCGCACCTTTGGACACGACAGGAACTCCCTCGGTTATTTATAGACCCTTACACACACGAATAGGCCCTTTGAGTCACACACGACTGACAACGCTCCAGAACTTATGATGCAGTTGGGTCCGCATAAAAATAGGTCCTGTTGCAGTGCTGCTGAAAGACTATCGATGATTTCCTGTGTTTATTGGACGATTTCCAGACTGTGAGCAGGGAGGTGGCTTATCTCGGACTGTGGGTAGTCATTCGGCAAGTTGCCAGATCTGTACTTTCCGCCGCTTGAGAGGCAATCGAATTCGTTTAAAGACAGTGGAAGTCAAAGTTACGGAACAGCCAACAGTTAAGAAGAATGAGTGGTTGAAATGTGGAAATTGCATTTTGCAGAGAACCAAAGTCGACGCGTGACGTTCGTTTCGGCGGCGCCGTCCTCTAGCAAGCCTGAACTTGAGCAAACATGGCTGACTTTCAATCCAGTCGAGTCTTTTGATAAGTTCTCGCCGTTGTCAGATCGGCCCTCAGCATGCTCTTGGTGTTGCAGGTCAAGATTTGCCGGGGTGAAGCATTGATTACAGTTGTGTTTAAATAAATGGCACACCTTTCGAAAGCAAAATCAGTCGAATTATAGAAAGGTGAACAGGCGAACAGTGGTGGAGATGGACAGATGAACAGGAAAATGGAGGAAACAAGGTTGTTTCGTGGTACTTATTAATGAAAGTGACATTTATTTGACGGACGACGTATATCAAGCATATGCTGGTTGTTGTTTATGGTGTCCACTGTTATAAATAACACACTTTTTATAGGTTTTGTCATTGTGCATGAAACCCAGAAATGAAGTATATCCTGTCCCTTGAAATTTTTGACATTTTTTATATCGTTTTCTAGCCAAATCGACCAATGAGTGAACGGCAAACCTTTCAAAAAGCCTCTCAAATTCGACGCTAGGCTAGGGGGCAATCAGCTGTGAAGTTGTCCATCTCTATAGTCCTTCATTTCTGGTACTATCATCAGACGAGTTTTTTTTTAGTTTTTCCTCTTCCTAGTCGCCTGGAGGGCCATTTCTCTCCCTTCCCTAGTTGTACGGCACAAATGAAGGAAAAACGCGATGAATTATCAAAGCGGTACCGTGACGAAATTAGAGTACGCGTTCTGAGAGAACGAGGAAAATTGAGTTTGTCCTTCAAGTATACAGAAGTCTTATTCATTATGATGTTATGGAGGAATTTCAGCAATTTCTTGCGTCAAGGTGGTGTCTCAGAGGAGTTCGCACATAGTCTCCAGTCAAATTTGATATATGATCATGACGGCGCAACTCGTAGATGTGTCTGACGGCATCTAGCTCTCGTTGGGAAAAGGAGTCAAGTTTACAGTGCACAACTTCAGTAGAGGAAATAAGAGAGAAGTTTCCGTGCGGTATCAGTAGGGCTATAACTATGACACAACTAGAGCTCACGGAGACATCCATATATCCACTGTTTGCATGGTCGTAACCCAGCAATTTAGAGTTGTTATTGGGGCTGTTATTACCCAAGGCTAGTCGCTGATTCAGCCAAGTTAAGTTTATCTCCCGATAGGAAAACACATGGCAAGGCGCTCGCATTTATATTTATGAATCACCTACTTTTTCCGATTCAAATTTAAGCCATTGTTAATAGACACACGCATGCTCCACTAAAGGGGTCGTGGGGGTAAACCATGCACGAGAGACCTCCAGGAGTTATGACTTGGTCCAACCTTCTCGTCTTGGGTCTGCCAGGACCTCCGGTCGCCTACCTGATGGAATCGTATTCAACGCCCGCCTCGGAAGTCGTGATGAAGGGGACATTCGAGCCACGTGACCAAACCAACAAAGCATGGCCCGCTCCGTTCGATGAAGTGGCTCCTCCTGCTTCTCACCCGGCGAGTAATTCCCACAGCAGCACGGAGAAGTCTCATCTCAGCAACTTGTATTCGCGATCTTAGTCTTTCGGTCTTTACCCAAATGTCATGACCATAGGTGAGAGTTGAACAAGTACTGAGTTGAAAAAGTGGCTTCCAAACCAAGCTCGGCCTTCCTGATTACAGATCTACCAAGCTGTTTCAAAATTGACCCGGCTTGACCAGTCCTACCAAACCTAGATTCCATCCAAATCGTAATTGCTAGCATTCAGAAGGTCAACTGTATCATTATTGTGACTGGTTGTAAACATTTGGCCATCATCTGCATACATGTGAACAGTTGAGTGTTTGCACAGTAATCGTAAATCGTGCATAAATAGGGAAAAAGAATGGGCCCTAGAATTGATCCTTGCGGAACGCCCTGTTCAACTTGCAGAAGTTCTGAGTAGGCACCACAGTTGACTACGCTTTTTTTTAACTTCCATTTCCATTCCTAAACTTTGTATGGAAATGAGTGCAGAACGTGGCGAAGTATTGTATTGCGTAGACATTTCTATTCCCTCTGCACTCTGCGGGCACTCTACGCTAAACTCAATCTTATCCAATGTCTTTCGACTTAAACTAAAAATGCATGTGTTTAAAGAATAATTGCTTTGACTGCACGTTTTATTTTTAAAGAAAATTTGAGAAAAAAACTTGCTAATAGATTTGCATCTAATTTGCTGCAAGACAGTGACCGACTGCTCCCCCTTTCGGGGACACGTACTGCCCTTTCTATCACAGGTCTAAAGGGTTCGACGAGAGAGTTGCCTCTCTCCCCAGCCAATAAAAAGGTTCGGTGTTGCTTTGCACTATCCCGAACACCTCTCCTTGATACCGCCTTACTGAACCGAAGGAGACCCTCGTCAGTTCGTTGTGCGATGGAGCGGTCGTGGTTGATTCGCCCATCCACAGTTGAACGGGCGATGTGAAAGAGGAGCGGTACCACATTTTCGTTTTGTATCCAAATGGAGGAATGCTTCTGGAGGGACGAAGCAGTTGAGCCGTACCCTTTAGTCGTATAGTGGATTGGGGTAGTAAGCCCTCGAGATCAGGTTGTTGGCCGAGTTCATCGCTCTGGCAGTATGACCTCGAATCAACTTTAGCAGGAAATTGTCCACTCTTACTTGGATTGCCCTGTTGTGTAAGACCTCATTGGAATAGAATTTTCTGTACTGGGACTCTGGAGTTCGATAAAGGCGAAGACATGTCCTAAGACAAGTCCTCTCGAACAACCGAATCATTTCCATCAAGCTCACGTCGAGCCATTTTTTTTAACCCTGAATGTGCTGATCAAGGCGACGAGGGATGAAAAAGTGTTTAACCACCATAAGCATCGGGCCCGCGTTGTGTCTTAACAGTATTAACAATCCATAGTGCCCGCGGAAATTTAAGAGAATTAAGAGAAAACATTAAAAACATAAATATTGGGTATATAGCTTAATTCGTGCGGGTTGCTAAAAGATGGCGTTACTTGTATTATTCCATTGGAACATGCATTGGAAAGCTACGGTCATTGTACGTCATTTCAGCATATGTCATTCATTTGAAGCGTAAACAACAATAATGTCGAACTTTGTGCCTGAAAAGTGTTTTTGCGGGGAGCTCTACTTCATTTCTTTAATATAAAGAGAACTGCTGGCGAATGTTTTGGTGGATGTACGATGGCTCTCGGGAAGTGCTTGCTCATTTTTTACATAACCCTCGATTTCTAGAAATTCAGAAAATGTCTTGCAGGCATTATAGGGTCGTTATTTGACTAGGAGAGCTTGTTCTCTGAATTTAGCTGCTTCATCTATCATAGAGCGCAATTCTTTGAATGAAGTTTCTAAAAAATAAAGTAGAAAGTATGATGTTGTAGTATATGTTGTAGTAAAGTATGAAATCACTCGCTCTGTGTTTGTACTCAAGAACATTTGGGCAAGTTGAGGGAACGGCAAAACGGCAACGATCCTACTTTGGTATGTGATTGGTTGAAATATAGCACATTTTCACTCTGAGTGCATCCGCATGTAGATGAGATCAAAGAGCGTGCTGTTTTGCCTTACTCGAGTGGTTGCCGACAAGCTGGGCCCTGGCCTCTGTAGCGCAACCCAAAGTTGAGCTTGGTATTCCCAAGTTATTTTGCCCTAACGACAACCTCAACTAAAGGCTTTGCGACTTCATACTGCGAAGGATTCACAAATAAGTCAAGGGCAACTATCTCCACCAGACGCATACTGTACTTGGGCTTGTCCTCGCCAGGCTGCCAGCCTGCTCTTCACTTACAAACATCCGATCAATAGCTTGGATCGCGATGGCGTCGGAATGTATTCCATGACCCAGTGGACGCATACTGTACTTGGGCTTGTCCTCGCCAGCCTGCCAGCCTGCTCCTCAAGTACAAACCTCCGACCAATAGCTTAGATCGCCATGGCGTCGGAAAGTATTCCATGACTCATTGCAAATTGCGTCGCGCCCTAGTTGAGCACCTCATCCCGCCACCGGGCTCATCGTACCACGTACCTCGAACATGTTGACGCAGCTTTCTTCCGGGCACCTGCCCGTTGCTGGTCGTTCTCTCTCTCACGGGCAGACCTTGTTCCTGCCTAGACCAAATCCACCCATCATCGAGGGTGCACCCATTTCTTCAAAACCAGTTTCACAATGAATGCCTTTCCCTGTGAAAGGACTATTGCCAGATATTCGGAAATGATTGCACATGCCTTCGTCAAAAGTCGTCTGCCCTATAATCCGCTTGAAGTGTCCTACCACCCAATTCACTGTCGTCACGCGCTCAAGCATTTCAACACGCCGCCGACAACGGAATGTACGTGTATTCACCTGAATATTGATCCACGAAAGCACGGCACAAGAACCTCTCCAAATTCACGCCATAAATCTGCAGAGGCCAGATGACACCGAAAATACCAGCGATTGCAGAAGAGGAGGCCTTTAAAATTCCCAGCCACCACCCACCACTACCACCAGCAATCAAGCCAAAATAAACGAAAACCCAGAAACACCCACGCGAAGGCGCTGGGGATTCATTAACCCCCAAAACCATCCACATCGTCCTGTCGCCCCCACAACCGAATGGCATCACAGACAGAAATCCAGTCCAGGCTAATGTACATGTGGTCGGGGCTGTGGTGACTGGCATTCTCTGTGTGCGTGCAGGAGGATGGGGGGGAGGCTGTGTTTTTGGCATTGTTGCGATGGTTTGATGAACTAATACTTGGCTGCAGACGACGCATAGTCCTTGTTTACTTCCAAGAAAATTGAATAGGTCAGGTCACGTCAGTAAATATGTATTCGTCCCGTGGCAGGATGGTGCGAGAGCGAGAGCGACTGAGAGAAGGCCAGAGAGACATGAAAACACGCCAGAGAAAGTGGATGGGTGAGATGAGAAAGGAGGTACAGAGAGTCTCTCTGGCGTGTTTTTATCTGTCTGCTACTGGGTTGGCCTAGGTACCGTATACGGTGACTGTATTGACGTGGGTACAGACAGAGGGTAGCTTTATTCCCGACTGATTGCTGCAGGGAGTGCTGCCAAGTGCTTTCAGTTGGTCGTTGGACTTCAGCGGCGTAGAGGTCTTTGATTATTTCGTGTTGAAATGGCAAAAAAGGATTTCAAACCCACACTTGGTGTTTTTTTTTTATGGGTGCTCCATTTATTTCGGAGCAGGGGTGCTGGCGATGTTGACCTTCAACCGTGAAAGATGAGTCAGACTTAAGTCACATGGATTGGGGTTGGGTGGGGGCGTTTTTGTTGTTTGCTTTGCATTTGCCGCCGTCATTAATTTGGGAACCGGAAAAAGGACTTTGAACTATTGCTGGAGATGCAATGCGTCATTGGATGGGTGGAGTAGTTTTGTCCAACTTGAGATTTAAAAATGTGGTATTGACTCATTTTGTAACTTCTTGAAGATTGTTGATGGCGTAGATGCAACTCTTCGAATGGGAAGCACTTCTTAAATCGTACACGAAGTCGCGTTGTTAACGGTGATGTGACGGACGCCTCTGGTTAGAGAGGCCTTTCTGATTTGGGGCCAATGGGGCTTGACTTCAAGTACCTACCTATGTAATAGATCTAGAGGCGGTGCGCCCCTTTCTTCTAGGACTTCAGAGCTATCTTGAGAAATTTGATGATCTCTCTAGATGGGATGTCCTGTTAGCCTGTTCCTGTTAAGGTGGTTCTGTTCGTTAGTTTATATCATTGGAGTAGGTGTTCGATGGCCTCCTTTGAGATAAAGTTTCCTGAGGCTGTGCCGCCTTTTGTGCAGGTGATAGTTACATGCGAAGATGCCAGTCAGTGTGCCAGTGTGCCACATCCTTGGGTCAAGCTTGTTCAGATTTAGAGCCTCCTTGGATCGACAGAGGGTCCCACACTTCTAATGTCTGACTATCTGAGAGTATAGATATATTCGAGTTTCTTCAGACTTCTATTGCTGGCGCAATGTGCTTCTTCATTTATTCAGCTTGCTTACCTGTAGACTCTCTAGGGAGAGGCATGTGTAAGTTACGCACAATGCCTGCTTCTGCTCGTACTCCACTTTCTGATTTCGATCCTTGTGTGTACCGTGCTTGGGCGTCATCATTCATCCAAGCAGGGCTGTTTGCCCTTTCTTCTCTTTTATTTTTTATTGTTTGTCGAAGTCTTAGACTGGGCTTATGACATCACTGACATTTCTCAGAATCTCTAAGTGCCCCATTTTGGGGCCGTGTAGGTCTAAACCTTGCTGTGCAGCGTAAGTCGAACAGGAATATGTAGCTGCGGCGGGCTTAGTACGATTGCCAAGCTGCCGTTGGACTGGTTATCGTCGCTTCTTTGTGTTTTGTTTCATTTGTTGATGGTCTCACCTCGTTCACATTTCGAATATGGTTGGTTTAACCTCATTGAGGATCCCAGGATTTCTCCACAAGCTGTTTTAGCTACCAATAGTAGCTTCCTGGCATGTAATGTTGACATATATAGTATAACACCCAGGAATTTCACCACTTCTTTTGCTCCTTAATTTTAAGAGTCCAAAACTTATAATCCTTTCTTCTCTTGGTGCATCGGGTAATGTTTTGTTAGGACTTATATATAGACCCTATTAAGCCTCATCAAATTGTAGGCCGCATTAGATTGACGACGACGTTTTCATGCTTTCCCCCGACTACGACTTTGCTAACATAGTCACCCATTCACTCACGTATCGTCTCACAAAGAGGAACAATTCAACCTATTTTACAACATACGTCGGATCAGGTTTCCACATTCAATATAATTCGCCCTCTCCGATGACTTAAACAACGCAGAAAACAATGTCAAACGATTTCACGTGTATTCACGTTTTACATTTACAACATACGTCGGATCAGGTTTTCACATTCAATGTAATTCGAGAAAATTTTAGGATTCCAAGCCCTCTCTGATGACTTAAAAGACACTTAAACTACGTAGAAACATGGCCAAATGATTTCACGTGTATTCACGTGTATTTGTGAATTGGTATTACACGCCTCTATAGACACGGATGAACTAGTATGTTGTTGCTTGTAATTAATGGACAAACAAGTCGACTTCCACTCACGAGAGAACAATATCACGCTCAGCACGAATGGTTGCCGTGGAAACTAGGCCCTGGCCCTTTACGGGTTGTAGCACGTGAATTCTTAAAATCGACAAACCGGAGAAAAAAATGGTCTTGTTGTGTCACGCTTGGGATTTCCTTCACGTCGAACTTTCCCAAAAATATCGAATTCCTCTCGGAAGATGAACGAGTCCTGGAGGAGTGCGGTGGGTGAACATCCAGCAAGTCGCATCGCTGAAACCTCACATTGTCACCATTGCTCATTGCTATGGCCCTGGTTTCAGTAAAGTGCTCGTCGTCTTATACCCAAACTTCGAATATTTCAATGAGTCAGGTGAATCCGTGTAATTTTCTGTGTAAATCTTGTGGCAGGGATTCCTGAAAACCTTGTTGAACATTTTAATTTGTCCGACAAACCGAACACATTTTTTTAAACAGAAATCTTGTGTCGTTTTTTTAATCGCTGGTGCTTTGGATCTCCCTTACATCTTAGAGGCATATCTCCACTGGCAACTCTACCCGAAACCTAATTGCCAATACCTTTCCGGCGTTTGTGTCATTATATTGACACCATCAAAGATGTCGGAGGTCCCTCGGATCCAAGAGGAAGTTGTAACCGAGAGTGGGACACGGGGATGTGCAAGTCCTCGACGCATGGAGATATTCCGTCAAGCAACAACCTCGAATTGAACCCGTTTAATAGTTATTAATGCGATCTTTGGCCCTGTTTGCGTTGATGGCGTCTGCGATGGCGAGCACCTAGTTAAGCGTCTTCGGATCCGACGCTTAAGATGGCTACCTTATGTAGAGCGGATGGACACCACAGCTCCGGTCCGAAGAGTTTTCGATTCCGAACCATCAGAGCAGTGGAGAAGGACCTCAATCAACTTGGTCAGCGCAACTGGAAGCAGCTGGCTGAGGCTGGAGATCGTGCCAGCTGAAGAGGCTTGTTAGTTGAAGCCCAGGCCCACCCCGGACTGTAGTGCCAAACAAACAAGAAGAAGAAGTGTTATCAATTGTTCACAGTTACAATAACTGTTTTTGCATCCTTAAAATGTGACATTTCTTAGACCAACATGGAGACGGGCCTGATGCCTACATCATGGCTTACGAGACCGTAAGATCAATTCTGGAGATAACGAAGATAACTGTGCCCAGTAGAACCGTTGATTCTGAAAGTACTTCAAAATTACTCGTGTTCACGTGCGTACATGCCACACTACATCAAATTCAAGTGAACACGCGTGGTTTCTAAGTACGCGCGAAATTAATTCGCGTGATCGCGTGATCGCGTGTACGCCCTAAATGCTCTGGATCTCGTACAGTCCTGTACATTATATTGGTCGTGAGCTAAATCGAGATTCGCGGGCACGATGTTCGCATGGACACGGGCTTCTTCAACGTCCACTGGATTTCGTAGGGGACGAGATGTTGAGAGATTTTACGAATTTTAAATCAGGCAAAACATTGCAAATTCACGTGAAATTATGTCACAGATTATTGTTTTCACGCAAATTCTTATATCACGTACTACACGTGATCACGTGCGCCCGTGAAATGCCAGGCTCTAATATAATGTCACAATTCGATCTCGCAGATTCTATGATTTCACGTACTACACGTAATCACGTGCCCACGTGAAATGCTAGGCTCTAATATGATGTCACAATTCGATCACGCAGATTCTATGATTTCACGTACTACACGTGATCACGTGCGCCCGTGAAATGTCAGGCTCTAAAATAATGTCACAATTCGATCACGCAGATTCTATGATTTCACGTACTACACGTGATCACGTGTCCCCGTGAAATGCTAGGCTCTTATATAATGTCACAATTCGATCACGCAGATTCTATGATTTCACGTACTACACGTGATCACGTGCGCCCGTGAAATGCCAGGCTCTAATATAATGTCACAATTCGATCTCGCAGATTCTATGATTTCACGTACTACACGTAATCACGTGCCCACGTGAAATGCTAGGCTCTAATATGATGTCACAATTCGATCACGCAGATTCTATGATTTCACGTACTACACGTGATCACGTGCGCCCGTGAAATGTCAGGCTCTAAAATAATGTCACAATTCGATCACGCAGATTCTATGATTTCACGTACTACACGTGATCACGTGTCCCCGTGAAATGCTAGGCTCTTATATAATGTCACAATTCGATCACGCAGATTCTATGATTTCACGTACTACACGTATTCACGTGCGCCCGAGAAATGCTAGGTTCAAATATAACTTCACAATTCAAAAGAGCAACAGCATGGCCCTTTAAATGAAACCCTCTCCAACCGCTCCAACCGTTTCTCTGAGTATGCACTGCACAAAAGCCACATCCACTTTCTCTCCACTATTGAGAGGTCCACTTTTAGTTGAATAATTTTCCCTCAGATTGCGACTTCACATCGTGGACGCATACCATTAACCGATCGCAGAGTGCCCACAAATGCATCTTAACTGAGAAATCGATACTCCTTTGACAGCAGAAACTGCCTTCCACCGTGCTGCGCAAACTACAAACAGCAGCAAACAATCGGCCTAGAAGAACCATTCTTTTAATGGACTTTCTGAATGAACCTACCCCACACGACACACACGCACACAGACACCACGAGCTCTCTTGTAGTTGCATAATCATTTCCCTTTGGCATTCGCACCAACCCCGGCGTGGGAAGGGAAATGTGGAAAAAAAAGAAAATCACAAACAAATTGAAAAAAAAAGAAACGGGAAACGTGCACAACAAAAGGTTTGCAACAATTCCGCAATCCATCCCACTCGGCACTCACACCTCACTCGCTCTTTCTCGGTCGCGATCTACGGCGGCCGCCACCCACCATCGCATCGCCCGCTGGGTACGGTCACTTTTAACTGGGTTTGCTTTCGATTGTGTGCGGCAGAAACGGCAGAAAAGGCAGCAACTCAGTTAGCGCAGCCCAGGAGGCCTTAACCCCTTTTCTGGTTTGTGTTTGTTCCAAAAGGGTAGCTTAGGATTAGACAGCGCTGAAAAATTACCATTACGTGGGGTGGTACTTGCCGTTCACCCCACATTCACCCCCTCTTCCGCGGGCCATTTGTATTCGCTGGATGGTTGCAGGGTGATTACGACCGGATTACGGCAAGTCCCACGCTTGCTGGCAAACACGAGAAAAGCTGCAATAACGTGATTATTGGATGAAGAAAGCATAAAAAAACATAAAGAAAAAGCTTTAAGCTGAGGAAGCGGTTCGACGCCCTCGTTCCAAGTTGCACTGCCATTCGCCCCGCGCTTGACGCGTTCCCTCGTGTCTATTTTCCCATTCTCTGGCTTTGTGGGTCTCGTAGGGGTTGCCAATGGGGGGTGGCGGTTTCAAGAGCCTTTAGACACATGTGCATTAAACTTCAAAATGAATAGTGCAGGCGTGCGACTGTCTATGTGTGGATGGGTGTGAGAGTGTGTGAGTGTGTGCGCCGGTGTCACTATAGAGGCCATTGCACATGCGAATTGTTCAAGTGTACGTTTGCAGTTGCAGGAAGAGAGAGCAAAAACGAACAAAAAAGAACTCAGTTTTTGCATGCCCTCTAGATGGCACTCGAGGTGGGTGGGTGGGTGGATGATAGGCCGGTTGTTGAAGAGGCGCGCAGTCGAATGGCGAAGGGGTTGCATAGGCATTAAAAACAAAATACACTCACAGTCTCTCGCTCTCTCTCACTCTGTCTCTCTCTCTCTCTGTCGGTCCCCTTATCCGGGGGCTCTGGGAACTCACAATGGGGCACTCATGGCAATGGCGATGGCGTTGGCTCCATAGTGCCGACGTAGTCGTGCTGTAGTTGTTGTTGATGGCGTGTCGGAGCTTTTTCTGGTGGTGGTGCTGCTGCTTGTGGTGGGACGTTGTACAATGCACTTTAGTGCAATAAACTGCTGCATTGACCTAGTTTAACATTGAGGGTCGCAATCAATTCATGCGATAGGCAGGAAGGGTGTGTTCGCCATCGTCAGCCTATGTGTGCTCATGTTGGTAGATGTGGCTCTGGCGGATGATGGTGGATGTCATTTCCATGAGCAAAAAATTCAAAAGATGTGGGAAAAAAAAACCTAACTTCGCAGTGAAAATAGAGTTGATGAGCAGCACGTTCGTTGTGTGCCATCCACATTCACAATCGTTACTTCCGTTCCGACCTCACCCTCGAAAACGGTTTTTGTTGTATGTCGTCTGCTTGCATGAAAATGACTTGACATTAAGGATGGGATATGCTCTTTCCATGTGGCATACTCTAGGGACTGCAATCATACGCATTTGAGGTTCATGGGGGCGGAGGGAAAGTGTGTTTGTGAAATTGGAGTGAGCGACACGCTTTTAGTTTGAAATTATTCCTCACTTTGGCAACTCTTACGCGAGCGCACTTGAGGCGACGTCAATAATTGCAACACCTCGCGAATGCATTAAACGGCGTAATGACGAGACGTTCCTCTTGTGTGTGTACGCAGTTCGCAATTGAATTCAGGCAGCTTCTAGTGTCTTGGTCTAGAAATTAAATCGAGCTGAAGGAAATTGTTTTGGGCATTATGGAAATAATTGAACTGACTCCGAGTGACAGGGAATGGTGACGTATCGACAATTTCCCGTGCGCACGCGGACAGAGTACGTGCCCATGACTTAATCTGAACAATTTCCTACCACATCTGAAATTCTTTTAAAAATGCCTTGTTTTTGCCACTGAACTCGATTTAACAACGGAACCAATTTCATTGCAATCGAAGGCGCCCATTTCCAGGGGACCTCGTATGTGAGTGGCAATCTGAAGCTCTAGTGTTTATTTCCTTGCATGTTGTCTTCGAACACATTTTTTTTTCTCCGCGTCAACTTCTAAATCGTTTCCATATTCGCATCCTAGCGTCGCTTAGAGGTTCACAAGTCGGGACAATTGGGAGATTTTTCTAACATTAGCCTTCCAGCAGCATACCCTGCAGATGTGACCACCGGAGGATCCACTGCCAATCTTCGAGGATTGATCGAAGATGGACACAGGTTGGGCTGCCGGTGCGCCGCGACCTCAAAAAAGGGTCACATTGCGACTAAAGGCGCATAGCGGCAACCTTGCATCAACAAGAAGTCGGATCGAATGCCTCAATGGCCAACTGAAGCCTAAATTTCGATCACGCTTGGACCAAGGAGCGATCTAGAGTGGAGCTAGAAGAAGACGAGAGAACGTTATTATTGCCATTGTCGTGTTGCTCAACAAAGCCAAATTATACAGCTCCATCGAGTCTTCCGACGCGACGAGACAGCATCAACGAACTTGCAGAAGCAACTGGAGCATTCCGAAGTTCCATAAACCCTTACACTCAATAAATTTTGTTTTAATATGCATGGGAACACATTTCAATTTGAAATGAAGCACATAATTTTATTAACTGTGATTTTAGGGTGCGCTTGATTGAAAACCTATTGACTATATCTGACAAACAGTTAAATCATGCTTTTAAGTTCCTCTGTGACGACGCTTCAAGTATCCATAACAGTGGATGTTGATATGTCAGAGTCGGCATTTGCTGCTTCCCCTGCGTTGGAACTACCAGCGGTCAAGGTTCGTACCCTCATGGCTCCGTCCTTGGTAGCTGAAGTTGTGGGCCGATCAGAAGATGTGTTGGCCGAAGGTGTATTGGCCGTCGGATGCCCAATGGCTTCGCGACTGATCGTTTCTGTCTGCTCAGCAGCAGGAGCAGAATTTTGTGTGCTAAGTCCAACACCATACAATTTTGGTTCCCACGGGTATTCAGGAGAGGAAGGTCGCCCTGGGCAGAGCCGGGATATACCCACGGAGGGCTAGATTGAAACCGAAGGTCACCAGGTATTCGGAGTTCGAATACTAATGACTAAGCACTCTCTTATGCATCCCTTGGCGTATGCTGTTCCTCCATTCGATTAGAGATTATTTTTCTTACTTTGGCCGGATGCGTATAGACAACATCTCAGGTAGACACAAAAGAACCAATCTATAATAAGTCTTCTTGAAATGGCTACTCAAGAGGGATCGTCCTTATGACTTGGACCTATGAGTCCAGACCTGACTCCCAGTGGTTGGGCCCCGGTGGTCACAGACTTACTGCCTCCACGGGAGTGAGTCTTCTTGAACTGGTTTCTCGATAGGGATCAAACCTGACCACGGAATGTAGTGGATAATTGTGTGCCAATAGAGTTAAAATCTGGTTTCGGGCATATGCGCACCACGGCTAGCTCTAATGAAGCACAATAAACAGTGAAGTCCAATTTTCGGCAACTTTATCGGCGAATGTTGACCTTAAAATTGTCAAACGCCATAGATTTATCCACATAGACTAGTGACTTCATAAACTCCCAAAGAAAGTTCGGTACAGCCTCGCTAGTTGTGGTGTCGTCGTTTTTTCCCTGCAACTTTGAATGATCGGGGTTCACAAACTGAATCCAAAGCAACAGGTTACTTGGGAACTTTCAAGCAGGACTTAGAAACGGCTACTCGACCATCGACTGCATCTTTGTCCGGCAAAGTATAGCGAACAAAAAAGATGTACGTGTTTTTGGCCGACTTCAAAGCTGCATTCGATACGATTGACCGTGAAGCTCTGTTTTTCAAATTGCATAGGAAGTGTCCTGGAAAACATATGCTGTGAGCTGTTTGGAACGGGACAGAAATTTCAACTAAACTGGCTTCAAAACAGGGATGCCCCCAAAGTCCAAACTTATTTGCGTTATTTATCAGCGATCTTATTGAGTTTTGTCGTCCGGAGTCACCATCAAAGCACTCATGCTTGCAGATGACATGGTGTCGTTTTCTTGCTCGCCTCATACGCTCCAACTAATGATCAACCGTCTTGATAAATGCCGCCAATTGTGGAATTTGGGAGTGAACTTGAAAAAATCAAAGGTGATGATGATTTTTCGGAATGTTTCCGGGTCTAATGGGAGAGATAAAAGATGGAAGTTTAATGGTGAATCCTGCCAGTGTCTGGGAGTGGGGAACCCATCTAAAGGATAGGCTTATGAAGGCAGAAAATACTCATCATCATCATCATCATCATCTTCTGTCCCGCATGGTCCACTTAAGGGGTCGCTGGGGTAAACCACGCACGAGAGATCTCCAGGCAACTCGATCATCAGCCATCGACTCGAACTCGTCATGAGTTACGCCCAAGGGAGTTTTTGGTCCTGGTCCAACCATCTCGTTCTAGGTCTGCCAAGGGGTCGCCTAGTCGCGTTGAAACAAATGCTTTTCAAACACATTCATAAAGCGTAGCGTTAAGTAAAAGGTTTGTGTCTCATAATGTTGTATGCAGCTCAAGCCACACTCAAAGCTGTTAGAAGCTGTTGAGACAGGAATAAGGCTTAACGAGATGGCCAAGTATTTCAGCATCCAACTCATGTGGTTGCCGGGACACAGTGACATTCCAGGGAAGTGCGAAGCCTAGAAAGGGCACAAATTCTGCATTATCTCTTTCCGGGCGGAGATCCACCCTCTATGCCCATCGCTACTATAAAACATGTGCTAAAGTTTAAAACACTCGCTCAAACAAACCGTAGATGGACATCAGCCACATTACGAAACAAATCTGGCCTATGATCGATCCGAAATGATCGCGTTCCTTGATCCGATTAAGCAGGCCAAATGTCATACCATTCATTGGCGTTCTAACAGGGCATTGTGCCATCGGAACTCACGCCTCTCGACTGGCCCTTCCTTCTAATGATGTCTGCAGCTGGTGTACAACCAATTAAACGAGAACTTCGAAGTAAACAATTTGTTATTAGAAGAACAATCAGGGTTCAGAAAAGCGTATTCCTGTGAAAGTGCTCTTAACCTAGTCATTCCGACTACCCTCTCACTGTAGCGTCTTTTTGGCAGAGACTATAAAAAGCATTAAGGAAGCTCTGTCATGGCTAAAAAGCAATGTAATGTTAGGTACAGATATTGTCATCTCTTCGGATAGCCAGGGTGCAGTCGCATTTAACTCCAAGACGTACCTTAACGAGATGGCCAAGTATTTTAGCATCCAACTCATGTGGTTGCCGGGACACAGTGATATCCCAGAGAATAGCAAAGCGGACGAACGCGCTAGAAAGGGCACCACCTCAACAGTCTTTCCGGGCGTCCTGCCTATCGCTACTACAAAACATCTACTGAAGCTTGAAACGCTTACTCAAACCGAACGTAGATGGTCTTCCGGCACTGGATGCCTCACAACAAATCAATTATGGCCTACCATCGAGCCAAAACGCTGACAGGGCCTGATCAGAACGAATCTCAAAACTATCATCGGCGTTATAACCGGGCTTTGTGACGGCATTATAACCGGGCATCCCTTATAACGACTTCTGAAGAAGTTGTAGGGATGAAGAGGAAGAAGAAACCACTTTGCAATTGCAATGACCTCTCCTCTTGCTGACTCTTTAAAGACGCCACATATTTCTACGACTTGGCAGATCTAAGCAGTATTGCCATCATTCAGCTTCCATCGCTGGACGAGCGCCAAATGATTCGCAGATTGGGATCTTGTGGTAACACAACGGGCCTATTATTGGCCCAAGTGTGGCTACCCTTAAGGTAGTCAACCACTCTACCCTAACCTAACCTAGGTCCAGCTGCTCGTCCTAGAGTTAAAGAGACCCTAGACTTAAATTGTCAAATATTTCACACTCCCCAACTCGAACACTCCATAAATGGAACACAGTGCTTGTTCCCGTGACTGTAGTCTCACGGTGGGCGATCACAGGATCGTGGAGGCACAGATGGACAATTTTGTCGAACGCAGGATAAATTTGGCCTTCTAGTTTGCACAATCTACACGCGTCGTTCGGGCGTTAATCTATTCATCGTGGCAATACGCACTAATCAGAAATCAACGTCCAACTGCCAACTGGACAATCCGTTGAAACAGCGTTGCCAGCTTAAAAACTAAACCTCTAAAAAACACCCTGTACCTACCTGTACCATTTCGAATACGAACGCCTGTTTTGAGCTATTGGAAACAGCGTGGCCTTGGTTAGGAAGGCACGGGGAATTTATGAGCCACCATCTTATATCCGACCTGTCCACTGAGTTTTTAAATGCAGACGCAATTCGAGTTTACAATAACGCCCAGTAGCATGTGTAATTCCTCGCAACTGAAACCGACATTTTTGCTCAACATCAGCCATAGAGCCCTCGCAGTTGAACGAACGCCCAGACTAAGCGATAGACTTCTGAAAATAATAATAATGGACCGAGAGTAGAACCTTGGGGTACACCATTTCGAACACGGACACCGTGGTTTGAATGTTTTGCGAGTCTTTGCAAAGTTAAGCCGCTTGAAAGTTAAGGAAAAGTCTCCATGGGTGTCTGTAAAAGTCTTGTCTTGACGGAGTTAAGGATGCAAGTAGTCCGACAAGGTTTTGCATCTGTGGTAACTATTGCACAAGACCCCATTGTCCCTCAGCTCGACATGTTTCCTTGACTGACTTCTGTTGCTGAGTCTCGTTATTTTCATGGCCTCGACAGTGGTCAGCTCTACACATAAGTGTGCCCAGTAGGAAAATGTGCTTTGTTTCTTAGAAGCGTCGTCTCCCTGCACATTGCATGATAAATCTATTCTCTCTCCCCACTGGCGCTGGCATCGAGATGTGTCAGAATCTTTGGAACGTCGTGGACACAATACCGTGCCTGACTGCCAAGAATAAGGAATATGTCCTCGCTCGCATGCACGGATGACCAAGCAAGGCTGTCCCAAAAAAGCTCAAAATCCACTTATCCTCGTGATGGTCCTCAGAACCATGTGACACAGGTCTCCCTATCGTATAACCCCACCCGCCATGAGGTGCGTTTCAGTCTCATTCGGTCAAGCAGTTGGCACCAATCCAGGGTGCGGATGCCCGGTTCTCAACACCGCCTGATGACGAACCAAACAGCCTCCCATCGCCCACCAAACTAAGCAACCCACTTTGACCCCACACTCTCGGCAGGAGCATCGCGAACCACGATTACTGCGCCCTTTCAGCAGTCTCTCGTCGTCTTTCGATCTGCTTCTCCATTAGTGTTGTTTCCCCTCTCTCTATCTATCTCTCTCGCTCCCTCAAAGAACACACAAACTGTCACACTCTGCCTGACGACGACGGTGATGATGGTGGTGTTACCGCCGCCTATGTGCATTGAATTTAGCTCAAGTGCAAGTGCAATTGTGAACAGATACCGCCGACAAATGGGGTGGGGAGAGGGGACAAGGACTCAATCTGGTGCACATGCACACGACCTCATTGGGGTGAGGTCGACGGCAAGCGGTGCCGACAGCCGGGTGGTTGGGGATGGGCATGGAGATGCAATGAGAGCATTACATTTACTTTGAGATTTATTTCCGTATACGAATCGTTGACCTGAAATCCTTGACAAATGACCTCATTCCTAGGACGTTCCAATTTCAAAACAGAACTGAGCATGACCTTCTCTTTCTCTCTTTGCCCTCGTTTCAGGCTTGGTCAAGCAGCTGGATCTGGAGAGTTCATAATGTGACCGCAAAAGCGCGCACATCTGGAGAACACATAAGAAACACCCAACAGAAGCAACAACAACAGCAACAACAAGAAAAAAAAAAACACAAACTCGTAAAACACGATATCCGACAAAGAGAGGTCCTCCTTGGAGAGCGTGAGTCTCTGGAAGAGAAGGTGGCAGCATTCGCATTCAGTAGCTCGATTTAAATGAATCTGTCATCCATGATGTACCGACTCAATGTCCAGCATCCGACACAATCACAGCCTCAGCAGCCGCCACAGCATCAGCATCAGCAGCAAGCTCAAACGCATTCGCATTCGCATCCGCATCCGCTCTCGCATTCGCATTCGCATTCGTCGTCATCGTCGTCGTCGCAACAGCTCTCACCTGCCAATAGTCACCAGCATCTAATCATTCAGCAAGCGGGCGGTCAGCACCTCCTCAGCGGGGACAGTGGGGGTGGTGGCGGCGGGGGCGTGGCGGGCGGTGGTGCTGCGGGCGGCATCAACGGCAACGGTGGCCTCAATGCGAACGGTGAAGATTTGAAAATTCTCACTGCCATCAAATCGGAACCGATGCATGATGTTGTCCTGCCAGCAGTCCCCCCCGGCGGGGGACCATCAGGCATCAGTGTCGTCAGCCTTGGCGGCGGAGCGGTGGGCGTCGCCGGAAACGGTAGTGTGGTCCTCAGCACTGGCGGCGCCCTCAACAACGGTTCATCGAGCAGCGCCGCGGCCTCAACAAGTGCAAATTCAACAAACGGTCATTTGGTCTTCGTGCCAACGAAGAGAGTACGACTCGATGGGTGAGTACTGTTTTGCGTACAATCGATGCAAGTGTGCACTGCGTCTGTTTATTTTGTCTGCTTGCAGCCCTGACGACTGGATCTCGTCGCCCAGTCCCAGCAGTGTACCCAGTTCGGCTCCACCCCTGAGCCCATCGCCAGGCTCGCAAAGTCATAATTATAATACAAATATGTCAAACGGATATGCATCACCAATGTCAACCGGAAGCTACGATCCGTACAGTCCAAATGGAAAAATGGGTGAGTTTACTTGAAAATCGTTTCGTTTGCCATTTTTTGTCGTCTTTTCTCGTGAGACCACTTTCTGCACTCCATTCGAGAGCTGTCCTGCCCAAGACAAGATCCAATTCAGAGTAAATCGAGGAAAATCAAGCAACGTTGTGTACACATGTCCAAAGCTCATTACAGCACGATAGTGGTTTGACCGCTTTTCGGAACGTGATTCCTTCTCCAGTCGCAGCGAATCGCCTTCAACGAGGCACACCAAACCACAGCGTCTGCCATCTCCTTGACGCCTACTCAGTCTGAGTGTCGCCATGTTCATCACAGCACCTACTTCTGTGGATTCCAACGAAATCCGAAGCATTTCAAGATCCCAGGCATCCCCTTCAAGACCACTGTTGGCTTAGATGTCAACGCAAGAGGTTCTTTGCCGTTGTTCGTTCATGAAATCACATTTTGAAGTGCGCTCCAACGTCTGAGTGGATGTCTGGTGATTTGCTTTTCCATCTTGGATCGTAGACCGCCCATTTATTGCAGCAACCCCTAGCGTCCTGGCGTTTGTTCCTCTTCTTTTTCATTTTGCTCATGGCCTTGTGATGAGAGGTTTTGTTCGATAAAGGCGAAAACGCAAGTCTGGCGGCTGAAGATGTGAACCATGTTTTGTGGTCCTAATGCGGTAACAGAAAATCATGCAAAGCTTGGTCCCTTCGATTCCGTCTCGGTAATGTCAAAGATTAACCAAGCTCTGGAAGGCCAGTTGACGGAAGTTTCGATAAAATCTAGGAAATCGTCGGACTGACCATCCATTTAAGCACCATTGCCTACAAAATCGCATTTTGGCAGGTAAACAAGACTTGATAGAAAAAGAAGCTCGACGTGTGACTACCACACGAGTTAACGCCAAAAAACGTCACGTATCAAACTTCCATCGGCGAATCATTGCTGATTCGCAACACCATCGACCAAGTTTTAAAGTGGATGGTGACGGGAAAGTAGATCACCTACGACAACGTAACGAATCGCGGTGATTCCGCCCAAACTATGGTTAGTCTGGATTGACGGCCGGGAAGGTCTTTACCATAAGCTGTCCTCGTACGAAAAACTCTTAACTCGGCCGTGTAGCAAACAATTGAACCGTCTGAAGGAAGTAATCGCTTTGAAGCGACCACGACAGGCCACACACATCGATAGAGACTCGTCAGAAGCTTCGGGAGCTTAGTTGCGAGGTCCTTATGCATCCACCAGCCACATAGTCTGGACCTAGCACCCGGCCGTGTAGTCAACAATTGAACCGTCTGAAGGTAGTAATCGCTTTGAAGCGACCACGACAGGCCACACACATCGATAGAGACTCGTCAGAAGCTTCGGGAGCTTAGTTGCGAGGTCCTTATGCATCCACCAGCCACATAGTCTGGACCTAGCACCCGGTCCATGGCGAACGATTTTGCCGGCTGGCTCGAGAGAGGCTTGGGAAATACGACTCTCAGTTTCTCGCCAGTATTGACGAGGGCTTATCCGAGAGATTGATAACAACAAAACGGCGCATATTTGACCTAAATACTCTGAAGCCTTAAATATCGTGCAAAAAGAATGGATTTATTTTTAATAACAATACAGCCCGTAGAGGGCCACGGCCTAGCTTCTCAGCAACCAATCGTGCGTGCTATTGTTCTCTCACGAGTGGAAAGGAACCTACAGTTTTATGCCGACTCCGATCAAGCTTGTGAAGCTTTTTGTAGAACAGTTTTACTCCTTGAGCATTGTCGGTGACCCGAAAGAGGTGGGGCCGTGAGCATAATTTTTCTTGCACCAGGAATCGAACCTAGGCAACTTGGTCTAACCTAGGCACAGTCGAGGCACTAACCCACAGTCGCCAGATTTCTTTTCACGACACCTTGTATGCTCACTGATTAAGGCGACCATGGCGTGACTCAAAAGGATGTCGTTCTGATCCCAAAACGCGACAAAGACTAGTCCATTCCGACAAATCTCCGGTCGTTCTCATCCCAAAAACGCGACAAAGACTAGTCCATTCCGACAAATCTCCGGGCGATCAGACTTCTTCCTTCGTCACTCGATGTTTGATACAATGGATTGATGAAAATAAAATCATCCCGGCCAATTAGTTCGGATTCAGGGCTAGGCCGCGTCAAAGCTGGTTGCCGTCATTCGATGGAACAACAACATCAGTGCACGGTTGACTGTCTGATTGACTTACTGGGAAAAGGCATTCGACACTGTTTAGTTGGCGGGCCTCTTCCTCAAGCTGGTCAGTCTCGGAATAAGTAAACCCTTGCTGGACATGATCTACGACGAAAGTTTATCGTGAAAAAATGGCGACGTGACTTCTGCCACGGTCTTAGGCATCAAAAATGTCTGCAACAGGGGGCGGTTGGTTCCCCAATCTTGTTTTCAATATTCACTGCCGGTCTTGTAGGTTGCATGGCGCACTTAGTAGCCTACGCCGACGATCTAGTAGAGTACAGAACAGGCCCGAATAAGTATCTTGTGGTAGCGTGACTTCGATAAAATTCAGCGAACTTCCCTAAGTGTGAAACTACCCTTTTCAGGACCCCGGTGTACATGACTTAGCTGGGTATGCGCCAAAACTGCCGCAAGTTCGGCTTAGTTGATCCGCAGGGACGACTGTTGCCTGGTGAAAGGCTTTAGCAGGATACCTCGGCATTTGACAAGCATATGAAAGCCAGAATGGCCTGCTGCAAGAAGGTTGGTTTTCGAGCAGCCAACTTGATACCAGGGTGAAGGTAAGGGGCCCTCATACGGCCAATTATGGCGTACAATTGTGGTTCAATGTAAGTCCTTCACAGATGAAGGTCTCGGTGAGTTCGTTACCGACTTTGATGGAGCATCTCCATCGTCATCCTGCACAACCTGAAGAGGTTGGCAGGGATGTCAAAACTAGACATAACGTTGTATTGCTCGTCTCTATGCACGCTGCCATATGCGGCCTTGAAGTCGACGAATAGGTGGTGGGTGTGTTTTGCGGATGAAACTTGTTTCATTTAAAATAGTCGCCGAAGTCGTTACGTGGCCTCTGGACTCGCCTCGGCTTGGAAAAAGGGTCAAATTGCGACTAAATTCGCATGAAAACATCTCTCTTCAGTCAGCTAGAGTTCACGATATGACCTTACGTGGTTTTCAGTTCTGTCATTAAGGCTCATGTCTGAAGCCCCCAAACCCAACAATTGCGGTATTTTTGTCGTGGATTGATTTCCCCGCCGAGCAAACAACTCTGTCTGGATTCAGTCAAAGTCTTATCCACATTCCACGTCCTCCCTGTGCACTCACCGCTGTTTGCCTCTCCCCTCCCCGCTGTCTGTCGATTCGTATTAGATGTGACAGATTGGAAAATGCTAAATGTCACTCCAAATGTGTATCCGTTCTGCTCGCATGAATGTAAGTCACTGATGCGGATTGCGAATTCCAGTCCAGTTGGAAAGGAAGAAAAGTGTCAATTGTGGTTTGTGTGCGATGTCATCGCCGCCAGGGGACCCGGACAGAATTGCAATCTACGTGAAACGGATTAACTGTGCGACAAGTCTGCCCCATTCCGGGAAGCAGAGTGAATGTGACGTGTGCCCACGACTGTGGTGCGATTCGATTTGAAGGCATTTCAAGCAAGGCACGTCCTATCATTTGACTGACGTTGGTTTGTGATTTGAAGTAGGCCGGAGTAGAAGTAGGCCACACAATTAAGCTGATCGTCACCAGAGACCAGAGAGGGTCTCAGAAATTGGTATTTTGTTAATTTTCGGGTTTTTTGGGTTGATTTGATGAATCGCCAGCTTTTCTTGGGAATAACGAGGCGGTGTTTTTGGCTTTTCTCTGAGGCCGTGTCCTGAGATGTGCAATGAAGAAAAATACGTTCTCTGAATTTTCTTCCACGTTTGGACATTGCGCTCTCAATGGTCACTCCTCTGCAGCCACCAGCTCAGCTACACAAAACTGATCGACGCTCTGGACAGTCAAACAGTCGAACTACTTGTGCAAGTCTCGAAGTAAACGGACGATCTTGTCATGAATTCGCAAAAGTCTCCTTCAAAGAATAACACCGAAAAGATCTGCGGTTTTCCATGATCTGCGGAGTGATGAGGAATAGGCGGCACGGATGTTGGCACTAGTTAAACTCACGCTGTCACAGCTTCAATATGTTTCAACATTCGAGTCCAGAATCTACAAGAAATTGCCAACGATCTTCTTCGACTAATAACTAACATTGACTGGCCGCAGATCAACCAGTTGAAATTGGATGATCCTCAGCTCTACACTTCAGTCGCATTGTAGATATTCTCGTGGATCGGGACAGCCAAAGGTCCAGCACAAACATCATACCATAATCAGGACTCGATTGCGCTCTCTTCGGGGAAGTCATCTACACAAGGCCAGAACCTAAGCCCATAACTAGAACCATCAGAATCTCTATCCGTAGCTAAAGTCGAGAGCATACACAAGACTCATGCGTTTTAACCCTTATTTCCCAGAGGTGTTAATTTGGCTTGGTTTTACAATGAAACCACTTCGAATAAAGAATTTGTGTGGATTGTCTGCAAAACCACTAGGAAGCAAAGGGTTAAGTGTTCGATTTTGGGCCTGTTGCTGGTGACGAAATGAAGCTTTTTTCTTATGTCGAGGTGAAGAGTCTGCTGCTTTTCACTCGGATGATGATACTCTCGTCCTTTCCGACGTGTCGTAACAGGTACGTGCGTCAACTGAGGGTTCGGTGTTCAATCTCTGACACGAGCAATATTCACGGATCCACCATATACTGGTCTCCTTAAGAGAAATTCCGTCGCAGAAAAATGCAGACTCCACAAAGAGGCTGAAGAGACGATGAAACGCGTTCTATTCGGCTGTCCAAGCCCGCTTGGATTAGACAAAATTAGACATCTTCTAAAAGATGGGACCTAAAGATGAGACAAAGAAATATGCTTCTTAAGTTGCCCACACACAGCTCCCTTGTGCGCGCACATTGGTGGGTACAAGTAAAACCGCCCCCATTATTCTCTTAGTCTTGTCACATGCGACTGTGACAAATTTGTACTGTCTCAGTCACTTTGTGTGGCATTTAAGTGACTAATTGAAGAGGAATTTGTCACAGTGACTTGTGGTGTCTTTTCCGTACCACAAGTCACACAATTTCAGCAGCACACCCCATTTCGCGATAGAGTGACACTAAAGATGAAAACATTTTCATTTTACTCACACATTTCATTCACAGACTCGACCACACACAGGCACACTTTAGCACACAAGTGCACGCAAAAGTGTGCTGTGTATAGACCGCTTTTGAAATCCCCGATGTCGGAGAGCTTGAGATGAGCAACACACTTCGTTGTTTTATTCAGTTCTGTTGCGTTCGTCGACTAACCATATCGGTTTCTCAGTCGTAGTTGTGCCACACATGACTGATCCTGTGCTTCTCTCTCTCTGTTACTGGTGGAGATACATTTATTCATTCGACTAAAGAACACTCTTTGTAGTAGTAGGTCATGTTATGCCTTCTAGCAACACGCTGCGTACTCCGACATCGTCCTGAACTCACTGATAGGCCAACAGAGACCTTTCTGGATTAATGATGTGAGGTGTCCCCTTTCAAATTATGGCCGCATTTATCAGTACCGCACGAAGCAGGCCAAGAAACTCTTGGCTCAACAAAACCGAAAGAGATGTGAGGCATGTATCAGATGAGCAAGTACAACCTCCGTATCCTAACAGGCTTCCTAACTGGGCACTGTAGACTCAGGGAGCACCTACGGCCACTAGTAGTATCGGAAAAGGCTTCCGAACAGAGCGCTGTAGACGCAGGGACGACCTTTAGAAACTATGAGTGTCAGAAGAAGGTCTCCGTATCCAGGCTTCCTAACAGAGCGCTGTAGACTCAGGGAGCACCTACGGCCACTAGGAGTATCAGAAAGGGTCTCCATATCCAGGGTCTACCCGTATCTAGGCTTCCAAACAGAGCACAGTAGACGCATGGAGCACCTACGGGCACTAGGAGTGTCAGAAGAAGGTCTCCGTATCCAGGCTTCCTAACAGAGCACTGTAGACGCAGGGAGCACCTACGGCCACTAGGAGTATCAGAAAAGGTCTCCGTATCCAGGGTCTACCCCTATCCAGGCTTTCTAACAGAGCACTGTAAACGCAGGGAGCACCTACGGGCACTAGGAGTGTCAGAAGAAGGTCTCCGTATCCAGGCTTCCTAACAGAGCGCTGTAGACTCAGGGAGCACCTACGGCCACTAAGAGTATCAGAAAAGGTCTCCGTATCCATTGTATATCCGTATCCGGGCCTTCTAACAGACCTAGGAGAGTCAGAAGAAGGTCTCTGCAGATTCTAGTGAAATTCCAGAACATATACTAGCCCACAAAAGACAAAGATATCTGGGCAAGCACCTTATATCAGAGGAAGAATTGAAGTCACTGGAACCAGCACTCAGTCTCTAATTCAACACTCACTAGAGGGCGTTGAAGAACCTCTATCATAGGTGGCGCCTCACATAAGATTCAGATAATACCACTGAATCACAGATGCGGTTGACAACACTTCTTTAAAATGCAGCAGAATTATCGGCATTGGCATTCTGAATAGTTCGACATAGGATAACGTAACCTAATTTGTAATCCATCCTTTATTTAATATACAAGCGCTTCTAGTATTTGTGCGAACATTATTAAACACATTTGACAAAAAATGAAATATAGAGGCGCTCTATTCGTATGTTTGACATTTAATGCCATAAAAGTATGGTCACGCACCAACTTTTGACACAGAAAAATAAAATGAGCAGCGTTTTAATGAGCATCATTGCTGAGCTGAGTACTAGGTTCTCAATAAAACACGCCTATAATTATAGGGATTATTTTAGTAAACTAGTAGTTATGTACTCCTTTCGACAGCAAAATACGCCCCTCTAGACCTTTCAACTCCTACTCCTGAAACGTCAGCTCTGAGCCTGAGTCCTCTTCCTGAATTCACCCGCTTTGCCCGCCTCACCAGGAATGTTCATCCATTTTACCCTTAAGCTCACTTTCGGACGCACAGTTTAGAGTCTAGTGACTCCTGCCCAATATTTCCCACACACAGCCACTTAAAACAAACGGATACAGACACATATCCTCTGCATTTCTCCCTCTATACCTACGGCACGTGCCGTGTCTTGACCCCGGACACATAAGGACACTTGTGCATGCAAATTATAAAAAAGTTAAGCGTCACTGCCATCACGTCATCAAAAAATTAACGATTTTTTCTCCAGCGACTCTGGGCACACATCGTCATTCATTTGAACGGGCAGGACTCAATTCAATTGCGGCTAGAGTCACGATGACAAAATTCCGAATCCCTACCTGTGCGCTGCGGCCAGCACTTGCAATCGCCCTGACAACACGTTTCACTCCCATCTACTGCTAGGGGAATACATCTCCATCTAGCGATGAATAGACTCGTTTTCACGTGGAATGCGAAACACAACAAAACAAAAAGCTTCAAATCCAGTTCCACAATTTTACAGCAGATGTCGTTTGCTTTATTTTTTGTTTTGCTTCTGTGTTTTTGTTTGACCGAGGGAAAGCTTTTACTTCGTGAGAAATGACTTGGGGGAATCAACGCGATGCACTTTGAAAATGTTCTTGAGAACCATTCACGATTGGAGCGACTAGACGGGTGTTGTTTCAGTCTTAAGTCTGTCCTACACAGCACTTGCGCGCACCGCACTTCGCTGTCACGTTCAGTTACTGTGGGAGCTAACATTTTTGCGTGTCTTAAAGGTTTCATATTATGCACTCTTTATCTTAATCCTTTTTGGATTCTATGTAGTCACTTACCCTCCTGTCGGATAGAGATGAGATCATTGTCCAGATAAGAAACTTAAATAAAACAACAAAGGAGCGGGGGTTTACAATTGTTGCTGCCCTTATTTGGAAGCTATGTTCATGTAGATTAATTAAGTTCTTCAAGCGGTCGGTATCATTTTGAATGACTTCGTTACATATGTGCGGCGTAAATCTGGCAGTAGTGCCCAAAGTTGTCCTCCAGCTCGGTCAAAGAGGTTTGCTTGTTAGTGTGATGGAGACCCAGTCGAGTAGTGCCAAATCGCATGATAGCGATGGACGATGGATGAACGCTCGCCATGAGATGGCACAATCTCCATATTTTTCCTTCACACCTTTGTCGCATGTGTCGTTGGAACCACACCTCGTTGTTGAGCCTCTCTGTCAACGAAAAGTCGGTAACCATCGCTCAATACCTGAGACCATTGAACCTAACGGTGTCTCCTTCCTCATTTCGAAAGAAATAAGGTGCCCTGATGCTACCATGTCATAAATCATAGCAAGCGCTCAATGATGATGCTTGGTAGATCACTTGTGGATTCTTGTTTGCTTGTTGGCGTAGTCGCTGTAAATACTAAAAATGTGTCTAGTCCAGAAGGCTGCCAAAATTCGGATCCCCGGCTTGAAATGTTAATCGATTTTAAAGGTATTTAGTTATTTTTAAGAAATAAATTTCACTTGAATGTTCTGGCCCCAAAAAGCAAACACACGTCGTTGTCTACGGTCGTCCGGCTTCAATTCTGGATTTTATTTTCATATCGCACCTCTCTGGTCTGGTGGCTAAGTTCCAAAATAGTGTATTCAGGCTCAAAACTGAAACTTGCTCGCGCACTGAAGCCATGATGACAACCGATCTCACGACGAAATTAACGTTACACCTGAGGCGGAATTTTGACGATATTTTTGTTTCTGATTTTTGAACGTTCAGAACCAGAAATGAAGTATGATAGAGATACCCAACTTCACAGCTGATTGACCCCTAGTCCATCGAAGAATTTCACGAATAATCATGAAAATGTTGACGGTTATTCATGGATTTTTGACAGTTGTTCACGAAATAAATGTAAATGCCGTTCTCTTCTTGGTCAATTTGGCTTTAATAAACAATATAAAAAATGGTTGTCAAACATTTTAAGGGGCAAGAGAGGTAGAAGTTGGCCATCTCCATCATACTTCATTTCTGTTTGGAACGTTGAAATGACAGGCCTTATTCAAAATGTTGACATTCGTAACTTTGACAGGTGCTGAAACAAAACAATCGGAATATCATGTTCCCATTGAGACTGTTAATTTTAAGTACCTAGCCTAAGTAATTTTGATATTTCGTTCACCCACGAGGCTATGTACCCCCAAAACGCTTTGACCACTAGCCTTCTGCATCATTTTCCATCTTTCGGATCTTTGAATTATCCGGATTTTATGATTTTATCCTCTTTTGAGCGGACTAGTATCAGAACAGGTTGAGGGGTTGCCAGCTCCCTATTTGATTTTGTTAAGATTCCCCAACGTCCGGATATCCGGATAACCCAACATCCGGATTTTGTAAGAGATACCTTTTGAACCACGAAGTTCACCCGGGCTTTAATTAGACTTGAAAATACGATAGACAAGCACATGCCATATGAAAAATTTCTTTCCGTGTACCAAAAAGCTTATGAAAGCTTTCCATCATTCTCTTCAAGTTCAATTTTCTCTTCCAACCCCATGACATACTGTCTTCCTTTCAGTGACTGGCGGCTGTCTCCCTCCCTCTCTCGGGTTCTCCTTGCATCAACTGCATGCGACACTGTCGTACTGATACCGCGTTAATTTAAAAGAGACACAAACTCGCTTTACCTTGATGTGCGTGTGTGAGTTGGATTGGTGTGGAACCGTCAAAGAATCTGCCAAAAAGCCGGTCAGACCGAACCCATACCCACGAAGCAATTCATCCGCACCTTGAGTCATGTGCTTTGCCGCTGTTCATGTATGGCTGGCCATACAGCTGGGCGAGTGGGGGTGTTGGTGTGTGCGGCTGTTTGATTGCCTGCACGAGTGTACGTATTTTATGGCCGATCACAGATGGATAGGTGAATGCCTCTCAAGGCAGAGCAATAAAAAAATATATTAATTAACACTTGTTTAGGAATTCCTTCATCTTTCTGTTGTTTTGATTTTTATTTTTTTTTTTTGTAATCAAATTCGCGATGAATGAGAGTGAGTTGTGTGTGGCCGTTGATGGATGTCAGGAGCACGTACAGCCTCTTCGATGTAACATAAATTCCATGAGCAGCTCATGATTTTCCTTTTGTTTTTATTCCCACCGTAAATACGGACACTTCGTGCGAATTGCTAAGGTGTGTGCTGTGAAGGGTCTTCTCCTTGTTGTGATGAACTGCAATTGGGTGTCGTTAGCGAATGTGTGGGCAGTTACATGCGCTGTGATGGTGTTCCGTAAGGTTTTAAATGCCTTTATCCAGTTTCGGGGAATCGCCCTAAATGCGGGGAGAGAGACGCAAAGGTCTCGTTTGGTTCCGTATGAAACGTGTGAAGTCGTACGAATGGTGTCTATTCGAATAGTAATTCGCCTGATAATCGATTAAGGGCACATCTCGATTCTCTATCAATTTACAGTAGAATTCGCTTATAGAGACCTCGGTTGTAAGGACATTTCGACGAAGTTAAAAGCTTTCCCATTCAATAATGAATGAAGTCCTTTTTATTCCTGTACTGCGACATCCGGTTGTAACGCCGGGCAATTAGTCTCGCACTTTTCCTTCGGCTCAGTGATGACGACTAGATGGCGCAGTTTGTTAAGTGCCTGCCCTTGGTGAGTGGGGTCCGCGGTTCGAATCCCAGTGAATGCAAAGTTAAAACGCTTTTAACTGGTTTTCAAATCTGTGGTAGTAGTCTGACTGTGGTCACCATGGACCAACATGGTCTAAGTGGGCTGGTGAATTCACTCGCAGCGCCCTTCCCTAAACCCTGTCTAGTCTTAGTGATTGACAGAGCTCTAACGAGATTTGATGCGTCATTTCAGCCTTGACTTCCTGAAAAAAACTGGCCTGACTGCCTACGTTGCCAGACACCGATATCGGTAACTAGGACACGACCCACACAGTCCAACTAGCCTAGCTGATCCACCACAAGCCCGCACAGTATATTCAGTTGAGACGCAATTTAGTCGGTTCCGAGCTGACGGACTATTTCTTACTTTCTTGCTGCAAGATGCACACATGCCAGGGTGTCAGGCGCAAGTTAAACGTGATGATTCATCAAAATCGCCGCTGCGTCAATGCCAACCAAGGCGATGCAACCAGCCTCACTTCCTCTTATGCGTGCATGCGTGCATCATGAAATCGAGTTCGAAGAAAACAGTTCGTGTCAATAACCCCACAACCAGTTGCTAAAAAGCAGTACTTAACGACGCCGACACCCTTGTCAACCGTCGAGTCCTTGCCGCGGATAGCGTGCGCATCTGAGGCAAAAGTAGGTTACCCACCAAGGTTCATCTTCACTGTGCCCAAATCAGTGAACAGCGGCCGGATGCAACACAAACGAACGCCAGCGATCAGCGAGTCTCTGTCACTTCGCTCGTCTTTTTTTTTTTTCATTTCTTTTGTTTGGCGTTCCTGACCCAGTAACCAGAAAACACCGAAGAAGACCGACGACGAAGGAATATCTGAACTCGTGTGCCCTCAAATTAAGGGCACCGAACCTCACCACTCGCGGCGCGGCACCACGTCGATGGATGTTGGTGATGTGAGTTCGAACGCCAAGTCACGGTGGCAATGAAATGACACTCAAGCGCGCACACACACACAAGCGGGCGAATTCGAATTTCGTGAGCGAAGCCCAATTAACAAAGGAACGAGTTACAAGGAATCGCACAAAACACAATCGAGCATCGCCACGCCGATGAGCCGACAGGATCAAGGTTAGTGGGCCAAATTCGAATTCAAGTTTGCACCACTCGTGCACCGAGGTTGCCAGTACGCTGTCGCGACGCGAGTACTCCACAGATGTGCTCTCTCATGAAAGAGGAACGATAAGGCGGTGTTTGAACAATCAAACGCTTCCTTCCACACTTATAATCATCGCGCCCATTCCTTCCGACCGACAGGAGGAGGAGGTACATAATTTTGGTGAAGGCCACCAGACGTCTTAATGCCATCGGTCTCGTCGCTGGCAGTGTATGTGGCTCTGTGCGCTGTTATCTCTCCCACAACTTTGCAAACATCCATCTGACAAGTGTGTGCGTGGGGGACAGAGTCGGTCTGAATCACCCTCCGGCGTCATCGTCGGTTCTGCTGTCTGCTCCATCCTCGCTCTATCTTGGTCTTGTTTGATTTTCCCTTTTGAATTGACATTCGACCAGACGAAGACGCCTAGGTTGTGATCGATAAAATTGGGCGTGTGCGGGTGTGTGTGTGAGTGTCTGTGTGGGATGTGGGCCAGGAGCCTGTACACATGTATCCCAGTGACGATGTCTCAATGAAAGCGAGGAGAGGAACGCCAAGCCCAAGGTTCGTCGGCGGGGAACAAAACAGTGGCTCAGAGCGCATGCGGTAGCTCGAAGGAATCCGCTCCTTGTGGATGTAGTGGAAAAAGGGTGTAACCAAGCTGAGATGAGGATTTTTATGCCGGTTCTGCTTCACTTTTTTTTTGCTGATTCCTGGCTGGATTGGGACGTGAAGGAACATCTGCATGGGGAATCTCGCGTTGATTCAATTATCCATTCCCATTGGACTGTCCTGAATGGTGATGTTCATTTTCATAGGATGTCAACAGGAAAGGACTCAGTGGCAGCGACACAGTGGGATCTTCGAAAGCAATGCTTTGGGAAGTTTAGGGAGGCTATGACACAGGTTTTCGTGCCACCAAGGAGTCTGTCTTAAAAGGTGTGTAAGAGCCTCAGACTTACCTGGTTGCTGGTTAAGTGCGGCGACTCAAAAACTGACTTTGATAACTTCATGCTCTCGCCAGCACCTTACTTGAGTCACGGGCATTGCTTAAAACGTGGAATTTTAACAAGCAGGCGGTCCTGGTGTGGTCCATTTCCCAATCCGTCCCTAAGGGATGCCAAAGTTGGCCAGGTACGCGGCCTGTTCGATAAGTCAGTGACATCACAATGAAATTGAAGGTGAAGGCACAAACTACAGTCAAACAACGTGAACAAGGAGTACACGTTCAAGTTCAGAACAGCGCAGTTGGGTTTTTCTTTTCAACAGAGCTCTATTCTCAGTACTGTCCGATAACAGTTCTGTGAACAAGGAACTGAAAGAAATACAGGCGATGTTAAAAGAATATTCAAAAGCAATAGATTTCACAAACAGCAAATAAAAAATACACGTACAAAAAATAACGCCTTAATACAAGAACTTAGGAAAGAATTAGAAGACCACAAAAAAACAAACTCTGCGCTACACGAGCAGAGTAGGTGATCTGTGGTTTCAACCTCCTCTTCATCCATGCAGCTTCTACAGAAGTCATTATAGGGGAGCCCCAAGATACGGGCATGGGTGCCAATTGTGCAGTGCCCTGTTATGATGCCGGTAAGCGTCCTGAGTGAAGATCTGCTGAGTATAAGCGGATTGAGTGGTCGTCTGATATTAAGCGATGGCCATATTGCCTTTGTTGCAGGAATGCTTACTAAGCACAACCTTATTTGCCTCTTTTGTAGAGGATATTGTGGATTTTCGTCCTGGAGGCGTTAAAGTTCTCGCGTTTTGCAGACGACATCGTGCTGTTAGCGAACTCACCGGAATCATTAGTTGCGGTTAATGATGATGGAGTTTTGTCATCCATCTGGAGAAGTCAAAGAGAATGATTTCCAAAAAAGGAGGAAAGAGAATTGCCTCCAACGAAAGTGGCATTATATAGGGATAAGCCTAGAGATCGTCAAAGAATTTGAGTATCCAGGAATCTTACTAACAAGCGATTTAAATGCAAGAAGGCATTTGAACGTCAAACTTACCAAATCTAAAACTGCCATCAATGTTGCCTGGAAGAAATGTTTCATCAGTCCAAATACTCAGCACAGCAGCGAGTAAACTATACGAAGCTGTAGCCGAGACAGGTTTGGGGATATAAGGCTTATGACGACGACGAAATAAAGTTCAAACTGCCCCCGAAGACTCCGAAGTACATGTTCATGGTTGAAACAGGCATGTCCCCACTATGTACAGAAACACTAAGGATGCAAGTTACTTAAAAGCGAAGTATTTTTACAATTGAGTTTGCAACTAGACTTAAAAACTAAAGGTTAGGGTGTTGGCTCAATAATAGGGGACCAACTGATGTACTTTGTTTAGTTTAATGTTTATTTTTTATGCCCTACAATGGCTGGTGCTTACATCAGGTTGTTCAAGTCCATGTGTCGATGGTGGTCCTTTTGGGATGGGGTGGTGATGTGTTAGCCGACTCAGCCTTGATGGTGATTGCTATCGCTGCTCGGGTAGAATCCATGCAGCTCGTTGTTCGACGTCGTTGGAAAGTTCTGCTTGTTTAGCGGATTTAACGCGTTGAGGTAGCGTTGTCCGGGGATTGTGGTTTCTCAGGTTCCTGATTTCCTGGTTAGGATGGCTGTTGATTTCTAGTAGCTGTTTCCTGATCAGTGTCACTGAATACTGCTGCAGGGGGATGATGCGTGCTTGGTCGTAAAGCATATTGTTGCAGTGGTGCCCTGGCGGGCCCTGTAGCAGGTGAATCTGGTACATATTCGAGCTAATTACATACTACAAGTAATGAACATGGCAGACAAAAGACTGTGGCGCTCCAAACCTTTCGAAATCAAACGGCATGGTTCGAAGAGCGGATGAAACTAGCTTCGAAATGTGGTGTTGTACTGAACACAGATGGTAGTGATTGGGGTAATTCACTATACCAATTAAAAAAGCAGGTCCAATCCTGAACAAGAAATCTTACCACTCCTAAACGAAATGGAAATAAACACGCTGTTTAAATACTGCGTTTTTCGGCTACTGTTCTCTTCACACGGATTAATTGTGCTCGGTAGCGTTGTCCATTGATGGTTTCACCCGGTTTTAGTAGCTCATAATACAGCACACCCTTCTGATCCCACCAAATACAGAGCATTACCTTCGCCCCGTGGATATTCGGCTTTGATTTGGGCGGTTGGCTAAGACGAAATAACAAATTTTAAATCGAGGAAACTAGCGCATGTTAAGCATAAACTTCTACCCACAAAAATTACTGTTGTTTACGCTTCAAATGAATGACATATACTGAAATGACGTACAATGACAGTAGCTTTCCAACGCATGTTCCCATGGAATAACACAAGTTACGCCATCTCTTAGCAAACCGCATGAATTAAGTTATGGACCCAATAAATTTAAGATTAAAGAACAGGGGTCTCTCTTTCAGTACCGGCATAGTTTCAGAGGTTACTAAACATCATACTGGAGCACTCAGACATAACATAACAGCTGTGTCCATTGTACTGCCAGCCAGTAACCCCCGGTCAAACTACTACCATTGTGATGGTGTCGTTAAATTTATCCCAACTGGACCAGATTTGAAAACCAGATAAAGCGTATTGACTTTGCATACACTGTCATTCGAACCCTCTAACCAAAGGCAGGCACTCAACCAACTGCGCCATCTAGTCGCTTTCCCAGGAGTTTGTTTACGCAGGAGGGGATTTAAATCTTTTTGGCTTGACGTGCTTGAATATCTGTCGTTCAAAATAAAGCTGAAAAGCGCACTGCTCCCAAAGGTCTTAGCTTGTCTATAAGAGCACTAGGGACTCCATCTGGTCGTCCCAGCAAGCAACAGCTGCACACCATCTCTCTTGTGCGGAAAACTTTGATGAACCACGGGCCACTGGTCGAACCACAAGCTTCAAGGAACTTCAAAATACCATTAAATGTTTGAAGGTATCTTCCACTTTCGTCATCAAAGCTTACGGCTGTCAGCCAACTACGCCGTTCATAACAACTTCATCGGCGCTCACAAGTCCACACCAGAGTCGCTTTCCAGGCAGTGCCTCCCTTCCTTCCGTGCTTATCTGTGAGCATTTTCAAACTCCAGTGCACTTGCTTGGCACTCGTTTATGTGCATCTCGTCTCGATCCGGGCAAATGGAATTTCTAATTTAAATCTCGCATGAGACATGGAAACGGCGGAGCCAGTAACCTTGGCCAGACGAACATGTTCCCCCACAATCGTTTCAATTTTCTCCTCTCGCATCCATTCGAAACATCCCACTGTGACCCCGCCCGCCTTCCACGTCCACTGCGCCTGATGATGTTGTCGACAATGGATACGAGTCCTCTGTGCGTCCGTCCCCAACAAGCACACTAGGCACGTCTGCTCGCCGTTTGTTTATGATTACTGGCCTCCTGTCTGCCTGCCTTACTCCGGCAGTCAATTGAACTCAAGCACAAGCCACCCAGTAACCCCTCCAAGGTACGTTTACGTTTACATCGTCCCCCCACATTTTTTTGCCCCAGCTCATCCCCTCCACCGCCCCACCTTCACCGAATCATCGCCGTCGTCGTTGTCGTTATCGCAGCTGTGGGCGCCCGTACCATCAACTACCCCAACAATGTTGCAGATGTTTTGTTGGCCGGAAAGTGCGGTGGGTGGGAGGACGACGATGCCGATCTAACGATGAGGTGGGGCATACACCGCCGCGCTTCGCCCATTTGACACGTACTCGAATGCAAGTGCATGAAATAAGAGCCGCGCTGCACATTCGAAAAGCACTCAGTGTTAGTGTGGGGGCGGGGGAGGGGATGGGTTGATGCTTAGCAGTTACCCTGACCCACCGTAAAACGCGATGGTTGTGCAGGGGCCTACCACGCGGCGCGGCGGTGGGAAATGTGTGTGCGATTTTGTAAACAACATCGACTTGGAATCGAAAATAACAGCGAAACGTCCATGCGTCCATGTTGATTCGTTTGTTTATAGTCGCACACAGCCGACTGGGTGTACAAAGAACGACACATGTGCACAACGACTAAGTAAACAATATAATGGGCTTGGAAACTGACAGGGCGCGGTGCCCCGTCCGCGTCGGCGAGTCTGTGTTTAGGGAATGACAGCATTTGTCTGTCATCAGACTTCCGCCTTTGACAAGGGAGAATAACAAAGGCAACCAAAGGAGGTTCAGACTTCTGCTGCTGCTGCTAAGACATACGTTTGTGCGGGGAGCGTTGATACAGGCCAACTTTGGTCCCCCTGGAAGAAGAGCGGGGTCAAATGGTGTGAGAAAGGAGTGAACTCCAAAGGGGGCGTACCATTTCTAATCAGTCCAGTGAGATGTGCCGGGGCTTAAAGAGTCGCGGTCCCATCGCACTCAGCTGAAGTTAGCCAACCTAGCCGATGACGCTTCGAGGCTGTCACTGGCTGGCTGTCGGATGCTTCGATGATTTCTGAAATCAACTTTGGGCTTTGTTTATGATCTGCAAAGGTCAGGACTTTGGATAAGTTTGTGGTGAGGCTGACGAACGTGCAAAGATTAGCCACTATCCGAGCCGGTTTTCGCAGCATTTAGAGCACGTGTCGTCCAATCATGTCCAGTCTATCAATCGATCCCAACACTAAGTTTGCCAGAGATCGTGTGTTGGTTGAGGCCCAGGTCCAAAAGAGTGCTTCAAATTGAGTCGATTCCACGCTGTCCAATGGAATTGTGGCACTTCTCTGCTACACCCTTGCCAGACCACATGAACTCAAGAACTGGAGCCAGCTGATCTGAACCGGCGAATGTTCCTAGTGTTCCTAATGAAATACAATGCTTGTGACTTCGTCTCCGACCAGGTCTGTGAATCGATTGAGAACCGCAAGCTAAGAGGTTCAGTCGAGGGAAATTGGGGACATGAAGTGCACTTTAGTTTCAAGACGACCCATACTCACTAACTTACTGAGTTGTTAGCTTTTGCCTTCTGCTACATGCACCTTGTGCCGGAGGTCCGTGGGAGTTTAAGTTCCAAAAAGGACGGCGTTGCCGAATGATTCCTTATTATACTTTGTCAATGGGGGCAGACCACTTTCTTGGGTCGAATGGCATGATCAGCGAGCAGCAGTGAGGTTGGGTCCTCCCATTTGCACTGGAGTAGAAAGTTAACAAAACATTGTTGCTCAGACTTTTCATCCAATCCCGATGTAGCGCTGCGAAGTCTACTTTCAAAGGCTTGCCAAGGTGACACTACTCCCACTGTGCTGGAGGTTTACTTGTATCTCCTTAAAAGCGATCAATAGGTGGCGGGTTTTTTCCTCACAGTCGCTCAATCGATTAGTTGCTCAGACCCTCTGGCACTCGTTCAGGCGCTCAATCGATTAGTCGCTCAGTCTCTGAGGCACTCGTTCAATCGCTCAATCGATTAGTCGCTCAATCTCTCAGGCACTCGTAGTCGCTCAGTCTCTCAGGCACACATTCAGTCGCTCAGTCTCTCAGGCACTCGTTCAGTCACTCAATCGATTAGTTGCTCAGACTCTCTGGCACTCGTTCAGTCGCCCAATCGATAAGTCGCTCAGTCTCTTAGGCACTCATTGAGTCGCTCAATCGCTTAGTCGCTCAGTCTCTCAGGCACTCGTTCAGTCGCTCAATCGATTAGTTGCTCAGACTCTCTGGCACTCGTTCAGTCGCCCAATCGATTAGTCGCTCAGTCTCTGAGGCACTCGTTCAATCGCTCAATCGATTAGTCGCTCAATCTCTCAGGCACTCGTAGTCGCTCAGTCTCTCAGGCACACATTCAGTCGCTCAGTCTCTCAGGCACTCGTTCAGTCACTCAATCGATTAGTTGCTCAGACTCTCTGGCACTCGTTCAGTCGCCCAATCGATAAGTCGCTCAGTCTCTTAGGCACTCATTGAGTCGCTCAATCGCTTAGTCGCTCAGTCTCTCAGGCACTCGTTCAGTCGCTCAATCGATTAGTTGCTCAGACTCTCTGGCACTCGTTCAGTCGCCCAATCGATTAGTCGCTCAGTCTCTCAGGCACTCATTCAGTCGCTCAGTCTCTCAGGCACTCATTGAGTCGCTCAATCGCTTAGTCGCTCAGTCTCTCAGGCACTCGTTCAGTCGCTCAATCGATTAGTCGCTCAGACATTCAGTCGCACAGTCGTTCCATGTCCAATTGTAGAGTCTTTCAATCGCACAGTCCGCAAGATGAGTGGTAGTGAAAAGCGTTTAGGTTTAGGCACCGAATAGTGTAGAATTGATGCCTGAAGGTAGGCACGTAGGGTGACTGCATGATTATGAGGACAACTCATGCCCACTTAGACTGCCCGGTCCATTGTGGTGTCACGTTCGGCTTTATATTTGCCTTTGACCATGTTGCATTTGCTCTTGGGATTTGTTGTGTTCCTCTTCAGGATTGGTTCGTCATTTGTTTTTTCTTCTGAGCTCTTCTATGATACTCAGACCTTCAAGGTGGTTGAAGTAGTATTCGCTTGACAGTTTTCTTCTGGTTTCCGCAAGTTGTTTCTTCTTCATCGCTGCAGCTTCTGTAGAAGTCATTAAATGGTGCCCCGAATGTTCTGGCCTGGTTTACGTTGAGGCAGTGGCCAATTAGAACCCCAATTACTTTACTTATAACCCTCCGATCTAACTGCAGGAGGCACTCACTCATTTTTCGGTTGAGCATGGGCTCAGTGTCCAATTCTTCCCGTTTTCGGTTTGTATCATTTATCGCAATCGTGTGGGTGGGGGTGTCTCCTGATCTAGCGTCATCGGCATACCCGCTCCCTTTCATCTGCTCTTTCATTGACCGGCATAACATTGTACCCGGGGTAAGATTGCATCTGGCTGCTATCTCCCTTAGAGATGGACAGCAGAGTTCTACCATCTTGGAATTGATCGATGTCCAGAAATTTTATGGCCGCCTGACTGTCTGCGTGTAAGACGGTAGATCTCCCGTCTATTGGGCTCATTGATAGTGGGATTGCTGCCTTTTGAGCAGCTGTTACTTCCGCTTGGAAAACACGGCAGTGGTTCGGTAGCCGGTTTGCTTAGCCGCCCAGATATTCATTCGCTCAACGATTAGTCGCTCAATCGCTTTGTGCTAAAACTTTCAGTCTTTCAGGCACCCATTCAGTCGCTCAATCGCCGGTTTGTTTTTCGAAAGATCTCTGACAATCTGGCATAAACTTCAAATGCGGCTGGGTACAGACCTTATCTTCGTCGCATTCTTCTCTAGTGGTGATTAACGTCTTCCGCTTTATTACGAAGTCCGTAAAGGGCGTCACATAATCGGTTTCCTTCGGGATGTTCGGCAGAAATACTGTGTGCCCCCTTTCCGTGGGTTTTGTCAAATCGGTTACCATCTCTCAGTCTTATGGCTGCATGCGTGGCCACCAGTTTGTCTAATGGAAGGAGATGTAGTATCATTTCTAGGGCGACTATGGGCGCAGTTCTGAGCATCCCTGTTAAACAGATGCATGTCCTGTTATCTTGGTGAGATTTTATTTCACTTGAAGTGCCGCCCAGCATACGAGGGCTCCTCGAATGCTCCTGAATATTGGTCGTACTATAGCGGTGCATAAACGAACGTTTTACCTTTGGTCTAATTTCCCTATTTGGCCCGACGATTGTCTTGGATGTGTAGAGTGCCAAAAAGTTGAGGCATCTAGAGTTTCTTTCTACAAATTAACTAAAAATGGATTTGTACAGCAAATGCTTGATGCGTGGACTCCGCTTGATGCGTGGACTCCGCTTGATGCGTGGATTCCGAACGCCGTTTGTTAACATCGCCATTTACGCCTTTTTTTATTTGTTCCTTCTCGTTTAATGCCTGTTTCGATGAAGAAATACGTGCATGCACCACACGTTCCCAGGAAACTACAATGAAACTGAAGGTGGAAGCAAATGCCTCGAAAATTCGACAAAGACACGTCCCACTGTTAGGTGGGATTGTTAAATTGTTAATCTCGAGTCAACGTGTCGCGTGTCCCGCCCAAATGAATGCTTTAAACGTTCATAACCTGCTGATGTGCCAAAAAGAAGGCGTTTGCCTGCCAACCGTTCGCCGAAATCCCTTTAAGCCACATTAAATTTGACATAAAATACCCTGGCCAACGTGATCAAATGAATTGCATGGAAATAAATTACGAGTAATGCCGTCAATCAAACCCCGCCATCCAGCCGTGAATCCTTAATTTTCATATCAGTCCTTCCAGCCCGAGAAAGTCGTAAACTAATAAAACAAATTTTACGAAACAATTAAGTGGAATTCAATTACAGAGCGCATTTCAAATTTTATGGAGCAGTTACCTTTCAGCGATAAACTGGAAATCCACCCAAGACGAGGGATCCCTTCAATTAGTATCCAATTCCAAGTGTATGTGTGCAGAAGAAAAAACGAGCGCATTATATTTTCACTCTTTTCTCGTTTTGCTTGTTTACGCCTTGCTAAACCCTTTCACCGTATGTGCTGTGCCCTATATTCAAGCGAGCGAGAGGTCGAGTGTGCTCATGTGTGCGTGTGTGGAATGACTGCTGTATCTTGTTCCTTCGCAGTGGGGTACAGGTTTATTTTTAGAGAATTTCTCAGAATTTCTGCGTCCAAGGGCTTCGGCATTAACAACAAATCGAAAAGGCGCACGTACACACCCGTCCAAGGATCACACATCTGTGAAGGGAGGCGAACCGAAGGCGAGCAATGCTGCAGAATGTGTCTTGTCATTGCATTCGTGCTGCAGTACCTTATGTCGGCGCTTTGTGACAAATGAGTGTAGTGACAACTGTCGATGGGACGTTAGTTTGTCAAAATTGCTCATAATCAACGCACTTCAATTTATTTAAATCGTGGATGTAATTTTAAGGACCATTGTCGATGGCAGCTTTGACATCTGTCAGTTGGGCACTGCCTCGGAAATAGTTGCGGCCTGAAAAATAATCCACTGTACCCACTTCAATAAGGAACTTACTTTAAGAAGAAGAGCTCGAACTTTGTGTCCGATTACAGATTTGACAGCTTTTGCTGTCAAGTAACGCTGAAGGAAATGACAGTTTAGACCAGGTAGAAAGACCAATGAGCACGTTTTTTGACGTAATCGGGTGGTTATCTTAACATCTCTCAAACGTTAGTCACATGAAGTCTTTTCAAGGAAATTGGAACTACCGATTTGACAGACGTCGACCAGTTCAAAACGCAAGTGACAGCTGTCAGAGTTCACTAACCACAAGGAAGTATTTGAAGAAAATTCACTGAAGAAGCTTATTTCGGAAATAAAAACTCTCAAATTGTGTGAATTTACTCAGTTGCTGTCAACTGCTCATTTGATGTCAGTCAAGTGACAGTACATTGCTTTGAAAAAGGAGAAAAAGGAAAACAAGTCAACTGTCTACAAAACCTGGTTGAGTCTAGCTAAACACTTGCTGACTCAAGCTGGAGCATGACTGTCATCGGAATCTGACACTACCCCATTGACAGATGTCAAAACGTCCACACTTAACGAATGTGCGCATTTGACAATTTACATTCGTTAAAATCAAACATTCTTTAAAAGCACAGAACACAACCTTCCCTCTCCAAATTCGAACTCGTATCAAGTGACAGCTGTCAAAGTAAAATGTCTTTGCCTTAAAGCCAAGGGAGATGGGTTGGTCTGTTAAAGAGATACAGATTGATGAATCGAACGACGTAACTGGCAACATTTTCCATCAACAAATAAAATGACACATGTCAAATGCGGCTGTCAGTCGATCCTAGGGTACACCACAAATCATCCGTCATATTCTCAGTTTTCCTTCCACTCATTCATCATCAAGTGCCGCCACTGGCAAGAGTCGCATGCTCAACAAAACTTCACATCACATGTGCTGATGGTGTATTCACCCGTATGACCCCAATTAATAAATGTCAAAGAGTCGACAGAGAGCCGGTTTTAATTGTCTTGTAAACCAAGGAAAAACGTCAGCCACTGGAGGAGGTCTTAAGTGAATTTTCCATTTTCATTCGAACAACGTCGGTCCGTCTGCCCGTCCGTGGTGGCGGCACACTGTGTGTGACGGTGAAATGTTGTTTAACGCCGTCGGTCGCCGCCGAGAAAATGTGCAACAGCATGGGCCTCTGTGGCAGACACGTTCTCTCGCACTGACGGCTGTATCTGTCGAACAGATGGTAGTGGATAACCTTGAAATATAGATGTGGAGCAAATGTTCTTAAGAACTTAGATCGGCTTTGGCTTGGCTTGGTTGCCTGGTTGGCGGTTGCGTGCGAGCAGGTGCGTCTGTGTGTGTGTACTTCTATGTTGGAGGCTTAAACTTGTTTCAATGGGATGACTCGTGGATTGAATTCTCTTCGTTTTTTTGTTCTTTTTCTACTGCTGCGCTGTTTCTGTGCGGAATTGGTGCTTTCAAGTCAAGGGGCTGAATGTGTAATGGAATCCACTTGGCCTTGTAGACAAAATTGCGTCGGGCACAAGAGAAATGAAGTTTTGTTGCGAAACTAGATGTGGTCGAAGGACTGCGTGTGTTCAACATTAACATTCTGACATGGCAGTCGCTTAATGGACCGTGGAACGATGCTCTCCTGTGCGTCGCGTCGATCGGTTGTAGACCTGCGAATTAACTTCTCAATTTATGTGAGCGAGTGAATGGGAAGGATTGAATCACGAACTGTATTGGCTGGGCAGCGCATTGGTTTAAGGTATGCAGCGGTCCATTTAAGGTATGGCGAGAGCACATACGTTAGGTTGAAGTGACTGACTGCGGTGCGGAAAGACTAAGGCTGGGATAGGCCCATTGTGCTATGGAGTGCACTTAACTCTAGTCCAAACAAATGTTTGAATTCCCGTTCTCAGTGCAGACCAGATTGATCTTAGCGAACTCAGTCTAGGTGCGGATTATTAAGAAGCGTTCACTTATGAAGCTCAACCCTTGTACTGCACACAAATTTCGTCTAAGCCTTAAGATTTGGCAAGATTTCACTCTCATTTTATTCGCCTCATTCCCTTCACTTTCTGGATTCTTGTGATGTCTGCTTTATAAACTGATGGGTGTTCAGGAGCTGAATACAAGAAGATCTCACTTTGTCTTTTTTTCTTACCAAACCGTCTGCCGGTAAGCACATTGACAATATGCACAGAAGAGGCGACAGGGTGGCGCAGTTGGTTAAGTGCCTGCCCTTGGTTAGTTGGGTCCCCGGTTAGAATTACAGTGAAAGCAAAGTTCTGTCAGTTTAAATCTAGTTCAGTCCCTTGAGTGGTAGATTAGTGGTGGACTGACTGTGTGTATCACAATGGACCAACATGGTCTCGGTGTGCTGGTAAATCCACTAGCAGCCCCTCTACCTGCCTGCCTAGCATGAACAGCGGCTTATTGCTGCCCCGTCTGTTCAACTTGTTCATCTCGGTTTATTCCCCGCCAAGTTTAAAGGGATTTGGAGCCCCGGTACAGAATCATTATCCGCTCACTCTCATTTTGGTTCGATACGTAATATTTGGTCGGCTACTAGAGACACGGCTAGAGCCCTAGTATCAACGATTTGGCCTTGAAGATAAACTTCTTCAGTCCGGGTTTGTACACGGGCCTCGATCTCCAAGCCAGTTTCGCATGCCATGTTGGTGGAGACCCTTCTCTGCACTTGTCTGGTTTCGAGGGCGTCCTCTGTAGCGTTGTCCGTCCCACAGTTTCGTAGTTAAAATCTCTTGTGGCCCAAACTGAGTTGTCCATGTGCTATACTTCGAGCTTCGGCCTTGGGTCCTATGACGCCCGACTAGACCTAAGTATGTCGCTGTACAGCAAGTACAATCTTCAAACTCCAGATCTCATCTCATCATCAACACAAACAGGACCAAATATCGGACACGAGATACCAAGGACTTCTCCATCTTCGTTTGAGATTGTCACCGTACACCGTACAGCAAGACTGAGATAAACAATGTTAAGCAGGTCCAGTTGCCTACTTTGGTTAAAGTCGTGCATTTTTGTGCTTTCGAACCTACGTTGCCTAGGTTCGACGACCTCAACTCTTTCGTGTATAGACTTAGGGAGGCTAATGGATTAATCTGAAAATTTAACGCAGTCCTTAAACTGGAACCTATCTCGAGTACAAGTCTCAAAAAATATTCCAAATTGACCCTTGCTCCAATGTTCCAAATTGTCTGATCAGAAGTCGCCGCGGCGTAGTGAGTTGGGGCGTCGACTGCTACTCCGAGGGTGATAGGTCCAATCCACGAATTTATCAACTTTCATAACTCACGACTCCTCCTCTTTCGAGACACTGATAATGCTGAAAGAACATAACTGTCTAGAAAAACGCTTCTCAAATTCGCCGTTCGGAGTCGGCTTATAACTGCAGGTCCCTTCCACTCGTGAGAGACCAATAGCACGCACAAGACGATTGATTTTGGCTTCATTCTAAATCTGCAATCATGCCAATGTGTTTCAAATGACGCCTCGGCTTCGTTGGCAGTGCTCCATGCGGACGGCCCTATTTTAAACGACATGATCTAATGCGTTGGTGAGGATATAGTGTCTCAAATCGGCCTCGAGATTGTTCATATTTGTTGGCTTATTAGCGTAGACTAAGGACTTGAAGGAGCGGGTGGTGTCATGATCACGCATGATCACGGAGGACAATTGATGTACGCTCGCTATGAGATGACCTGCCTATACGTCAAATTCGCCTTGTTCTCAACTTCGAGCGTTGCTTCGCCTGTATGGCGTGCAGTGCCATATTGTTGAAACCGCAGCTCGGGGATCAGCATCCCCCATGGCGAGCTCTGGCCACAGAAAGTCTTTTAAAATCGCTCTAGACCTGAGTCACGGTAGCGGTGTCTCATGTCATGCTCCATGCAAAACGAATTATACTGAAGGAAAAAAAACTTTTTTTTTAAAGGTTTAAAGTCAAGTTCTGCTGAGCCTTAAATCGAGCTCAAGTTTTTGGTTTAAGTTGTCAGGTGCAGAGTAGTCGCAATTATACGCTTTTTGACGCCATGAAACGACTCCGGCGACTATTTCATATGAAACATATATCTTCCACGAAGCACGTCGTTAAGTTTCTCATAAGCAATAAATTCAACACTAATATAAGAAAACTCAAGAAAAATACTGCACCAGTCCTGAGGACGACCTTAAAATTACTAGCAATTTCGGAAGATTGCGGCCTTTTTTTGCGACTTTCTCAAAATTTTCAGCGGCAACACTGTCACAGTGAAATCTGAACGCTAGTTCTTAGTTAAACTTGATTTTATGGCAAGCTTTTATGCCTGAAACACGAAGCTACGTTAGTTAAAAAATGAGACAATCGTAATAAAATATCAAACGTAAGAGGAACGCAGCATTTTCCCAGCCAGTCGAAAAAAATTTCAAGAGAGCTGCGCTTTGCTGACAAAAATGCTAAAGGTGTCTGAACGAGAAACATCGTTTGAATCAGTGGATGCAGGAAGGACACAATATTTTCCATATGCTGAAAACTTGAGTTATCATTTCTACGCAGCCTTGACGCACTACTACTCCCCGTTACGGAGTCGGCTGCAACAACGCAGTATTTTATTGCAGCTGTATATATTTTTCGGAGAGCAATGTAATCGGAATCCTTCGATATTCGAAGTCTTTAACGGTAGGAAGTGGTTCCAACACGAACTAAGGTTTAACTTGAACTAGAATTTGAAGACAGGTCAAGGGTTAGGTAAACGAAGCTGAATAAATTGTAGAACTGAAGTTTAAACCAAGACTGGAGCTTAACCCGCACATTGAAGTTGAACATTCAAGCCCTCCAGTGTCCCAAATCCTTCCAACTACAGCTCCTAATCCCCCTAAAATGAGAGAACTCCCTCATAAGCGGACACCGACGGTGCCAAGAAACCTGTCCGCTTATGAGAGGTGAGAGGTTAACTATACACCTGAGGAAAAAAACGACATTGACAGCCTTGAAAAAAGAAACACAATAGACATCTGCAAATAAAGTGAAGACTCGCTAGTCCGGACACATAAAGTTTCGTGGTTGTCCGCGAAAAGTCCGGACTATAGAGAAAAAATGAAGTGGACAATTGAGAAATTTTTAAACAATTTTTATACAGGTAGACTGATATTAGGAGGTGTTTGGTATTATCTTTGAGAACATTTTCAACGAGAAATTAAAGCCTGAACATTAAAAGAACTTGAAAATACTGGAAACATAACGCAACTGAGAAGGCTCGCCTTGAAATACATAAAACGGAGCTCAATACGTAGCCCTGGAAATGGCAACGGCACTATGTCATTACTCAAGAGCCGACTGCAAGTGACACAGCTAGTAGGGGAATTCTCATAACTGTACATTGAACAAAGTCAACATATGTACACATTTCAATACTCTGTCCGGTCTGTAGAGGTACAGTTTTAAAAGTGTCCGAAATATAGAGGTGTCCTGTCTACTGAAATGTACAGGCTAGCGTGTGTCCACACTAGCGAGGCTGTACTGCATAACATTTTGTTTTGAAATTGAATACATTTTTATGATAAGCATAAATTGTAGGTACCAAAGGCCTGTCAGGATTGAAAAAAAGCTCCTTTTGCATTCACTTTGTCATTAGATAGCCAGTTCTAGGAAATATTAATTGTTCAACGGGGATTACAGTGGGATAGTCTGCAGAGGTTTTTTGTAATTGCTTGACAAAACGCAAAAAAAAAGGAAAACAAAGCAAACAGAATAAAATATAACGATGTGTACGGATTGCGTTTTGTCCGTTTAAGAGAGAGTGAAATTCTGTTGCGGTTATGAAAATTAGGAGTTCTCGTCTGGTTATAAGAGAGTCCGTGTATGAGGGAATTATTCACGTGTAAATAATTCCGCTCTTTGAAATTTGCCGGTTGTAAGGGGTGTCCGCCTATGAGAGGTGTTCGTTAGGAGAGAGAGAGTACACGGTATGTGCAACGGTCTTAGAAAATTACAAAAATTAAATGGATTTTCAAGGCATTTAGGTTTTTCAAAATGATGGTCGAGGATGTACACCGATGCATACCGCCGAAGCTTCGTCCTTCATATCTCGAGAAGGATTCCTATAGTCATTTGCCACTGATTTTCTTCCTCAGCAGACAGACGTTGTATAAACAAATTTCAAATCAAATCCACGCTGTGACGCAATCTCCTCCGGCGCATTCAAATAGCATCCGTATCTCTTAAGCCGTTCTCTGATCTGTTTATGAGTTTCCTGTGCTGCGCGAAGACCCTTCCTTGCGGCACCGTTGGCATTTGCAGTTTCTTTGGTTGCACTTTTTTTTCTCATTTCCCTTTAATCCCTTGCAGAAAGCCTGTGTACACTCACGCGGACCGACACACCAAAACTTCGGCACAAAAGCAAAAAAAAAAAAAAAACACACAACTAACATATTTTCAAGGACAGCATATATTTGTGTGTCGCTCTTTTATCTCGTCTCCTTCTTCCTTTTCGTGTTTGGAATTTGACCGACAAAAAAACGAGTATCCCACTCATGCAGAGGGGTTTTTTGTTTATGCGTTTTGCAGTCTTCCTTTTTTATGCCGTCGCACACACACACTCGCGGCTCACACATCGAGGCCCAGGCATGCGTGTGTGCAAGGATACCAACTGCACGTGTAGCAGTCACACAAAAGCCGTCAGCACAGCGCCGTCGATGTGGAAAGGGGTCGCCGACACGGACGGGGATGGGCTTTGTTTTTATTGTGTGTCGCGTCGCTGTCGTCATCGCTAGCCGGATTCGGGAAGGGGGGAGGGAGGAAATGTGGTTCGACAGCAGTGAGCAGAGACGCATGTTTTTGCATCAAGTGTGGGGATGGACGCGAGTATGTGTGCGTGCGTTTGGTTGTAGAACATTTTCATGTTCAAGGTCATGGGAGATTTTTGCTTGACTTGTTTACCAAAATATCCCTTTTCACCCGTTCCTTCTCTTCGTGTCCACGTCGAGCGGCACACCACCACCACCAGCACACACTGGTTCGTGACGAAGCCGCGCCGCAGGGTTGTACTCTCGTTTTTTTTTTTTTTTGCTTAGTTTCTAGGTCGCGTCATCGTCGGGCTTAATCAAGCAAAAATAAACCTCCTCGCTCCTGTACACACTGGCCGCTCACTTTGGCGGGGAGTGGTGTTGAAGCGTGGAAGGAGCGTCAAGATCGAAGGGTTTCTTGTAGAATTTGTAACCCGAACCAGCCGGTTCATCGGCTGCTTGTTAGTCACTTTCACCTTGACATTGGTGCAGATGCAAATTGCAAGGATTCAGGAAATGCATTGCTTCGAGTCGTCCATTAGACGCCTTTACAAGGGGTCTCCATCCATTCAAGCATGTACGGCGTTGGTTGCTCTGCGTTTTTGTTCAGTTCGAGGACACTCAAGGCGGATGATTATTGCAGCTTGATTGAAATTTGCACACATACCCACAGAGAGGGAGAGAGACAGTGCCTATGTCCATGCGTGCCGGCAGAGTCCTTGGCCATGAACGCTGCAGACGGCAACACGAAACAGGTTCAAGTTTTCTATGCACATTCTCAACTACTGACCGACTAACGATTCTCGTTTGCTGGCGTTGCCTGTCATTTTGTTCATTTTTTATTCCCCTTTTTCTTTTTGTGGGCTTTGAGATGCTTTCGTGAAAATATGATTGGAGACTCGTTGCTCGTCCGTTGTTGGTCGTTAGGCTTTTTTTTTTAAGCGTTGTGCATTTCAAATTAGGAACATGGATGACGCGACGGGAACTGGTTGCTGGGAATGAAGCGGTTGGGGTTTGTTTTGTTTTTCGTATTCCTTGTGTGAAGTTTTCGAGTTTCTGATGGGGCGTCGTTGGAGACGTTGCTGTGTGTGTGTATGCTTGGCGACTCATTTCCGGTTTTTCGTAGATTCGCGTTAGAGAGCCGGGGTGGGTTGTGGTTAGTGTGGCGTGAGTGGGTATTGAGTAGTGACACTCCTTGCAAATACTGAGCTGCACAAAATAGAAAAGAATCTTGTTCTTTGTCAAAAACAGTTAAAGGGTTGTTGTTTTTCTCTTCAGCACGAGATACTTTCATGTCGGCAGCTTGTATGCGCGGCCTTCTTCTGTTGGTCATTAGGCGCCTAAACTTCATGGACATTTGTAAGTAATGAGCCAATTGGGATTGGGAAAAAAAGGCGTGGAAGGATGTGAGGACAACAGCAAGTCATCCACAAAAAGAAAATGCCTCAAACCGCGTCCCAACAATACGTCTTGTCTGGAGAATCTTCAGAAAGGAGCAATGGATGCATCATTTTGGAATTACGTTAATTCAAAAAGCAATTCCTTGGGCTTGCCCAAGATCATCGAATTTGGTAACGTAACTTCAAACCTGTTAGTCGGTCTATAATGGGTCTCCGGTCCAGACAACGACGAACCATTACTCGAATATACCCGAGGTTCTGAATATAGGTGTATTTTAATTCCGATGTAACAAATCTTGAAGTAAATTACAGCCCAGGCCCCGATGGCATTCCGGCTGGAATTTCAAAAAAAAAGTTGGAATTCGCTTTATCGTCCCTAAAAATGGGTGAATTTTTAAATGAAAGGAAGTATTCTTTTCTGGCGCCTGTATATAAAAGCGGATAAGGCAAAAAGGAGAAAATCAAAGCTTTCATCGATAGCAACGCTATTTAAAAGTGTTGTAAAAGCAAAACTATATTTCATTGTAAAAGAAATTATTTCTAATAACCAGCACGGCTTTGTGCAGGGCAGGTCATGTACAGCTAATTTATCATTATTTCCAAATCACATTTATACAAATTAAGAAAATCAATTAAAAGTTGATGTACTTTACGCAGATTTCTCGAAAGCCCTTGATAAAGTACACATCACACTCTTCCTTTAAACAAGCTAAAGTCTTTGGGATTAAATTCGTCAATGTTGGAGTGGTTTCCCAATTACTTAAAGGACAGGAAGCAAATGGTAAAGATCGATAGTTTTAGATCTCGAGTAATAAAAGTTACATCGGCGTTCCACAAGGTAGCCATGTGGGCCCATTACTCTTTCTTTTGTTCATAAATGATGTTCACGAAATTTTCAAATATCGTAAAAAATTTAAAAAAAAATATGAATTGTGTTTATCTATAAACAGTTTAACTGAGTGTAATAATTTCCAATTGGATATCGATGCACTAGTGGAATGGTGCAAGCACAACGGACTAGAGCTGAATATTCAAAAATGTAATATTTTCACGGCATATCGAATTACATTCCCGATAGCCTACGATTATTTCATAAATTGTCATAGTCGCCTACAAGAGGTTAAAGATCTGGGTATAATATTTGATACTAACTTAAATTTTTTATTACATTATGATCATACAGCTGCGAAGTCTACCGCTAAGTTAGGTTTTCTGAAAAGAAATATTAAAGATTTTCGGGATGTAACTAGTCTCATGTCCATCTATTGTTCGTTAGTCAGACCGTATTTGGAATACTCTTCCCCATATGATACACAATAACTCAGATTCGAAAGAGTACAAACAAACTTCACGAGATATGCTGTCCGTAAATTGTATTCCTTCGAAGATCTCCCTAAATATGACAACAGATGTAGAATAACAGACCTACAAACTGTAAGTTTCCGACGTAAGGCAGCGTCAGCCATGTTCATGCGCGATATTAATTGCCGTGTAAATTCACGAGATTTGCTTTTCCTCATGATATGTAACATAAAGGGTGATTTTTTAAAAGCTATAGGAAAGTTTTTCAAAAAAAACATAAAACACATAAAATTCAGAAAAATGCATGAAATCTTTATTTGAATCTATAGTACGGTCCATATAATTTAATGCTTGAAGATTATTTCATGCAAATGTTGACCTTGACTGCGCCTCAAATGGTCCATCCGCTTAGTCCAATTTTGGCATACTCTTTCCAACATTTCGGCCGGTATCTCACGAATAAATGCTTCAATGCGTCAATTGAAGCGGGCTTGTCGGTATAGACATGAGCTTTAACATAGCCCCACAAAAAATAGTCTAAAGGCGTTAAATCGCACGATCTAGGCGGCCAATTGACCGGTCCCGAACGTGAAATAAAATGTTCACCGAACTCGCCTCTCAATAAGTCCATTGTTGCGCGTGCTGTGTGGCATGTTGAAACCACATGTCATGCAAGTCAAGCTCTTGCATTTTGGGCAAACAAAAGTTGGATATCATCTCACGGTAGCGCGCACCATTCACAGTTGCGTTACGATTCGCATCATCTTTGAAGAAGTACGGTCCAATGATGCCACCAGCCCATAGACCGCACCAAACTGTGACTTTTTCTGGATGCATTGGCAGCTCTTGCAATGCTTCTGGCTGATATTCACTGTAAAATCGACAATTCTGCTTATTTACGTACCCATTGAGCCAAAAATGAGCTTCGTCTTAAACTGACCATAAAATGGAAGAAGCGCGCGATGAACTTTCTTAACAGAGCACGCATTTTGATAACAAAATTCAATAATTTGCAAGCGTTGTTCGTTTGTAAGACGGTTCATGGTTAAATTATAGACCAAACTGAAGATGTTTGACAGTGAAACAAAACACGAAACGTGCGTCAGCTGTTTAAACCAGTGTTGCCAAAAAGATAATAGCTAAAAAATCACCCTTTAGAATAGCACTGTTCAATGTATTGCCCATCTGAAGCTATGACTTTTTGCCATCTTCATCAAAAGAACTGCGCCGGCTTGGTAGCCATGAATGAATCAAGCCAATTTTTTATATTCTGCTCTCATGTGAACCGTGTTTCAGTGAGGGCGTTCTGCAACGACCGGAACAAATGGAAGTCAGAAGGGGCGAGGTCTGGGCTATAAGGCGGGTGGGGTAAAACTTCCCATCCACTGGATTTCAAATAGTTCTTAACCGGAATAGCAACGTGGGGCCGAGCGTTGTCATGATGGAAAATTATTGCCTCGTGTCTGGTCGCATATTCCGGGCTTTTTTCGGCTACTGCTCTCTTCAAACGGATTAATTGTGTTCGGTAGCGTTGTCCATTGATGGTTTCACCCGGTTTTAGCAGGTTTTTGCCGTTTGCGCTTCGGGTTGTGGCAATGGATCCATTTTTCATCACCATTAACAATCCAATGCAAAAATGACTTCCTTTTGTGGCGTTCCGGCAGCATTTCGGACGTGCAAAACCGCCTTTCGATGTCTCTCGGCTTGAGTTCATGTGGAACCCAATTTTTTTAAATATATCCAGCTGCTTTTAAAAGTTATGAAACGGCTTCTCGTGTGACACTCAAAAATTCTGCGAGCTCTTCTTGGGTTTGGCAACAATCTTCATAGAGTAGTGCTTCCAGTTCTTTATCTTCAAACTTTTTTTGCTGCCCAGGACGTCCATCGTCTTCCAAGCCAAAATCACCACTTTGAAATCGTGCAAACCACTTCTGGCACGTTCGCTCAAGTAGCTCATGTTCACCATAAACCTCCACCAAAATACGATGACTTTCGGCAGCAGTTCACTTCATATTAAAAAGATCTCCCCGCAAAAACACTTTTTCAGGAACAAAGTTCGATATATTTGGGAAAAAAAAAATTGTTGTTTACGCTTCAAATGAATGACATATACTTCCCGGCCTTCCAACGCATGTTCCAATGGAATAATACAAGTTACGCCATCTCTTAGCAAAAGTCGTAGACCCAACTACTAAGGGCGTTTTTGACATTTTCAGGTTATCCTCTTTTCCCCTTGTCTCTTACAAGCGCATTTAAGGAGTCCAATGAAAGTTCTACTTCAACGGAAACAGGTGGAGCCCATTTAATGCTTTCAACTTTATTAACGTCAACATTTTCTGGAAGTTTGGAATCCAAGTCGTAGAGCCCTTCATTACAGAATGTGTCTACTCAATAGTTTCCAGGGTTCACACATCCCTTGGCAATCGGCCCTTTTGCAACGGCAACACTTCGCCCGTTGAATTTTCTTGATGATGCAATTTAAAATTATAACTACAGACTCTCAACATCTGTATTTTTGATGTCTACACAATTTATTTTTTCTTGTCGATTAAGAACCCTCATGCGAGTCGCCGTAGCGTGCGTTGATTCCTTATTAGAGGGTGCCAGGTTCGTTCCCCGAATTTGCAAGTCTTTATTTTCGGGGGCGTAGGAAGTGCTCCTTTATTTTGAGATCCCACTTCGTTTGCCTCAGCTTCGAGACAGCCAGATGAAGCTCCATTATCTCATGGGAAAGTAGGCAAACATCGTGAACTTAGTCAACTTGATAGTCCATCGAATTCCATGATTACCTTCGGTCAATGATGTGGGGGCAGGTGATGTTGCCCGCCACTAACAATCGTGGCGGCACTGTGTACCCTTGACAGACTCTGGATGTCAAACTCCAAGGCGTGACAATCACCGCATTCTGGAATGCCTCTCCTTCGCCAAACCTACCAGGTGGCAGCTCGGTTCAAGCTTTCGAAGTAGACAAGCCACTGGTGTAGCGGAGACCTTCGATTGAACGCACTACTCCCACTGCAGTCCTTGCTTTGTTCTTAGCAAAACCATGCCCTGGACAATTTGCTAGCCATAAACCTGGACAAGATGAAGTACACGCCATTTGAGTAGAATCCCACGCATGTCTTCGAAGAACTCACAACAGCCTAGCCGATGACACATCCTAGTTCCAGGGCCAAACCATCAAAGTCTGGCGGGATAATTACGATCGCTCGCAACGATACCACTAGACTTCCCCACACCCTCTGCTCACACAATCAGAGATCTCAAAGCTATCGAATCCGAGAAACCACACAAAAACGTATTCTTTATTTGGCTCCATGTTTACGATGGGAATGGGAACCGTCCACACAAAGACAGAATTGTCTACTTTACTACCTACTGCGACCAAGCCATCAAGCCGGCGAACACGCAGAACACCGCCAAAACGAAGGCAGCTTGTCGAGAGTGCTCTCGTGCAAATTATAAGCCCATTACTCGGCAAACAAAGTGAACAAAATCAACAGAAACCCGAAAGGCGAACAAAAAACGAATCAAAATTAAAGATTCTTCCTAGAAGCGATTATGTATTCACATGCTCGCTACTCGATCTCTGCAATGTCAGCAGACAGCAGTGGCGCGGCGCACAAAATTAGATGTCGTCACGCAAGAGTATAGTTCACAGGCTTTGCCAATTCCCTCGTAGCGCTCGCTGGCCATAAGCCGATCATACAGCCAGCCACTTGTGCGTTGGATTGCGTACCTTCGGGCTGGCAGCCACTTGGCCGGCTCATTGCTATGCGATTGTACTCGGTAAGCCTAATTAGGATCCGGTTTTTTGGGAAGGCTCTTAGCTGGCCGGCTCTGTATGCGTGTGTCTCAATTGCTTTGTGGAGTACTTGCGCTGCGTAAGCAAGTGATGCGGGGCTTAATTGGAGCGGCCTGGTAGCCTAGCCCCTGTAATCTGCTCGATCAGATAGTGGCCACAGAAAGAAGGCGAAATGCGTACTTCGCTCCATTCGTGTGACTTACGGATGGACAATGATGAATGTGACCAGCCCGGAGGCTGATGAATTTCTTCGACTTGAAATGCGATTGGTTTGAGGGAGAAAGGTTCCTCCGTGTGGGTTACATCTGCCGCGCCGATAGGCAGATGGGAGATGTTTGGAAATGAGTCCGGATGTGGCAACGGGGACCAGTTGAGCTGGAATTTAATCGTTCGCGGCATTCGCGGGTGATTAGAAATGTCCAATTGGCTGCACCTGTCTAAGGACAAGCGAGCGGTTTCGAATAGGACATGTGGCGGCTGAAATTGATCTTAACTGAGAGACTGAGTGTTTTTGCGCGCCGGCTCGAATGGTGAAACAGGTGATATTCCCGGTGTTGCCAATTAGGTGGCGTGGAACAGCAACAAAGGTGTGTGCGTGTCGTTTTTCAAACATTCATCGGTGGTGCGGCAAAACATGTGACGTGAGCACCGTCACATGTGGATCGACACTTCAGCTCGGCAATAGTCGACATGTCCAAACAGATGCATAGATACCTGGGAATACAATGCATGGATGGCAACACAGCTCGAACACTTTTTCTAGTCGCTTGAAAATGCTCCGAGATAACCGGCCCGATCAAACATTTCCGAATTCAACTCGAAGTAATGTCGAGTGAATATAAAATTGATGCAGACAAGTTTGGATGCTGTGCCACTGAAACGAAGACTGTTTATCTTCGGTATCAGATATACAGACTTGGAAGGGTGGAGGCAGTCATTTTATCCATTGCATGGCTCAAAAGGGAAAGATCCGACGGTATGGATGAGGGAGCTTGGTGGCTCTCTCTCTACGGTGGCTTGAACGTGGTGTGGCGCTTGGCTGGGGTGATTGTTGGCCTCTTTTCGAGAAGGGGGACAAAAGAGATCGCTCCAACTACGGGCTCTCTTTTAAGTCTCCCCGGGAAAGTCTACGCTAAGGTGTTGGAAGCGTCTGACACCTCTCCTTTTCATAAATACAATATAGACTGGATTTTGCAGGCAGCCGAGGAGGGGAAGTCAATAGAAGTGACTAAGTTATCCTCATGTCCTCCCAGACAGAGGCTAGATAGGTAGCTGATCGTATGTGCTGGTCCTGGTATGAGGGTTATGGCGGACAAATCAGAGGTTATGAACGCCTGTCCAATGTTTCAGTCTCTCGAGGTCTTTTCCACGAGTGATGGAAGGATTGAGCTGAGCTTCAATGTAGGATTGGCTCAACAGGAAGGCCAAGAAGCTTGGTGTGAAGCCATGTTAACGTTTTTCGACTCAGCATTAGGTACAACTCTGAACTATGGTCATGATTTCAGGCACTGACGGAAGCGACTTCCCAGACGTTCCTAGAATCCAAGTCCACCATGTAGGCGACTGTTTGACAGACCAGGCGTGAGGTGGTTGGACTGTGTCCAAAATCTCGTCCTGTTGCGTTGGCGCATTACTCCTAATGACTCAGAGTCGATGGCGGAGTGGCCTGGAGATCTGTCCTCACACCAGTAGGGATATGCTGACATCCTTCAGTTCGCCGAGGTTGTCCAAAGACTAGTCTCATAAGTATGAACTCGTACGGCTAGTCACAGCACTGCACGAGGTGATTTGTGGTCTCTATTCTCCCATGCAGCTTCTACAGAAATCAGGCTTCTATCCCGTGGGCATGTCCGCCAATTGCTCATCATCCTGTTATGACACCGATAAGGGTCTTGAGTGTGAGTCTAGTCGTCGGACCGAGTGGTGGCCATATTATAGCCATTTGTGATTGCTTTAATTGAATGAATTCTAAGGAGATGAGAGCCTTCGAGGGTCGTGTAGTATCGACTCACCAGTACGTCCGCACTTGCTGGTTGGCAGATCAGAACTGCCGTGACACAAGACTGTTCATGCACACAAGGCAACAAAGACAAGAGCTCAGATGAATGTCATGAGCATTATGAGCACCTCCCACACTCCCAGGCTCTACCGTAGCGTTGCCAATACACTACAGATGGATCTGTGTGAGATCGGATCCATCGTGTTCGTCGGTGTGTCACAGTGTCCCAGCACCAGTTGTACACTACTCAGTGCTCAGCCACCAATGTTTTTGAGTAGAAACTGTCCTTTTCCAGGTTTATTCCTTGTCAGTACCGATTAAAACAAGACCACGCTACGCCAACCGGGAACTTTAACAATCTTGTCTTTAATTGTGCCGCCCAGTGTACCACTTGACTCCTGTTCTCGTGCCCGTCTGGTATTGAATATCCCAACATCTGTTCTCCGTCGCAAATGACGCAAAGAGATTGATGAAAGTGCCAAAACAAATTACATTCCATACGCACACTCTTCTTGTGGTGTGCGGCGGACACAAGCGGACACAAACTCCGATCGTGGGCCTTACCGATTCCCAGACTGGAATTAGCAGCTTGAACTGCTCGGAGATTGATTGGCTAATTAATATTAAAATCAAAGTTCTACGACCTAAAGCACTGGCAAGCCGGCATATTTGTTTACCGACTTGGCGGAGGCCTACGCGAGATGGGTTTCTGATTAATGAAGCTTAATTCATTAGCGATCGGCTTGAATTGATTGCCCCAGACGGGGCGTCGCGGCGGGGCGCATGCGGGCTTGTTGGGGATCGTTGGCTATTTACATGGGTGACGATGGTGGTGGTTTTGTCAGTGAGTTGGATATTCCTTTCGGTCGAGATGATGCCGAACGGAAGTCTGAAGCTGAGGTAAAGTCAGACTGACAGCTTGAACAGCAGCGATGCGCCTCATCCACAAGTGTAAACTGTACTCTACAACATTCGCTTTTGTCCCTTAACATTGCTTGTAATTGTGCCAAACGATGACCAAGTTGGTAAAGGGGAAACGGAGTGAGTGCAGTCCATGCAAAGCGGAGATAGAGGGTATTTATGGTTCTGGATTCGCTGTGACGGGCTCTGGATAGTCATCCTTAGGTTAGAGCCTGAGAACTATCTGCCTTCCATCGCTGACGGTCTTGGCTATGCTCCTTCTAGTCACCAAGGCAAAACTGTCTTCAGTCCGTTGATCTTTATACCTGAGGTTCGGCCATCCTTTCAAACCAGAAGACTCGGATTGGAAGACCCTCTTTGGTGGAGCGTTGTCGTCCATGCGCTCGAGCCAGCCCGTTCGAAGGATTCCAGACTACATCCACACAGAATCAGCTCCGCTTGTTTATCGTCCAACTTTCGACCCCACATAGCAGAACTAGCAAAATAAGAGTTTTGTTGTTGAGCACGACTTTTGCTCCTTCAAGGTCGGCAACGAACTCACCGAGACCTTCAATGTCAAAAAAGGATTTAGACAGTTAGACAGTTAGTACAACAACAAAGTTAACAAATGAAATTATTCGGAACCTGCATAACGAACATTCGTTAAAGATAAAATTTTATGAAATTTCAGAAAACTGCTAAATATTGTAAGGCTTCTCCAAGGGGCCTACTGCCTCAATACTTTCAATGGACTAAATAGCGTCAGCAGTAGCCAGCCAAACAGCTCCGCTGCAAGTTCCAGAGATAGGAGAAATCAATCCGCGTGGTAACCTAGCCTAACCTACATTTCTCAGCCAATGGCAGCTTTCTTCGTTTTAGTCTGTTTACACGTACATACAGGCCACGGTGCAGCCTGTGCCTGCACACAGGCAGTGTATGATCCGGTCTCTTTCCGAGAAAGACTAGTTCCTCTATTTTTCAGTTCAAGAAAAATGCGGAAAAAACTTTGTGTCAAAAGTATTCGAAATATAAAAAACAAACAATGGAAAGCAGCCGAGTCCTAAACGAGCAATGTACTCCTGACGGGGACTGTGCTGTGCTGGTGGGTAAAATGATTAGCGATGCGATGCGCCTTGAGGATACTTCCAGCAAGTCAGCCTCGAAAGGGATGCGAAATGGCCTGCGAAATATCAAAGATTTACAATTAGTTTTCCACAACGATTCCCCACTGAGCACAGCAAATCAACGAAGTCTCAGCGGATGCCTGCATTAGCTTCTACCCCTACTACTTCGACAACCTCAGTGAGCTAAAAAGCGTCAGTATTAGCCAGCCCTATGTAAAGGGTGATTTTTTAGCTATTATCTTTTTGGCAACACTGGTTTAAACAGCTGACGCACGTTTCGTGTTTTGTTTCACTGTCAAACATCTTCAGTTTGGTCTATAATTTAACCAAGAATCGTCTTACAAACGAACAACGCTTGCAAATTATTGAATTTTATCAAAATGCGTGCTCTGTTAAGAAAGTTCATCGCGCGCTTCTTCCATTTTGTGGTCAGTTTAGACGAAGCTCATGTTTGGCTCAATGGGTACGTAAATAAGCAGAATTGTCGATTTTGGAGTGGATATCAGCCAGAAGCATTGCAAGAGCTACCAATGCATCCAGAAAAAGTCACAGTTTGGTGCGGTTTATGGGCTGGTGGTATCATTGGACCGTACTTCTTCAAAGATGATGCGAATCGTAATGTAACTGTGAATGGTGAGTGTGAGATGAACCGTGAGATGATATCCAACTTTTTTTGCCCAAAATGCAAGAGCTTGACTTGCCTGACATGTGGTTTCAACAAGACGGTGCCACATGCCACACAGCACGCGCAACAATGGACTTATTGAGCGGCGAGTTCGGTGAACATTTTATTTCACGTTCGGGACCGGTCAATTGGCCGCCTAGATCGTGCGAGTTAACGCCTTAAGACTATTTTTTGTGTATAGCTCATGTCTATACAGACAAGCCCACTTCAATTGACGCATTGGAAGACAACATTGATTCGTGAGATACCGGCCGAAATGTTGGAAAGAGTATGCCAAAATTGGACTAAGCGGATGGACCATTTGAGGCGCAGTCAAGGTCAACATTTGCATGAAATAATCTTCAAACAAAAACAAAGTACATGCTGTCATCACGAAAGGACGCACAACATCGACGCCTCGGACAGAGCGTCATAATGGGCAGCAGAAACTTTGTGGTAGTCAAGGACTTCGTCTACCTTGGCTCTGCAGTAAACAGGGACAATAACACCAGTACCGAGATCAAGCGCAGAATTACTCTTGCCAATCGCTGTTTCTTTGGGCTCAAGAGGCAATTGAGTAACAGAGCCATCTCTCGAAACACCAAGTTGACTTTATATAACACCCTAATCATCCCCGTCCTGCTCTATGGCGCAGAGACATGGACGCTATTGAAAGCGGATGAAGAAGCTCTTGGTCTTTTTGAGAGAAAAGTTCTGCGTGCGATCTTTGGTCCTGTTTGTATTGATGGCGTCTGGAGAAGGAGATTCAACCACGAACTGTACGGGCTGTACAGCGGCATGCACCTAGTTAAGCGTCTTCGGATCCAACGCTTAAGATGGCTAGGTCACGTAGAGCGGATTGACACCACAGCTCCGGCCCGAAGAGTCTTCGATTCCGAGCCTTTGGGACAACGCATAAGAGGTCGTCCTAGAACAAGATGGTGCACACAAGTGGAGAAGGACCTCAACCAACTTGGTGTGCACAACTGGAGGCAGCTGGCGAAAGATCGTGCTGGCTGGAGAGGCTTGTTGGTTGAGGCCCAGGTCCACCCCGGACTGTAGCGCCAAACAAAGAAAGAAAGAATCTTCAAACATGAAATTATATGGACCGTACTATCGATTCAAACGAAGATTTCATGCAATCAAGGCGGTCTAATTTCAACTGGTTCGGGTAACATGATACTAACAAATTTTATTCATCGGGTATGCCATCTTCCGAACATATCCGCCAGGTCACCTGTAGCTACTTTCATGAGTTCAGGGCGTAGCCCGTTCATCCTAGCAGCCCCAAACTGAAGGAATTCATATAGATCTAGAACCGGAGGGTGTCTGTCTTCGTCCAGATTGGATAAACTGCCTGACCCCGGTATTTGACTACTCGTCAGCAGTCTGGTGATATACTCAGCCTCTATTGCCAGTTACCATTACCGTCGTGTCAGTCTTCTGTTCCAACTTAATAACCGTTGGCAATCCATAATGTATGCAAAAGGATTGTCATTTTAGTGCACACAGCTTATCCAGAAAACCGCCCGGAGTTCTGTTCGAGCCGTGAGAACTATTTTTCTCGTACCAGGAATCGAGCTTAGGGAAGGTAGGGGTCGACGCAGCAACCCATAACGCCACGGTCACTGCCAAATCGGTCCGCACTTTTCCAAAATTTATTTTCTCTTAACAGTTTTATACACATTCTTATAAAATGAATTTTTCTTTTTCTTTTCAGGTAAGTTCTTGGGGATTCTTTCAATTGTCCATTGCAAAGCTGTTCTTGGTAAGTTCGCGTGTGTCCAAAAATTCATGTGATTCCAGAAAGATCGATCTATGGCACCGTCCATCATCCCAATGGACTGCTTAAGAAACAAGTTCCGTGAACGTCGATTTGACGCCATTATACTGTTTTTTATGTGGACTCGTCTCACTCACTTGTGCCGACATGACAGAGTCTTATTATTTGCTTGCGATTGCCTTAAAAAACAAAAGCTTAACAAATCACCCTCTACATCCATAATTCGCTGCGGGTTGGCCTTTACATGTGACATGTTCCTGGAGGCTGCGCAAGACCATTTAGTTTTGGTGAGGAAGCTTTTTTTTACTCCGTCCTCTTTCCTGATACCCTCTTGCACCCCCTTGGTTGTGCAGTGTCCTTTCGCATGATGATCCTCATGCACTGCCTTAGTTTCCCTTTGATGATCACTATGACTTGTGGGTGTCAAGTGTTCTCAGCACAGCCTCACCACCATAGAACGGATCCTGTCGGTGGTGATAAGACGCCTGGGGCAGTCTTCGCTACGTCCACGTTTACCGAGCTGCAATGCAGGCGCACGTCGTCTCTGTTCGACTTAGACATGGCGTTTGCTATGGGATCTCGTTAAATTTGTCGTAAAGTCCACTGCCTTGTCCGTGAGCCGGAAGCCTGTGGCTTCGATCACTCACCAAGTGTCCTTTCGCTTTCCACTTACAAAAAGCGATTGCACAACCTCCAGTCAAAGGCATTCACTTTCAACAACTTGGCTGAGTGACTGCCTGCCTGCCTGTTTCCTCATCAAAGAGCCTGGTCACTTTCAGTCCGAAGACAAACGATGCACAGCTGACTGGTTAATTGTGCCCCAATCGAGGGCAGTCTCATAAAACACGCCGTGCGCCGCAGTGTGTCAGCAGCAGCTGAACAATTTCGCTACCATCACACATCACGATCAAATCCTTTGATGATTCCCATCACACACGACTCCACTCCACTCCCCGCCACTCCCCGCCACGTATACCCCACGTCACGGCTTCCTGTCATATTTTTCGGGAGAATTACGTAACCAGTCGTTCGCAAATCGGGTTCCCTTCACTTTGTTTTTGCCCAAATTTACAATTTTCTCTCGATTTTAATTCGAAAATGATATCATCGTCGTCATGAAACAACACAAAAAAATGTCCCAAAAAATCAAAAAGAACGCAAGTATCTTCCTCGATAAATATGAAAACGATCAGCAATTTTTATTCAAAATCGACTCGCCACCCTCGCCCCGCTGCGCTGCTGTGCATCACGGTTCGCACCGTCGATTGAAAACAATTTCTTTCGCTGGCCTTGAACAAAGGCGCCGACCTTTACCTCGGCCTTACCTGCCGGTGTACGTTTATCGTTCACCACACTCGGCGAAAATCAAGGTCGAAATGTCAGTCAGCGCTGTTTGTTGCTTTTTTTGTCTCTAGATTTGACTTTATTCACTTCATGTGTTTATCTTTCTCATTTTTTATGTGTGAATGCACAGCAGCGAGAAAGAGGTCCAAAAAAACCAAAAACCACGCAAAACACAACCGCATCGGCGACTGTGTGAGTGCGGGCTTCGTTCATCTGTGAGGGTAACTGCGTGCTAAACAACAACTTTAATTGGTGCAAGTCGTTGCCTGGCGAGCACCGTTTGCAGTTGTGACTAATTTCCAATTTCGGTGCTGCCAACAGGGATCGTCGTAGTCTTGCGCTGGTGTACCTCGCATCTCGTGTGAATGTGGTTAACGTCAAGGAGCGCCACGGCACACATGACGTATGTGGAATATATTTTCTCTCATTTTGTTGATTTTTCATATTTTTTTGCCTGGCTCCGCTCTGGTCGCATGTGAGAAGAGCCACCAATCAAATCACGTCATGTAGTGGCGTTAATTAAATGTGGTTCATCATCTCGACTGCACGGGAGCCATGCCCAATGTTGGTCTCTGCGAGACCAGGATTTTAAATTGCTTGCGTTTGCATTCAATAATTTCGAGTGTCATTCTCTTAGTGTTCTCTTTTGTGTATTTTTAGAAGGTTGACTGGTCTTTGTGTCGTCGGTGCACGGATGGTTGGACTTGCGATACAGTGACACATTTTCAAGGGCGAATTTGGGTCGATAAACTTCGTTTTCTTTGATAGGCTGCGACAGCGAGAGAGATACGACATGAGTGCATGCCGCTGTTCGGTGAATTCGCTATTTCTAGATCGATCATCAGACGACTGTCATCGGATTGAGAATTGTGATTAATTTTGAAAATGATTTCGCCTGTGGGTGTGTTTTGAGAGACTCTTGTTGACGGATGAATGGATTTTATGGGAGATTTGCTTTTAATGAAAGCAGTTTGTTTTTAAACTGGTTTCGATAAGCTGGTTCGCACATTCGTTGGTGCCATAAAACATGTGCCGTTTAAGCTTTCCTTACTGAACACGTTCGCGCGCGATGTTTTTGAAAGAGGAGTTGCTCCTATTGGTGGCCACTCGTGGGAGAACAGTAGCACACGCGACACAAGTGGGTGTTGAGAAGCTAGGCCCTGCAGCCCCCTACGGGCTCGGCTGTAGCGTCACCCGCATTTTTATCACATTCTAGTTGCTCTTGCAACCATATCTGTCTTAAGAAGTCTATAAAGGTCATGATGGAAAATTAGTTTTTTTTAATTACGTCTATGGACGCCATGCACCACCCAGCGGAGCCTTCGAAGACAAGCGGCGTGTATACACGTCATGTACCCGAACGTGCCAAAAATTGCAAAGGAATGAAGCCTTGGTTATGTTGGCCACGCACAACGCACTCCCCACTCAGTGAAACCAAATGAAGACACACAACTTACTTCCGCACGTATACGGCTTGTGTGCCAAAGTGGTCTGAATCTGAAAGGTGGCCTCTATCGCTGGGGGTCCAGCGATATCACACTGCTTCCAGTCATCAACCGCAAGCAGCCATACATCGTCGCTTTATGACGGAGACCTGGTCTTCCTCCCGGACCAGGAGCACTCGACATGAGCTTGCCCTGATAAACCCGAGAGGGATTGGCACATACATTGAACGAAGAAGTAGGGATCGTAATCTCGCGAGTTCGTCAGCTTCGTCATCCTCCCAGTCCTTGGACCCAAAAAAAGCTGACACTACACTGTTCCTTCAGCCAAGTCAGAGCTCTTAGCGACGTTCCCTGACTAACTTTGAGGCAGTGCAGTCTGACTCAATAGCCCTGATTGCAGCTTGGCTGTCAACAAAAATAGCCAACCTCCGAGTCTGATCACTCGAACAGCTTGGAAACGGACAGACATTGTCCGCAAGTCTGAAAGAAGTTAATATGTTATAGGGTTGGCCAAATTCAAGATTCTTTTCAAAAATGCAATAAAACGAGCATAACGACTTCGGAGGCGGGCGTTGAATGCGATTCCATCAGGTAAGCGACCGCTTGGCAGACTCAGGACGAGGTGGTTGGACCAAGTCCAAAAACCCGCCTGGTTACGCTTGGTCATAACCCCTGATGAGCTGGAGTCGATGGCGGAGGATCGAGTTGCCTGGAGAGCTCTCGTGTGTGGTGTACCCCCGCGAACCCTTTAGTGGAACATGCGGGTCAGAAAATGATTTAAAAAAATGGCAACAGTGGTGTTGTGGGTCTGCTCGTCGTCTCCTCACTTGAACCTACGTTGCCCAGGTTCCATTCGAATGTCCAGTCACCATTTGCCGTTGGAATCAAATTAACGGTATCACTGGAGTGGTCGGCCGGTGGTCTGCCTGGGTATCACAATGAACCATGGTCTAAGTGTGCCTTCCGTAGTCTACTAACCCTTGTCTAGACGGAAGTCGAATCTACCGACTTGTCACGCTTAGGCCCGTTGTGTTAGCACGCAAATCGACTCAATCCAAGTCCGCAAACTTGTCGGTGCTATTGGCGAAGGGACGAAGATGGCTGACACTAATTTGTCATAGTCATTCTGGACGGCTTTTTCTTCTAGAGGAGACGGCGTTGGATTGGGCACAGGGGTACCTCCTTGCTCTTTCTCCCTCTCCTCCTTACCTTCGACCCGTGCTGTGTCTTGACCCCGGACACTTAAGTGTATTAGGAACCCATTGTGAGCGCGCAAATTATAAACAAAAAAAAGGAAGGTGCTTAATTGGTTGGAGTGTAACGACAACCTAAAGACGAGAGTTTCAACGGCAGTGTGACCAGCGTTTAACAGACTTAGAGATCGTCCTGAATTAAGGATATCCCATCAGACAATTTCAAGTATCGAGAGATGTTCTGCTATAGCGCTAGCAATGGGGGTGCCCTCTCTTCGCAAATTTCCGGAATCTCCCAATTCTCCTGTTACTCACATAAGATGGATGCGCAAATACTCTGTTATGTCTTTAAGACATATGAGGCAGCTCAGGGAAGTCTTCAAGTTAAATGTGACTGCATCCAGAGACTAGATCGGTCTTTGACATCACATTGTTCTTCAGCCAAGACAGGGTGTCTTTGGTCGTTATAGTTTCCGTCTGATCGACGCTACAATGTTCGGGTCGTGATTGAGATGCTGTGAGCAAGGGTGCTTGTTGGCTGTAGTGTACTCTCGCCCGCTACCGAATCAACTCCTTCATCATGACTTCTGCCTTCACAGCAATTTCTTGACTGCAATCATTGACAGAAGCTCTACTTCAAAGTTCTATACATACGTCGTCTTTAACCCGCGCGCCTATATTTATGCTCTAATTTTGGTGATCTGGAAGTTTCCATTACTCCTTCCAGTCGTTTTTCACCATGCGAATGATGAACTGAGTGACTTTCTTCGCTGTCCGGACACTCCCAGCAAATGAACACCAATTCTTCGACTAAGAGCCTTCAAATCGAACCGAAAATCTAGTTGGTGCGTCGACCTCTACGCAGCCCAGGTTCGATTCCCGGTATGAGCAAAATAATTTTCACGGCCCCACCTCTTTCGGACAATTCTCAAAGAATGTAACTGTCTAGAAAAAGCTTCCCCAATTGGCCATTCGTAGTCGGCATAAAATTGTAGCCCCGTTGCACTCGTGAAAGGACAATAGCACGCACAACACGAGTGGTTGCTGAGAAGCTAGGCCCTGGCCCTCTCCAACCACGGGTTGTATTTATTTATACTTTGTATAACATTAATTTACAACGTTATACTATTTTTCTTAAATTTTTATGTGGTTAAAAGCAAGAAGCCAAAATTTCCAATGCTGCGTACATCTGCAGGAAGACCGTTAACCAATTTGCAAGAGAGAATGGCGAACGAATTTCCACAACAGGCGGTCCGAAAGACAGGTTTGAAGACCAGGGATTAGTAATGGCTCCTTAAACTATAACCATTACGGATGGAAGTCTGCATATATCCGTCAACCTCTAATACAGATACCTCTAGTCTCATCGGTGAAATTTTGAGAAGCATAAAATGTTGGTCTAAGCGGGAAACATTGCCAATTTTCCTAATGACACATTTCTGCAAGACAGTCAGCGGCTGAATTTTACTTTGACAAGCACTGCCTCAACAGCATAGAGTATTTTTTGTAAAGTCTTCTTAGAAAAATACTTCCAAAGGCGATAAAAACAACGAATGATGGCGATGAAATATTGCTTCAATCCCTACCAACTCATATTATTGTCAAGGATAACGCCTAGATAAATTTGAAACTAATAACGTCTCAATTCTGAATCAATTGTCATTACATAGGACAGAGCAATGAATAGAAGATGAGCTAGGAAAAATCCAGTCTGTTGCAAATAAAAGAGTTAAAATCTTTAATTTTGTCTAGCTTCTGACTACTAGACAAACCACACTCCTAGTTAGTAGTCCACACCCTTACTTATAGCAGCTACCAACTTTAAGGACTTTGTGGTGCCGTATGCAAAAGCAAGGTCGTCTGCAAAAGCCAATGACTTTTTCTGTAAAGCGTCGAATAAACCAAGAGTTGATGTAGATAAGGAACAATATAGGCCCTAGGACAGACCCTTGTGGCACACCGATATTTATGAGCTCTGAGCTGTTGCCGCCTGCAAAACCCATGACTACTCAGAGCTGATGTAGATAAGGAACAATATAGGCCCTAGGACAGACCCTTGTGGCACACCGAATATAGGCCCTAGGACAGACCCTTGTGGCACACCGATATTTATGAACTCTGAGCTGTTGTCGCCTGCAAAACCCATGACTTCTCAGAGCTGATGTAGATAAGGAACAATATAGGCCCTAGGACAGACCCTTGTGGCACACCGAATATAGGCCCTAGGACAGACCCTTGTGGCACACCGATATTTATGAACTCTGAGCTGTTGTTGCCTGCAAAACCCATGACTTCTCAGAGGTGATGTAGATAAGGAACAATATGGGCCCTAGGACAGACCCTTGTGGCACACCGATATTTATGAACTCTGAGCTGTTGCCGCCTGCAAAACCCATGACTTCTCAGAGCTGATGTAGATAAGGAACAATATAGGCCGTAGGACAGACCCTTGTGGCACACCGAATATAGGCCCTAGGACAGACCCTTGTGGCACACCGATATTTATGAACTCTGAGCTGTCGTCGCCTGCAAAACCCATGGCGTCTCTGAGCTGATGTAGATAAGGAACAATATAGGCCGTAGGACAGACCCTTGTGGCACACCGAAGGTTGAAGGATATGGGACCAATCCATTCCTTTTCTGTGTCTTTCATGCCTACCACGTGAATACAGAATTAGGTGAGTTGGGAAAGTCAGTAAAAAAAAAACCACAAATGGACCAATAATCGGGAGCTGAAAGTTGGAACCGACTGCTGCTCTGATTTGCAACAGTGTAGACTCCGTGGCTGTCCGTTGTTACACTGTCATAGATCAGATCAGCAGTCGTACGAGGCCTTTAACTAGGACAGTGAAAAGCACTGTTTCCGCCTAGAACACGTTGAAACCATCAGTCGCTGGACGGTCTATTGTAGCCATCCCCCCTTTTCCGAGTCGTCAGTGTGTTCACGAAATGCACCGAGTGTCCAAAAGTCACATTGCTAGAAGGTCATCGGAACGGAGATAGCAATTTTCGCGATTAGGGTACCGGGGTCCTTGTTGTTCAATAAATCGTTCCAAAAACATGCACTTTTTTGGTAGTTTCCATTCAATTTCCGAGCGGATCTCGTTTGTCGCCACAAGATAACTTTGTTGTCCGACTGTTGTGTGGCCAACAAATCATCCTGATAAATGAACTTGAATCCGAGTCTGGTCGGATTCGGTCGCAATCAAGTTTGCACACAAATGTGTGCATGCCACCAATTGACGTCATTCAAGCGCACACAGCACTCGTATCTCTAACCCCTCGCTGAAGTGCAATTTATTTGACAAGAGTCAAGAAACCAAAAAAACGACAAAAGCTGAACAATTTCGTTTGTTTTTTGTTTTTTTTTTTTTTTTTTCTCCACTCTCATCACGAAATGACACCGAGACTCCAAAATGAATTTCACAAGCCAGTTCTTTGTCGTTTTAAAAATACATCCAAGTGAGAACGAGAAACGGCAAGACGCCCGAATAAAAAAGACCAACACACCGCGAGCAATCCTACAGATTTTGGTGTGCTCTTTTTTCGTCGCTGTGTGTATTTCAAAATTTTTAGTCGCCACATAAACACAATTGACAGTGTCGTCCGCAATCGGCGGCAGATCCCCATGTGCAATGGAAACGACCGGCGACTTAGCCCAGTTCCGCTGCGCAGCACTGCCGCACCGTCGCGGTCGCCGCCGCTGCCGCCACCACACCGCCGCTCCCTTGTCGTTTTGATAAACCAAACGAGAGTTGATTTCGTTTCATTTTTCTGTTTTTGCACTCGCCTAAGATAAGATATTTCATTTTCGCGTTTTTTTCTTCTTTCTGTTTTGTTAGCTGGATTTGATTAAGAAAAAAGAAAAAAATGGCAAAACAAACCGTTTGTAGTTCAATGGAACGAAAATGTATATATTTCAGAACGTGGGCAGATAAAATAGACGGATTTCTTGTCGAACTCAAATATTTGGTTGTGTCTAAGCACGCACACACAGGCAGCAATGCTTTTTTTGCTGTATTTTTGGGTGGAAATATGAAAAAAAGAAAATAAAAAATGCAGACCACTGTACATTGTGCCGTGAGTGGGAGCGAGCAGACGGGGAGAGCGAGAGAGACAGGGCGACTGTGTGAGGGAGGAAGGGCGGGCGAAAGCGAGAAGGAGAAACAGGGGAATGAGGTCAGTGTGAATGTTTACATTTGGTGCGATATCACGCTGTTATTGTGTTAATAGGTCTGTGACCTGATTACGCATGAAATTTGGAGCACAATACGTCTTCGATCTCTCGAGGTTATTTCGGTTCTAATAGAAAAATGTTGTCGGCGTTTTTTTTTCTCTTTTCGCGAAATTTGCGGTTTTTTTTTTATTTAAACGATTTTAACGAGGTGAACTGCACTGCGGGCTTGAATACAAAGGGGTGGCGTAAGTGGATTTGTGAGTCACTGTGTTTCAAGGTCATTTTGAGAATAAACCGACTCTGGTTTGATTTGCGATAACTTTCGATCATGGATCGTTGATACTTGTGATACCCACTCAAAATGTGGGAACTAGTGCTCTCGATTTTACACGGCTAATACCCGTTTCGACAATTACCCGAGTACCCGGGTACCCGGATAATGCGGGTAATACCCAAGTTGGGTGGTACCCGGCATTGTTCGGCTACCGTCATCATCGGGATCGGTGAGTGCTTACCCGCGTAGGTTAGCGGATATGCGTGTATCAAGAGCTCTAGTGGGAACCGTGAGTTAGAGTGACATATGACAGGAAGTTGAAGCGTGCCCGAAAAGGTGATGGCGTCACTTGCGTGAAATAAACGATTGCCTAGGCTTACCATTGTCTTAATTTGACGAAGTACATGCTTCTAAAGGGCGAATCAGACTGCACTTGTTTATGCTTCATCAGCTGTCAAAGTTCCTAATGACATTCAAGCTGTCAGAATTATTCTTAGTCGTGTCACATGTCACTGTGACAGAAGTGTCTTCAATTACTCACTTCAATGTCACACAAAGCGACTAAGACAGTCTAAACTTGTCACTGTGACATGTGGCACGACTGAGAGGATAAGGGGGAGTCAGTAATGTGATTAGCCAGCATAATAACCAGTAACTAAGCAAGTCAAGAATCTTCAAGTCATAAGAGCCCATGCATCGAACGAAATGCTTGTTCCCGGTTCAGTTTGAAGTGAATTTCCATGCTGGATCCAGCAATGGATGTTGAAAGACATTTGCCCTTGCTACAAAACATGCAAGATCCGCAGTCGCGATGTTTGGAATGCGCCTGCGTACAAATGCACACCCAGACCTCGTCAAGCAGCCTCCCCGCGGGACTGGTTCGCAATTACGCTACTCATGTGCTCTTAATCGTTCTGCCATTTGGAGTTTGGCCTGCAAACAAACAATGTATGCTGTTCTGATTGCGTCATGTAACTGGCTATATTCTGTAAACTTACCAGGTCAGTCGTGTGGTCCACGTCTAAAGTGCGGCATCACCTGCTTCGCTTCAAATTCCGTAGTTAAAGATTCGAGGCTGTAATGCAGAAATTGTTCCCACTAATCGAAATCGCAAGGTTTCATCGAATGTCTTCAAACTTCCCTATTTTCGGGGTCTCGTAAAGTCGCGCTTCGGGGAATGCTAGTTGAAACCCCCTTGAGTTCATGGGTGCAAGAGTACCTGTCAAACTGAACTCTATCTCTCTCTACCCCCTCTCTCTCTATCTCTCTTTTTGTTTGTTCTCAACGCCATTACTGACCGCCAACAAATAGCTGTTTTGCCGGCCACTTCAAAATTGACAGTTGATGACATTTAGAACACTCTTCACACTCGCTGGGGAAGGGCTATTGAGGTTTCAATAAAAGTTGGATTCGGTGGGAACACAGTTTAAGACGATTTATCGTGACCGCATTTGTATAAGTACATGCGATAGCCGCCGTTGAGTTCGGTCGTTATCACGGCTTCAGTGTGCAGGCACTAAGTCGCACCATGGAAATGTTTGCGTGGGAGTACACTCTTTTGGACCTTAAGCCATCAACCAGGCAGAGGTTTTTTTTTTAAATTAAAGAAACTGAAGCTGCCAAAGAGGCCTTTATCGAAGACGACACAGAAATGCCAACTTGGCGCCGCTTTTGACATCGCCAAAGATTCATGTCAACCCCGCGGTTGGACTTGTGCTTGTATCCGAATAAAATTGTAGTCTAGCAAGAAGAATTGAACATTGACGACGTAAACAGACCATTGACCATAGAGTAAGTTCGCCAATTGGACGCTAGAATGATGGCGTTTTGCCCACAAGAGAGTCTTCCTAGAATACGTCTGTTTTGGTTCAGCGACTATGTCAACTATGTGTCTACTATGTCAACGGCCCAAGACAGTCTTCTGTCCAAGTGCAAACCAGTCTCCAGTCCAAGCTAGTCCCCGACCCAAGGCAGTCTCCAGTCCAAGCCTGTCTCTAGTCCAAGCCAGTCTCCATTCCAAGCTAGTATTGAGTGCAAACCAGTCTTCAGCCCAAGACAATCTCATGTCCAAGCTATTCTCCAGCCCAAATCAGTCTTCAGTGCAAACCAGTCACCAGTCCAAGCCAGTCTCCGGCCCAAGCCAGTCTCCAGTCCAAGCCAGTCCCCGGCCCAAGCCAGTCTCCAGTCCAAGCCAGTCCCCGGCCCAAGTGAGTCTTCAGTCCAAGCTAGTCTCCAGTCCAAGCCATTCTCCAGTCCAAACCAGTCTTCATTGCAAACCACTCTCCAGTCAAAGCTAATCTTCAGTTCTAACATGTCTCCTGCCCAAGCCAGTCTCCAGTCCAAGCTAGCCTCCAGTTCAAGCCAGTCTCCAGCCCTAACCAGTCTCCAGCTCAAGCCAGTCCCCGGCCCAAGCCAGTCTCCATATCCAAGCCTGTCTCCAGTCCAAGTGTGTCTCCAGTCCAAATCAGTCTTCAGTGCAAACCAGTCTCCAGTCCAAGCTAGTCTCCAGTCCAAGCTAGTCTTGAGCCCAAACCAGTCTCCAGTCCAAAACAGTCTTCAGTGCAAACCAGTCACCAGTCCAAACCAGTCTCCGACCCAAGCCAGTCTTTAGTGCAAACCAATCTACTGTCGAAGCTAGTCTTCAGTCCAAGCCAGTCCCTGGCCCAAGCCAGTCTTCAGTCCAAGCCAGTCTCCAGTCCAAGACAATCTCATGTCCAAGCCAGTCCCCGGCCCAAGCCAGTCTCCAGTCCAAGCTAGTCTTGAGTGCAAACCAGTCTCCAGCCCAAGACAATCTCATGTCCAAGTCAGTCCCCGGCCCAAGCCAGTCTTCAGTCCAAGCTAGTCTCCAGGCCAAATCAGTCTTCAGTGCAAACCAGTCTCCAGTCCAAGCTAGTCTCCAGCCCAAATCAGTCTTCAGTGCAAACCAGTCACCAGTCCAAGCCAGTCTCCGGTCCAAGCCAGTCTCCGGTCCAAGTCAGTCTGCAGCCTAAGCCAGTCTCCAGTCCAAGCTAGTCTCCAGCCCAAGCCAGTCTCCAACTTAAATCAGCCTCAAGCTGCAGCCACTTTCCAGCCAAACTGGGACTCTGTCCGAAGTCAGTCCTCGAGCTGAATCTAGTCACTAACCGGTGGCTTCTTGCTGAAGTCAAGCTTCCACCGCACCTAGACCTTCGCCGATCCCAATTTTCATTCGCAATCAGTAACCGAACTTCGGGACAGATTTAAGTTGTCCTTGCGCCTTAGCCTTAGCTTATGGCTAAGCCACCTTAGGCGTGGGGTCTGCACACGCTTGGCTATACAGACAGTACTGTACACTTTGCGGCAGTATCCTTTATTTGGCAGCAATGTCCAAGTCCATACACCATACCAGCCATCCGCCTTACTGTAATGCAAACACAGTTGAGGGCTACTCAACGCACATATCGTGCACAGAACTTTTTCCGCGAGGAGACGAATCCACTTTTGAGACAGTACCTACCTCTGTGCCCTGCAGAAGGACTAGTATGATGAATGTCGCGTATAAAGCCAGCTTGCTCCGTCAACAGACTGCCCCAACCTCTTAAGCCCCAGGACCTGTGTGTGAGTCTGTTAATCTGTGTGACTTGGTCGAAGCATAGTCTCCCACAGAAGGTCACATTCGTTCCCGTTTTTGTTACAAGTGGATTAGCCCCAGAATTAAATGGAGTCTTAAGCCCCTCCTACTTGAGGTATGCCTTCATTGAATGCCTTGTCAGCTGCTCGGCTCGACGGCTTGGAACAAAAGCAAACGTGTTGAGACTTGTGCCATCTCTGATTGTTTCTTCCAACAGCGCTCGCTCCCACAAAAAAACGAAAAACAAAACCGTGTGACACTTCATCGACGAACATCGGTGAAAGTGATGAATTCAACGGTAATAGAGTCATTCAATGAAAGTGAATGATTTTGTTTTTTCCATTCCTCACATCTTCGGATCCGAGAAAAAAAGCACATACCATCATGCGCTAGGAATTTTCACCACCGCCGCGTCGACGGTGGAATGAGGTGGAAAGAGGAGAAGGAAATAAGGTTATGCACTGGAAGAGGCAACGAAAAAACTATGCTTTATGGACGCGCACACACTCACGCTCGCAGCCATATAGTCAAACAAAACTGGATCTAGAACTGGAACACATCTCTGAGTGGCGGCGTTGATCTGAAATCGTGTGCGCACAAATTTACACCGCGATGGGTGGCGATGCCATGGCGTGTGGTGAAAGTAGTCTAACCAAGTTGTAGTCATGAAGTTGAAGGTCTTCTCCTTGGCTATGCGAACCGAACGAGTGCATCGGGTTTCGGAGTTCTTGGTAACGAGACCGAACCAATGAATCGTGGCCAATTCCCCGCCAGGCCAGAGATCGGCCGTGTTGCACAAAAAGCTTATTAGCGGGTGACTGCAATTGAAAACTGAATGTGCGCGCCAGATGGGACGTGGGATTAGCATGCAATTCAAGGTAACTGTGTCATGTTGCAGATTGTGGTCTGGTTTTGTGTGCCGATGGGAGTGGCGGTGAATGAGGACAATGGCAAGAGATGGCGAATCAAGTTCAATGTTCTGCTCTGCATGATCTTGGATCGGTGACACACATTTGCGAGGACAATGCTGCTGTTGACGAGGGATTGATTGAGGGGCGGTGTGCATTGAAAGGGTGGGCAAGAGCGTAAATTTGCTTGAATGCAGAAGAATGTCGGCTTCTTGCTTTTTTTGAATGCAGTCTTGTGTACAGAAATGAGAACCTCATCAATTCAGCGATCAGGTTGGGTTGGGAGCTATCAGCTGTCGGCTTAAAACCGCTGAATATGAGGTTGTAGCGCTCTGGCATGTCGTGGGGTCATACATTCATCGGTCTACCATTTCAATACCTAGCTAGTCCGCTTCGACGTAAGCACTGATTCCAAGATTAAGAGTAGTCAACATACGCGCCCTACTTTGGCCTGAGTGAGACTCCGTTCTGCAGTCTGCCACTCGTACCTAGCCTATCCTAAAGCCATTTAATCGGTCATTTAAGTCGATCACGTAATCCTTAAGCTTTCCATTTGAGGTTGTATCCGGAAGTCTGTTGAGTGCTTGTTGGAAATGGTTATCGTCTGTAGGTGGATGGCATGGGTAGAAACTCTTCAACGGCTGACTGTTCTTCCTGTCTTGAAAACTAGCCCGTTCACGCCCGGAACATCAGTCAACCCAGTTCGTCTGGCGGTACAGTCTCAAGTAGCCTCCTCCCTCTTTCCTCAATCACTGCTTTCAATGTTTCCCGTCGATGCCTTCGTTCTTCATAGACATTGGCGGGGGAACAGGAAAGCCATGCCCTAGTCGACAGTGTTCCCCAGTCAAAGCCAAATATTTGGGTGAAGTCAGTGTCCAACCAAAAATAGTCTCCAGTTGAAGAAAAGTCTGAGTCCAGTCTTTAGTCAAAATGAGCCCTTATGAACCCAAACCAGCTCTAGCTGAAGCCAGTCTCTAGTTAAATCCAATCTGCCCCAAAAACAAGACTCCAAACTTCATGCGAAGTCAATTTCCAGCCTAAGCCTGTCTCCATTCGAATACATCAAGCCCTCGGATGAAGCCATTTTCTAGTCGAATGCAAGCTCCAAACGAACTCTTCATCGAAAGTCAGTCTCCAGCCTTACCGATCCCCCGTAGTTTTTAGATCAAGTTAGTAACCAGCTAGCCTCCAACCAATTTACGTTGGAAATCAGCTTAAGGCACCCTCCAGCTGAGGTTGGTATTCAGTTGAAGTTAGCCTCTAGATGAAGCCAGTCCCCAGTCAAAGCCAGCTTCTAGACGAAAGTAGCCGATGCAGTCGGTCTTCATGCGAAATAAAGCTTCAGGGAAGCCAATCTTTACCCGAAACCAGTTGAGTGAAGTTGGTCTGGAGTTTTCAGTTCCGAGTTTTTATTCCAAACCAGTCTCCAGTGCGAAAGAACAAAAACACGCACAACACGAGTGGTTGCCCTAGCCCTCTACTGGTTGTAGCGGCACACATAATTAGTCTCCAGTGCAAGCCAGTCTTCAGCTTAAATCGGTATCCAGCTGAAGCAAGTCTCAAGTCGAAGGCGATCCCAAGACTGTTGAAGCCAGTCCTGCAGCTGACGACAGGCTGTAAAGCGCTCTTGGCCGATCCCAATTTTCAATAACCAGAAGAAGTTAGTCTTCAGCCGATGTTACCGCCCAGTCGAAGCATGTCTCAAGTTCAAGCTAATCTCGGCTCATCTTTGTCCGAAGCCACTCGTTAGCCAAATACAAACTCCACCTCAAGTTGGTACCGAGTGCCGAGTCAGGAAGCAGTCCACGGACTGCAGTCTTCGTCCCCAAACTGGTCGCAAGCTAGAGTTAGTTTTCAGCCAAAGTCTCGACAACCTCCCAGACCTCCTTCCATGCTAAGTGCACTTAGTAACCAGACGTAGTAAATCTCCAGCCGGAGTTAGAGCCTAGCTAAAGACAAGATCAAAGCCAGTCGTTAACCGAATATAACTCCTAACTGAAGCTAGTCCCGAAGACCGTCTCAAGCTGAGGCCTGTTGCCAGCTGAACTAGGTTGTAAACCGAAGCCAGTGTGCTGTTGAAACCAGCCTCCAGTTGAAGCCAGTCTTCCACGGCAACCAGTCTTCTTCCCCAAACTGGTCGCAAGCTTGTATCTAGCCAAAGTTTGTCTCGAGCTGAAGACAGGCTCCCAGACCTCCTTCGATGTCAAGCTTCTGACGAAGTCAGTAAGCGGATGAAGGCAGTCTCCTGATGAAGCTGACCTCGGCTTTTCTCTAGCCAAAGCCAATCATTAGCTGAATAGAGCTTCCATCCCGATCAAGGTGGTCTCAATTTGAAGTCTGACTCTAGTAGTTGAAGCCATTCCCCACCTGAAGCCGGGGTCCAACTGAAACATGTCTTCTGGTACAAACTTGTGGCAAGCTAGTTTCCAGACAATGTTAGTCTCTACAGACAGCATCGAAGGAGGTCACTTTTTAAGCGAAGCCAGTAACCATTTGAAGCTCCACTCAAAGCCAGTCACCAGAGGAAGCCTGCCTCAACTACGTACATCTCCACCGAAGACGGCTCTCAACCGAAGTTTGCATCTTGCCGAAGTCGCCGTCTGTCTTCGTCGGAGGCGGAGGCTCTCAAGAGGCGGTGACAAGCTCCAAACTAAGCTCGTATTCAGTTGGAGCCAGTTTCCATTTGCAATCCCACCGTGAAGTCAGTCCAACGCAGTCTTAAGTCAAGTCAAAGCTGGTCTCCGATTAAAACCAGACGACTCGCTCTCTGAACAGGAGGCAGTCCTCTAGTTGTCCACTTTGAGTTACCCAACTGGCCCCTTGAATGTCGCACAACTTCGGACTTGTTTACAAACCCAAAGCGGAGTCCGTTGGACTTTTCAACGTTGTTCTTATGCAAATGAACGCCAGTCAGCGTGCTGAGCTTATGTCACTGTTCGCGTGGTTTCTCGGCCGACTTTTTCTTTCGACAAGCTGCCAACCTTGGCGCACCGTCTGCATAACCATCTCACGTGCGCTACGCGGTTCTTTCACCTTGCTCCGCCGTCTCCACTCCAAGTGGCCACCGTATCCCTGATAGTCGTATCTGCTCGCAGAATCGTATTTCAATCACGCAAATCCTCAAACAAAACTCGACTCCATGGCGGGCCCGAATGTCACGTCAACTGCCGTCGTTGCCGTCGCGCTTGCAAGCAAATAGTAAACAAAATTTGCACACTTGATCTATTTGCTCGTTCTGTGAATGAAATTTAGGTCATTGGTCGCATGAGAAAATAGCAACAAGCAACAAACGCCAAACTCACACGCGCACACGACGAGGTCAGCTGTTCTGTGAAAATTCGACAACAAGCAATCAGCTGATGACTAGTCACACAGAGCCGCGCGGTTGACGACACCGAATACCTGAATCACCGCGCGACTACCCGTCGCAGCCGAACTATTTTTTATCTATGCCGCTGTGTATCTGCTGGCCGTGTGAATGTGTCGCTATGAAAAACTTTCCCTCTGAATCTCGCCCATACCCACACACATATGCGCTCACGCCCACAAGCGCTGTCAATGCTTGATATGATAAATCGGCAAAGGCAATTTATCTGAGTATGTATCTGACTGTGCTGTTGCCCTCGATTCGAGGATTTTTTTGTGTTTGGAATGTATTTCGGTGGTTGGCTGGGTGCGTTTCATGCCCACAAATCGAATGCATAACTTACGGACACTGACAGACTAATGGACTCATAGCCCCGCAGACGTACGGAAGTCGCTCAGTGGTCAAATGGAATGAAATGAATTAGAACTATGCCAGAGCGTCTGCCGCAGATATGGATGAGCAGATACACACAGCAGAAGGAAGCGTGACACAGAAAATTAAAAGGAAAATAATAATAATGGGTAATGTATCTGCCATTGACGTAATTGCTGTGCAGATGGACGGTGGCGCGTGAACGCTCCAGCTGAACGCTTCGGATGTTGAGTTGACTTGCCAGCGCGTCTGGGAAGAAGCGTTAATGGCTTCCGGAAATTAAAACGAACTGGTTTGCTTCTACAAGACCGAATTCAACTCGAAGTGCAAATAGTCTAGTGAGCCAGAACATATTTGGAAGGGCATCAGCGGGAGAAAGGAGTCAGCTAGCTTTTCGGGTGGGGTCTGAGAGTATCCCTTCACAATTATCCTTTTTTTTTTAAAAACATCTCCGAGAACTAGGTGTGGAAGCATGCAAATTCTTAGAAAATCAAAAGGTCTGAAATTAAGAAAGACAAAATGTTGAGATGTGTCGTTCAACTTCTTGTTGGAACACGACGACACATTTGACACTTTCCGGTCAGGTATTGTATTGCAAGGCTGAGCCGTCTGCCGAGATAGGGCAACTATTTTTTACAATATTGACTGAGCTTTAAATAGAAAAGGAAAAAAGTAATTTAATCAAACGTAAAAGCATAGTAAAAGCCTTTAAAACATTTCAAAGTCTTAATCGATAATTCTTTTCCTGCACATTAAGGCCCGTTTGCTAATGCTACACTTAAATCTACTTCATGGCCAAATTTCTACAGAATTAAGTAACTACAGGCCCTTCTCACTTCTTCCTGTCTTCAGTAAAATCTTTGAAAAGCTTGTAAAAAGTAGGATGGTGAGTTATCTCAGTAAACCTAAGTTTTTCAATAAAGTGCATTCAACGGAAGATGCCCTTCTAAAATGTTGTGATAAAATTATGTCAAACCTCGAAGAAAAAATAGGTACTGCTGGTGTAGGCGTTTGATATGGTAGATCATATTATTCTACTGAATAATGATGAATAAGCTTGAAAAAGGAAGGTTTTCGTGGCTTAGGTCCTACCTAAGAAACGGGTCTCAAAGGGTAAAGGTTGATGAAATCAGGAGTGAACGCATGTTTCTTAACTTAGAGGTTCCACAAGGCTCCGTCCTTGGTCCGATTCTCTTTCTCATCTACATAAACTCTTAATTTCAAAGCTAGCGGCAAAATAAAATACATTTATTTGGAATCAGGAGGACACGAAACGTGTCTGTATGGAGTCGATACTATCGGCCGATTAACCAAAAAAAGAGGCAAAGTTTGCCAAAGTCCTATCCCTGGTTATAAATAAAACAAAATAAAAAAAATGGAAAAAAATAAATAGAAAAGCCAGCGGTGGCTTGGACCGGTTTTGGTGTTGCCATCCTTTGGCAGACTGCTTCCAATCTCGAGCGGGGATCGCTCTGCTGAACCGAAGAAGATCCTCGTGGGTACGAGTGACGTCCGGTTATTGGAGTGACATCACTGTCGCAGGGCATGCGTCTGTATCCTGGCCAATTGTGTCAAAAGAAAGGAATGCTTCGGGAGGAATAAAGGTAGTAACTCAAAGATCAGACTGTTGGAAGAAGTCATAGCTCGTGCAATGTGTCCTCTGATCGGCTTAATAATAAAATGATGTATCATGTTCAAGTTTACCTCGTTGTACAGGACCTAGTTAGAATAGTACTTCTTGTACTCAGACTTGAGTGTACGATCCGAAGAAACTATCCCTCGAACAGCCTCATCTTTTCCATCTGGGAAGGACTCACGTTCAACCACAGACGGGGGCAAGTTGGCTGTATCTTGTTGTAAAACACGCCTTTTGCCACATCCAAAGCTTTTTTTTAAGCTTGCTGTTTGTAAAAATACAGATATTAATCCAACCAACAAATGCCGAGATACATTGTTACACTTTTCACTTGTAACGGACGTGCCCCAGCTTATGCGCGTATCCCATGACGCCGTGTATGGCGGGGTCCTGAAGAGGATAGTTGACAATCAACTTCCAGTCGTCGCAAAATCGCTGAATTTGTTCGAAGTCACGACCTTCGGACTTGATCTGTACGCGACTAGATCGTCGGCGGACGCAATCAAATGCGGCATAGGTTCCATAAGATCAGCAGTGAATATTGGAAACAAGATCGGCGAACCAACCGCTCTCTGTTGCAGCCCATTTTTGATGTCAAAGACCGTGGTGGAATTTACATCATCACTTTTCTAGCATGGTTTACTCATACCTTGCCCTACTCTTGCCTCTATTTAGGTAGCCTTGTGTGATGTCTTGTGATTTGACTTGGTCCACTGTATCCCGCCTGAAACTCACTTAACTATTATTTTCCAGTAAACAATTTTGCCATCGCATTTTAATCTCCTCTCTCGTATATTGGAAACATTACTGATGTTTGGAAAATTCTCAGATACAGTAGGTTCGTTGTAGATTCGATTTAAGTATGCAAGAACTTTTTCGAGGATCGTAAGGGATCCTACCTTCACCGGTGTTTTGTTTTCCTTAGCTTGCAAGCTGCCCCATCCGAAATTACGTATCTAAGATACCGCCGCACACCTGCGGCATTGCGTATGGGAATGCCATTTGCGGCTCTTCCGGATGCAATAAATCGTTGTTTCAACATCTATGCCTAGTTTATTAGTGCGTCAATTGAGTTTTCTGACAGTGACTCCAAACTCCTTACTGGTTGAAGTATCTGCTATTTCCCTAGCTATATTATTAAAATAAAATGTTTTCTTGCTTTCGCAGATGATTTTGTAATACAAGATAGCTTCAATATACATTTCGATATCTTTGTGCTCATCTCTCTGAAGAGGTTGGATACCCAAGCGATTTTCTTCTAGCTTTCAAACATTCTACATCGAACCACGGCTGCCTTTTTACCAGATTCCTTGTAACGCATTTTTGTTGTGCTGTGTGTTTTATGATGCTTGTCAGATTTCTCGGGTATAATAGAGCATTATTCTAGTTCATTTCAAAAGTTGTCAAATCATCAATCTCACTAACAAACCTCTCCTTCCAGGTAAGTTTTGGAAAAATGGATTTCTAGCGGTCGGATGTTCCTTTTGTGGAGAGCATCGAATTACTAATGGCAAGTGATCTGAAAATAGTTGAGTTTCTATTTTCACATCCGGTATGAGTTCAATTACAGGACATCCGTTTCATTTCACATTCGCGTATATTCGCCAATCGTATCACTGATTTTTCTATCATTCAACAAACACAGATTGAAAGTGTCGCCTGTCTCATTTAGAAGTTTTCCTTTTGCATCGAGTGTCTTGTCCTTTGATTGGAACATTTGCCAAGACACTGGAACAAACTGTTGTTAAAAGTTGCAACATGCTCATTTCTGGCTCTAGCATTGAAATCCCCAACGAGCAAAACATTTTCATAGTCTAGCTTGGTCGGTGGTGTATGCAATTGGGTATGTGAATTGGGTATATTGTCATATGGGTTTCTCCTGATTCAATTCTGACAGATTTATCTACTTCAGGTCAAGTACAAATTGCAAAAAAAAAAAAAATTAATATTGTAACCTTTGACGACTGCTTTGCACTGACGTGGCACAGACGTTATAGTAAATGATTAATACTAAATACATGTACGATCCCAGCCCCATTAGCAAATGACATCCTTCTGCGGGCGCCTATGCACGGGAGACTGCGATCACAAACCTATGACTGACAAATTGTTGATTTATTCTTATTTTAACACTAAACGTGAACATATTCATCGACTTTTATTCCTATCAATAACAAAAGTTACAATTTATTACAAATTTATTCCACGTCGTTTGGCGTCACCCACAAAAATGCCAGCGACAATATCTCTCGTCGTGCGAGTGACAAACGCCACATAAAGTGACTAAGGGAATACAAATTTGTCAAAGTGACACGTCTAAGAGAATAAGGGAGTCTATCTCACTTGCTCATGAAATGTGATTAAGGGAATATACACGACCGTCGTGCGAGTGACAAATGTCACATAAAGTGACTAAAGGAATACAAATTTGTCAAAGTGACACGTCTAAGAGAATAAGGGAGTCTACCTCACTCGCTCATGAAATGTGACTAAGGGAATACACACGACCGTCGTGCCAGTGACAAATGTCACATAAAGTGACTAAGGGAATACAAATTTGTCAAAGTGACACATATTTTCGGGTGACACGACTAAGAGAATAAGGGAGTCTACCTCACTCGCTCATGAAATGTGACTAAGGGAATACACACGACCGTCGTGCCAGTGACAAATGTCACATAAAGTGACTAAGGGAATACAAATTTGTCAAAGTGACACGTCTAAGAGAATAAGGGAGTCTACCTCACTCGCTCATGAAATGTGACTAAGGGAATACACACGACCGTCGTGCCAGTGACAAATGTCACATAAAGTGACTAAGGGAATACAAATTTGTCAAAGTGACACGTCTAAGAGAATAAGGGAGTCTACCTCACTCGCTCATGAAATGTGACTAAGGGAATACACACGACCGTCGTGCCAGTGACAAATGTCACATAAAGTGACTAAGGGAATACAAATTTGTCAAAGTGACACATATTTTCGGGTGACACGACTAAGAGAATAAGGGAGTCTATCTCACTTGCTCATGAAATGTGACTAAGGGAACACAACCGTCGTGCGAGTGACAAATGTCACAAGTGACTAAGGGAATACAAATTTGTCAAAGTGACACGTCTAAGAGAATAAGGGAGTCTATCTCACTTGCTCATGAAATGTGATTAAGGGAATATACACGACCGTCGTGCGAGTGACAAATGTCACATAAAGTGACTAAAGGAATACAAATTTGTCAAAGTGACACGTCTAAGAGAATAAGGGAGTCTACCTCACTCGCTCATGAAATGTGACTAAGGGAATATACACGACCGTCGTGCAAGTGACAAATGTCACATAAAGTGACTAAGGGAATACAAATTTGTCAAAGTGACACGTCTAAGAGAATAAGGGAGTCTACCTCACTCGCTCATGAAATGTGACTAAGGGAATACACACGACCGTCGTGCCAGTGACAAATGTCACATAAAGTGACTAAGGGAATACAAATTTGTCAAAGTGACACATATTTTCGGGTGACACGACTAAGAGAATAAGGGAGTCTATCTCACTTGCTCATGAAATGTGACTAAGGGAACACAACCGTCGTGCGAGTGACAAATGTCACAAGTGACTAAGGGAATACAAATTTGTCAAAGTGACACGTCTAAGAGAATAAGGGAGTCTATCTCACTTGCTCATGAAATGTGACTAAGGGAATATACACGACCGTCGTGCAAGTGACAAATGTCACATAAAGTGACTAAGGGAATACAAATTTGTCAAAGTGACACATATATTTGGGTGACACGTCTAAGAGAATAAGGGAGTCTACCTCACTTGTTCATGAAATGTGACTAAGGGAACTCAACCGTCGTGCGAGTGACAAATGTCACATAAAGTGACTAAGAGAATAAGGGAGTCTACCTCACTCGCTCATGAAATGTGACTAAGGGAATACACACGACCGTCGTGCAAGTGACAAATGTCACATAAAGTGACTAAGGGAATGAAATGCTTTCTATTTTCACTCGAAATTCAAAATACGCGAACAGAACAGGTGAAATTCTGTTCGGGCTGGATTCATAATAAGGCTGTAATATTTTGCCGATTCAAATTGTGAAGAAATTCACATTATCGAGGGGCTACTGTATTAACTCAACTCATGTTTGGTGGGCTGCTGACATCGAGCGGGTGGATTCTACCGGCTGCTAGCTTCTGTATGTTCATGTAGAACATTTTGTATCACCTTTCTTAGTTCGTCATTTTTGATAATAATCTTATCATGTGTTGGATTTTTTTTTCGACTGGTCACCACCCTCTGCGACAGCCCGAAGTCAACCTGAGCCAGAGCTTGTGCAGCACCCACTCGTGGCCTGTGCGTGCTACTGTTCTATCACGAGTAGATGGGAACTATAGCTTTATAGGTCTGATCTCATTTATAAACAGAATAACTGCTAGTTGTTCGAATAAGACGATCATTAGTGATTTCGAGGAACAGCATTTATGTCTTCTGTAATTTGGTGCTGAGTTGGACATTTATTTTTTTTACAGAGATTGTTGACGTGTGCTTTTAGTGGGATGACACAAAGAAGTGTGTGCTTCTTGTTCGTCACACTCCAGCTAATCCTTACAATTAGGCGTTACACCTTTCTCCATCACGCCCCAACCCACACACGCCGTCAATCAATCAAACACTACTGTGCATCATATTCTCGAAAGCATTCAAGTTCCAATTGACCTCTCTCTCTCAATCGCTGGCTTTCTACCGGCAATGTGCTGCCGTCCCAATTTCTTTCCCATTTCCTACCCCAACAAACGCAAACAGTGCTCCGGCCAAATGACGCACAGCTACGCAACGCGTGATTGCCTTTCACAAAATTGCGTAACCGTAGCGAAACAGCAAGAAAAAAAAACGCAACACCGATACGAAATCAAAACAAAGTCGAAAAGGTAAATAACACTACTTTTCGAACCAGGAATTCCTCTAGACTCCAGACCCTAGCATCTAGACGCACAGTCCATGTGTATACGCGCAAAAGTACACACCCCACAGCAGCGGCACGAGGAGTGAGGGAGAGAGAGAGACTTTATCTAGAACTACGCTTGCCATTATCAGTGCGCCGACCGGAGAACGTAATTTCGGCGCGCAGCAGTTCATAGAACTAGCAACACCACCACCAGCAGCACTACCACTACCGGAGCGAGATAGTAATTGGGCTTCAACCTAAATTCCCCGGATAGCCATGACCCCAATTTTGCAGCGTCGCATGTATGCGCGCACGTTGTCTGTATGCGATGAGTGTATCTTTTCCACGAATTTCCGTGCGGTCTCCGGTCGTCCCCCGATTGAAAAAAAGCACACACGCAGGGGAAGTGTGTTATCTAGGAAATAGCATAAAATTTGGGCCACACTGCCTCACCGCTGATGGCACGGAGCGGGGGCGGGGTGCCCACGCACGCATTGTTTGTTTGAGAGAAGTAAACGCAAAGCTACTAGTTGAGTGAAGCAGTGCGTGAGTTATTCGATTAGGCCGTGATCCTGGCTACAGTAACAGGTGGGCGTGGTGGCGGCGAAAGTGTATTAATGGAAGGATTAGATTTATTTGCTCGTCTTTAATTAGCAATAAATTGATTAATTAGAAGAAAAGGATGTTCGCCGTGCCGTGGGGACTTGTCGATGACCCAGTTTCATTATCGATAAATTCTTGGAGTGATTACATCCGCCAGATTCTTGGTGGCGTGTGGTGGGGTGACAGCAGCAAATGAAGCCATCGCGTTGAGCGGACTTGTTTTGCTTTGATTCAATTACGGCGAACATGCAGCGAAGTGCTTCAACTGTGCTTGGGGTTGAATTAATGAAACAGAAATTCATCACTTTGGGCGTGGAATTTGAACTCGATTGCCTGCTGTGTGCTGGCTGCGGGAAACATGCTTCGGTGGTGTCGTGTTGACATAATTATCGGTGTTCTGCTTTCGTTTTCTTTTGGCAAAAATGTGTCGTTTGAATGTGAAAATGAGTGTCAAACCTTAACGCTGAGCACGGGTTGCGATGGCTTTGGGACCAATAATTGGCCTGAACTAGGACTGAACAAACGATGTGGCTATTGTAGTGTTAACTTGAAAAAAAGTGCAATTCAGCTGTCTTTTAGGTTTATTAGAACCCGTCCAACTGAATGACTGGCTGACTACCTTAAGGGTAGCCACACTTAGGCCAAAAATAGGCCCGTTGTGTTACCACAAGGTCTAATAGACCCTAATCCGCGAACCATTCGGAGCTCTTAATAAAGCGATGGAGCTGACTAACATTGCTTAGATCTGGCAATTCGCAAAAATAAGGGGCGTCCAAGTGACTGCGAGATGAGAGGGCATTGCAATTGCGGTCGCGTGAGCGTTTTGGATCGATGGGAGACCATAATTGCTCTGTTTTGAGGCAACCACTGCCGGAGGACCATCTACGTTTGGTGTGAGTAAGCGTTTCAAGCTTTGGTAGATGCTTTGTAGTGGCGATAGGGATGGACAGCAGTTCGCCGTCTGGAAAGAGTGTTGAGTGGTGCCCTAGAGAGTTCGTCCACTTCTCTGGGATATCACTGTCTCCCGGCACCCACATAAGTTGGATGCTGAAATACTAGCATATCTCGTTAAGAGATAGGCGGCAATTAAGGGACGTCTTGAACTGTCTGAGCAGATAATTACATTGCATCTCAATATTGAGACGAATTTTCAAAAATGCAGCTTATCTTTCTAAGCGGAAATTTTAACTTAACACGGGGAAAATTAAAGCCATTTTCACGAGGATAAGAAGGCCCAAATCAGTTAAGTATTAATGGTCACTTAATATAATGGAGACCAACGGTTTTGCATATTTTTGGACCACAAACTGACTTTCAATAAACAGATAAAAGAAGCAATTAACAAAGCCAATATTGCCTTACGGATGTTATATCCGTTTTTTAATAGGAAGTCCGTACTTTCCAAGGAAAATAAGATCATTATTCATAAGACGTTTTTTCAGTCAATCCGGGGTAATTGTGTTGTATTAAAAAACATCATATAACCCAAAATAAAATTTTGAAAATGATGCTGAATCTGCCTTTGCATCGCTCTACATTAGATGCACACGACAGAGCCATGACTGATCTCCTCCAGGATATGTACTTAATAATACTGAAAAACTATTTTTTGCAGGTTACCCTGTTTTTTGAAAGAATTGCTTGTACTTACGAACGGTGGATTGGAAATTATTGAAAAATAAGGACAAAACGCGGGCCTTTGGATCGGCCTTTGGCGTTTGAAATAATGTGAACATATATATTTTTTATTCGTTAAATTATACAAAATAAATATGGCCACTTAGGCGCGCAATTCAAATCGGGATAGTTCACCACTGACATTATTATTTTTAATTTATTGTTCTGACGAAACAAATAAGGTTCAATATTCCTGATCATCCACTAATCAACCAATTTTGTTTGTGATCATAAAATAATTTAAACATTTATTCTTATTTATTCACTTAGTTCGTATATTTCTTTGTTTATCTTACATATTTATTTATTTATTTTATTTACACATTAGTCGCGTTTTATTGAGAACTCAGTACTCAGCTCAGCAATGACCCTCAATAAGAAGCTCTTCTTCTCATTTTATTTTTTTGTGTCAAAAGTTGGTGCGTGTCCTTACTTTCATGGCATTAAATGTCAAAATGCTAACAGGGCGCCTCTTTATTTCGTTTTTTGTCAAATGTGTTTTATAATGTTCGCACAAATGCGGGTGGGTGATAAGGATGGATTACAAATTGGGTTACGTTATCCTATGTCGAACTTTTCAGAACACCAATGTCGAATCATTCTGCTGCATCTTCAAAAAGTGTTCTCAGCGGCATCTGTGACTCAGTGGTGTTATCTGAATTGCATGTGAGGCGCCACCTATGATAGAGGACCTTCAACGCGCTCTAGTCAGTGTTGACTGTCAAATATTACTGAGTGGATTTTGCTCAGTAATTTGTTTTGTTGTTGCTTCGCGTGTAAATGTAATACTGAGCTGAGTACAGATTCTCAAAAAAACACGCCTATTATATATATATTTATTTATTTATTTATATTTCGCCTGGTCGAATATTTCGGACGATTTTCGGGTACTGATCTCTTCAAACGGATTAATTGTGTTCGGTAGCGTTGTCCATTGATGGTTTCAACCGGTGTTGGCAGCTCATAATACAGCACACCCTTCTGATCCCACCAAATACAGAGCCAGAGATAATGGAGGGATAGAGATATCCATCTTCTACTTCTCTTGCCCCTTGATTTCATCTGACGCTTCTATACGCTTTTTGTCCCGTGTCTGTTAATACGTGTGAGCTCTTGAGATCAGCTGGCGCACAGCTGATACCCTTCCAAAACCTAGTACAGGGGTGAATTAGAGTCCTTATTTGAAAATTCGCTCGTAAGTTGGACGTTATTTCAAATGTTGGTGTTAAATTTCAACACAGTATGGAGGGGTAAACGAACGAACAAAGCTTACGTTCATGAAGTCGATTCCTTAAGCTCCCATTCGAACAAGTCATAGACTGAGATACTAGGACAAAATTAACGCACGTCTAGTGTATGTATTTTTGTATATGAATTATGCATTTAAATTCACAATAATCATGCGAACAGATAACTAATAATAACAACATTATTGACACGTTTGCATGAATCACTTGAAACAAAAGTTCTTTGATATCACTTTTCGCAAAAATATTGATAGAATAATAACTTAAAATTTTGACGACCTTTTTTAAGCATTGCTTATTATTTTATGCATCATTAATTAAGGGTATAGAGTGGCACTAACTTTTGGGACAGTTTGTCAGATTTGAGGCTGTAGGTGTATAATCTAAGAATTAAATTGAGGTCAAATAGTCCCAGTTCAGTGGGCATTGCATTACATTTTTATTCACGAAATTCCATATAACAATAGATGCTCTTAGAAAAACGAGTTAACTTTTGAACACCCTCGTCACAACAATACATGGATCGTGGGCAAATTCGGCAATCTGTAGCAATTTTTTCCCACTAAAATCCACGAATCGGCCGCCATTGCGTGGTGGATCCATAGTTTGTGTAAAAGTATGTGTGAAATACAAGAGAACACCACTACATCTCCGGTGTGGACTAGGGGAAAAAATGGCCGAATATGGATATTTCTATCCCTCCATTATCTCTGTACAGAGCATTACCTTCGCGCCATGGATATTCGGCTTTGCCTTTGGGTTCAACCAGGCAACCCAAAATCACCACTTTTGGCACATTCTCTCAGCTGGCGCATATTCACCATAAACTTCCACCAAAATACAGTGACTTTCGGCAGCAGTTTTCTTCATATTGAAGTAATGAAGAAGAACTCTCCGCAAAAACACTTTTCCAGCACAAAGTTCGACATATTTGAGTGAAAAAAAAATCTTGTTGTTCACGCTTCAAATGAATGACATGTACTGAAATGACGTACAATGGCAGTAGCTTTCCAACGCATGTTCCAATGGAATACTACAAGTTACGCCATCTCTAAGCAAACCGCACGAACAGTAAAGAAAAGTAAAAGTTACATCTATCTAATTACATACCAAACTTTTGAACGGATTTTGATCAAATTGTTCGAATTGTTGATGGGGTATTTTGTGGGTTATTTTCTGGTCCACACCTCCCTTGTTGGGATACAGAGAATTTCGATATCAGGGAACGGAGGAATATAGTCGCTTTAGACTTGGCCTATTTGTAATCAATCTGGTATACTGGCACGCCCGGCTGAAGTAGGGAGCCCCCTACTCGATTGACTGCCCTTGGCAGGTCCAGCGTTAGCAGATTTAACAATGCGCCCAAGCCCGCCATAGGAATGGTGCTGACTGCTTGTGTGACACCTAGGCGTGCGAGTGTACAACAGGCATCGCTGAGTACAACTCGAAGACTTCCGTGTATCGCCGCTTAGGCAAAATGAGGCAGAAGTGGCGGATGATGGATTTTTGTTAATGGCTGTAGGTTGGTGCTTTGCAGTGAAGCCTGCCACCAAAATAAGTCGCGACGCAGGCGGACAAAAGTCCTGTTTCCGTTCAGTGATTTCTGGGTTCGTTCAACACTCATTCCGACTACCACATCGTGGCAAAAAACAAAGTAATATCGGCCACAGATATCGTCATCTGTTCTGACAGCCAGACAGATCGTTGAGTACCGTCATTTTCAACTCGAAGATTTCCCTGTATCGCCGCCCAGGTAAGGTGAGGTTGAAGTGGCTGTCTGATATACGGAAGGACAGCACTCAAACTTAGGCCCATTGTGTTACCACGCGGATTCATGAGTACCCATACACAAACCAGAGGATAGTAGTCACAAACTCCACGAATGACCTACATTTTATAATTAAGGCACAGCTCCAAGACAGAGGCTTTTGTGGGGCTCTATGAACTCAAAGACATCCCAAGGAGGCTTTCAGATCACTGTTGTTTGGCTTAGGCGGTGATTGTAGCCATCCACTTGACTGAAAGGGAGTGCCATGTGAACTCTGGAGATGATTTCGCTTGGCAGCTCATTTCTGTCACTCATCTGGCATGTTCTCTTCTGTTAGAAATTCGCTTGTCTTGGACAACCGGCCATAGAAACACCCCAGCCCCCAGCCACTATACCCCTCTCCATTACAGAAGAGCACCTGTAAGCTCTTGCTAAAGGTGACAGGAACACTGATGACTGAGTCACGATGGAGCGCAACTCAGATTCAACTCCGCCCCAAACACTCCATAAGGCTACCATCCGATAAGGGCCCCAATTTTGGCATCTGTCACTTTGGGACACTTTCTACTGGGAGCAGGCTGAGATCCCTGATGAACGACTTTAACCCTCTAACCGTTACAACCGTCTGTATACAATTTACAAGAAAAAGAGAAACGGTTAGAGGACGAATTTGAGACTATCTTACATCATTTATGGCCCTGCTCTCCAGTTTAGGACCAGCTCTCCAGTAGTGGATCATTGTGTGTCTAAGTGCATTCTTCAAGCCACCACTGTAGCTGGGCGCTTTCAAATGAGATTCCTAACATCGAACAGCTTGTGTGTAAAGTGCTCACAGCCCCAAGAGTGGTCACACAGTTTACACACAACCTGGTGGCTCCCTTTGCGTACCCCCAAGGCACAGTCTAGACCAGCGTCCCTCGCGTATTGCAAAACACCCATCCATCCATTCATCAGGTGAATTATTCCCGGCCAGCGTGAGCAGGCGTCGGTCACACACAGTTTCTGCAAATGCCTTTACATAAGGCGCCCAGCTCATTATCGGCCTCTGGTTGCACAAGCCTCACCTAACCTTGCTCGTAACGCGATTCATTTATTATTTCTATTGATTGCTGTCCCACTGCGCCACTCTCCTCTTCCTCGTTAATCCCTTCGATTCAACAATTTTTTTGGTTACGGTCATATTTTGCGAGTGCGCCATTTGATTTCAATTCCAAAGCAATTTCATGCCAAGACGTGCAGAAAAAACGAGAAAAAAAAATGACAAAAAAATCTCCAAACTATCCCCGCCTAAGGCCAGTGCGTACTTCAAAGAGTGTATTTCTCAAAACTTTCCTTTCAATTTGCGTTCGATTACTTGCTCGTTTTCGCTCGTTTTTTCTTGATTGTTTTGCTCGCTTACCTCATGGCTTTGGCCACCTCTTTGCAATCGCCTCAGTCGAAAAGCAGTTCACATGTTGCAAAAATACCAGCCAAACGGAGACAAGACAAAGTCGCACAATAAGCAGTTCAAGTATCTCGATACAAAGTTAAGAGCACACCGCGCCACACAATCGAAGCGAGTTTGCAAACCCGACGGTGGACTAGTGGTGCTTGGCTGTCTCGAGGGTGCTGACGAAACCGAATCGAATCGTCACCGCTGAGTGGTGGCCGCTCAAACTTCAAGATACTTGGAAATAAACAATTGCACAAAATTCATTACGATACGAGCACGACGCGAGTATCTATGCTAAATGTACTTGTTTATTTTTGAATTTTGAACTTAAATGGTCGTGGACGTTACGAAAGAGCTCATTGAACTAATGAATGCAAGAATTAGGAGCACCACTGGCAGCGGTGGTCTCGTTTGCTGGTCGCGGTTCGTTTCTGCAATTTGTATCTCGGCCGAGTGCCAAACTATCTCAATCGGGCGGACTCAGCCGATTAGATATTCGCGGTCATCCCAGGAGGAGGATGGTGGCGGTGGAGGTGATGGTGCGCGGATGTGGAGCGGTGCAGAGTGGCATTGGGGTCTTGTTGTTGCGTTGCGAAAGTAATGAACTTGCTGGCGGTTGACTGGCAGACAGGGTGACACCCAGGAGGAGGACGGTCATCCCAGGAGGAGGATGGTGGCGGTGGAGGTGATGGTGCGCGGATGTGGAGCGGTGCAGAGTGGCATTGGGGTCTTGTTGTTGCGTTGCAAAAGTAATGAACTTGCTGGCGGTTGACTGGCAGACAGGGTGACACCAAAGGGGAAGTGCAATCGCTGGGAATTGACCAACACATGGTTGGGAGCTGTGACATTTGACGGTTGCTTAAGTGACATGGACATCAAAGGCGGTCGAAGGTTCATGTGAAGAATGGGAGACAGAAGGGAAGTGCACTGACGTGTCCGGTGGCAGAAGCCAACGCTTGACCCTGTCTAAGAGAAGCTCAAGAATGTTTAGAAATTCAGTTGCATACGGGAACGCTTTGATGATTATCTCAGCCGGCGAAGGCTATCCTTTCTTCTTCGGCTTCTTTGTGTAGCGCTGCAATCCATGGTAGAGCTGGCCTACAGACAACAAGTCTCTCGAGGCAGACGGAGACTTTGGTAAGCCTTGTTCGGGTCTACGGTGTGTGCCACCGTGCGTTGTTCTACTCGGAGTCGCTGCTCTCTACACGGCCTAGCCACATTTCATCTCTCATCTGCAGTAGCCCGCCTGACCCAAAGTACGCACAGGAAATGTCCAGGCCACTCGACCCTCCACCATCGGGTCGCCCGCCTGACCCAAAGTACGCACAGGAAATGTCCAGGCCACTCGACCCTCCACCATCGACTCTAACTCATCAGGAGCTATGCCCGAGCCTAACCAGATGAGTTTTTCTTCGTCTAACCGGAATTAGCGCTAAATCTTTAACCGACTCAGTGAGCAGACTCATGTCGTTGTTTGAGTCATCTCCTCTTAAGATGGGACAAGGGCCAAACCAACACAATGGCGCTCCACATCGTCAACCTCTGGAGGTTCTACAAGTCTTAACAAGCACGTTCCCAATTTCTTCCAGTTCACCAAGATGAGGGCTTCTTCTCTAACACAAGAGTCCAAGCTTCCATTGAGACAGCTTGAACTTCGAAAGACACCTCTTACAGGCCCTTGTAGCCATGTTCTCCCCCGAGTATCAAGCAACAAACAACATCGTAGAAGCGTGCTGGGAAGCCAACTTCGTCCAGGTTGTTGATGAAGCCACTAAACCCAAAAAGTCGTATGGCAAGCTCGGTCTACCACGAGCAACGAACTTACTAGCTTCCTCCCCTTCTTCGAAAAAGAGGCGCCAATAACCCCTCAGCTTTGTCTGGGTTATCGTTGTGTTCCCGGCTGTCAGTCCGAGGATATTGGGCTTGAGGCCTGTGTCGCAAGTGGCTCGGAAGAACCAAAGTGTGGTGCATACCCTGCCCTACTCAACCCGCCACGAATGAAGAAGTTTCACGGAGCACATCTCTTTCCGGCTTCAGTACCTCCTGCCGCCTAATAAAGCTTCTGACGGGACGGGAGAACGGGAGATGGGCGCATGCTTCAGAACGTCTGTAAGATATGATCGATGCCTGATTAGTGGAAAATCGGCGAACAAGAAAGAGATCCGAAGCCTGGAGAACTGACTTCATAGGCAGATCCACGTTGGGCCTCACTTTGCTTCGGCGACTGGGCAGTTTTGTGAGTCAAAGTTGGGCGCCACTTTGCTTCGGCGACTGGGCAGATTTGTGAGTCAACGTTGGGCGCCACTTTGCTTCGGCGACTGGGCAGTTTTGCGAGTCAAGATGGGTAACGTCTCATATGATGCCATGCCATTTTAACGCCATGAGTTAATGGAATGTGTACTCCCTAAGGCCCTACGGCCTCCGAGTTGAAGTGATGTTCAATCAGCACACTCCCCTTCCCAAACCTAACCAAACGCCATTAGCTTGACATAAACTCCCGCGCACCTGGTAGCTCCTGATGACTGGAGTTTTCGATGCCTCCGCTGGCGAGAAGTTAGTTCGAGGTCCTCCGCCGTCATCAATAAAGAGGTGCAGACTCACTCTCCTCCACTCTCGTTTCCAGTCGCCAACGACGTCCCACGGAGGTTGGGTACCGCATCTTCGATCGACGGTATTCGGCTCCCAGATTTCATTGAGAACAGGACTTCGTTGGCGGAGAATAAGTGAAGACGCGAACTCGAACGAACTCCATTAAACCTTAGGCTTTATTGGCGCACAGTCAGATGTTCGCTACAAAGTGAGACGAGGGTGTTGTTTGTACCTCTTATGGCATAAAACACAGTCCAAGGCAGGAACATTGTGACCAGGTGTCAACTCTGATTGAACGAACGAAACATCATAAGCGTTGTCAACGTTTAATGAGGCCAGCTCTGTCCTTGGGCTTTTAAAGCTTGTCTAGTCTTCTCAAGGCCCACACTTCCAGTTACAGGGCTGTCAATTTTATGATCTGTTGGACCTTTTTTGTTCCAGTCCTAAAGTAACACTTATCCCCGAAGGAACGGAATGGCGTGCCGGGAAATGGGCAAGCTCCCAGATCGGCGCCAGAGTTGGTATGGATGTAGTTCTTGAAGCCTTCAGACTGCAGACCAGGACCAGCGTGGTTTTATTTGCCATTCGGGGAAGCGTGGCGTCAGTGCAGAGTACACCCAAATATCTTGAAAAGACAGAAGCTTGTCATAGTCAAGCCGCCATCAGAGCTATTGCCTACACAACTTCAGATTCAAAAATAGTGCAGGAATGTATGGCTGAGCTAGTGCCGAGAGTCGGCCAGTCCCAGGTCAGCTTGACATCCCGTGAAATGAGAAGACTTATAAACTGGCTTAGCATGGATCCGCCCTTAAGTGCTCGTTTGCAAGGGAGGTGCTCATCCCACGAGAAGCAAGAAACCTCAGGTGGGCCAGACTGAAGATGCACACTTGGCCTGTTTACAATCGCAAAAGAACGATCTCCTTCAGCGAACCCGGCACGGGACACTGGTCGACAGAGGGACGACTGGCCGATAGATCATGCCGTCAAATTAGGCATCCGACACGACTCACATTGTCGCAACAACACTTGCTCTTGTGGGAGTTATCCGCCGTGATGAGGTGAGAAACACAGTAGGGTCAGATTAGCGGCCGCTTGGTAAACCCTTCTTCAACTGAGCCGAGCTTGGTGTCAAGGCCCAGTTTACAAGCTGCCGAAATGGCATTTGCTCTTGTGGGAGTTATCCGCCGTGATGAGGTGAGAAACACAGTAGGGTCAGATTAGCGGCCGCTTGGTAAACCCTTCTTCAACTGAGCCGAGCTTGGTGTCAAGGCCCAGTTTACAAGCTGCCGAAATGGCATTTGCTCTTGTGGGAGTTATCCGCCGTGATGAGGTGAGAAACACAGTAGGGTCAGATTAGCGGCCGCTTGGTAAACCCTTCTTCAACTGAGCCGAGCTTGGTGTCAAGGCCCAGAGTTTACAAGCTGCCGAAATGGCATTTGCTCTTGTGGGAGTTATCCGCCGTGATGAGGTGAGAAACACAGTAGGGTCAGATTAGCGGCCGCTTGGTAAACCCTTCTTCAACTGAGCCGAGCTTGGTGTCAAGGCCCAGTTTACAAGCTGCCGAAATGGCATTTGCTCTTGTGGGAGTTATCCGCCGTGATGAGGTGAGAAACACAGTAGGGTCAGATTAGCGGCCGCTTGGTAAACCCTTCTTCAACTGAGCCGAGCTTGGTGTCAAGGCCCAGTTTACAAGCTGCCGAAATGGCATTTGCTCTTGTGGGAGTTATCCGCCGTGATGAGGTGAGAAACACAGTAGGGTCAGATTAGCGGCCGCTTGGTAAACCCTTCTTCAACTGAGCCGAGCTTGGTGTCAAGGCCCAGTTTACAAGCTGCCGAAATGGCATTTGCTCTTGTGGGAGTTATCCGCGGTGATGAGGTGAGAAACACAGTAGGGTCAGATTAGCGGCCGCTTGGTAAACCCTTCTTCAACTGAGCCGAGCTTGGTGTCAAGGCCCAGAGTTTACAAGCTGCCGAAATGGCATTTGCTCTTGTGGGAGTTATCCGCGGTGATGAGGTGAGAAACACAGTAGGGTCAGATTAGCGGCCGCTTGGTAAACCCTTCTTCAACTGAGCCGAGCTTGGTGTCAAGGCCCAGAGTTTACAAGCTGCCGAAATGGCATTTGCTCTTGTGGGAGTTATCCGCGGTGATGAGGTGAGAAACACAGTAGGGTCAGATTAGCGGCCGCTTGGTAAACCCTTCTTCAACTGAGCCGAGCTTGGTGTCAAGGCCCAGAGTTTACAAGCTGCCGAAATGGCATTTGCTCTTGTGGGAGTTATCCGCCGTGATGAGGTGAGAAACACAGTAGGGTCAGATTAGCGGCCGCTTGGTAAACCCTTCTTCAACTGAGCCGAGCTTGGTGTCAAGGCCCAGTTTACAAGCTGCCGAAATGGCATTTGCTGTTGTGGGAGCTATGCGCCGTGATGAGGTGAGAAACACAGTAGGGTCAGATTAGCGGCCGCTTGGTAAACCCTTCTTCAACTGAGCCGAACTTGGTGTCAAGGCCCAGTTTACAAGCTGCCGAAATGGCATTTGCTCTTGTGGGAGTTATCCGCGGTGATGAGGTGAGAAACACAGTAGGGTCAGATTAGCGGCCACTTGGTAAACCCTTCTTCAACTGAGCCGAGCTTGGTGTCAAGGCCCAGTTTACAAGCTGCCGAAATGGCATTTGCTCTTGTGGGAGTTATCCGCGGTGATGAGGTGAGAAACACAGTAGGGTCAGATTAGCGGCCGCTTGGTAAACCCTTCTTCAACTGAGCCGAACTTGGTGTCAAGGCCCAGTTTACAAGCTGCCGAAATGGCATTTGCTCTTGTGGGAGTTATCCGCGGTGATTAGGTGAAAAGTACAGCAGAGCGCGAGGAACGCTTTGTTTGGTCAAGTGCCACATATGCCTCCATCATCACGACCGAAGTTAGATTCTAGATTCGTTTAGGAATTCTTTTTTAAAAGACTGTGTGTGTATCGGACGTGGTCAGACGCAAGACGTCAAGATGAGAGATGACAACCGAATACAAGGTGCGAGCTCAAATACTCCCGCATTCGGGTGCGCTCAAATGGAGTCCATTTCACGGCAACCTTGCGTGTCGTGATGATAAGTCCCCGTCGAAGCATGTGGAAGTACACGTGACCGCGCTTGTCAAGCAGCAAGTCGCTAGCACGTCACGATTGACTGATGTCAAGTAACAGTCTTTTAAATAGACCGATGAACGCATAGCTCCCTCTCGATTGAAATGCACAAAAGCAAAGCTCAATCAGACGCTCAGACCCCATTCGTTAGTCACCCTGTGCAGCCATTATCGACGCGCGCATTACCAAGAGGAAAGTGAGAATTGAGAATTTGAAATGCAAATTGTGTTCCCCCGAAGTCGCTTACGCCACACATATCGCGCATGCATCTAGACAGACATCCACTGATCTGGTGATTCGCCAGTGAATTGTGCGCTCGTCTGACTGACATCAGCCAAGGGACGTTGATCTGTCTCGGCCGCTGATGTATTCGTGCTTTCCATCTGATTGTGGGGACGTATTTTCTCCGCTATTTGGATTTGCTAATCTCGTTTCAAGGTTCAGAGACTCTGTCGTTTCGCTTGCTTTTTCCCCTCCGTGCTTAGTAGACAGATGTGCACAGATAATGGACGATGATCGTCTGGTGATTACGGGTGGGGGCACGATGAGTTCAAAGCAGGGTTTTTTTCTGCTCTTGCACAAGTGACTAATGAGCCGACATTGGAAAGCAATCAGCAACGACCGGCCTTCAGTGGACGTTGCGATGTTCACTGATCGAGTTGATACGTAAATCACTCGATTTGTTAAACGATCGCAACGGCAAATGGGAAGAAGGTCTTCAAAGATCTTCAAGAATCGATGGGGTACTGGGCAGAGGGGGAAGGATTAGATCAGGAGTGGGGATGCCGCTCACTTGAAGCTGGCAGCAGACATCTGCACTCAACCCCGTGTGAGCCAGGTCCGGATTTCAAGGAACATCTGGATGGCTTCTAAGCTTCACGGCTGATTGATGCCACATGTCGTTCTGAAAACTGACAAGGGTCATCGAGCGTGGCGACCCCCACGAAGGATGTGACAAATATTCGAGCACTTCAGCCCAAGGTGACGCGATCACTTTAAGCTGGCTAGCTGCCTGAAGGATAACAACGAGCTGAGCCACGGAATCTGGAGTCATTCGAAAGGCTGAGCTGTTCAAGAGCGAGGATGATGGGTTTAAGTCCGTCAGGTACACGCAGTTAAAGCACACATAATTCACTCTGATCTGTTGCTGTTAGATAGGAACACCTTCATCCTCATCATGATCATCTTCTCACCCGCATGCTCCACTAAAGGGGTCGCAAACCACGCACGAGAGATGTCCAGGCAACTCGATCCTCCGCCATCGACTCTAACTCTTCAGGAGTCATGCCCAAGCGTAACCAGGCGAGTTTTTGGACCTCCTCCTGGGTCTGCCAACCGGTCGCCTACTTGATGGAATTGCATTTAACGACCATCTCGGAAGTCGTGATGAAGGGGACATTCGAGCCACGTGACCAAACCAACGAAACAGCCCTCCCTGATCGAAGAAGCAGCTGCTTACCGTTGAGTTCGTTGACTGCCGTGTTGCCCATCCTATCCTGTCGAGTAATTCCCAGCACGGATAAGTCTGATCGCAGCAGCTTGTATTCGCGATCTTAGTCTTTCGGTCGTTACCCAAATGCACTGACCATAGATGAGCCTTGGAACAATGCTCTAACTTGGCTTTGACACCAAGCTCGGCCTTCCTGATTACAGATCTATCAAGGACCCGGCTTGACCAATCTTACAGGACAGCTCAGCATTACTCCTTCCATCACCCGTGAAAAAGACCACGTTTCCACCTGCTTCAATGCGACTCCACTGACATGTAGAGTGCAACACGCGTTCTGGAGATGACCATAACCTCCGATTGACCATTATTCCAGCACCAGCACATACCGCCACAAGCCTATCGAGTGCGCGCTGGAATTCCGTCTGGGAAGATGTGAGGATAACCAAGACATCTGCAAAAAGAGGATGACTTACCCCTCAACTCTCCCAATGTGAAGCATTCATCGCCTCGGCTGCGCTGCAACATCCTGTCCAAAAATGAAAAGTAGAGGTGACAAGACGGAGCCTTGGCGAAGTCCAACGCTCACGGTGAACTGTGTTGATTTAGCACCGTTAACCCGCACACAGCTGCTACAGTTTGTGTATAGAGACTGAATGGCCCTCAGAAGGAGATAATCAATTCCATACTCCTGCACTCGGTCGTATTACTTACTTGCTTAAGGTGGCGCTACAGTCCGAGGTGGACCTAGGCCTCAACCTACTCGATCTTTAGCTAGCTGTCTCCAGTTTCGCACGCATAGTTGGTTGAGGTCGCTTTCCACTTGCGTACGCCACCTGAGTCGCTGTCTTCCTCTACTGCGCCGTCCCTCGGGGGTGGATTCGAAGACTTTTCGGGCCGGAGCATTGGTTTCCATCCGCTCTACATGACCTAGCCACCTCAATCGTTGGATCTTCACTCTTCTGGCTAAGTCGATGTCGCTAAACAGCCCGCATAGTTCGTCGTTATATCTCCTCCTCCACTCACCATCTATGCAGACGGGACCGAAATCGCACGAAGAATTTTCCTCTCCAAGCAACCAAGAGCAGCTTCATCCGCTTTTGATAAAGTCCATGCCTCCGCGCCATATAGCAAGACTGGGGCGATTAAGGTCTTGTAAAGTGTTAGCTTGGTTGTTCGAGAGAGAGCTTTGTTTACCAATTGCTTTCTTAGCCCAAAGAAGCAGCGATTGGCAGGAGTTATTCTTCGTTTGATTTCAGCGCTGGTGTCGTTGTCTGATGTGATAGCGGTGCCTAGGTAGACAAAGTTTTTGACTACCTCAAAGTTTTATCTGTCTGCTGTGACGTTCTGACCGAGACGTCGGTGTTGGGTGTCCTTTCTCGTTGACAGCATATACTTGGTCTTACCCTCGTTTACCGCTAAACCCATCTTCGCGGCCTCCGTGGCAATACCCACAAAAGCGCCGTTGACTTCACGCTGTGTTCTTCCGATAATGTCAATATCGTCGGCATATGCGAGTAGTTGGACGGACTTCTGAAAGACTGTTCCTCTGGTGTTGGCGTTCGAGTTTTGAACAATTCTTTCAAGAACGATGTTGAAAAAGTCGCATGACAGCGCGTCGCCTTGTCTGAATCCTTTTTTGACATCAAAGGTCTCGGTTAGGTCTTTACCGACCTTGATGGAGCAGCGTGCATTCTCCATCGTCATCCTACACAAACGGACGAGTTTGGTAGGGATGCCAAAACTAGACATCGCTCTGTATAGCTCGTCTCTATAAATGCTATCATACGCGGCCTTAAAATCGATGAAAAGGTGGTGGGTATCGATTTGTTGCTCCTGGGTTTTCTCCAAAATCTGCCGCAGTGTGAATATTTGGTCGATGGTGGATTTTCCTGGCCTAAAGCCACACTGGTATGGACCGACCAGGTTGTTGACGAATGGCTTTAGGCGTTCACACAGTACGGCAGATAAGATTTTATATGCGATACTTAGGAGACTGATGCCTCTGTAGTTGACGCAGTTCAAAGGGTCTCCTTTTTTATGGATCGGGCAGACTATGCTGAGGTTCCATTCATCGGGCATGGTTGGTGCATGCTCCTTACCAAATCATCGCCTGCGGCCTTAAAAAGCTCGGCGGGTAGGCCGTCAGCTCCCGCAGCCTTGTTGGGTTTTAGTTTAGATATGGCAATCCTCACTTCATCTGGGTCGGGTGGACGGAATTGTTGATCTTCATCGTCCCTTTCATTGGGGTTGAATGGTTCGTTCTGCCTGACAGTGGGATTTGGTTCTTCGTCGCCGTTATACAGCCTGCACTCGGTCGTATGCCTTTTCCAAATCCACAAAGCAACTGTAGATGGGCTTGCCATACTCCCAAGCCTTAGAGTGAAGAACTTGTCGGTTGCACTTCTACTGTGACGAAAGCCGAACTGTTCACCCCCCACCATGGGCCCGATCATAGCTCAAGAACACGCTTCCAACAACTTAGCGTAGACTTTCCCGGGGAAACTTAAAAGAGATATGCTCCTGTAGTTGGAGCAATCTTTTCTTTAAAAGCTTACCGTTGTGTCTCACCACCTTCTCAGGCCACTTTAATCACATGAGAGAGCCATAAAACTCACTCCTTAGCCATTGCCTTAAGCACTCCTGGCCGGACTTCATCCATACCGGCAGGTTTGCCAACAGATTGACTTCCTCCAAAGTTCGACTATTCTCCGTCCCACTCAAGACTACGGATTGAGCAGCTCCGAAAAGTGCTCGCTCCATCTGCGTGAGATGTCCACCTTAGTGGAAAGGAACACACCATCTTTGGATTTGACTCCTTCGATGATGTTGAATTTCCTTTCGCTGAGTCGGCGAATGGTTTGCCAGAAAACCTTTTTCGCTGATCTAAGGTCGCATTCCAACTTCTAGTCGAACTCCTTCCTGGGCACCCTTTACTGATCACAGATCGCACTTACTTACTTAGGTGGCGCTACAGTTCGGCGCGCACCTGGGCCTCAACCAACAAGCCTCTCCAGCTAGCGCAGTCCTTATCTAGCAATCTCCAGTTGCGCACTCCAAGCGCATTTAGGCGAGGTCTTGCTCTACTTACGTAGGTGCTGCTACAGTTCGGGGTGCACCTGGGCCTCAACCAACAAGCCTCTCCAGCTAGCACGGTCCTTATCTAGCTGCCTCCAGTTGCGCACTTCAAGCCGGTCGGGGTGCCCTTCAACTTGTGCGCGCCACCTAAGCCGAGGTCTTCCTCTCCTGCGTTTTCCCTCCGGGATAAATTTGAAGGCTTTGTGGGCCGGAGCATTGGTGTCCATTCGCTCTACATGCCTTAGCCAGCTTAAGCGACTGATGCGCAATTTTTTGACTAGGCCAGTGTCGCTTCACAGCTCGTATAGTTCGTCGTTGAATCTCCTTCTCCAGAGTCCGTCAACGCATACGGGACCGTATACTTTCCGAAGAATTTTTAAGGGACAGCCGGGTTTGAGAGAGAGCAGCGTTCTTGCCAGACCAAGAGATGATTTGCGAGAGAAACAATGCTCTCGAACCGACCGTGGATATCCTCATCCGCTTTTGACAGAGCCCATGCCATTCAGCGCCGTAAAGTAGGAGTAAAGTAGGAGTAGGACTGGGATGACCACGAGGGTCTCCCTAGTTGTTCGGGATAGGGCCTTACTACTCAATTGCCTTCTGAGGCAAGCGCAGTTCTTCGTTTTATCCCTGCCGAGGTGTTGCAGCAAGAGTCACGCCACAGATCAACTCACGTACAATTTTGGAAACCTGCTATTTCCACGGCCAAATTGATGATCGAAAAAAACGGACGCTAGGATTCACTAATTCAAAGCCTTCACTAATTCCATCCTCATCCAAACTGAGCGCCGACGGGTCCCTAATCAAGCACCAACTGCCATCGATTTGCACCTCTTCGCCAATCGTGCGTCTCAGAGGTGTGCCCCGCTCATGGTCCAACACTCAGCAACTCACTCGCAGCCACACGTCATGCCTCAAGTCAAAACCGACTGCATGGCGTGCCACCAATTCCTTTTCGAGTTTGCCAGTCTCACTGCGTATGCAACAGAAAACCTTCGTAATTCGATTGGTTTTCTTAGAAAACTATTCCCTCGCGTGACCCGCGTTGATTCTCAGATTTTCGTCGAAAAGAAAACACACCCAAAAAACAAAAGGCGCAAAGTCCTCACAGTTTGACGGCTGCCTTTGACAGCAACCAGGGCAAACAAAAAGAAGCTGATCCCATTTCTGACACATTCCTCCGGTACACAGTGCCATCTGTGACGGGCATTTTGAAACAACGCCAAATGATTTTTGCTCCCCCAAATCCCTCCCACTTTGCGACGAGCCCCGGCGAACGCCGCCAATTTGTGTGTAGGTCTTCGACAAGCCGTAGCGATTACTTTGTAGCAATTATCGCTTGGATGTCTCGAAAATTTGCGACGCGTACCGAAATACATTGTGCATGTGTGTGCAATCGTGTCTCACCCTTCGGTCAAACATCGCTCCCCTTGGCCCATGCAACACTCAGCCAGCAGTTGCCAGCGCAACAATCCGACTTGACTTGCTTGGGACCGGACGTCGGTGCGGCGGCGGCGGCGGCAAATGGACGTGTTGCAGTTAAATGAACTTGGCCGAAAAAATACGAGAACTTATCGGTCGGTGGGACGTATTCGAAAATCGTTGTGTTTAGACTACACGCGATTACATTGTCTGCTCCCCACTCGACTTGGACCTAGACTGGGATCTGAGGTGGTGCTCCTTCCCCCGTCCCGGGTGCCGCTGCGGATGCTGATGTCGATGATGTTTGAGTGAGTTGGGCGAGGGACTGATCCACTGGAATAGGTTGAGCAGCAGTGGAACGTCAGCGTTGGCTGGGCAACGCGGCTCGTCGCTGTATTCACTCGTATGTGCATCACATACCAACGAATTGATGATAATTCGGTTATCGCAATGTCACCTCATGTGACATTGAATTTGTTTCTCTGCGGTTTGCTTGCCTTTTTCTTCGCCTCTGGGCCCCGGGGGCGAGGCGAGAGCGAGAGTATTCCAGTTCGCCGCTGGCTTGGGGATGAAACGAGATAAGTAACGAATGACCCAACTACGTGGTGCTGGCTTGAACATTATTTTTGTTCAAATTCAAATTGCAATGAGTTTTGGGAACCACTGCCACTTGGGCTCCACTTGGTCATCAATTCTGAAACGTTCTATCGTGGGCTTAGAGTAGGTGGGGTCAGCTGGCTGACTGCAGACAGTGACGTACTGACTGGTGGCCAATGGTAGTCGAATTTTTCGAAAAAGGGCCGCTTGTTCGGGTTATATTTGATTGTAAGTTTTGGAATGTTTATAGTATTTGTTGACCCGGGTGCACGTTACCCGATAGTGACGGGTACCCGACCCAATACCGCCTACCCGTCAACATGGTTATTACCCGCATTACTCGGGAAATAGTTGATTGTAATTTTTTGAATGAATTCCACTGTTTGGTGCACGTTACCCGAAAATGACAGGTACCAGTACACAAACCGCATTACCCGGGTACCCGGGGTCTCGGATAATTGTCGAAATGTGTAAGGTCAAGTGCACTAATTCATAGTGTCACGACAAACTCTGGGGCATCTTCGATTAGAGCTGGTTCTGCTCGAGCAGCGGCACCAGATGAGCTTTGGACGAACTTGTCGCAAAAATTGGGTCATCGAGTACCCAATAAGGCCTCTTCCGGCAACTCGCCTCAGGAACCTCTCCAAGGACTTTGATTGAAACTTGAAGACGTGTTTGCCAACTAAGCAAAAAAACCTAAAGAAAGAGCAACGAATTCCGCCTCGTTCTCATTCAATGGCCACGCTAATTTAACATGACATCCCAGATGTCAGCTCTGTCATCGTCGCACTTCGCAGCCAGTTCAATAATGCCAGATTCTTATTTGTCTCCGCTTATACTCGAGAGCGTTGATTCCACTATGGGACACATCCATTTCCACACCCGAACAAGTGCAAGAGTACTTCAGGAACTCGCTTGCCCGGATGGTATTCCCCCAATACTTCTGTGGGGCGTTGGCAACCGCAAGCCCAGCAAGGTGGGTCATCCCTCCCCTGGCTATGGGACCGCACCAATATTTTGTATCAAATGTTTAAAAAAACTAACATTAGAACAGAAATTATTATGCCCCCCCTGAAAAAATTTCCGCGGGCGCCTATGCTTAAGAGGTTTTATGCTTCGCTGGCAAAACCACGGCTTAGGCTTTGTCGTCTATCCTACGCTCCAGGCCCCTTGTTGAGTAGATTCAGAATAACATTTGTCCAGCTTGTCCCTAAAAATGACGGAATCTTCGTCACCCTCCTCGTACCGACCCATAGCACTGAGAACTCGTCAACTTATGAAATATCTTGCATCGCGGAAGCTTCTTAATGACCGGCAGTATATTTTCCGCTGCAATAGGTCCACTGGTGATCTGATAGCTTGTCTCACTGAAAAGTGGAACCAAGCTAGATCGTAGCGCTTGAGGCCATTTGACAGAGTTGGGCATCAAGCTCTCTTGTCGAAAATGCGTGCCCATGGTGTCGATGAATCTCTCCTTCAATGGATTAGAAATTACCTTTCGAACCGTTCAATTCAAGTTTCTTGGATGGATTCAAGTCTGATGTCCACCAAATAAATGCTGGGGTTCCCCAAGGTTCTGTACTGTCTCCGCAACTCTTTTTTTTATAAATGATCTCCTATCTACTACTTCCAATGCTATTTACTCCTTCGCTGATGAAAGCACGGCAGAATTGAAACGGCAACGTATGTCCGACATTGACAGCATCAACTGGGGCAAGAACAACGGAGTGGATTCCAATGCTGATTGCTGTCACTGAAGCGAACCCTTGTTAGTCGACGATTATCCATGAATGGCGCCTGTGTCTGTGTGAAACCGTAAAACCTTTCCCTCCTTGGTTGATACGCAAGACATCACTTCTTTGAGGTCGCCAAAAATGCTGCAAAATGTCTAGTTTTCTAAGAAATATTTCACCCCCTCTGATTTGGCTCCAATTTGTAAGGCTTTCATCCGCCCTCCGCTTGAGTACAACGCTCATGTCTGATGCGGTGCCCAGCTAAACGAGCCCTGTTTGAAATTGAGTGAGCGTTGAGTTTACAGGTTTCTGAAAGACCTCGTCGGTCGGTGACGAACATTGATGGAGCAGCAAGAATTCAGCAACAGCTTCCTGCACCACCTAACCAGTTCGGCAGGAAACTCGACACTAGTCATGGCAGTGTATAGCTTTTCTCTATACGGCTTGGCATGTGGGGCCTTATCCAATTGAACTTCTTGGATCTGCTTGGTGTGACTGCTTGGGTCAGTGGTGGACCTCCCTGACCTGAAGCCACTGCACACTGATAGTGACTTCTCATAAACGGCTTCAAGCGAGCACATAAGACAACAAATTGTGAAGGAGTCTTGTCCCGCGACTCCTTCCTTGTGGATCAATGAGACGATCATACTTTCCTCCGATGTCTTGCAGGATGAGCTGCTAAATGGGCTAGATCGTCTCCAGCTGCGTCAGAGATTTCAGCTTTCATTCCTGCTCTGGTTTGATCTGCCTTGACTGCGCCTAGATCGGTGCAAGAGAATTCTCATTCCTTATCGTCCGGATTGAGTGCAATATTCTGCCTGACAGCGGTATTCGAGTCTCATCGCCGCCATTTATGTCACGGTCTGAATAAGTGATGTTTCAGACTCTGAGCTGTGCCTCTACGTCCCGACAGGGTTTTGTCCCAGCTTTCAGGCATCATTTCTCCACTTCCTCGATCGCGCCCTTACTCTTGTACTCAAACTTTTCCCTTCTGAGAAGCCGATGCTCTTCCCTTCTCTTAAATTCGTAGAGCTCACGGGCCGCTTTCGTCCCTCTAGACAGCGTCACTTTACATCCTGCTTGCTACGCTGAACGTGTCGCCTGTACTCGTTGTCAAACCATGGATTTTTCTGGCTGGACCGTTGGATGGACACTCTGAGAGCTCAGGGAGAATCAGTCGGAAAAGTTGATTGTCAATCGATGGTCGTGTACATCAAGTAATACCCCAAGTCAAGCAGGTTCGGACATCGATAATAGAAACTGGAAGACCACTCTGGTTGGCGGTGAATTGATCACTGCCTTGCCAGGTCCCTTTCTGGATGCTGAGGTTGGGGAACTGCGTACTGGCTCTTAAGAGATTCTTTCCGCTTTCGGACATGTTTCCGACGATTCTAGCTAAGATGCCTTTGGTGCCCAGATTGGCGTGGGAAACTCCCAGAACGATGTTGGCTCTCTCTTTACAGGAGAGAGTGGCTGCTGATGTTGGCGGATTTGGCTTTGATGCGGATTGTTAAGAGGCGGTCGCTTATTTGTTTGAAGCGCATCCTTTGCTCTCTGCAACCATCGCCACAGCCTTCCATTCTCTTTTTGCCCGGCTCATACCATCGCATCTCCCGAACGACGGTGTTGTCTGCCTTGTGGGTTTCCATGGCCTCTGCACCAAGTGCACCCGATGAGCAAGGGCCCTCAGATTCCATGATTGAACCGAACATGTCGGTAGATGGTGTTCAAGGCTACGGCCATTTTTAACAGAAATTTGTTGCACACGCTCGGACCAGGAGTTCAGCTCATCTAAACCTCTGGACAGAGGGACTGCTACATAAGGCAGTTCACACTAAATGGTTGAGACTGTAGAGGCCAGAGTCCACAGTCCAGAATGCGCCACGAGGAAGCTACGTGTCAAACTTAACCGGGGTCGTTCCTGGCATGTCCCCAGTTTGGGAACAATAAACAAACTTATCCTGGATGCCCAGGCCCATTCCTTCTTCGCTAAGCTTGGCGCTGCTAAAGAAAGATGAGTCGGGAGAACTAGGAGCTGAGTGTCGTCGCTCCACAAAGAAGAATAAACAGGCCCCCAATGGCCTGTTGTATGCACACTGCACTTCACGCAAGATGTCTGAGTCTTATCCGTTGAAACTCAGCACTCACGCAAGAAGTGTCCGTTTCTGTAGGCTCCTGCTGCCGAGAGCCTCATAAAGAGTGACTCCGTCACCGTGGTGAACCTCCAAGTGACCCATTGACTCAATTCGAGTCCGGAGCGAGTGTTACGCCAAGTTTGAATATCTATTTGAGCCTTCCGGTCGACGCAAGCCCCAACAACCAGATAGGCCCCCATCACGATTATCCATCGCATTCGCTTCAATTTGATTGCGCCTCTTTTCGTTATTCTTTTGTGCTGTCTCGGGCAAAGACAATCATTCGCGAAGTATCTACAGCCAGACAGGCGGGCAAGAGGCGCAAAATGAAAAGAGAAGTGAAAACGACTAAAAAACAAAAAAGGCCGTCTATCTGCGCAGAAAAATATATTTGTTTTCGGCTTCGAATGCAAGGAGGGAGTTAGGGGGAAGTGGCTCTTGTAGTCGCATGATAAACAAGTGCCATGGGGGTGGGGTGCAGTATTTAACACGTTTCTTGTATTAGTCTGTCTCCCTCCCTCTCTGGCACACATTCCCCGTGCACACTTCGACGCAGAGCGTCGCCAGGGACTGCACTGCTCCACGGCGTTGTGCAAATATGTAGTCACAGATACACTGTATCTCCAGCACTGTTTGTGTGAATGATGGCCGTTGATTGCGAATGCTGCCATGGTGGTGTTGGTGGTCTTGTTTGATATGCGATGACTGATGATGCATTATTTGTGGGAATAGAGGTCACTGGCAGTTATCGGAGTAATTTTCTAATCAGACAGCTCGTCAAGGTTATCGCACTGTTCGCTGCATTATACGCTCGCTGACACTCTCTCCGTGCTGCTGCTCGTTTATCTCTCTCTCTCTCTGTGTGTGTGTGTGTGTGTGTATGTGTGTGTGTGTGGTTGGTGGAGGGGAAGGAAATTAACTAACTGCTGGTAGATGACTGTTTCTTCTTTTTTTCTTCATTTTTTTGGTTATGACTGAATTTGTTTTTTTGTCAGCTCGTTTAGTGAACTCGAAAAAACTCAGTGCTTGATTTTTGCACATTTTGTCGGTCGATTTTTGGCTGGCTTATGCGTTTTGCAGCTTAGGCAGACAGAGGAAGAGATAAAGGGTAGCACGATGAAATTCGAGGTAATTTCGCATCAAATTGCACCAATTTACTGCCCAACGTGTACTGGCAGACGGTGCGCCACTTCGGTTGACCTTTCGAAAATGTTCAAGTCAATGTTCTGAACAGAAATCAACACACACACACACACACACGTACACACTGTTAGTGTGGCTATAATGGAGGTGTTTTGCGAGTTATGAGCGAGGTTGTTTGATTTTATTGCGCGGCGTGTACCCGTCTGAATTGTAATTTCAACAGAAATCGTTTAGGTTCTCTGTGTGAATGATCTCATTTGGAGCAAGCGGACGACTTCTTGTCAAGGTCGGTTTTGGTTCAATGAAATGGGGAAATTTTAAAAGTCGGGGTGAGGCACGAGATTCAGTTGGAGGTGATGGCTGAGTTAATAAATGCGAAAAAAGGGCAATTTTTCACAAAAGAAATAATCCAAGCTTGCATACTACCACTAGGACGGACAGCTGTCCGCCCAAGAAGTCAGCGACAAGGAGTGCAGACGGTTCCGAGAGCATTTTAGCTGACAAGACAAACTTCAAATAGAGATGTCCTTAACCGATTTTTGCTGTCCTCGGATACATGTTTATCGAGTCGAAGTGTAAAATGCAAAAATTTCCTCTCACAGGGAGCAGTGTCCTGTTAAAGGCTCTCGAAGAATTTCCATCTATTGGCAGCTTAGAAGAAGACGATGATGGGAGCGACTAACTTCAGATTAAAAAAGAAGTACATCGATACCGAGCGCCAGAGGATGTAAGTTCCGGTCGACTCGCAAAATAACGCACTGTGCACCGCCAGCCAGAGCCCAAGTGCAAATGGCAACGGCATCGAATTAGGATATGTCCTCGCACCTAGGGCCCAACTTTTTCAACAATCTTAGTTAGCTGAGGGCTTCAAATATGTTCCATAATCCTTGAAAAATCCTATGTTTTGCTCTTTCCCTATTATTTTGAACGCCTTCTATTTACTGCAAACATGTATGCTCTTATGGACTCACTGTACAGCTGACATTGTACAGTGAGTCCATAGGGCAAGTAGGAAACATCCCTGAGGGAGCTTGCTTACAGTATCGGATCGTAATCGGTTTCGGACGGATGGACTGAGTCGCCCTACTGACTCGTATTTCACCATTCGCCAATGAATTCGATCAATTCTATTCAAGTTGGGAAACAACAAGCCACCTTCGGTATCACTGACGCTGCAGTCTATCTATGTGGTCTCTAAACGAGCTGCGATAAGACCTGAAACCGTGCATCAAGTGTGGTTTCAATCGGGAGGTCCACCAAGGACCTGCTCTTGGAAAATGCCCAAGATGTGCAGCTACCATTTTTGCACTAATAAAGGATCGTCCGCAGTGAGTTCGTCACGGCCAATCGTGGGGTGGCAGGTAAGTAAGATGACTCTGGCGGATCATTCCGCCAACCCCCTGGACCTGTTTCTCACCTCTCATCCTGACAAATATTCTATTGACTTTCTGTCACCTCTAGGCTCGCCAGTTAGAGAACAAATTCCTAAAAGAACAGTATGGCTGTACGAGAAAGCCGATTGGAGCGGTCTCAACAACTTCCTTAGGCATTTTAACGTGGATGCCGCTACCGATATGATCACACACAGTCTTCTGCTGGGCATGAGGTCCTTCATTCATAACAGAGTGAAGAGCATCAAGCCCAAAGCAAACGCATGGTATGACTCGTGCTGTAAAGAGGCTATCAGGTTGAGAGAGTTGAATTTCCGGATATACGAAACCAACCCTACTGAGGAAAACCGGAACAAGTTTAAACGGGCCAGAAATGACTGTAATGCAATTATAAGACGCGTGAATTTCTCGTATGAGGAAGAGTTGAGGCAAAAAGTGCTACAATGCCCCAAGGGTAACAACAACTTTTGGTCATTTGTAAAAAACGCCTCGACTTCAATTCCCACGCTCATTTACTATGATATCCCAGCTGTCAGCTCTTTAGACAAAGCGAATCTGCTTGCGGCGCATTTTGCAGCCATCTCAACACTGCCAGATTCCGATATGTCGCCACCTGTACTTGAGAGCGTTGATCCCCACTCGTGCAGAGTACTTAAAGATCTCGACGTGCGTAAGCTTTCTCATCTATCCTCCTCTTAAGGTCTCTTTCCGAGCAGATGGAAAACAGCATTTCTCCAGCCCGTCCCTAAAAACGGCGAATCTTCGTCAACCACCTCGTACCGACCCGTAGCACTTACGTCCCTTCTTTCTAAGGTCATGGAAACGCTGTTAAATCGTCAACTTATGAAATATCTTGAATCGCGGAAGCTTCTTAATGATCATGGATTGCGCAGAAACAGGTCCACTGGTGATATGATAGCCTGTCTCACTGAAAAGTGGAACAAAGCTAGATCGTAGCGCTTGGCATTTCTAGATCATTTGACAGAGTTGGGCATCAAGCTCTCTTGTCGAAAATGCGTGGCCATGGTGTCGATGAATCTCTCCTTCAATGGATTAAAAATTAATTTTCAAACCGTTCAATTCAAGTTTCTTGGATGGATTCAAGTCTGATGTCCACCAAATAAATGCTGGGGTTCCCCAAGGTTCTGTTCTGTCTCCGCAACTCTTTTTTTTATAAATGATCTCCTATCTGCTACTTCTAGTCCAAAGCATTCCTTTGCTGATGACAGCACCCTCAGCTTTTCAGATTCGTTCCAAGACTCACGACCCCGCGCGCCCTTCGGCCGTAGAATTGGAATGGCAGCTTATGTTGAGCACATTGAATTCCGATCTTGACAGCATAAATAACTAGGGAAAGAACAATCGAGTGGAATCCAATGCTCTCTGCTGTCACTCAAGCGAATCCTTGCTAATCCGCCATTATCCATGAATGGCACCTGAGTCGATGAAACCGGAAAGCTGTCCTTTCTTGATATGTGCATCAACACGACACGAGGTCGACAAAAATGCTGCGAAATGTTTAGGTTTCCTCAATCGATGCAAGAAATACTTCACCCCTTCTGATTTGGCTTCAATTTATAAGGCGTTTATACGCCCCAAACTTGAGTACAACGCTCATATCTGGCCTGGTGTCCCCAAAACCGCCCTGCACCTTCTGGATAGAATCCAAAAGCGAACGATAACACTTATAGGAGACAACAATATTGCAGATTCCTTAGACTCGCTCGAACATCAACGTACCTTCTTGTCTCTATCCGTAATTTATCGCTATTTTAACAAACGATTCTCAAGTGGGCTTTTCCAACTGCATTCCTCCTCTCGATGAATTCACCCGCAATACCCGTCTCGTCAGGAATGCTCATCCGTTTACCCTTAAACCTACTTTCGGACGCCGAGTTAAATTTAGAGACTCTCTAAACTGCTCTTCCCAGCCCAATATTTCCCCCAGAACACATAAGTGCACAGGTACCTCCTCTCTCTCTACACCTTCGGCGCGTGCTGTGTCTTGAACCCGGTCACTTTAGGTTATTAACAATCTCTTGTGCTCGCGCAAATTATAAAAAAAAAATGGGCTGGGTGTCTGGGTTTCCATTCCCGACACGAACGGCTCTCATAATTCATGGCTTCTCAACTTTGGGGTCAATGCCAATGCTCAGAGAGCTTGGTTTGAAGCTGACCTTATGAGGGAACAATAGCACGCACAATACGAGTCCTGGTTGCAGATTCTGAGCCCAGATTCACCTCGGATTGTAGCGCAACCTGACGGAGAGATACTGTTGGGTCTCATAACAACGACTGCACGACGGCTTGGACTAGGTAATTGGTCAGAAGTTCCTCATTTTTCTATTGAAACGCTAGTATCGTGTCAAAAATGGTCGACAAAGCACCAAATGGAAGACCTAAGCCTCCCAGCAACGTTTTTAAAGTGTGCCCCCTTGTATCAGGGGCACAACCCTCTTAAAGAATCGACACGGAAAATAATTCGACTCCAAATTGATCCCTTTCAAGTGTACTAGTGTTGGTCGGTGACACCCTTAATAGTGACTCGCTGCCTGTTCGAAGCGAGTCTCCAATCTATCAGAATCGTGGCCAGGATTTATCCTCCTCCCTGGCCTCGTTGCTGAAATAAGCAACCCCGAAAAATGTATTTAATCGCAACCTCGTTCTTCCTCCCAATTCGTTCACCGATCACCGTCCACACACTCGGTTACGTCAGCCATCACCATTACGACACGCCTTGCTCATTCAAATGTACTTTGGTCGGCATGCGTATTCCTTAGAACAAGCCATCGCCTGTCGCAAGTGCGACCGAAAGCATTAACTCCGTTCAAGGTCGATACTAAAATTATAACTCGTGTTTCGCTTCGTTTTGTCCCATCTCTCTATCTCTCGGTCCGACCAACCGGACGGTCACTTCTGCGATACGGTTTACGCCGCCAAGTCAAGACCGTAACTAAAAATAAAGCGTATGTGTGTACTCGTACGAGCTGGACGCGTCAGTAGGACAATCCTGTTTACATACGCCACCCGCCACGACGGCAGTTACTACGCCGCTTTGTGTCGGCTCATGCGAGTACGAGTGCGCGCATGGGATTCAATCAAATTAGCATACGATGTGCACTTGTCGAGAACATTTATGGCAAGCAGGTAGTTTGTATTGGCACTAATTGGCTGTGGGTTGGTGTATCAATGGAATGAAGAAGTGATTGTTATTCAATTGGCGAGCGAATGTGCAAGTTCGAGTGAACTGCCGAGTGGCGAGTGGTTCGTGGGACGCGGCTGATGTTGCGTTGAATATTTGATTGCACATGTCGTGTGAGAAACTCACCTAGACTCGACTGGAATGCTAGAGGTCTGGCATTCTTTCAGTCGCTTGTTGTTTGTGGTCATTTCCTGACTGATCCCATCAGTTTAACTGTCCAAGTGGTTGGGTAATGGGGGTTCCACCAGTCACATGAGTAGTTCCAGAGAAGACACGCATGGGCTCACTGTTCTCAGTGTCTGCAGTGGGCTGATTTATAAGCGCTTGGAAAAACGACCCACTGTACGATAACATAGTACCCGACTTAGTGATTGAGCCCAAACAAAAATCGAGTGACACACTGTTTTAATGAGTGAATAAGCGGATGGAAGGCGAAACTGAGCGCCAAGCGACTGAGCGACTGGTGACTGAACGACAAGCGACTAGCGACAAGTGACTGGACGACAAGCAACTGAGTGACTAGGGACTGAGTGACTGAACGAGAACCGACGGAACGACAAGCGACAGAGCGACTAGCGACTAGTGACTGAGCGACGAGCGCCATGCGACTGAGTGACTATCAACTGAGCGACTAGCTACTAAGAGACAAGCGACTGCACGAGAAGCGACTGAGCGACTGGTGACTGAAAGGCATGCGACTGAGCGACTGGGCGACAAGTGACTGAACGACAAGCGACTGAGCGACTGGGCAACAAGTGACTGAACGACTAGCGACTGAATGACTGAACGACAAACGACAAGCGACTGAAAGACAAGCGACTGAGCTACTGAACGACAAGTGACTGGGCGACAAGCGACTGAACGACAAGCGACTGAACGACAAGCGACTGAGCGACTGGGCGACAAGTGACTGAACGACTAGCGACTGAGCGACTACAGACTGAGCGACTAGCGACTGAATGACTGAACGACAAACGACTAGTGACTGAAAGACAAGCGACTGAGCGACTGAACGACTTGCGACTGAGCGACTATAGACTGAGCGACTAGCGACTGAATGACTGAACGACAATCGGCGACTAGCGACTGAATGACTGAACGACAAACGACTAGTGACTGAAAGACAAGCGACTGAGCGACTGAACGACAAGCGACTGAGCGACTAGCGACTGAATGACTGAACGACAATCGGCGACTAGCGACTGAATGACTAAACGACAAGCGACTAGCGACTGAACGACAAGCGACTGAGCGATTAGCGACTGAATGGCAAGCGACTGAGCTACTGAACGACAAGCGACTGAGCGACAAGCGATTACCAGCTTCGCTACTTGCTGTCCAACAGCGGTCTTTCTTTCTCAGTGGCAGCTTTTTTGAAACCTTATTTATCGTGTCTCCAATCACACGCAGGCGACGACAATCGAGAGCCACTGTGTGTCTCGGTCGGCAACGATCCTAGCAGTCCGTGTACATTGAATGTGGAAGGATTAACCGTCAAACAATGGATTCTTCTCCCATGACACATTTCGGTTCGCCAAAGTGGTGCATTTGGCGAGCACAGGCGGCAAATCAAACAATATTCTAGGTCAATGGCCAGTGGTATGGAAGCCATGTCTTCTAAGGAAATTGTATTTGGGTGATTCCCGACGCCCTGCCACTCATCCATGGAAACAGCCTTTTCGGCAATTTCAAGCAAGAATATTTCAATGCAGTCTACCTTAAGTCTTCTTCGACGACAGTGAACACCGTCAATCACAATCGCCTCCATGCCCATTCAAAGATCAATATCCCCCCAAATTCACTGTTACCCTAAAACGACTGTTGACGAACACCATCTCTTCCGCACACACTCCACAAGCGGATTCCCCCTCACACAAGTTTCGCATCCGACCATTTATCCTCCCTCACTCCCCCACACAAGTCAAGTCCTTTTCATCCGCTTCAACACGTCCCTTTTGAACTCAGCCACGCAAACACAAATATTCCAGTGTGTAGGTGTCTGCCGTTTGACTGTTCCACTTCTGGTGCCGGCGGCCATTTCACCTTCTGCCTACCCTTGACCTAGAGCAGATGGTCGCGGCCGTGACAATAACTCTTTTTCCTGCTGTCCTTCATTTGTGTCTCGCCGTCCCCCCATTTTTCGTTTTCGTTTCATCTGGCGACGCGCATCCTTCGCTGGAAAACACCACAGTTGAGGCAAAAAAAAAAGAAAACAAACCCAGATACACCCCGATAAGCGTTGCCATTGAATTTTTGTTTTTTTGACGTCGCGTCACGATCTGTGTCTGTGCTGTTGTTATTTTTCATTACTTTGTTTCGTGGCGGGGCGTTTCAACGGACTGCCGTGACACATTTCGACTCGTCAAAACGACGCATTTGGCGTGCGGTTTTCTCCACCTTTTCCCGGCTGTTTTTGTTACTGCACCCAAGGGTAATCATTTTGCGGGTAAAATATTTTACGAGGTGTGTACGAAGGTAAATATTTAACGACTTAATGGTCTGTGTGAAGCTGGCGTTTTTTTTTCACTGGCGGAAATTTCGGCGAACGATAAGCGAAGAGATTATCGTGCGATGGATTTGGACGAATGTGCAGCATCGGTGGACTCAGTCATTCAGAAAGAGAAAAGGGGCCTAAATTCTACTGCATCCAGTTGTGTTTGCTCACGAGACGAGGGACTCGCATGGATCTGATCCAGCGGGGATCCAGTATCGATGAGGTTTCCTTGTCCTTGGATTCTAGCTTTAAGCGCTAGTTTTGACCATGAACTACAACTACTACTACGAAAGGTCTGTGATCCTATCGGTGGATGTCCTGGCAGCATTGAGGAAGTAGCTGATTAGGGTACAAGGTGGAGGTCCCCATTTATTGCTGACTATTTGTGGCGGCCGTGGCGTTGTGGACATGTGCGTCGACCCCTGTCTGGGTTCGATTCCTGGCCGGTACGACGAACAACCTTTCGAGTCACTAACAGTGCTCAAAGAGTTACAACTGTTTAGAAAAAGCTTCTGAAACTTGGTCGGCGTCGGCATAAAACTGTGGGTCCCTTCCACTCGTGAGAGACCAGGAGCACGTACAACACGAGTAAAGGCTAAAAAGCTAGGTCCTGGCCCTCTGTGAGCTGTAGCGCCACCCATAGCATGCACAGCACAAGTGGTTCCTGTATACTCTAGGCCCTGGCCTCTGTAGGCTGTATCGCCACCCATGTTATAATTATTAATAATATAACTTTCGGACATCATTCCTGGCGTAACACCTTTCTTGCCTCTCTCCTTCTTTTAAGTGCTTAGAACTCACGAACTGATCTCTCGTTATAGCGTTGCCTGGCAGGCTTTCAGCTTCGCTGCATATGCGTGTCCGCACTTGTTGTCCAACAGTGGTCTTTCTTTCTCTCTTCTTTCTTTTCACGCAGGCGTTGACGATCGAGAGCCTCTGGGTGACTCGGTCGGCAACGATCCTAGCAGTCCGTGTACATTGATTGTGGAAGGATTAGGCGTCAAACCATTGGTTCTTCTCTCATTAGCTGATCTGGCATGCCACAATACGAGTGGTTGCTGAGACGCTAGGCCCTGGCCTCTATGGGCTGTAGGTCTTCCACAGATCCGTTGAGTGCACTTCATACTAGAGAAGTGCAGATCCAGTGGAGCACTTTCGGCTGAAGTCTAGTTTAGTGGGCCAGCACCCCCCCAATACGTATCATATTTATATATAATGATATACACATGTGTATATATATGTACATATCCGCGCACGCACGTGTACGAGTGTTCTTCCTTAACACCTTAAACCCTAAGACAAGCCCTCTCGAGCAACCGAATCTTTTCCATCAAGCTTGCACTCACGTTGAATCACACGGGGCAGCCATAGGTGAGCATTGACCGGGTGAGGGCCATGTAGCAGAAATTTCTCACTAAGCAAGGAAAAAGTCAAGATGGCGGCTGTGTACCAGGGTTCCGCACCTTCATTATCAACTGTGCAAAAGTGGTCAAGTGAGTTCAAGAGCGGCAGAGAGAGCATTGAAGGCGACCCCCGCTCCGGCGCCCCGGCTACTGCTTGTACGGGAGAGAGCATCAAAGAAGTCGAAAAACTTGTTCTTGAGGATGCCCGAATAGAGGTGAAAATGATGGCAGAGATCACCAAGCCTTCAATTGGTACCATTCACACCATTCTTCATGACCATCTTAACCTTTCAAAGGTCAGTGCAAGGTGGGTGCCACGAATGCTCACAGCGCCTCAGAAAGAAGTGAGAATCGCATGCTGTAGAGAGCTTTTGGAGATGTGTAGTGAGAACGCGGACGGTGTTATGGATCGCATTGTTACTGGTGACGAAACATGGGTCCACCACTATGACCCTGAAAGCAAACAAGAGTCCATGCAGTGGCATTAAAAGGGAACAGACCCCCCGAAGTGTTCAAAGTCACTCCGTTTGCCGGGAAGCTCATGGCCACAGTTTTTTGGGACTCAAAGGGAATCTTGCTCATTGAGTACAAAAAAAAAGGTGAAACCATCAACGCATAATTTGCGGGAGGAAATTAAAAAGAAAAGTCGGGGTAAACTCGCAGCGGATGTGTTGCGTCTTCGCGCGAGTTTCGAAGGCTGCTGCGCGAGATTGTGGTTTCGAAGAAATCCAACACCCACCCTATAGTCCAGACCTTGCCCCTAGTGATTATTTCCTGTTTCCGGATTTGAGAAAATGTCTTCGTGGAAAAAGATTTTCGGATGATGAAGAACTCAAGTCGGCAATAAGTGGGTATTTTGCAGAGAAACAGGAAATTTATTTTTTTGAGGGCTTAAAAAAGCTTATCTCAAGATGTAACAAATGCATTGATGTCAGGGGAGATTATATTGAAAAATAAAAACAATTTAAATTGAGTTCGCATTTTCCTTCATATCGATACCGAGAATATATTGAACGCCCCTCGTTTGTAGTTGAGTTTTTTAACCAAGGTTTTGGGAAATGAAAGTTTGTCACTCAGACTAAAAAAGAACGTAGTCTACGCCGCGAGGCGCATTTATATTGGGTTAATATTTCAATTCGTACGGTCTTTTTTTTCCAAAATTTGAACGTTTATTTAAGAAAAACATGTACAATAGTATGCCCATCTGAAGCTATGACTTTTTTTCCACCTTTCTGGCAATTTGTTGATCCCATCCCAAAAGAACCGCGCCGGCAGCGCTTCCTGGCAGCCAAGAATGAATCAAGCCCATTTTTGATATTCTGCTCTGATGTGTGGTAGTCAGAAGGGGCAAGGTCTGGGCTTTGACTTCCAATCCACTGTTTTTCAAACAGTTCTTAACCGGAATAGCAACGTGGGGCCCAGCGTTGTCATGATGGACAATTATTGCCTCGTGTCTGGTCCCATAATACGGGCGTTTTCGGCTACTGCTCTCTTCAAACGGATTAATTGTGTTCGGTAGCGTTGTCCATTGATGGTTTCACCAGGTTTTAGTAGCTCATAATACAGCACACCCTTTTGCTCCCACCAAATACAGAGCATTACCTTCGAGCCATGGATACTCGGCTTTGCCGTTGATTTGGCTGGCTTCCAAGGCAAAATCACAGTTGGCGCATGTTCACCATAAACTTCCACCAAAATACGATGACTTTCTGCAGCGGTTTTCCGCATATTAAAGTAATGAAGAAGAACTCCCCGCAAGAGCACTTTTTCAGGCACGAAGTTCGACATAATTGTTGTTTACTCTTCAAATGAATGAACTACAATGACAGTAGCTTTCCAACGCATGTTCCAATGGAATAATACAAGTTACGCCATCTCTCAGCAAACCGCACGAAATAAGTTATACGAGTAGATCCAATAGAAAAAAGCCAATGGCCATCGCTTCTTCTATCGTTTACATGGGTATTCTCCCAACATTTGATCCATGACGTCGACGCCATTCTGTTATAAAACAGAATGGCTTGTGGCTTTCTTGCTGTTCCAACCAATTCGGTGTCATAGTGAACTGTTGACAATGGAATGACTGCCTTACATTTTTTTCGGCACATAAGACACTGCTGCGACATTAACTTTAAATCCAAACGTAGTTGATTGTGTTGAGCGACTACGATCCGGAAGTATCTCGATTTTTGTTTTCCTTACACTTTGTTTTTTTTTTTTTTATACAATACACGTGTGCGCAGCTTGCTGCTACTTGCCATTAAAAAAGTATCCACCTTAAATACATTTCATCCCGTGGATGCGACCCCCCTCAAACCGCATCGTTAAGCCAGCAAAGTCTTCTCAATTCACACCACATTCGCTGATAACTGAAAAATGTTCGCATGAGTGGCTATTTATGCAAATACCAAGTCTCAAATAACTTCCACCACACAGCCATAAAGTCAACAACATGCGCCCATCCTCAAACAAAAAAAAAAAAGAAAAAAAAAGAATCGATCCTGCCAGGAGTCGAACCTGGAATCTTCTGATCCGTAGTCAGACGCGTTATCCATTGCGCCACAGGACCCACATGAAATTGGCTGTCACAAGTTTCTCTTGGTTGTACGCGCCCCACAAGAGGTGATGGCTATAAACGATGCCACAACTCACTCGACTCAAGTGAACGCGAACATTCGAATAATGCAGAGTGGTTCAAGGGGAATACTTACTATTTTCTCGAGATAGACCGGAGAAATAGTGAGCTTAATTTAGCGCGTGAATGAATTGAATCGATTGGGTTTGCGTTGATGATGGGATGGTTGTTGGTGGCGGTGACTAAGGAATAAGTCACCACCTAAACTGGAGTGTTTAATCCATCAGACTTATATTGGACAACAATTTCGACTCAGCGATAAAGTGTTGTGATTTTTTTCTCGTGGTTTATTGACGCAAAACCATTGAAAAAGTGACGAAAGAGCCGGGAAGTGCCTGAGAGAGGGAGCGACTTCTGCAGAAATCAATCATCAGGGCTCTTGGCCAGACCCAGAAATGACACCTGTCACGATGTCTACATTGGGAATTGGGTCTAGGTTGAGGGTTTGGAGTTGACCGCTATTTTTCTGATAATTTTACAATCGATGCGTTCCAACCATGTTGTGTTGTCTCAAATGACTTTACAGGTGGTGTGAGGGATTTCTAGGCACTCTTCAGTGAGCTGGTGATCTGGCCCGCGTCCGAATCTGCGGTCAAATGTCACTGTATGCCTGGCACCCGACAAAGACTTCGATCAGCCTTCAAGAGACGAGCTTGGGGTTTAGAGACTTCATCTCCAGAGCCTGACTTCATGTCCAGATCTGTTATTCTGTGTCTCAGCAGGCAGTGAAGTGAGGGGTATCCTCTATTTCCTGTTCGTCGCCCCAGACTCTGCATATGGTGTGATGCGTAAGTCCCACTTTATTCCAATTTCAGCGCACATGTTTATGACCAGTTCGGTTAGAGCTCTGGCCCTCATGCACAGCAACTACTTGTCGCATTGTAGGAGTTTGCCGGTTTTTGCACTATGAACTTGGGCCATAGCATCCGAGTGGTCTCACACCTTCCGTTTGCTAGCTCTTTGATTCTGTCATTCCCTTTTGTCTTCACGCCTGCAAGAGGTGGTTTAAGGCATAGGATTGCCTAGGATGGTCAGCCTGGGATGCGGCCCCTTTCCTGGCTGGGTCATCTGCTGCCGACTATGTTCCTATGACCTCGCTAGGTTGACTAATGATTTGAGTTCCCTGCATAGACAGCCTCCCTCTCTTGCCTTGAAGGCGCTGTCCGTGAAAACGTGAGTTCCCCGTTTGGAAGGACTGATTATTGTAACCTGCATCGTTTGCTTCATATTGCCTTTACGGTAGCTCTTACGGTTCGAAATCTGTTTTGCCAATAACAGTGCTACCACTCCTGGCTTTGTCAGCTGAGTGAGAAAAATCGTATCTTGTTGCGCGACTTGTATTTTTTTTAACATTAAACAGGCCCAACCGTAAGGAAGTTGGTCACCGTTTTCAACTGTCTCATATTCATGCGCCGTCGACTGGGGATCTCTAACAACGAAGAGGTGATTGTCCATTTGTGTCTCGGATCGTTGCGAACCGAAGTTATTAAGAGCCCTTTCACACGGTCAGATTCTGTCGGTCCAACTGGGAGCTGTGGAGGCAACGGCCCGTGTCGGCTGAGCCCCGAGAACCTTCGGTGGACTCTTGCTCTTTCTCTAATTTCCCCTTATTCCTTGTTTTTCCTTATTCTCCACTTCTGAGTATCTGAAGCATGCGACGCAGAGAGAGAGAGAAACGTATCACAAATCGTCAACGGACAGACTACAAAAGAGAAATGGCGATAGTTGGGCCGACGGAATCGTAATCCTTATGGAGGCCCTATGTCAGGAAAGGGGGCTCCTAGTGACACCTTTAGACCACTTTGGTCCATTGTGACCCATAGTCTACCACAGATCTACATCTACACCCATCTACTACCACCGATCGACAACTCCAGTGATAGTGAGGTTAATTTGATCCCAACGACCTATGGAGACTGGACCAGATTTAAAAACCAGATGAAAACGTATTAACTTTGCTTTCACTGGGAGTCGAACCGGGGACCCCACTAACCAAGAGCAGGCACTTAACCAAGTGCTCCATCTAGCCACGAAAAGGCTCTAAGCTTGCGTTGTTCCTTTTTCTGAGAAGTGCAAGGGTCTGAATGTGGAAATGTGGCTCATCGCTTGAGTTTTCTTGTTCCAATGCAAGCTCACGTCACTGTTGTTGATCTCCAACTTGACTTCAGCGTTCAGTGGATCCGTACAAAAGCTTGACGGACAGTTCCCTTCAGAAGGCCCGCATCAGTCTAATCTAAATTAATTTTCAATCAATTTATCGAAGCATGTCCTTGCACCGCAGTCAAAATTCCTCAGCTGACACCACTTAGCCGACCTACCATCGCACCCCTCTCAATCGCAATCACCGCCGACGCCACTTGTCTTGTCGTTGGACTGCACAAAGCTTTGTGTGGCATCAAACTTCTATCGTTCACCGCAACGCAACCAGGCTGAATCTAATTTCGCTTCATGTGCAGCCCCCTGCGGTTCAAGACTGCTCGGCAACCGCAAGCATAATGAATTAAAATTTCTTACAACGCGTAACCTATCCACGGTACCCTGTGATCAATCAAACGAATAGATGTCGCCACAAAGTCGACGCATGGCTTAGCATATGTACATACACGGCTGTATCTGCACAAATGGAAACGAAGCAGAAAAAGTAAAGTGTATCTCGGGCATCGGGTATGTGACCCACGCTAGCGAGCATGCACAACACTGTGCTGATATGTATCTATGACTTTGTTTGTTGCTAAGAATTCATAAACAAGCCGAGCAAATGCACGAACAGAGATCTTTTCACTGTTTACACGGCTCGCTTGTGCGGTGCAAGTTATTTTTATTGCCATTCGGTTACGCGTATCTGTAACAAACAAATGAATCTTTCAGTTGTTGTCTGCTGTCGTCTGTTTACAGGGTTTAGGATGCAAAGTCGGTGTGTATGCTTGCTTGTGGATGGAGACTTTATGCAAATAACTCCGAGTATGTTCTTTTCAATGCGATATCGGTGTTTACTTGTGTGGTTACCTTTGGGTTTGCTTCTTTTTGTTTCTCGTATTTTGAATGAGGGACGTTGGTTGGGCGGCTGTTTGGTTAAGTGCAACCCAATTGCATGCGCGTCAAGTGTTGGAACAACTGGATTGTACGCTTATTTGTTGTTTAATTGTTGCAGTTGCTACAAATAAGATGCATGGCTGCAGGCTGCAGACTTTGTTGTAAACACACTTTGATGGTCAACACGTGTGGGAAGTGGCCGAAGGTCATTGGGACTTTCGATTGTACAGTCGCAAAAGTGCGTCCACAGCATATGGGTGTTCTGAACTCACAGAGTACACACTTAAACCAAACGGTACTCCAAAGAAAAAAAAATGTACTACTACCTACTACTAGTACTAGTACTATTACCGAACTCGAAACACAGAAATATGTTCTTTAATTCAATTTTTGAATCAAATAAATGATTTAAACAGATTTTGAAAATATCAAAATTTCTGCTAAAAAATTTAGACCGTTTTTTTTTTGAATTGTGAAGTGATGTGTTAAATCGGTCAATGCATATATAATTTCTAAATCGGACACAAAAAATGGTTTGGTTTTAATTCTAGTTTTTATTACTAAAACTACTTTTTTAGTACTCAAATACTAAGTGTTGCCATCTTTTTCGTAAGATTTTTTTTCGTTAATTTTTTTTCTCTCGAAAATTGCCCCTACAACCTAAACGGGGCAATGTGGACCCCCTCCCATTCACCAAATTTTTGGCATTAAGCGATATGTGTACACTGCGTCTCTGGGCGGATCAGTGCTAATACCATTCTTTATAGAATAGGCTGCAGCATACTGTAGTTTTCTTAAATTGTTAACCACTTGGTGGAGCTAAAATATAATAGATCCAGAATAATGAAATATGAATAAGACCATCCTCCCCGCCCTGGACCATCGAAACAGCGTCGGTCTTCCTCGCTCGTTCCAATCTCCAAAAAAGCACCACGAGCGACGTCATTTTCCGCAAACTCATTTTAAAGCTGAGGGTTTTAGCACGTTATTCTTCCCGACGGATCAAAATGTTCTTCTTTTGCAATCACCATCGAAAACGGCACCTTAAACAAGTATGGAATCCTGGCAAACTTTGCATCCATCTTCACCGCCGAAGCTTCATCAGCTCTTGATCCATAGTGGACGATCGATTCATTGCTCCAATCCTTCTTGGTGCTGATCTTATTGGTAAACTTCCTCATGAAGTTGGGCATGATCCTTCGGAATGAGAAGTGTGGTAGCTTTTTGATCAATGCAACGAATTGTGTCGATGTAATGCACCAGTCTCGTCCTATCCCATTGCCATGATAGGTTTGTTTGCACTCACATTCCGCAACCACTAGATGCAAGGGAGGCAGCTCCGATAGCACCTCCATGGTGGCAGTTAGGCAAGTTCTCATGGAGGCTTTATTGCGTGTCTCTCTTGCATCGATCTGGTTGGTTCTTTTGCACCCCATGTAGTCGTTGGTCTGACATTAGCTATTTGCATCCATCTAAGGATGCTTGGACTGCATCTCCCTGAATCCCATGCCGGCCAAGCTCCGACAAATCATTAGAGCACGCGTATCTTTTCCAGATGAATACACTGCCTAGGCTTACTCCTCAAGGACTTCCACATCTACTATTGCTATTGTCCATCCTCACGCGCTGTACAGTAGGTTTGATGCAATCAATGACTGGTATAACATCGGTCTATTCCTTCGACAGACGACTTCATAACTCAATTACCGCATGAGCCCAATGAATCAGCAAGAGTTTGATGTCGGCTGTTTGTTCTGTTGATGAGGTAGACTTCTCCTCTTCAAAGTTCGTGTTCTCATCTCCTGAGAGTTCATGTCTCTCGTGTCAAACCGAATGACCTTGGACCCATCAGTCTCTCATCCTTTCTCCTGAAAACCGTGGAGGAGTGAATAGACCAATATATGTCTAGTCAACAGCTAGGCCAGTGATGTTGCTCGTCGGCCACAGATGAACATTACTGATCACCTTTGTGTGCGGAAGCTAATAGGAGTCCTTACCAGACACTGCGTTATAGACACGCATGCATAGCGACTGAATATACCACACAACGACTTTTGCGAAGCTGCAGAGATGCGGAAGAAATTGAATCAATCCAACACCTGCTATGCGAATGCCTAGCCCTGGCAAGGGTAAACATGCTTGAGCAAGCATTTCTTTGCGGAGCTGGAAGACCTGTGCTGTGTAAATTTGAAATGCCTCCTGCCACTTTTCAAACGAAAGTCTTAGTAAAAATAAAAGCAGGTCTCATGGTGGTAGTAGAATATTATCTATTAAGGACGCAATGGGCCCGTCTTGTTGGTCTAAGTGAGCCACGGCCGCTAGGCCATATGCCTACCTACGAATCTACCACATGTGGCAGGCGTGCAGATTTTCACTTGCCCAAAATGTCCACAATAAGGGCACAGCTGTAGAGAGAGCCCTGAAGGAACCATTGAAGAATGCCTCGAAGAATAAGGAATCGGCTTTGCCGACACTTCTTGACATCGAAGTTGCAATCAACAACATCGAACCAAAGGCAATCTCACTTGCGCTTAGCAAGCTTGAGATGGAAAAGTCCCTGGTGGCTACTCACCAGCAGGGTAATCCACTCTTAGCTGGGAGATGCTGCGATCTGCAGATGAGGTTCCTGTCCAGAAACTGCTCTCTTAACACGTTCGCGTACAAGACGTATATTCACGTCTTCGAAGGCTCCCTGGGGTGGTGCATGACGTCCCTAGTCGTCATTCAACACGTATATACACACAGCCACACACAAGACGTGATCCTCACATCTTCCCAGACGGAACTGCAGCGCGCACTCGACAGGCTTGTGGCCGTATGTGCTGATGCTGGAATTAAGGAAACGGGCGCCAAGGAGTCCACTAACCTGTCCAGGAGCAGGTGGAGAAGTTTAAGTATCACGGGGTCTTTTTCTCGGGTGATGGAAGGAGTATTGCTGAGCTTTCCTGTAGGATTGGGTCAATTTTGAAACAGCTTGGTATCTGTATTCAGGAAGGTCGAGCTCAATGCCAAGTTAGCGGTTTTCAACTCAGTATTTGTTGCACCTCTCACCTATGGTCATGAAATTTGGGTAATGACCGTAAGAATAAGATCGTGAGTACAAGCTGCTGAGATGAGATTTGTCTGCTACCGGGATAGGGTGAGGAACACGGCAGTGCGAGAGGAACTCAACGGTGAGCAACTGCTTCTTCGATCGGAGAGGGCTATGTTTCGTTGGTTTGGTCACGTGGCTCAAATATCCCCTTCATCACGACTTCCGAGGCGGGCGTTGAATGCGACTCCATCAGGTAGGCGACCGCTTGGCAGACCCAGGAGGAGATGGTTGCACCAAGTCGAAAAACTCGCCTGGTTACGATTGGGCATAATTCCTGAAGAGTTAGAGTCGATGGCGGAGGAGTTGCCTGGACATCTCTCGTGCGTGGCTTACCCCCCGCGACCCCTTTAGTGGCGGGTCAGTAGATGATGATGATGAGGATGATGACGTACACCTCTCAAGTCTGCAAACGTAGATTTGTGTGCACCAATAGAGGGAACTACTATATTCAAGGCCCACCACCGCAAGTCATCGAATTTAAACACCGCGTGCGAACGTGTTAACAGTGACACCATGTAGGGATCATCTGGCACACCATAGGAGCACATTTCTTAATCAGCGCAGTCAAGAGTCCAGTTCACGCTCTTGCACGCAAGTGTAGGTCCCCTCAACTGTAGGTCCCCCCGCAATCCTTTAGAATCTGTCATCTTGACACACAGTCGCAATGACAACTCTCACGAGTGGCTTTGGCTAAATTTTGAGTCCCTCTCCAAGCCAAGTGAGACCCATCACTCAATGCAATCAACATGCACGCACGCACACGTTTGCGCAGAGACTCGCAGTAAATTGCCACCGGGTGTGCTATTTTTAGAATTGATCATCCAAAAGGGATCCGTGCGCACTTCACACACTTTCATCAGATCGAATTAAACAACCGTCTGTATCTGATTAGAAGTCGAAAAGAAAACAGGCGGCAAATTATGTATTTCAATTAATTCATGCACTCCGTGCTGTGTCGTTGCGCACATCTGTGGGGATATCTAATTGCTTGCCTCGTCTTCGTTATCCGTGAATTCGTTTCACTCAACAGCGGATATACCCAAACACACACGCGTCCGCCTGGCAGTTGGATGTGTGCAAATGTGCATAGACGTTGGGGTTGGTAGGTCCCGAACACACGAACGAGAGAGAGAGAGAGAGAGCGAGTGAGGAGAGTGAGAGAAGGCAATTCTTACGAGGCTAGAATGCCGGTGTTTCATTATCGTTGCCTCACCTAATAATCTTCTTCGCATTCGTCTTGCACTCCCATTTACGGGTTGCACAGGAAAAAGTTAAAAATACCTTGTGCCGTACAAAAGGAAATGGAAATACCCCCGCCACCCCGTCGCCGTGGCCAGCTCCATGAATAAGGAGTGAATAAGTAAAACTTGACTTTCTGAGCTTTTACTTTCCTTTCCTTGTGCCATCGAAGAAGCGAAAAATCAGCCAAAAGCAGAGAAAAAATAAACACAGAGCCCCTCATCGCGCACACAGATAGACGATGAAATCCAACAGGCACACGGACTAATTCGCGCATTTCATCAATGACATGCACACTCATGCAGTCGCAGGGGGCTAGAGCGCTAGTGCTAGACACGACAGAATGAGAGGAAATGAAGGAATAACCGCACGATACGACGACGGCCATGGCAGCAGCACAGCACCAGCACCAGACACACATTGCAGTTTGCAAGTTCTAGGCTACGGTCCGCACCGAATCGGATGTGTTAGATAAAATGAGAGCGAAAACGAATAGGAATAGAAAATAAAAAGTACAAGTTAACACACAAACACACAGACCCACACACTCGCCACAGCAGCCACGCACACATGCGCGCGTTGTTGGGTATGGTCGTGTGTGGGTTTGGTGTGTCGAGTCGATGCATTTTCTGACAGTGGCTTGCAAAATTTGAATTGGATTAAATGTCAAATGGTGGCGGTTTGTTTGTTTTGGCTGTTTGGAGGGATTGTCAAAAATTGCTCTGGTCTGTCAGCGGATTGGACTGATTTCGGCCAAGTTTTCCAGTGATTCAATTTTGTTTTGAATTTGGGATAAAATTTGGACCATGAAAGACCTAGTCATCTCAAGAAGGTGTCTTTAGGTTAGTATCGTCGACTAACACACACCCCACCCCTCTGGCAGACGCAATCACGACCACCAGCAGAAGATGTAATCAATAGGAAACCTCTGAAACGGCAAGCAACCCCGCGAAGCGCGTGGGCACTCGCTATACAGACCTCTTAAGTAGCTGTGGAGACGAGGAAGAAGAAGAGCCCGCAGCGAACTTCGTCGGCGCATGCCGAGGTAGAAGAAAAGAAAAACTGCTTGGCGAATCGAAAGTTTGACAGTTTGGGAGCCGCAGCTAACATAAAAGAATACTTCTTAATGAAACAGGATAAAGCCTAAGCCAAAGGCCCTTTTCTAAAACGCGTCAGTTGCGCCACGGCATAACAGATGGCTCATTCAGGACAAACGAGGATTGAGGAGGTCCACACCATCCCGGCTTTCGCGAATGACAACAGAAGGTCTCAAACTGTGTCATCACACCAAACTAACCTAACTTATTCTGACAAATCCAAAGTCAATTATTTCTCCAAGTTGTGGAAGGTCTTAGATAAATCAATTTATTTTTGATTTTTATTTTTGACCGAAAAATGTTCCATCTTCAAAGTTCGCTGACAGAAAGGTTAATGGGCCAAGGAACACTGAAAGTACTCGGCCATATACAGCAAACTTCACCCTGGAACTCAACTCGACTGGGCTGTTCTCCAGCAGGCGGCCTATTCTCCAGACTTGCCCCGCATCTGGCAAGCACTTCGAAAAATTGAAGTATTTAAAAACCAGCAGTCTGAACCAGACTGTTGATTCGGAAGTCCTGAAAATGGCTCGATGAATGTTTTCCTCGTAACTGTCTTGATCGCGATGACATCCATCATCGACCCGGGCAACACTTGCTTAATTCATGGTAGGCTTTATAAAAAAAATCTTCTGTGTAGTGTGTTAAAGCCCACAGTGAAGTGAATAATAACAGAAGATGGAAACTTTGCCGGCTGGATGCTATGTTGGGTCCCGGGGCAAAGTGGTCTTCTAGACAAAGAAAGGGTAGACGAGTTAGCAAAAGCAGGGGTGTGTCTGCCATTGGTCTTTATAAAAAAAAGTCTTCTGTGTGGTGTTTTAACGCCGACAGCGAAGTGAATAAGGACAGCTTTAAGTTTGTCTACAAATTAAGTACCTACTCCCAATTCAGCTTTTACACGGTCTTTTTTACGCGATTTTGAAAGAACACGGTTCGCATTAGAAAAAAAAGGATTCCGTTTCTACACGATTCCATTCGGTTTAGCATGACTGAATAAATTTTAAAGAAAAATATTTTTACTAAGGCAGGCGTTTAGAAATTTAGTTAGGGTTCAGTGTGACATGTCAATGTGACAGATTTGCACTGTCGTAGTCACTTTTTGTAACATTCAAGTGACTAAATGTGTACAAATTTGTCACAGTGACAGATTTGTACTGTCATAGTCACTTTGTGTTAAATTCAAGAGACTACTTGTCAGTCGATATGAACTGTCTTAGTCACATTGTGTGACGTTTAAGTGACTAATTGTATACAAATTTGTCACAGTGACAGTTTTGTACTTTCATAGTCACTTTGTGACTAATTGAATACAAATTTGCCACAGTGACAGATTTTTACTTTCATAGTCACTTTGTGTGACATTCAAGTGTCCCAGTGTGACATTTGACATTTAAGTGACTAATTGAATACAAATATGTCACAGTGACAGATTTGTACTGTCATAATCACTTTGTGTGGCATTTAAGTGACTAATTGAATACAAATTAGTCTCAGTGAGTGTCACAAATTTGTACTATCACAATCGCTTTGTGTGGCATTTAAGTAACTAATTGAATACAAATTCGTCACAGTGACTGTGACATTTATGTGACTAAAGGCATACAACTCTATCACAGTGACATGAATGTCAAATGAATGTCACGCAAAGTGGCTATGACAGTGAGTACGACAAATTTGTACTGCCATAGTCACATTGTGCGACATTCAAGTGACTAATTGAATACAAATTCGTCACACAGACATGTGAGACTACTAAGCGAATAAGGGGGGCTTACTTTGGGATCAAGTAAATTTTATAATTGGATATTTTTCTACGACTGCACTACAGCCTCTTAGATGTTTTCAGAAAGCTCAAACCTTGGCATAGCGTGATGGAACTTATTAAAAATGGAGGAGAAGCCTTAATCGAAGAACTACACGATTTGATATGTAATATATGGGAAGAGGAAATAATGGCGAGTGAATGGAGTATATGACTTAAAAAAACCAGTCACCTATAAAATACTTTCCAATGTGATACATACCAGCACCAAGTAAATTAGAAAAGTGGACAGGGTGTAAAAAAGGTTGGTCGTTAACCCGTCCAAAACAGAGCTCGTACTGTTCACGAGAAGACATAGAATACCTGAAATAGTGCCCCCAAAGCTGAAGAAAAAGGAAATAATTTTCACTAGTCCGGCCAAATACTGAGTCGTCATTTTAGACAGCAAGTTAAGCTGGAAACCGAACGTTAAGGAACACATTAAGATGGGGGACACCTTGACCGCACTGAATGTCTACGGCTGTTGTCAGGCCTGTCTCAAAATATGTTATCCTTTAATTACCAATCTCAAATTGATAAGTAGTATACAAAGATTAGCGTCACGAACCACACCCTCAGCTGCCATAGAAACAATGCTACAGCTTCTTCCCATGGACATCTTTGGGAAGTCGACAGCGTTATGGCTGCGAGTGGGAATGCAACCGCTGGAATAGATCATGAAACTAAGTACATCAAAAATGCGAGGATACCGACGCACACAGATTATATATCGCCAGCTTAAGACTTCGAGTATAGGTACAAAACACTCACCCCAGAAACAGAGAAGACTGGGACAAGTGACCCATTGAATACAAAATTGTCACAGTGACATGTTTGTTTTTTTTATACTGTTTGACAGTACACACAAAGTGACTAGTGTGTACTGTCATAGTCCCTTTGTGTGACATTTAAGTGACTAATTAAATAAAATTTGTCACAGTGACAGATTCGTACTTTCATAGTCACTCGGTGTGACATTAGCCGGATATATCTTGCAGTCGAAGAGACACTGCCCAACCATTGCAGAGTATTCCAGGCAGAAGCAAAAGCTATCCAAGAGGCTGACCGCTTACTGTCAATGAACCTGACAAACGGGCTACCTAAGGCTCTGGATACACCATCAAACAAATCGAAGATGGAAAACTTTGCCGTCTATCTCTCGTACTTAGAGGCGACCTAACCCTATGTTGGATCCGGGGACATAGTGGTTTTCCAGGCAACAAAACTGAAGACGAATTAGCAAGAGCAGGGGACTGTCATTGACAAATAATCAGGACACCCCATATCCCTCACTTGAAGTAATAAACATCTTGTCACTTGTAGATGCCATCAACTCCGCTAGTCGGAGATGGGTGGAATTAGATACTTGTGGGACTTATTTACATAATATTTATAAATGAATGGCGTTACAGCCCGTAGCTAGCTTCAGCTAGCAACCACTCGTGGTGTGCCACCCTATTGTTGCCTCACGAGTGGAAGGGACCTACGTTTTTATGCTGACTTCGATCGGCCGTTTGGAGATGGTTTTTCTAGGCAGTTGTACTGTTTGAGCATGGTCTGACTCCAAATAGGTGGAGCCGTGAAAATTATTTTCCTATCGAACCTAGGTAACGTGGGCTCAAGTGCGTAGAGTTCGACGAACCAAACCACAACGCCACGGCCTAATCACGAGAATTTAAAACATCACCAGTTTGTGATGAAGTAGTACGCATACTCTCCTCCTATATCTATGTCCATGACTTACACAGTAACCTGAATGGCAGCTCCTACCTAGATTGTTTGCGTGGGTTCCCAGCATTGACGGCGATGGCGACTTCAGTAGATCCCTTCGTGTTGAAATTACGTCCTAATGTACAATGTTAGTACAATAGGGTATCTTGTTGCATGGTTGAAATGTGCTTCCAGTGAAGGTAGGAGTGCCGCAGGACGCCATTATTGGTCTTGTTCTTTTTCATCTTGTGTGAGTAGGACTAGACAAGTGAATCGACTGATATGCTGAAGCCCCGTGATTCGATTATGGACATTTCTCGCGAGCTTACCCCTTTAACCCCTTCGAAACTTCCTTGATTGTACAGTTGTAGTGTTTCGTTCTCACTCATCGAAGAGTTTCTGTGGAGACTAGAACCAAGCTGAACGGGTACCATGTGCAGACGTTGAAGTTAGCTTTCGTTATTTATCGGAATTTAATTAATAATCATTTTAAACTCATATTTAAATACAAATAGTAACCAAGAATGTTTTCCTTTTTTTTATTTTCAGGTAAGTCATTTTGAGCAGAAATCCTTGAAAGATACACGAGTGAATAAGGGAACATTCAAAAGAAAGAACACGTAAGTTATTGTATTAGGCTCCCGCAGTGGGGCCTTAGTCTAAAGTGTACACGAATCATCGTGTGATCCTGTGAATTTCATAATCAGTCCGAAGTGGGCTTGGGCTGGGCCTGTCTTCCACTGCAACCACTCGTGTTGTGCGTGCTATTGTTCTACAGTGAGGGGATGGGAAGTAATGCTTTATACCGATTTCGAATGTCGTGGTCTTACTTTGACTGTCAGTGTCAGTGTGAAGTGAATAGTTAACTTAAACAATTGTTGAGAAATGTCGAGGATGTGTTTGAGCAGCGTTTCCAGAAGTAGTCGACACCGACGGCGGTGCCAAGCTAGATGGTGAGATGGTTCCATCGAAGCTTTGAACTCTAGGAAGTCGTTGCGATGTGTGAGTTAATGGCGATGCAAAATTAAAGCACAATAAAAAAAGCCTCATGCTGAGATGGTTCCATCGGAGCACCGAACTCTTGGAAGTCGTTGCGATGTGTGAAGGTCTGCAACCCAATGCTTAGATTCTGGATATGATTAACGAATCGCAACACTCATGGAAGGAAAAAGAAAATTGCCACAAGAGATTCGGGATCTCGCGGATGCTGATGGACGGTCCAATCATTAACAAGCCTTGGACAGCAGACCAGCAAGATTATCCTAATGTGACTCTGGGCAAAGGACTGCTCCGTCGCTCACCACCTAGGCCAAATCTTTACGATTGGCCGCTATTTTTGAAGTCAAACTCTAAGTGATCTCGGCAAATGACAAAACAATGCGGTTCGAAGGACCATAATTATAGTCTACTTAATTCTTCTAAGATCCCTCTTTAGAATGAGGGTAAGAATTTATGTGGTGGAATTATTTGCAGGAAAGCAACAACGGTGGGAACATCAAAGTGAGCTCACTTGTTTGCTGTGTATGGTCCGCTTAATGGTTCCACCGCTGAAAAAGTCGTGGTTTATTAAAAACGAACTCACTGGCATTTTTTACCTCACAAACCCAAGTTCCAGTGTTTTACAGATCTTACTTACATCTGAGGTCGGTCTGTGACCCATGGAGGGCCAGAGCCTGGATTTGACGGATCTGAAGCAAAGATGCCAGAAAACAAGTCTCTGACGTAACAAACAAACCTCATATTGTACTTATTTTCGAAGTGACCCCTACAACAACGACCCCTTTTCGCATTTATGTAAAGTGGCCCATACACAGCACGCCTATGCGTCACACAATTTCGAACACGCGCGATTGGGCTGTGCATGGGCCGCTTAAGGCATGCATATTTCTTGGTCACCAAGGCAATGTGATCGAACAGATCTCTCGTACCGAATTTCAGCCCGTCTTCTCGAGGTATTCGATGCCGAAATGCCCAATGACGTCAAAAAGCAAACCATTCTCCCACCGTGTGCAACATGGCAACCTTGCCTCTCCATTCTCCATCCTTCAGGACGGAACAACAGTCAACAGTCAAAGAGGAAAACAAACAAAGAAAAGCTTTCGCAAAACAAAACAATTTCCCAGTTGTGGACCCCCAAGACTCAGACTCTGACTGCAGTCGGTGGCGGCGAGGCACCCTTTTGCCTCGTCTATCCTAATCTCTTACTTAATTTCCAATCGGCAACATTATTCCCTCTCGCGCACTCAACCACCCATACACACGCCCATCGGTTGTCTATCCCTTGTATGCTCGTCACGATGAGATGAGATGTACAATAAATCACACGTGGCTATGGCTATGGGCCGCCGTCTCTATAGTTCGCCTTCCTCATCGGATTTCACATGTTTTTTGTTTGCACCGACTACTGACCCGCTGAATGTGCGAGAATGGGTCTGTATTTGTCTGGTCGTTTGGGCGTGTGTGTGTGTGAGTGTGTGCGTTTGTGGGTTTGTTTCTTTTTAATTCTTGACATTTTCATTTCCTCCTGTTGTTCGCCGGCGTCGGCAGTGACGGTCGTCAAACAGCAAAAACGCATCCACTCTCCCGAACACATTCATCCATCTCTAAGAATACACAAGCTATCTATCCGCATGACATACACTTGAACTTGCGCGCTGCGCATGATAATTGCCGACTCACGAGAACTTACCCTACACAACAAGAAGGCTGACGAGGAAAAAAAATATAACACAACACTTCTCAACCCACACGCACACCCAGAGACACACACAGTGAGACAGAGAGAGAGAGAGAGCCGTCACAGAGAAGGCAGTGTGCGAAATGTCTGTGAGTGTGTGTGTGTGTGTGTGTGTATCTACGTCGCAGCGCAGTTCGCCGTGGATCGTGTATCTGGTCGAGCGTCGACGACTGACGAGAGTAATGTGTGCCTGACCAAAACTGAACGATTTCCTGTGTAATTGGATTGGTTTCGATTCTGACTTTAAACATTCTTTCACTCTTCACATTGTCTTCATTCTCCTTCACATAGATACTCCAACACACACACACACGCGCGCCCATAGATTCCGGTGAGAGATGAGTCCATGGCCGTGGTGCGTTGGTGAGTCTGCCGGAGCCGGTCGGTCGGCGACAAAGCCAAGAAAAAAGAAACCAACGAAAAGAAACACAGAAAGACATCGAAAAAGGGAAGAAAAGACGAAAGGAGAAGCGGCGAAACCAAGCGAGAGAAAGAGTGAATTAGTGTGTCGGCATTTTTTCGTTGCCGTTGCCCCTCTGAGAGAGTGTGCTGTTCGGTCGCCTTCATCCTGCGTGTGTGTGTGTGCTGTGTGTCTTGCACTTTCGTTCATCATGATGAAGTTTTTCTCGTCATGTTCGGTGGGTTGATTTAGTATTTGTTTGGCCGCCGTCGCTAGCGCACTGGTTGTGTCGTCGTCTGTCTATAGATTTGACATTTGATTTTTCTTCTAATTTGTATTCGCTACACCTATCCACCACCGTCAGTATCTGTTCGTCGTCGTTCTTCAGTGGCTGCAAACAAGCGAAGTGTGTGTGTGAATGCATTCGTCTTTCAAAATTCAATTCAATCGTCTTTTATTTGTTTTTTGTTTGATATAAATTTATTTATTTTCATTCTTTTCGTGTGTTCATTTGTGCTCTTTCCGAATGCACGCATATGTGTGAAAAGTGTCGTATCTCAGCGATTGATGAGTGAGGCATTAGTGAGAGGAAGAATTCTAGAGTGATTTAGCGAGTCGCCGCTAGCTAGGTGCAAAGAGGAGAGATTACGACGGTTCATATCGCTGTGCCAGAAGTCAATTAGAAGAAAGAGAAGAAAAAAGAAAAAAAAAAGAAAAAAGAAATGCTGCAATAGAGTGTTTATGTTTTTATTTTGATGGTGCGTCTCCTGAAATGGAATCCCTGTTGGTTCTCCTCGCCAGCGCCGCCTAATACACAGTTGCACTTCATAGTTGCTGGTGTCGTGTCGTCGTCTTGGGCTTTGAGTATTTCGTCGCGGTCTCTTGCGGTTGTGCCGTTGCCGGTGTTCGTAGTTTGCCGCCGCTACTAGTGTGCAGCGGCGAACGTCTAGTGTAACATTACAACAAAGTGTAGCGTACGTGCGAGAGAAATGAATGATGATCGTGTACGTTCTACGTGCTATAAATAGATCGTAAATCTGTGTCTGGACTGCGTGCGGATTTTGTGTTCGTGTTCGGGGATTGTGTTTTATTTTTGTTTTTGTCCAACCATCCATCCATCCATCTCCCACCGAAAGGAGACTCCCAGACAGTGAGAGAGAAAGGTGTGCAACGCGGACGAGAACAACAATAACGAAGCTCCTTCGATGTGTGGGCTGCAATAACATCGTCGTCATATTCTCGGTCCGTATGGTGTATCTCCCGTGCACCACCGGCCTACTAGACGCAGACAAAATAATACCACCACCACCACCACCACCACCACCACCATCGTCCATCCTTCCATCCATCCTGATCATCGTCAACAACAACAAAAGAATTTTAAAGTCAAAAGTGACTACACACCAAACGAAGGTACATTCAAAGTGAAGTCAAAGTGCTACAGCACACCAGAAAAGAAGAAATTTGATGCAAAAGAAAACAGATAAAAGTGAGACGAAGCAAAATCGAAGACAAACAAGAGAGAGGAAAACACCATCACCATCCCACCACCACCACCAACAACAACAACAACAGCAGCAGCAAAGGAAGGAAAATAGAATAGAATTTGAAATTGTGAAATTGTGTTAGGGTGCGATTCGGTGCCGTGGATTGTGTTGTGTCTGTGTCCTTCTACACCTGCATCTGTTTATCAGTCTGTCTCCGCTGTGCTGTGAATATACATATTTTTTTTTTTTTTTTTTGATATCTCCTTGTGTTCTGCATTAAGTGCATTCAACTGTCAAACATCCTTCATCGGCGGTTTAAAAAAAATTATAAAAGAATATATTTTTAATTTTCAAGTGCATTTTGTTACTCAAAAAAAAAAAAAAAAAAGTGAAAAAATAGCAAAAATCAAGCGAAGAGCAGAGAAGAAATTTTACATGCGATTACAAGTGTGAAAAAAAAGAGAAGAAAGTTTTGTTTTGTTTTGTGTGAAAGAGAGAGAGAGCGAAAAAAAAAAGAAAATAAAGTGAAATTTTGGGCATTTTTCCGTTTGGATTTTAAATGGATTTCATCTGCACTCAACGAGCGCCACACTGGGATTACATTGCAAGTGGATTAGAACGAGATTTACTTGATTTCAAAGGTAACTACGCACACTTTTTCTTATTTCGAATATGGCAACACTTGTTTTGAGGGTGTTTTTTTCTTCTTCTTCTTCTTGAGTGTTCACTTTTTTGGGGATACACGATCATGGAACACAACCAGACAGACTGACTTTCTAATCCACAGCACATTCCACTCGGGGCTGTGTTCATTAATCAGCTCTGCATTCACGATGTGACAGTTTACATTGGTTTTCTGTGGAAATTTGAATGCTCTTTACATAAATTACACGTGCGATTAATATGGAATTTACATAAGGCGACATGTTTTGTTTGCTTTGAATAATCCGCAGTGTCTGGCGATTATCTGCTCCATTTGACATTTAGATGAATCAGAAACGACAAATCGATTATTCGCGTTGTGGGTCACTTTTGGATGGACTTTCGAATTTTCGAGCAACAAGTTGCTTGCGATTTTGATGGCAGACGATGGTGGAATTCGTGGTGGACAAGACAGTTGGAAACCTGATGAGACTCGTGGCAAGTTCACAAGAGAAGGGAGTCGGATTTAACTCAAAAATCGACGACAGCGAGGTGCGAATTTTTCGGAAATAAATTCCCCCTAAGTCGTGTCAGATGTCACTGTGACAAGTTTGCACTGCTTTAGTCACTCATTGTGTACAAATGTGTCACAGTGACATGTGCCACGACAAGGCTGAATGGTGAACCTTCGTTCTAGGCACATTTACAATGCTCCATGTCCCGATGGTGTTATTGAACTGTTGACTGCGGTATGAACAAATACAAGAGGGGAGAGAAGTAGAATTTCGATTGATTTTGTAAAACAAGTCAGTGACGAGGGCACTTAGAATATTTTGAAAAACAAGGCAGTCACTTAAAATGGAATACAACACAGAATAAGACCATAAGGCTATATGATGGTGGACAGTCACTGCTTGGCAAAGACGCTTTCTATTCGAAGACGTTCCACCACCGTCGGTTGTGAGTTGCGGAGTTGACTGAGGGTTTCATTGCATGCTTTAGCAGGGCATACCTCTTCTCCCACACCAATAAAAACCACATCCTAAAGATGCATAAAAACTCGAAAAGCAATCGGAAATGGTTGCAGATTTGGCCAACACTCGACCTTAAACGTTAATTTTGTCTGCTCAGACTTGGAGGGCTACTCGATGTAGTCAGAACAGAACACGTAAAGTGGTGTCTGATTGAATAAAAGAAGGAAAAGATCATACGTCACCTCTTCTGCTTGTGAGAAGCATTTACTTAGGGACCTGCTTTTTCCAGAATTTTGAGCGAGATGAATAACATCGGTGCAAGGTGTAAGCCAGCTAAATCGATAGTCGGAATGAACATGAGCCTCAAAGTCTAAGTGTGACTGGGCGCTACAGTCAGTCACTAGAACATATCCTGGTCACTAGGACACACCCTGATTATGACAATGTCCTCTTTGATCTGTCAAAAAAGCTTGACAAAAATAAGTGAAAATCTCTGGATTGAAGACGAGACTCCACAAGCCTGAGCATGAGTGTACCAATTTGATGGAATTTTATTCACTTTATTCTTGACTGTGGCGAATTTGAGTGAAAAAAATCATGATTGTTGGTACAGAGGCAAGAAAGGCCTTGCACAGGCAATAACTTCATCGTTCACTTTTTTAAAATCACCCTGTATCGTGGATTTGTATTTGGGATTTGTACACTCGACAGTGTCTAGTCTAGTTCGGAAAAAGAGGTTCGCCACCATCGTACCCAGTCTGGTCAAAGACTTACTGTCCATCGGTCTTTTTGCGGTCATCTACGGATCTATTAAAACTTAGGTCTGGGCTGACTCTCGTAGTTCTTTCCATGTTATATGACCACCTATCCCCCATTTGCGTGCTTTCAAAGTTCCCTAAACGAGATAAAGTGACATCGCTGTTGCATCGTTAGAAATTATCGATAATTATTCACGTGCTTTACGATAACAGCAAAAGCGTCGCATTTTCGAATGACAATTAATATTATGTGTCAGTTGTGCAGTTATCCAATTTCCACTCAAATTCCTTGTAGAACTCAACGAGATGCCCAAGCACTTCAAAATTCATCCGGATGCAACGTCGCAGAGACATTCCGCGACGTTGCAAATCTGAGAAATTCCCTAGCTTAAACCTAGCTTAAACCCGACTGATTGTCTTCTTGTACTTGGTATACGCTTTGGTATGTTATTAAAATTCTCTATCAAACCCTGGTGGCGTCACCATATTTCCAATGGAGCATACGCCAAGGTCTATTCGCACAACATTTTGTGCAAGTTTGGCTGCTTTTGCCACATGACTGAACTGCAGTCTGCCTTTAGAGGCTTTTTCTTCGTAGCAACACATTAACTCTGAACTAAGTCATCACTTATTTTGAGCACCCATCACTTGTTTTTCGTCGAATTCAGGTTAAGCTATAAGAGAGACGGAAGACCGCCCACTAAGGTAACATTGCCGGTGTTTCTTCGCAATTTGGCGTTTAACAAGGTGTGCTGAAGATTGGATTTAAAGGGGTGCGTCCGCCAAATACGTTCTTTGCTTAATTTGGATTTTGAGTGGTTCACAATGAAAGTAAAATTAGTGCAAAACATCGTGATTAATTAATATGCTTGAAGAGAGAGAGAGAAGAAGCTCTTGAATTGACTTGTTAGTTCGCTAGTTGTCCGTAAATGTGTCCTTGGTATGTTACCCAATAGAGAAGGAATGACATTTCCACCATTTCAGTGTAGGAAGTTTCCGTGTTGTGGCTGTTGGCATGAGTGTGGAGCTGTATCTCCCAAAAGGATTCTAATTAAATTGTTGGTACATACATTGCCCATGTGAAGGTTTAAGATCTAGGCTTTCTTAAAATCCTCAAGTTCTTCACGGGCGAAGATGAGCTGGTACTCATGTTTACAGTAAAAAGTAGTGTCCCAAATTGTGTTTCGTCACAAATGTTAAAAATATTTTAAGCAGGATATTTTATCAAAATGGGATTATTTTATTTGGAGCCCTGTACTAAATATGTACTAAAACTACTAGTACTAAATATGTACTAAAACTACTAGTACTACACCTAAAATCTAGAAAAATAGCCTGAAAAGCATTATTTTAAATTCGGAACACTGTCGTAAGTTCGGGACATTCTCATAAATTCATAATCCTATCCAAAATGTGGACAAACGGCAGAGACTGCCTTAAGTTTGAAGCTTTGCCAAATGAATAATGACTTGAATTCCAATCATTCCCCTAACATTGTAAACTGCCTTAAATTTTCAACAGTATCGTATGGCTGGTCTTTAATTTTGTACATTGTCATCAATTTTGAACACTGTCTTCATTTTTTATCTAATTTGGAACATTGACACACATTTCAAACGCTGTTGTCTTCTATTTGGAACATTGCTTCAAAAGTGGAACTTAATTTTATAATATTGGAACTCCGCTTCAAATTTGGAATTGTTCAAAATTTGAGACTTTGTAACAATTTTAAAGACTGACTTTGCATACAATTTGGAACATGCTTGACATTTGGAACCTTGCCTAGAATTTGGAATAATGTCTAAAATTTGAAATTTGTCTTAAACTTGAGGCATTGTTTAAAATTTGGAACAATGTCCCAAACTTGTCCCAAATTAGACTTTGTCTAACATTTGGAACATGGTCTAAATTTTGAAAGTTTGTCTAAAATTTTGGAAGATTGTCTAACATTTGGAAGATTGTTTGAAATTTGGAACACGGTCTAAAATTTGGAAGAATGTCTGCAATTTGAAATATATCTAAAATTTGGAACATTGTCTCAAATTTGGAACACGGTCTAAAATTTGGAAGAATGTCTGCAATTTGAAATATATCTAAAATTTGGAACATTGTCTCAAATTTGGAACACGGTCTAAAATTTGGAAGAATGTCTGCAATTTGAAATATATCTAAAATTTGGAACATTGTCTCAAATTTGGAACACGGTCTAAAATTTGGAAGAATGTCTGCAATTTGAAATATATCTGAAATTTGGAACATTGTCTAAACTTTGGAAGTTTGTCTAAAATTTGGGACTTTGTCTAGTATCTGGAACATGGTATAAAATTTGGAAAATTGTGTAAAGCAAGCAGTATTGGTGCAAATCTTGATCACCACCTCGAATTTTGCACATTCCCAAATAATGTGAACCCTTGTTACATTCTGATTAACACCAGAAATTTGATTTATTTTGTTTTCTTAAATTTTGATCATATTCCCAAATTTTCTTCGAACCTACACCGAAGCATGCCGCTTAACACTATCCCAGTTTGTACTCGACTCTCCCTTCTGTTCTCTGAACTGAAATTCGGGAAATTACTTCGCTGAGGATTGAACACGTTTGCGTGCTCCGGTTTTCGAAACAAGACCCTCTTAAAGATCAGCCTTCAAGTTCAATAGACGACCATATTTTCGCTCCGAAGTTCATTCATCCCTGCACACCAAGGGCCAACACCTCGCCGCACCGAATGGAGAACGGGGATAATGTGAATTTCATTTTCCCCATAGCACCCGCAATGTTTTTATCAATAATAAGCAAACATAATTTTTCAGCGAATCCCTGCAATCGCTCACTCCAGTGTCGGGCCCACACATGTAAACCTCTCGCACCCGAACCGGGATAATTTGAACTCCTTTGTGATGGAAAGGGATTCCTTTTCTTTTGCCGAAGAAAGGCGGGGGAACCCCTCCGAGAACTGCGCCCTCCCATTTAGATGGGATCTCCTTTCCCTGGTCCCTTTTTTTCCACGGCGCATAGACCTAGCTCATGTGTGTGTCTGGCGCGTGGGCTGATGTAGAGCTTTGATTGCTCTTTTGATAAAAATGGTGCTCTCCCCTCCAGGTCGAGATAAAAAAGAAATAGGTCCTTGGCCATACAATGGATTACTTATTGACCAAGGCGGCACACTCACGCACACACTGAGTGTTGATTAATTCGACTTTTTGTGCAGGGATTTCCATTCGATTGATGCTGGCTCATTTGAGTCTTCTAGTGATTGATTACCAGTAAACAGCGTAACAATATACCACGATTTTCATTAGTTGCCCACCCTCGCCGTCCAGCCGGCCTTGTGGGCTGATTCCATCACTCTGCCGCACAGCTAGTCCTGTCCGGTTTCTCCGTCCTCCTTTGCTTCGCTTCGAATTACTTATTCATCTCCTGAAGTGGTCTTCCGAACGGAGGTACACAAGTGGAGATGATATCGAACATCTATCGAATGGAAAACAAGTTTTAATTTGCATTCACTTGAGTGTCCGTGTATCAAGTCTCTTCTTCCACCCATGAGCCGATGAAAAATAAATACACTCCAAGAATCACGGGGGAAACGCGTGGGTGTTCATGTGTGTGTGTGTACGTATCTGTTTCAGTTTGCATATATTTTTGGAATACTTAAGGCAAACGAGTATCTAATGAGTGGCACGCCTACTTGGCAAAATCTTCTGATTCCTTTCAGGATGTGTAATGTGCCGAGAGTTGTAAACGACCGGGATAAGCAGGCGATGGCCGTGAGTGACGACAGTCAGATGAGTTTCTCGATTGGATAGTTTCTTATTTTTGCTGATAATTTCTTGCCTTGGACTGTGGTGGGATGGTGCGCCTATGCGGAGGTCGAGCACATTAGCGAAATGGGACAGTCTTGGGAATGGTTTTAGTTGCTAGTTGAGTGACCTTCTTTGGACGGACAATTGCCTTGAAAGGAAATGTGTGGGCACCAGCAACAGAAACGAAGGTGAATTGAACCCAAGAGGAATGCGTCAGCAAGTTTGATTAAATGTGCCGTGAACATGTCAACGAAACGAGATTGATATTCAATTTGATCTCCTGTTCGAAGATTGAATTGTAAAGCAATTGTGAGAGGCACCCAAAATTGTCTGGTGTGGTGGTTAGAATGAGGTACTGCCCTAAATTAGAAACAACGACAGAGATCCGCAAAATTGCCTTCAATTTTAACATTAAAATTTCCAAAAACAAAAATTACTTGAATTTCGATCAAATATCAAATTTAAACCGCTTTAAATTTGCGACAGACTCTTACAGTTTGGTACAATGTCTAGTTTAGAACATTGGCCTGGATTTGGAACATGGTCTAAAATTTGGAACACTGCTGAAATTTGAAACATTGTGTGAAGTATGAAACATTGTGTAAAGTTTGGAACACTGTCTAAAATTTGGAAGAGTGTCCAACATTTGAAACAGTGTCTAAAATTTTTTTATTGTCTACATGTAGGAACATTGTCTAAAATTAGAAACACTGCTGAAATTTTGGAACTTGATCTAAAACTTGGAACACTGTCCAAAATTTGGAACAATGTCTAAAACATGGAACAATGTCTGAAATTTGGAACAATGTCAAAAGTTCGGAAGAATGTCTAAAATTTGAAACAATGTCTAAAATTTGAAACATGGTCTAAAATTTGGAACATGGTCTGAAATTTGGAACAATGTCTAAAATTTGGAACACTACGTAAAATTTTAAACATTGTGTAAAGTTTGGAACTTTGTCCAAAATTTGAAACATTGTCTAAAATTAGGAATACTGCCTAAAATTTGGAACATTGTCTGAAATTTGAACAACGTCTAAAATTTGGAAAATGGCCTAAAATTTTAACATTGCCTTAAATGTGGAAAGTAAAATTTTGGAAGATTGTCCAAAACTTGAAACATTGTCTGAAATTGAACAATGTCTAAAATTTGGATCAAGGTCTAAAATTTGGAAGAATGTATAAAATTTGGAACAATGTCTGCAATTTGGAGCATGATCTAAAATTTGGTATAACGTCTAAAATTTGGAACAATGTCCATAATATGGAACGTTGTCTAAAATTTGGACCATGGTCTAAAAATTTTGGAACATGGTCTAAAAGTTGGAACGTGGTCGTAAATATTTGCAGTGTCTGAACGTCGTCGACATATCGTCTGAATCGGAATTCACTCTTCATTCCCACTTTTCAAATTCCTGTGAATTTCAAGTATTGTTGCTCCATCGATCACTTTTTGACTCGTGCCTATGTTCTGTGCCTTCATTCGACGCTTCTTTGAGAGTTATCTCGGTCTCGAGTCGCCATTGCCATCCACAACGATTGTCGGGACACTTCCCTTCCCACTTCTAGTCACCGACTTGACATACAATGTAGGGTCTGCATTTTGTACAACATGCTCATTCAGAGCAAACGTTCACATCTCACACGTGAGTCCCACAAAACTCTGAAGCTCCAACCCTGTCCCCAGTCACGGAATAAATAAATCACGCATAGCAAGTGCAAAACTGAAACCATTTAGATTTACTGCAAGATTTCCTGATTATGTCAACCAAGTGTGGGCAGCCTGCCTTGCCTTGATCGCTGCCTAAACTCTGCTCGTTCCTCGTTGAATGCAAATCAAAATAACATCGATTAACCTTTAGCTGGTCTCATTCGATTGCTTAAGACCATGTTTCACATGTTTGACATTGAAAAACGGTCGCGATTGTCACCAGGCACTGCTATCTGATGAAATTCTCTCCGAACCTGATCGACCGGCCTGGTGGCAGAAAAGACTGCTGTCACTTGTCGCCATCACCCCAGCAACCTTTGACAGATGGGCCATTAATGTCAACGCCAAAAGCGATAGAAACGAAAATCAAAACTCAGCGATGCACACGATGAAGCAGAAAACATTTAAATTCCAAGCATTTGCTTTTTCTTCATATTTTTTTTGCAAAACTCGAAAATATCATCCACAGAACCAGATTTTTGCTTGGAATTAAGTTCAATGACACACATCAAAGCTGGTCTCCATAAAATTCACCAAAAAGCAAAGCCTCACCAAAATAACAAAAAATTAATAATTAAACAGGCGTTTACCTTTAAGCTCCGCGCACACACCATCGCAGCTTCGGTGTGGCCACGTATCGGCGCGTGCGTGTGTGCGCTGATACTCTCGCATCTAGTTAATTTAGTTTTTCGGCAAACACACGAAAATTCCAATCATCACCATAACTGGTATATCGCCGTCTTGTGGAACCACAAAAAAAAATCACACACACACAGTCACACGAAAAATTAATAACAAATTCAAATAAAAACAAAACAGTCATTGACTTGACTTGAGCGCACAAACTCTCTGCCAAGTGACCTTGTACATTTCGAATGCGGTTCAGTTGGCAGCCGCCCCACCGCCCACCCCGTCGAAGTTCGTGGTGTGGGGCAAGGCAAACACTTTGTGCTCGAAATGAGCATCACAAAAAGGTCATTACCATGCACGGCGACGAAAATATGGAATTCTTCACTGTGACCAAGCACAGCACTCTAATGCCGTCCACTAAGCCACAGCAACCACCTCTCTCACAAATCGCATCGGCGGAGAGATTTATGGCAAAAGATTGCGGGAAGGAGTTGGGCGATACACTCGCCTTAGCTTCGACACCGGAGACTGCAGTCGATTGTGGTGCGGTTCGGTTTTCGGTTCCATTCGCTCTTTAATTGATGAGTTTTGAAATTTACATGTGAATTAATCGACTCACACATGTGTGAGTTCGTGTGCCTTGTGGAACACGTTTGATCTGAATCGATTTGCGTCGCTCTGCTGGGGATAGACATGTTATTTCTGCTGGAATTCGTGTGGCTCTTTTCGGCCGGCTACGATGAAGGTATGAGGCCGAGGATATCCTTGAAAATGCTGAGTGGTTTTGAGTCACAGACATGTGAGGTGTTGCAGATGACTGGGCGGGTTTTTTGGAAATGCCAAAATATTAACCTACTTTCGGCGACATTACTTTTTGTGGGGTAAACGTTGGATGGTGGCTCTGTGATTCATGCGGATGTAGGTGCTTTGAAAGGAGAAGCTGCAAAGAAGTGTGTTTAGACGAGTCATGGTGACACTTCTTTGGTAAGTCTTCGTGTTTTTTGGACAATCATGGTTGTCAGCAGGTGTGGAGGTGAAAGCACGAGCCACAGACATGGGCTTAGTTGGAAAATAAAAAGTAAATAAATGTTCTTTCGTTCAGGTCCTTCAGAAGCAATCATTGTCAACAGAAGTCCACCTCTGACTCATTGATTTAATAACAAAATTATACCACTCACCATGGTTGTCAGCAGAAGTTAAGAGCATCCACCTCCCGTCTGTTCACAAGCTTATTTGCAAAAATAAAAAAAATCCTAACCAAAAAAAAATAGAACACACTTCGATTTGATCGTCAAATGAAATTGAGAACATCCGCTCATCGACTTCATCGATCATTCATCATAAAATGAAATACAAATTAAAACAAAATTAAAAAGTATTATACAGTGAAATCTCTCGTTGGCGGACACCCTGTTTAGCGGACAGCTCGCATTAACGACCAAAAAAAGTGCATTGGTTGGATTCTACTCTTTTCTAGCGGGTTCTAGCGGACACGGACAGCACATTTCTGAACTTTCGGCAGATTCATTGTCTTCCGCTTGTCAGAAGAAGTCCTGAAACCCAACAGTTTCTCCAACTGTAAGCATGCAAAGTCGATGCAGTGTTCAGGCCGGACAAAATGGGTCTTCTCCAACAATGAACAACACAATTCAGATGTTCAGCGAATGCCAGTCGGAGTCTGTCATATGCACTTTCCAAAAACCCCTCGGCCATCACCGATTTTGCTCTAAAGACACGCATACTACTTCATTTTCAGGCACACTCCTTAAGGCTTTAGAGCAACGCCATGGTGTTAGGCGGGAGTAATCAGCTTCTCTTAGCTCACGCGTATTCACAGACGTCTGTGTGTTATACAAAGCGCTGTCACATGAAACTGAGGGGGAAGGACATATAAGTTGCATGTGTCTTTAGCCCCTTATCTCTGGTCTGGCCATCAGGCAAATCGGTTGTGACGAAAGAAAAGGACAGACTCTTTGGAATATGCAGCTTGTGATGACAATGTGTTCACAGACGAGGGATGGACAGACTCAATGGAATACGCAGCTTGTGGTGGCAACGCGTTCACAGGCGAGGGATGGGGTATGGAAAATAGTCCAAGCCTTCTGAATGGTGGTGTCTCTGGTGAAGATGAGGAGTCGGAAAAATTGGACTCAGACACCGATATGAATAACCGAAGAGCTAGGTATTGCTTGCGAATCTCTTTTAAAGCTATGCTTGGCATGGTGTAGGCCAAAAAGCCTTCCAAATTTCATCCGAAAAAATGTGTGTTTTGGAGTCCATTTGCGGCAGAATCGAATTCAAGAATTTGTTCTAACACTGTACACACAAGTACATCAAAATATCAAAAAACTAAAAAAAAGATTGCCTTTAAATAAAAGTGCAGTCACACCTCTGTTTAAAGTGAATTCTTGCATAAGTCGAACAACATTTGTTAAATGTTTCAGAACATCGACTTAAATTGTCCCATATTTTAGACTCCATAACTCGAACAAGATACCTGTTCCCGTGCCTGTTCGACTTTTGCAGGTTCGACTGTGTATTCAAATCTGATAGATTAACATTTTGTTATTTTTCAAAAAATGTTCTTACTTCTTTCTTCTTATTGAAATGTTCATTCTCGAAATGCGCATTCTCGATTACCACAATTAATTGTCGCAATTATCGAGTTTTTGTCTGTCTTAAAAGTTGCGATGACTGCGTCAATAACGATACAAATTCAATTTAGTTGTTGCGCCGATTTGGAGTTGCTCCATTGGAAAACGTACTGTATTTTACCGCACACGTTTTTGACAATTCCCATAAAGCGAACACTCTCTTCAGCGGACGAAAAATGTCGGTCCCGCAGGTGTCCACTTCCGAGAGATTTCACTGTACGTGCATTTGGCCAACTACGATGCATATCAAAACAATCTTAGTACTCCGCCTATTTTTTATTATTTTCAATCCCTTCAGAACGGACAGTCACGATGGGCGCACTGCTGTCCACAATAGAGAAGTGTCACTGCATAAATTTTGATTTAAAAGAAAAACAACCATGTTTGTCGGCAGAAGTCAAAAACAGAATCAGTCAGATCATCAATGTTCCATCAAAATCCATCAATGTCATCAGTTGTCGAATGTGTCATGCAACAGAGTACTGCTAAAGTTGTCACAAAATGTCTCTTTCTATCTGTCTCTGCTGCTCCCCCAGTCTCTGCTTCATCCACTGTCTCTCCTTCTTCCTCTGTCTCTGATGCTCCTTCTGTCTCTGCCTCCTTTTCTGTCTCTGCCTCCTCATCTGTCTCTGCCTCCTCCTCAGTCTCTACCTCCTCCTCTGTCTCTGCCTCCTCCCCTGTCTCTGGCTCCTCCTCTGTCTCTGCCTCCTTCTCTGTCTCTGCTTCTTCCACTGTCTCTGCCACCTCCTCTGCCTCTGTCTCAGCCTCCTCCTCTGCCTCCTTCTCTGCCTCCTCCTCTGTCTCTGCCTCCACCTCTGCCTCTGCTGCTCCTTCCATCTCTCCTATCCTCCCTCTTCTTCGAACAAAACCACAACGGGAGTGGTGAGCTGCTAGAGCCCTTGACAAGTGTTCAACTTTCTTAATTACTTCACCACAAACAAGCCCGCGTCCATTCCCATCAACTTTCATGTCGCACTTCATCTGGAAATCGTGTGTTTAAATGTTCAAGCATTGATGACACTATCCCACATCTCCTCCGGAGACTTAATCGTTAACTTTGACAACGACCAAGCTGCTACAGTTTTAATTTTTGTCCAGTCTTCATTTTTTTGCTTGCGTTGGCGCACATGAATCCCCGCACTTAAATCTCCACGTGCAACCGATTGATCTTGCAATCTTTCGTGGAGCGCAAGTCACCCCTATTCATCAGTACACATCGCTGGTTATCTCTCCGAACTAAATATAATTTGCATTTCAAATGTCCTATCATAAAAACGGACGACCGAAATAGAATTCGGCAAAAAGACCGAGACGGGAAACCGAAAATGAAAAGACGACTGTTTCGGGGCGAATCCGTTTCGAAAAGGAAAGAAGAAAGAAAATGAAATGCGAACTAATAAAAAGTGAAAGAAATAATTTAAATAAACAAAACGACATCACAGATAACCACTTCGTGGTTTTTCTTTTCGTGTTGTGTTCAACCAGTTGGCAATAAATGGCGATATGTTTTTCGCTTGCTGTGGCCTTCTGTCGGATCGTCTTCGTTGGTCTTTATGATTTTTTGGGAAGCGTTTGTGGACACACGTAGTCCAAGGCAAATTCAAAGTTAAGCCGTACTCACTAAATGTGCGAAGACACTGACTTCTTGGAGATTTTTGGCTTTAGTTTGGCTCTTTATTGAGCTTGATCACCGAGTTTGCTTGGGGAGCGATGACGGTTGACCAATGTTACGCGCGAAGACCTTCATTTGGCATTTTAGTTTACGGTCAAGAAGGGATTGGTGAAAATGTGCAAATTAGCATCCTACTTTTCTCCACTCATTGTTTTCATTATCGGTCCAGCGTGACATACTCGCGTTGTAAAATTGTAGGCTTGTTGTTGTACAAGTGTGCGTGGATCTCTATGAGCTATTTCTGCGTTCAGTTAGTTTTTTGTGTAGATACCAAAGAACGCGACGTTGAAAGCGATCGTTGTCAGCACTTTTAAAACTTACTCCTTAATGTCCTCTGAAGGTGTACCAGAAAGACTGTACCAACAAGCCGAACCGGCTAAGAATGCTTGCCTTTAGTGGTCCCATCATACGTCTACAAGTCAACATAATGCAATTGCGATCACGACTGACTTCTGTTTCTCAAACATGCGTGCTCATTTGCACATACTGCCCATTCCCAGCACGAGCATAATTCGAAGAACGAACGAGGAGAAATAAGAGAGAATACTCCAATGGTCCAGCTAAACGCTTGCTTCAGGAAACCACTTGAATTTGAGTCAATGTTGCTCTCTGACGTTGGCGGTCGTGATAGTGTTTAATTTGGTTTTCCTTCTCTTTTCTAAACTTCTCTATAGCGGACAGCAGCGGAACCATCATGATTGTCCGTTCTAAAGGGGTTGAAATATACGAAGATCTTCTTGCCGGAACCGTGAAGTTTTGTCCGTAATGAGAGGTGTCCCTTATATCATGCCAGGACCATGACGATTTGTCCGTAAGGAGAGGTTTTCCTTATAGCCAAGTGTCCGTAAAGAGAAGTTTCACTGTACACGAAAGTCTTCATGCCGTGACCGTGACGATTTGTCCGTAATGAGAGGTGTCCCTTATATCATGTCGGGACCGTGACGATTTGTCCGAAGTGTCCGCAACGAGAAGTTTTACTGTACTCGTTTTTTGAAATATTACGTTTCCGCAGCTGTTGCCATTGCACCATTCCACGCAGTATATTCGGAAATAATTAGAAACAATATTATCGACTTTCCGGCTCCTAGTCTACAGCTGACACGCATGCTACACAAAAGGGGTCTCGCACGCACGAGAGATCTCCAGGCCACGCGATCCTCCGCCATCGAACTCATGAGCAGTTATGCCCAAGCCCAACCAGATGTATTTTGAACTTGGTGCAATCACTAAGTCCTTGGTCTGCCAAACGGTTCGCCTCCGAAGTCGTGATGCTGGGGGACATTCTTGTTAAGTGCATTTAAGTTCCGAATTTCAAACAAAGGCCTTCGCTTCAGTCCGTTGCACCGCTCGGCCTTGGCATTGGACCAAAACTTCCGCAAACTGTGATAGCGACGACGATGACAGTCGTTTGCATAACCGAACGTGACGAGGGTCGACTAAATGCTTCCAAAAATGGATTCAATATCGGTTCATCCTCGTCCGGCAGGCGACACAAGTTTGTGCATTCCTTCGTTCAGCAAATTTGTCCTCACATTCCACTCGAAGAAGAAGAGAAGAAGTAAAATTTGAACGAGAGATTTCAAGCTAATTGCAGCTAAAAATCAATAAATTCCGCGATAAATGTTTCCTTATTTCGCAAACAACATGCAGCGCCTCCTGATGACACATTTCAAGGCTCTAAAAAAAAGCCACGAAATAAACAACTAAACAGAACAGCAGAAGCAAAACGAAGAACCTCTTAACACTCCAACTAACTCAGTTGTTATTTGACCCCATTCTTGGGACTCTTAATCGGCAGATCCATCCGTGCGCGCTGGGGTTACCCATCCACTCAGTCCACAACCAGTACCGGGAATTCTCGTAAAAACCCACCGAACGAAGAATTTTGGTAAAAGATTCTTCACGGAAAACAAAAACAACCAAAAACAAGGTAGATTCAGTGCAAAGGCCACCCGAAAAGGGCGACCAACTTGGACGGACTGGTCTTTGAATGTGTGGGTTTGTTTGAGTTGTGTTCTTCCCTTCTCGGTGCTTTTCTTATTCTTTCTCAGTTTTCTTCGTTTTATGAGACATCGTTCGTTAATGTGTAATCGTTTGCTTGAATCGAGTTTTTTCGTTGGTTGGTTGGTTTTTGACTTACCAAACGGAAAGGCAGCGGAGACGAGAGGAGGGGAGATGGGAGCCCTTTGATTCCGAGGAAGCCTTACCAAAGCAGTGGGTCAACATTAAAAAAAAAAAAAAAATCAACTAAACCATGCAGCATGACCATAAAGTTGATGACGGTGAAAGTTGCGTTCATTTTCTGCTTTCCGTCTCCGTCTGACGTTGCTTTTTTTTGATAATCAAAAGTGAAATAGCGTTGAAGAGAGAGAAAGGAGATGGTGTATGAAATGTAAATTCTTGGAAAGATAAGCGATGGCCAGTGGCAGTTGCCAACTCTTGGAAGGGCCATTCGGAGACTTTCGCTTTGTCATTCACTTAAGAAAACTGTAAACGCGCTAACCTAAAGTATACAACCCAAGCCGGTGAGTCCAGAAGCCTGAAGCAGGAGTTTCTTTCACAAAGTAAGCAATCGAAATTCGATGGCTCGGCGAGAGGCAACGATTGTGCTTGGGAAAAAGTCGGCAATGTTATTGAACCACGAAAAATATAAAAACGAAAACTTTGTTGGTCGATAATGTTATCGAACACAAGGCTATGTACTTGTGCATCTTCTGAGCGAACGATTAAAGGTCCATTCACAATGAATTTTAGTTAACTCGAGCTTATGTCAAAGCCGTTGCCAGTTCTGGGAATTACCGTGTTGGAAAAAAATGTCAGTTATTTGCGTAAGCAGATAGTGACTGAGTTTCGCCACTGCTTATCTACATACATTAACTAAAGTGAACGAAATTACGAAAAACGAAACTCAACGAAATTCAACGAAACTTAACGAAACCAATCGAATTGCTTCTCAAAGTCACTGTATTGTTTCTGTATATTCGTCTGTGCCTGAGTAGATTTAATCCCCGATTAATTCAAGGTATTCGATGATGATTTTTTTATATTGACCAGCAATATGGTGATGATAAGGTAATTCCTCAAAGTCCGGCATTTCAGCTCGGATAAAGGGGATGCCAAAATCAGCACCCACCTTCTTAGCATATTTTCGACTCTGGCATTACCTGGCAACACTCTTTTTGGACAACCTCTTCTACCTCAGTGGGGTGGCTCTAATAGAAGTTCGCTCTGCTTTAGAAAAACGTTTAATTGGTCCCCATGAAGTGAAGAAGAGGATATTATGGACAATTTATGGACGAGGAGTGTCCAGGGGAGAAGACAGTCGCTATAACATTAACTGCTTCAAAATTCACTGAATTTTCGTCTAGATTTAAACACTTTTTTGAAGGGTTCTGACTTTTCCGATGCGTTCTGTCTTTTCTGACACGGTCTGCATTTTATGATGCGTTCAAAATTGTTTGACGCTTCCTAGATTTTGTAAAATATTTTATTTTTTGACTCTTTTTTTTTTGTCTTCTGACGCGTGTAAGACTTTCTGACTTTAGACGTGTTCTGAAATGTGACGCGTTCAGATTTTTCTCACTTTTCTGACGCATTCTCACTTTTCAGAGGCGTTCTCACTTTTCTGACCCGTTCTCACTTTTCTGACGCGTTCTCACTTTTCTGACCCGTTCTCACTTTTCTGACGCATTCTCACTTTTGTGTCGCGTTCTCACTTTTCTGACGCGTTCTCACTTTTCTGACGCGTTCTCACGTTTCTAACGGGTTCTCACTTTGTTGACGCGTTCTCACTTTTCTGACGGGTTCTCACTTTTCTGTCGTGTTCTCCCCTTTCTGACGCATTCTCACTTTTCTGACGTATTCTCACTTTTCTGACGCGTTCTCACTTTTCTGACACGTTCTCACTTTTCAGACGCGTTCTCACTTTTCTGACGCGTTCTCACTTTCCTGAAACGTTCTCACCTTTCTGACGCATTCACACTTTTCTGACGCGTTCTCACTTTTCTGACGCGTTCTCACGTTTCTAACGGGTTCTCACTTTGTTGACGCGTTCTCACTTTTCTGACGGGTTCTCACTTTTCTGTCGTGTTCTCCCCTTTCTGACGCATTCTCACTTTTCTGACGTATTCTCACTTTTCTGACGCGTTCTCACTTTTCTGACACGTTCTCACTTTTCAGACGCGTTCTCACTTTTCTGACGCGTTCTCACTTTCCTGAAACGTTCTCACCTTTCTGACGCATTCACACTTTTCTGACGCGTTCTCACTTTTCTGACGCGTTCTCACTTTCCTGAAACGTTCTCACCTTTCTGACGCATTCACACTTTTCTGACGTGTTCTCCCCTTTCTGACGCATTCTCACCTTTCTGACGCATTCACACTTTTCTGACGCGTTCTCACTTTTCTGACACGTACTCACTTTTCAGACGCGTTCTCACTTTTCTGACGGGTTCTTACTTTTCTGACGTGTTCTTCCCTTTCTGACGCATTCTCATTTTTCTGACGCATTTTCACTTTCCTGATGCCTTCTGTCATTTTTGGCGCTTTCTGATTTCCAGATGCATTTCGACTTCTCCGACGCCTCCTCAAATTTCAAAAATTCCCCAGAATTCACAAAACAAAGCACCTTCAACTCATTGCCCACAATCCCCTGTGGTGCATGGAAAACGTAACGCTTTAAAAATCCCGAACTTTTCTAGAAACCTAATCGCCTGCCCGGTGGAACCCTGAGGGAGAAAGAAAAACAGAGAAACATCAGAAAAACCTATTCAAACACTGGAAAACGTGCCGGTATTTGAATTCTCCTCTAATTTGCTGAGAAATACTGAACGCGAAAAAAAAACGCAATATCCCAACACTGTTGCTCGTTTCTCGCAAATCCTCCCTCCTGCGCACTTGAACCAACAAGAACCAAGAGCAATAAATTGTCTAATACCATCGAACTCACATCAGTCACGTTTATGGTCTGGGGTTTCTATCAGTTTGGCACTGCTCAGAAAAGGAGAAAAACATTACAAATAAAGTTCCCAAGACTAATTCTTGTAAATTAATCAGCTTTTGTGAACTTGCAGAAAGTCGGCGCTCAGCGTGGCTCGGGAGGCAATTGACTCTCGGCGTCATTCATTGCTTTGTTCGGATCTGAATCCCAGCCGGAGCCGCCGTCTCGTCTTCATTCAATCAATCAGTCTCGTATCAATCATTTTAGATACGCTTAAGCGCACACATCTTGTTGTGCTCAAGAAAAGTCTCTCTAACGACACCTTGAGAAGGGTAGGACTCGTCATTAATAAAAATTAGTGGGATGTGAGAATTCCCATGCAGATGGAAGTTGCTGTATCTGCTGGGACTGAAAAAGGCAATTACTGGTGCTCTCGTCCGCACCACCAACACCAGCTCCACCTCCACCACCTCGTCAGCCTTCGTTGGTGGTGGTAGGCAGTCGGCAGTCGGCAGTCCCCAAGTGTTTATTGTTGCTGTTGCGTGGGATATTTAGGTTTTTACTCTTTGCCCCAGAGGCACGTGTACGCCCATGAGCGTCGACGGTGGATGGCTGAGGGACGAACGAAAGTAGGAAAAAAAGGGAATCTACAATAATGCAATGCTTCCTGTTGTGTTTTGTGTTTTGTGCTTCGATGTTGTTTTTCGACGCAGGCAAATGAAAGCCGTCTGTGACATGACCAGGGTATAAATATACCCTATTCCCTGTGGCCCTTCACTCATTGGCACTGTCTCGGGGCAGGGCGGGCGGGGGCAGACGAAGAAGATGGCGACACTGCGTCATACTACACACGGGCTTAGGCAATTGTAATTCGTTTCCCACCTCGGACTTGGGCGTCGTCCACTACCGGGGCAGCGCCTGGCCTTTGATGGACGGTGACTGCGTGCGTGTATGGAAACTAGTGTCAGTTTTGATTCATTAATTAATCGATGCAGAGTTTCGTGTTAGTGTGCTCTCATGCTTGGAGTTTCCTTTTTTCGAGTTTAGTTGACCGTGGTTGTGGTCGTGGTCTTTGTTGGAATTCATTGAACTCTGAACCTTTTCCACTTGAAAGTTCCACTTGACCTGACCACATTCCTTCGCTTGAAACAACAACTGTCCTTGTGGACAAGGTTAGGCGGGGACGTTTTGACGTGTCAAGGCATGAGTACTTTTCCTTTAATTCAACTCATTTTTCCAGTTGTGAGGGGTGGATTCAAACACATGACTGCAATCGATTCACATTCCCATAGAGGCGATACTCGCATTGTCTGCGGAAAGGTTAAGAGACTGTTTGTGGGTAGAGGTCATTTACTCGCTGATGGCCTCGACAAGAAATTGAGGCTCTTGGACAAAAAAGAGGCCTGCTTGAAAGGGTCGTTCCTTAGGGTGGCTTTTTAATGACCAATATTGATTTTGTTTGACTTATGAGAAGTTAACACTGGAACCCAAAAGTTTCAAGTCGTTTCACAAGTCGAGGTAGAGACAAAATCGTTTACAACGACATCGGTTATAACGACGTCGGTTATAACAACATTCTAAGAAGTTAACGCTGGCACCCATATGTCAACACATCTAAATTTTGTTAACTTCCCTTTTTTGCCAGTCAAATCGCAATACAGACAAAATCGCTTACAACGACATCGGTTATAACGACATCGGTTATAACGACATCGGTTATAACGACAGCTGTTATAACGACATCGGTTATAACAACATCGGTTATAACGACATCAGTTATAACGACATCGGTTATAACGACATCGGTTATAACGACATCGGTTATAACGACGTCGGTTATAACTACATTGGTTATAACAACATCGGTTATATCGACATCGGTTATAACGACATCGGTTATAACGACGTCGGTTATAACTACATTGGTTATAACAACATCGGTTATAATGGCAGCAGTTATAACGACAGCAGTTATAACGACATCGGTTATAACAACATCGGTTATAAAGACGTCGGTTATAACAACATTCTATGAATAACACTGGCACCCAAATGTCAACAAATCTAAATTTTGTTAACTTTCCTTTTTTGCCAAACGAATCGAAATACAGACAAAATCGCTTACAACGACATCGGTTATAACGACATCGGTTATAACGACGTCGGTTATAACGACATCGGTTATAACGGCAGCGGTTACAACAGCGGCAGTTAAAACGATATCGCTTATAACGACATCGGTTATAGCGACATTGGTTACAACAGCGGCAGTTACAACGACATCTGTTATAACGACATCGGTCGTAACGAAGACACTTTGGATGGGATAAAGCGATGTCTTCTTAGAACGTGTTGTCAAGCTCGTGTCACACAAAGCTGGTCAACACCGCCCTGTACTTGAGTACGTCAAAGGGTAACGCAGTATCCTTCCTCAATTCGAACGAAATAAGGCTCGATGACGGATGCATGGATGCTTGGTCGAAAGAGAAAGTCGTCAGTCACTTCTTCCTGAAGTTGCACTCACATCTCTCGGTCATCTCATTTCTAAACACCTTTCAGTTTATGTCCATCGACGACAACTAGTGCCCGACTGGGGTCTCCTTTAACTTGGAAAAGTCTGTGGCAACATTCTGATGGTCAGTCAGACACAAGCACAACGCACGTGCTGACTGGCATCATATTTGGACCTTCGTTCAGAAGTGCCAACGATCGATCTAGTTAAAGCCACTTTCAGCCGAACTCCGACTCAGACTCAGGTTCTGCTTTCTTCCCTCTAAGACACGTTCTACTTCAACCACTCACAGCTAAAGCCACTCGCTAAGTGGTCGTGGAGCCGTAGACTCGCATCGGAGATAATCGCCCACTAATGTGCGAATAATGACGCTTGCGCACAATCCATTCGATGGCAGCCACCGCACACCCATACGATGCCGATTAACCGGCTCACATTGAAAGTTGATTTACTAACACACTAACCCGCGGCATTGTAAGTAGAGTCTCTAGATTACATTCACTCTCTGGCCAACAAGCTCCGGGCCAGAGTCAATTGAAAGCAGCAACTACGTCGATGCGGCGTCGGGACCAAGGCGCACGCTTTGGCACATAAGACGTGCGCGGTTGTGCTCAATCCGGCGCAAAACGGGTTTGACTTGATGTGTGCTGTTGTGCTTGTGCCTGTGGACAAGTTGAATTCGAGTCGACACGATAAACCAGATGGAAAGTTCAAGTGTACGCAAGAGTCCGACACGAATGCTGGTGCTCTTGCAAGTCACATCGCATTGGAGTCGGTCGCGTCCACATCGATTAGCAATAGAAATTGATATGTCAGCCACAAGATATATGCGCGTTGCTCCGCGGTCTGGCATGAGATGGGGATTCTTTCGATTTCTTGTGGTTACTTCTGTAATTAATCACATTTGCTCGCCCCGTGGAATGTTGTGGATGTGCGTGTGGAGTGGAGAGGCAGCTGAGCTGAGCACTTAAACTCATTCCATTGTGCGCGGGCATTAATTTACGAAAATTAACACAAAATGCTTAGACAGAGAGGAGAGATATGTACTTTCATAACGCAGGCTTCGTTCGGTGCACGCTCGTTCATTTAAATCCTATTAATTTTCGTTTGCTCATATTGATGTGATGTGTTTTTGTGGCTTTGTGAGTCGCTCTCTCTGCGGTTGGATTAGCTGCTGATTTATAGGCACTCACACGAGCCACGCACGTTATATGGACATGACGACGACATGAGTTTATTAACCAAAGTGGCGTCATATCGATTTGATTGCTGGCTCCTGTCTCGCTATACACTCTGCCAGCTGCTGCGCTTGAGGTGAACATCCTGTCGGGCAAGGCCGGAGTGTGAGGTTTCAGGTTGTTGACTTTGTACGTGTGGAGGCTTGTTGGAATCCAAGCTTCCTCGACTGACCATCGACTTAACCTCGAAGGGGACATGCTGTAGCAATCGGTCGTTCTTTGCTCTACTTTCATCTGAGGCATGAGACAGATTGAGGGTTACGCTTCCTTCGACGATATTTTGATGAATTTTGACAGGTTGTCAAGAATGAGCTGTGACAACTAGGAACAAACAAGGTGCTCTCATAATACGCATGACATGCATCTTAGGTCTTACGGCTGTTGTCAAGTGGGCATGTCCAAACTTGCCTCAGGGCAGTTTTTATGTGACCGCCCACAAGCGCGGATATACTGGTGAGTCGACACTACACCAATAATGACAAGAAACTTTTTTTCTGTTTCTTTACTTGGCGCTGCCGTCCGGGGAGCCATTCTAGGTCTTAACCAACAAGCCTGTCCAGTTGGCACGATCTTTCGGCAGCTGCCTCCAATTTCGCGCTTCAATAGGTAAATGTTGATCTCCACTTGGGTACGTCACTTAGAGGCGGGCGTCCTCTGTTGTTTTGTCGCACATGCTCGAAGTCAAAGACGCTGCAAGTTGGAGCGGAGTTATCCATACGCTCTACATGGCCCAGCCATCTTAGAAGTTGGATCCGTGGATACCTTACTAGGCTCATGTCGCTGTGTAGTTCATGGTTGCAAAACCGAACCAACGATCTCATGCTAAACTTTGGTCTCAAAGATACCAGTTACGTCTTCGTCCGATTTTGAGAGTGTCCTCAGCGCCTGCGATGATCAGTGACTCATACAAAGTAGGCACGGTCCTTTGCCTCTTGAGACGATACAAGCAGTTGGCGAGAGTTATTCTGTGCTTGATCTCGGACTATTTACTACGTAGCCGATGTTGAGAAACTCCTCAATTATCTCGAAGTTATAGCTGCCCATTGTGATGCTCTGTCCAGGACGTCGATGTTGTATGTCATTTCTTGAGGCGAGCATTAACAGTGAAACGTATCTTTACGAACACCCGTCTGTAAGGGGCACCTGTATTTCCATCCCTTCAGAACGGACACCCCTACATAACGGATACCCCTACATAACGGACACCTCTACATAACGGACACCCCTATATAACGGACATCCGTACATAGCGGACACCCCTACATAACGGACACCCCTATATAACTTACATCCCTCTATTACGGACACTCATGGTGGTCCCGCTGCTATATCCTAGAGGTTTCACTGTCCTCGGTTTTTCGCAGTTCAGTCTCAATGCCAACCAATGCCTCGCGGTGGTCTGCCAATCACGTCAATGTCATCCGCGTATGCTATCAGTTGCACGGACTTCTGGAAGACCGTGTCTCTGGTGTTTCAGTGTGTGTCATGCACAACCTTCGCCGGGATGATGTCGCAAAAGTCTCAGTCTCGGTGAGTTCGTCGTCGACCTTGATAGAGTATTCTCCATCGTCATTCTGCTCAGTCTGACGAGTTTGGCAGGAATGTGAAAACTATGCACGCTGTCATATGCGGCTTTCAAACAAATATGTGGTGGGTTTCTTCGGGTTTTTCCAGGATCTGCTCTAGTGTGGAGATCTGGTCGATGGTGGACTTCACTCACTGATATGGATCTATTCGCGGCCTCAGGCGCTCACACAAAAAATCTTGTACGCAATGTTACGCGTAAGAGTAGAAGTGTTGAATTTCATTTTTGACACCACGTTTTAGCACGTTTGTTGGTGGTTGGTCGACTCCTGATGTTGACTCTTTGAATCGGAACGACTCAGCATGATGGACAAAAGAGGATGGATTGCTGTCCAGTGGCCACTTTCAATTGTTCGTTCAAAATATTGACGTTCAATCGGAGGGTTGGATTTGCAGTCGATTGAACACTGGGCCCCACTCTGTGACGAGTGGAATCGATTTAATTTTTGTCTATCATGATCTGTCAATAGCTTGACACGGATTTGCAGTCTGGTCCAATGAATAGTACTCAGGTCGGAGCTGCAAAAATGCGAAAATCATTGAATGACTGTCTTGTGAATTTGTTTCTGTCTGCCGTCCGTCGTGGACCTGGGCGTCAACCAACAACCGTCTCCAGCCAGCTCGATCTTTAACTAGCTGCCGCCACTTTTAATTGAGGTCCCTTTCCGCTTGTGTGCGGCACCTGTCTTCCTCTCTGGTTTTGTCAAAGGATGAGGATAAGCGCTTCGCCTACGAATCAACCAATCAAAACAATCTCCCAAAAATTGATGCATTTTGTCAAATGATGCTGTTTTGATGTCAATTCTCTCACTCCCTCTCGACAGACATCATACTTCTCAGGGACTAACGTCAAATAGAGCTGCATTCAAATTGTAACCTCTTTCAGTTACGTCATTGTTTCTCACCGCACTCTTTACCCACAACCACACGTCCATAAGCACTCGTAAACAAAGTCTTCGTTGCTTGTCTACCGCCGAAAAAGTATTAAACTCGCAGACACTTTCGAATGCAACCCACATCCTTCACCGCATTTGTCCTTGAAACTTTCCCATCGCCGACTTTTGTCAACACGAAGTCCAATCAAAAAGCAAAAAGCATAGAAACGTGAACGCGAACGTCTATGAACTGAATCATTCACATTGATGCGTCAGTTGACATACGCTGGGCCATTAATTTGCAACAAATTATGTTAATTTGACCTTGATTCACTCGCCATAACCACCCCTCCCGCCCCATGCGTAGCGTGTGAGTGTGTCTCAGTGCCAAATCGAGACAGCAACAGCCACGACATCCACGGGTTAAGTCCACCAAAACGTTGCTTTAGCAAAGCAAATCGTGCCGCACTCGCTGGTCTTTCGTGCAGGCCGACGTGCGTACCTCGCATCCGTCGAATCGTATTTAGAATGGAAATGAGGAAATTTGCAAACATTTTAAAAATAATTGTGATGTATTTGCCTGTGAAAAGAAAACTAAAGACAAAATGGTTATGACAATGGACGCCTCAGAGGTGTGCTGGCGCGAAGGAATGAACTCGGTTTCTGTCAACGCTCGCGGCATTTAGTCACGAAAATTGTATTTTTATTCAGTCTGACTTGAATACACATGCCCCTGCTTGCGTCATAGGCAAGTGCTGGCTATTCTTGTGCGTTAGAAAGTGTCATGTGTGGGGGCCATGTGCGACCACCTGGGTGGTGTGCGCGGTGTTTGGCCACTGTTTGTAGAATTCAATTAATTTTACTTGAACTTAGGAGTATTCGTTGGTCCTCTAGAATGCAATAAGTGGAGGATTGGTCATGGTTAGTTGGCACCAACAACAATTTGGTACCACCAACAACTTGGAACCACCAATAATTTGGCACCACCAATAATTTGGTACTACCAACAATTTGGTACAACCAATAATTTGGGACCACCAAGAATTTGGTACAACCAACAATTTGGTATAACCAACAATTTGGGACCACCAACAACTTGGGACCACCAATAATTTGGCACCACCAATAATTTGGTACCACCAAGAATTTGGTACAACCAACAATTTTGTATAACCAACAATTTGGGACCACCAACAACTTGGGACCACCAATAATTTGGCACCACCAATAATTTGGTACCACCAACAATTTGGTACCACCAAGAATTTGGTACAACCAACAATTTGGTATAACCAACAATTTGGGACCACCAACAACTTGGGACCACCAATAATTTGGCACCACCAATAATTTGGTACCACCAACAATTTGGTACCACCAACAATTTGGGACCACCATTAATTTGGGACCACCAAAAATTTGGGCCACCAACAATTTTGTACCACCAACAATTTGGGACCACCAACAGTTTGGGACCACCAACAATTTGGTACCACCAACAATTTGGTACAACCAACAATTTGGCACAACCAACATTTTGGGACCACCAACAAATCGGGACCACCAACAGTTTGGGACTATCAATAATTTGGGACCACCAACAATTTGGTCCCATTAACAATTTGGTACCAACAACAATTCGAGAGCCCCAACAATTCGGGACCACCAACGATTCGGGACCACCAATAATTTGGCACCACCAACAATTTGGTACCACCAACAATTTGGTACAACCAACAATTTGGCACTACCAACATTTTGGGACAACCAACAATTCGGGACCACCAACAGTTTGGGACTATCAATAATTTGGGACCACCAACAATTTGGTCCCATTAACAATTTGGTACAACCAATAATTTGGTCTTGATAAGTTTTCAATTAAAATTATTAGCTTGTTACCTCCTTTTCCACTCCCGTCACTGAAAAGATCTACAATGTCGTTTATCTTCCAATCCTCCCCTTCTGGGAATGACTGTCACTCGTCAGCTGCCACAACAAGCCGTCGCGTTCCCGCTGAGAACAAACTCTTGGGACCGACGTGCAATCTCATCAGCGACCATATTTCACATTCAGCTCCTGTCAAACCAGCGACATCTCTCAGTTTGATCGGATTCCCCGCCAACACCACACGGGAGCAACGTTTTTGATTCAACAGCAACACAAGAAACCCCCCATTCCAAGGCGAAATGTCAACGCATAGCGTCGTCGTATCTTTGACAAATATTTGAACTTCACGACTCAGGTGATTCATCATCAGCAAAAGTCGATCTCGATCGTAAAACCGTAGTTCAGGCGTGTTCAAGTGTTTGCCTAGCCCATCGCTTACCTTTGAGTGTGTAAATGCTGACAAGCAAGACGCACTGCAACTAAATCAACCGCTTATCAATCCACTCACAAATCAAGTGCAGCACACTGTCGTTCGGGAACGAGAGTGCATTTGTAAATAGCCGCTAGTCCACAAACAAGTGCCAACGGCAACAACAAACCTTGGCGACTCTCATCCACAAAGGAGAAGGCCAAGCGCTTCGCAGATAAGCAGACACGCCTTGTCAAGCCCATGCACAAACATGCACTTAATTGCAGCTCGTTCCTTCTCTAATCTGTCCCTCAGTGGAATGTGCATGAGTGTATACATCGGCATTAGATACGAAATGAAGGGACCGCAAACGAAAGTGAAACTTGTAGTAAATTTCGCGATGCATCCATTGCCACCGCCACCGTCACCACCCACTGCCGCCTGCGCCTTCAAAGGCACACGAAAGCACACCACACCAGATGGGTCCGAGTGGTGTGTATCTTGTGTTTTGTTTTTTGTGCTGTGCTTCGAAAATAAATAAATTAAGCGAAATGTATGCATGGCGGCGTGTTTTTTCCTTTTTGTGATTTGTGGCTCTCTTTAGCTTGCCCCTGAGGGGTCATCAACTCCTCAGATATCCCAATGACGACGATGATGTTATTGGGGTATAATAAGAACTCAAATAGAGAGCGAAGAGACGCGATATCTGCATCTCTCACCAACGCACACACACACACGGACACTCGCCTGTGCGATGTTCCTTACTGCGCCGCGCCGTGAGAGAGTGCATTCTTGAGGACAACATCATCTTGTTGTCACCAAGCTGGCTTGGCTTGTTTTGCAGCGACACAGCGTGAATCTTTCGAGTTCTCTTGTTCGCTTCGCCTGTAATTGTGTGCATTTGTCATTTGACTCATTTCAATTATTCCGCTCATTTTGCGAATGAACATATTGGCCACGAGTTCTGACATATGGTTCGGTTCACTTTGCTTTTTTATGGATAACCAATTTGCGAGTTTCTCAGGGATGGGGATGCTTTAAATGCAGATGACCTCATTCGTTGCTACATGGGACCGCTGTGGAGGTAGATCGCGGCTTAAATTGCACTTGATTTTGTTTGATCGCGTTGGCGTAAATCAACACAGATTGAGGACGTAATTCGCTGAGGAAGCGGCCGAAAAAGAAGTCTGTTAACTCTCGAGAGGGTTTCAGTCATTTTTTATCTGTAGCTCTTGTATCAATGGCTCCCTCTTTGCCGTGAAATTTGAAATCGCCGCCAGTCTTCTAAGGTTTCGATTTCGAACCAAAGGGGGTGGCTGGGCGCTTGCATAAATGTTAACATTTCGTTGCTGGTCTTTAGTGTTGTCAGTCAGTGTGATGTGGTAAGCGCTGCGTCGTAGTGGGTGAATGTCACTAGTTAGCGACTTCCATAATTCAACGGCTGCACACCTTTCAAATCACTGACCATGCTCAAAGTGTCTTCATGTCTAGAAAGAGCTTCTCAGTCGGGATGTAAATGTAAGTTACCTGCACTCGTGACGGAGCGAATAGGATGCTCCACAAGAAACTAGGACCACGTCAACAATTCGCAGGCTGTGGTGGGCTTTCCCGACTTGGCCAACAAGTCGTCTTCTGCCCGTTCAATGCTGGGGATACGAGTTTCACTTCAGACGGGTCATCCCAAAATGCACCACATGCTGTCGGAGAAGATCAAAGCCATTCAGCTCGGCTTGATGGCTTTGAGCAGGCGTTGCTTGACGTTCTCTTGGGACATTGCAAAAGATGTATTCAAACAAGCCTGGCTCGTTTTGACAAGCTTTCAAGCACGTCTTGTTTCCCTCACATCATGGTCAGCCTCGAGCCAGAGGCGTCTTCTTTATCTGACTCGATGTACAAGGCTTGATGACCGGACAACCGCTCACGCATCCAACTATTGATTGAGGAGGCCGAATCTGCGGGCATTTTGCCATCGAGATAGGCATTCATAGATCCGCGTGGTTGCACAATGGGCCTAGGCCTTACAGCTTCAACCTAACCTAACTATTCGCCACAAGAGAATAGGCGGGTGAGCAATTCAAGGTTTTGAGAGAAGTTTAAGAGGAAGAAGTATTTGTGTCTGTGTCAGCATTTCCAGAACAAGCTTTTTAAAAGGGCTTTGATGCTATCCCTCGTCCAAGTGAGTACCATGAAGAGGAACTCTTTAACGAGGGTCAACCTGCAGAGGTACCTGACAACATTGAAGGGAAACATTCTTTCCTCCTCTGACTTTATGCCCAGCATTCTGTGCAATGAACATTTTTGTCGTCTTAAAGCTAAATAGGGTCCAACTCCGAGCCTGTGTAGGTCGATTGATGATCCGATTCCAAGGACGAAACTGAGCTCACTGGCATTTTCTGTCTCTTCACTCTGCTCTCGACTGTGTAAAACGTATGTCCACTTTGAGAGACCTACACTCGCGAAGTCCGGCTCCGGGGATGGTAGACGCACGTCTTAGACAGACCCTGAAAACTAGAATTTTCTTTCGACGAAGATAACTCTCCATTTGACATAAAGGAAGTGTTAGTCTGCCGAGAGTCTCACTTCAATTGTGGTTTCAAAGTGTTCGAAGACTCAAAGAAATGTGATCAGATTCAAGCCAGCTGCTATTTTCCTTTGAAGGCTTAAGGTAACCTGAAGCTGTGGGTATGCTCCTGACAACGAAGTCTGTAATCATTTTATTGAATTTATCGCCAGGGACTTGCATGGCAGCTCTAATCCGAGGTAGACTTCGTTGTCATTTGTGCCAGCTGTTATTTTCCTAAGGAAACCTAAAGCTGTGGGCCTGCTCCTGACAACGAAGTTTTGGAAAAAGACAGGTGGTGTAGTAAATACGAGAGTTGAAGTGTCTGGTGTTGAACCACAGCTTGTTTGGCTGGCAATAATCATTTTATTGGAAAAAGACGGGTGGTGTAGTAACAGACCTTTAGCGTGTTTGGCTTTCAAAACTTCAACGCCCGTTCTTGATAGACGCCATCTGAGCTCTGTTGGCCGCTCGAAAGTGGTGGTGTGGTGAATTTGACAGTTAGACTGCCTGGGATCGAACCACATACCTCCAGAGAATTGCCAGGCCCGGGGGATGGTGTCGCGATTGCGAAAGTTGAAGTGTCTAGGGTTGAACCACGAGCAAGAAACCTTTAAGTTTGCTCAGCTAAGACCATATCTCTTCAGGGATACCTTTTGACAAAAATGACATCTATTCACCGTTGGACCGCGCTCCAAAGTGTGTGAACTTTGGACTTTTTACCAACTGACTTGTGACACCAGGACACCATCTCTGAAGAAATTTAATGATATCACAATTCCCGACCTTTTTTGCCACAATGAACGACAATACGTCCGCCCTTCACAATCAATTGGTTTTGAAGCACGTGTGCCATTCCCTTGACAAAATGCGAATAAATTTAATGGAATTCTTTGAATATTTTCACGCGTGTCATGTGCCCGTCACATTTCCATTTGTATTGTACCACCATCATCATCGCCTTCCTCAACCCAAGTGTCGCATTCATGCTCGAACTTCATGTGTATCTCCCGAGAGTCATTAGAACACAATGTCAAATTAGAATTATTAATTGACAGAATATGTAGATCAAGAGAACTACCACCACCGCCATTAGCATCCTATTATGAGCGATGACATCATCAAACAGCAAAATTTGAAATCAAAGTCTCCCGCAATGACCTAATGACGGATAGCAAGTGCCATCGCTGGATGCAGTGAGTGTGGTACGTCCGCCCAAGTGGCGAAGCTCCGAGGTATCTCCAAAAAGTGCTTTTAAAAATAAATAAATTTAAAAAAAAAAATCAACAATCCAGACATCTTCAAAACGTGTTGCCATAATTTTGCGTTTCTTTCTTTCTCTTTTAATTCACGACTATTATCTCTTTTTTTTCTTCTCTTTTTACAGTCGAAATTGATAGTGCAGATTTTTAATCTTCTTTTTTTTGCCTGAATTCTCAAAATACAGAAGAAGAACCGGATTTTTTCACATCTTTTCGCGGATTCGTATCGCGAAAGGCAAAACACAGAATCACTCTGCTTTGGGTACAAGCAATTTACATTCCTTTCCCTGCTTCCTTGTCGCATTCGGTATAATTTATCGCTCGGTTTTGCACACACACACAGCGGCAACCAAACCAAATATAATTAATTTATAAAAGAAAGGAATAAAATAGAAAAAAAGAAGAAAAACGTATAAAAATGCGCTTTGACAGTTGTGACTGATGAAAGGCATTGAGAGAGACAAGAAAAAGTGAGCAAATACTTAGCGGTGATATCGAACCCTTGGTTTCTTATACACTCAAGCAAAAATTAAAAAAAAAAAAAAAAAAATAAAACCAAACAACTTCGATCAACGTCATGCTAACGATATCAACTTCAAACGTGAACATCGACATCTCGACGAAGAGACAATACAACAAATTATGGAAATTTTATTGCCTTAAATTATAAATTATACAATTTTCTATAAATATTTTTTTTTAATTTTTTTATTTTATACAAAAAAAATTAAATAAGTCGTCATTATTTACAAATTTAATTTATTTAACAAAAAACAAAAAACACATCGTAAACATTTTTGTTTACGCGCTACAATAAATTCAATTTTCAAAGAAAATCATAATTCCTTGGTGATAGCAAGAAAGAAAAGGAAGCAAAAAAGATAGAAACAAAAAGTACGGTACTAAATATATTCCTGCAATGATGAAACGACGTTGGTCAAATAATGGTGGATTTGCCGCCCTACGCATGCTAGAGGATTCATCATCAGAAGTAACATCGTCGTCAAACGGTCTAGTTATGTCGTCCGGTATGATTATGTCGCCAACATCAATCGATTCTGATTATGTTGAACCGGATCTATGGATGTGCACTGATATGCCATACACTCCACATCAGCACGGTGTAATTACATCGGTGCATGGATGTACAACGCTGCCAGCACAAACAATGATACCACTGCCATCGATGCAGCAAAACGTGAATCATCATACCCCGCGAAGCGATTCGGCGAATTCGATTTCATCAGGTGAGTTTTTAAGATAATCTGTTTGATTTATTTGCAAGATTCTCGCGTATTTTTTTTTTGGGTCTTGGGAGAGGTTGTGAATTTCTCATAAAAGCAATGCACTTCTGGGGCATTCTGTGAGTTTGCTTGCCATCCATTGTTGCTGGATTGCGGCGCGAAATACGGCGATGATTTGATGCGACATTGCTCATCGGTGTGGGCTGGATACTTTTCTAATGTGCTCTTCGAATGGAGTTTCCATAGTTTTTGCATGACTTCCAGGTGGCAAGGTTTGTACACATGTCAAGTCAACCATGCACGGAGACTCAAGGGCGTTCCCTATCATCATCCATAGAAGCATGGAACATCACAACGATCGTCAATTCTTGGCTAACATCGTCCCACTGACTCAGGACTTGAATTGCTGATGGAAATGAGTCCCATTTCTATCGCGTCGACTACTAAAACAGACGTAGTCCCGTCTCAGAGAAGACACTTGTGCCCGGTCGGAGGTCTGGATGCAGCTGTCATCGAAGGGATGGCCAGGCAAACTTTTGGGCCACTCTCTTCTCAATAAGGAATAAAGACATTCGTTAAAAAATATTGAGCACTGTTATTTTGATGGCATTTTTAAAAACGCAACCAACAACTGGTCTGCTACACACCACCGAGACTAGTGTGTGACTGATTTCATTGGTGGCTAAGAACCGCCATTATTTCGACTATTTCCTATAAGTCAGATAGTCGGTCGTTTGGTTGCATGGTTTCCGCAACCAGAACATTCAATATCATTGGTGTACGTGAAATAGTACGGCACACGAACTCCGTGATTTAATTTCACGTCTAATCAAACTCAAATTCCTTTCGTGTGTGATTTTACAAGTGTACGTGAAATAACACGTGGCACGTACTTCGTGATATAATGTCTATGGTTTCTTCTTTCGACTATGCTTTCACATGCGCACCTGATGTACGTGAAAAGAGTACGTGACACGTACGCCATGATATAATTTTCATGATTTGTGCAAGTAAAATTAACGATTTCACGTGAAGACGCGGTGTACGTGAACTAAGCATGTTCGTAAAATGGTACGTGACACGGCACACTTAGGCCGACGCGGCGGGTCCTATGTGCCCATACTAGGGACTCTTAAACTACCATGAAACCTACTGTAGTCCAGAAACAAACCCGATTCATGTGTGAACCTGTTTTTCAGTTCAGCACAGGAACTACCGCCTTCTCCAACGCGCTACGGCTGCTCATTCGCAGAGCTGTTCACTCGCATTGCATGTGCACATATGGCACAGTGCCCGGTAGGGACTCACATTAGCGTGCGCACGTCCTTGCGACTGAAGCCGAACGTGGGTGGGTACCGGATTTCTCTCAGCTCCGAGAGCCCTTCTTCGGCGAGGCTCTCCGCTTTTTCATTGCAGTGTGTCCCGGCATTCAACAGAGGGTCACCGACCTCACCGGGGATACCTCGTTCTGCAAAGCCCAACCAGCTTCGACGTCAGTACGTCTGATGGACTTTATTGCCGCTTGGATAGCAGGAAAGAGCAGAATTCAATTTAGTTTCATTAAAACGCGCTCATTTCCAGTTTAATTTACCGGAGCGTACGTGATCACGTCCATTTAGGACGCTCACGTCAATTCACGCGATTTAATTTCACGTATAGTTGAACAGTATTTTCGACTCAAAAGTGGCAGTGGAGGTGACAAAGGGAGATGTACGTTCAAACGATTTGAAAACAGAAACGTAAAATCAAGAAAATGTGTGCCTGTACGCAGTAGACGCGTTTAAGAGAGCCGTCTCATTTGCACATCCCCTCTTGGCAGCCTTCAAAAAATACCTACACTTCCGCATACAGTTTCCACACCAATTCACGTCCGTTCAATGAACCCACAATGAAATGTAAGACAGTCTGTGAATACGAATCAAGCCGGTTCTCGGATCTTGGTGTTACCCGGATGTCAATTACCTCCAATTATGACCTCTCAAGACCGAACGCAGTCCAATCTGATCGTCACGTTGGTTCACATCCAACAAAGATGCAAAATCATCTTCCAAATTTTCCTAAACACTCTCGTTCAAACTAATGACCTCCATGCGTTCCAGATTATGCCTCCCAGGTACTACACACATGCCCAGAGTATTTTTTTTTTGCTTTCAATCATCTAACAAGTTTGTCAAACAAAGCCCAGTTTCACACACACGTTTGCCAATGCGGACGGACAGCCAACACCACATGAATTTTATTTTTTTTTCGATCCATTATTAACGTGGCGCAACAAAACGCCAAAACCTGTTAGTTTGCGGGTTAATTTTGCAAATTAAATAAAACAACCGGCAGCGGCGGCGACGTTGCAATGTCAGACGCAATCGAACAAACAAAAAAAACCCCAAACCGTGACACCCAATTTTCTAAAGTGCTCAGAAATAATTTGGGCCGGTATAATTTGGAACTGTTCGTTGGTGTTGTGGTTTTGCTCGTTCAGCGGAACCTGGACGGTGGGCTACGAGGTGAAATGAAAAAGTCATGAATTTTCATTTTGAAAAATGAGAAACAGCGAATTCAGCGTCATTTGGCCCGGTCGACACGAAGTGATAGCACAAAAAAGGAGAAGTGTGAAGTTTTTGTGATTTTCGATCAGTTGTTGATTATTGACACTTTTTTGTGTGGCGGCGGTGGTTGAGAGACGAGGCGGATCACGAGTGGGAACCTTGGAGTTTTACTCCAACCTCAAGTGGCTTCTCTTCAGCATTCATGAACTTCTTGGGAAGCTGCTGTTTCGGTTCTCAGTGACATTTGTCTGTTTTCACATGAATTCGTTGTCACACATCATCACGTGTTACCTTCCGAATTTCACTAATACCTTCGTGTTCCGGTTCTCTGTCGTAAAGGGTAGTTTCACCAATTGTCGTGTTTCAGCAGCTGTCAAGGCTGCCAATGACATCCAGCTGTCAGAATGTTGTTGCCAATGACATCCAGGCTGCCAATGACATCCAACAGTCAGAATATGCCATGTAAGTGTTGCCAATGACATCCAGGCTGCCAATGACATCCAGCTGTCAGAATATGCCATGTAAGGGTTGCCATTTTATCTGCTTCACGCTTGTTGAACTTGCGGAAAGAATGAAAAAATATTATTGACAGTTGGAAATAAGCACCGTGGTGGCGTAATTCTGCGGAAAAGTTTAGCGAAAGAGTACTCTTTTGGATCTCAGGCCACCAAGCAGATTGGAGCGAAATGATGAAGCGCCATGAATCGAACAAGATCCAGAAAGGGCGATCCAGTACCGGTCAGCTGAATAGGCCGTCGCCAGAGTGTCAACTCAGAGTTTGGACTTGAGCTTACATCGGTATAAAATTGTGCTGACGCAAGAAATGAAGTTCATGGAATGAGCGTTGGAAATTTTGTCCAGATTTTGACCAAAAAACAGCTTTTCGGACGTGATACATTCTTGGCTCATCGGCTATGTCAACAAGGCGTTATTGGAGCGAATACTGTCGTGCGACTTATGGCATGGGAAACCAAATTTCTTCCGAAATGAGGAAACAGACACCGTTACATTCAATGAGGAAAGAAACCCCGTTGCCTTCAGTGATCTTTGGTACCGAGCGATGTTAACCGATTTTCTGTCAAGCCGGAGCTCAACAACATGAGTGTGTCCGAAAAGTAGGGTTCCAGCAAGATGGCGGTGCATGCCACATGAGCATCGCCATTCTTGAAGTCTTGAAGGAGAAATTCAGCACTCACGGTGAGTGCTCATCATTGACATCATTCGATTGTTTTCTCAGGAACTACATCAAGTCCTTTGACTAGACTAACAAGCTTACCACTTGAGACGAGCTGGAGACCAGTATTTGAGACGATTTTTGCCGGAATAACGCCGCATATACTGAACATGCATAAGCACGACTGCCGCTTGAAGTACCTGCTTTACAGTAAAACCAAAATCAATTTTACATCTCTCAACTTTGTTGCTTCAATCGAATTCTTCGTTTTTATCTGGCCCACAGGGTGGCTTTGGGATTTTTGTGTTTCTGGGAATATGAGACATTTGCCTGGTGTCATCGCAGATTCAGGGCCTGTCAGGCTGACTCCCCCAACAAGAACCCCCTAGTCGCTCTGTCGTTCCCTGGAATACCCGAAGTCAATGCCTTCATTTAGCCTTAATCAGGCATGACATCTAGTCCCTGTTCATACTCCCGTCACACAGAACAGTGTCAAATTGCGGAGATATCCGACGCCACAGCTGAGAGTCTGATGGTGCGCCAAGCAATTCAAGGATTTTTTTGGGAGCTAATCACTGAGGCATGTTTTGCTGTCAAGTTTCAAGTGTTCGAATTCGACGGGTGTCCCTGTAACAGTTGACTTCTGCTTGACACCATCCTACTCCCAAGAACCCAAGGGCTTTTGTTTTCAAATCGCATCCCTCTCCATGTCTCGCATAATTTGCAGCACAATTAAATTAATTCAATACGAACCGTTTCATTGTTCCGTTCATCACATTCCCACCTCCCCTCCGCCCATCCTTTCAAATCCGCAATCATCATCAGCATCACCAGCAGCCGCTACTCCTTTTCCCCCCGTTTCCATTTTACGTTCTTTATGCAAAGGGTCGTCGTCGACAATACCCGTCCGTGAGTATCATACGACTCGCACAACGCTTGCACCGTGATTGTTACGCATGACGACCCGCATCGCGCCCTTATATTTTTTGCAAAACAGAAAAAATAAAATAAATTTCGAGTGCACGAGCACTTTCATCTCTTTTTTTGACTTCATTGTTGTTCCACAGGCCCATTTGCCAAAAAGAAGTAGGTTACTAGTACGTGCATGACCTTCCCTTAGCTGAAGTTGTCCTTTGTCGTGATTGCAGCGTTGTTGTTTTTTTCTCTCACTTTTTTGCATGACACGGTGATTTTTTGGATTTTATTTTGCACTCGTGCTGTGCACCACCCTGTCCGTGGAAGAGTCCAGCTGGACTGCTATGGTGAGTGCAACGGCCGTGTGCAATGGTGGGGTGTTTTAATTCGGTCGCTGCGGTGGACGGAATGGATGGTATCCGCAGTTTTTTTTTTTTCGGTACGGTTTGTGGGACTCATGCACAGCACTGTGCGTGGTGAGGTGCGGTTCAGCTTGAAGTACTTCGGCTGTAATTCAGTTTAAATGACGAGGTTTTGTTGGTTTTATGCTTTTTAAATGTTTAATGGACACGGAGGTGCAAACTTCAGTGGTGTTTGCTGGTTCGTAATTGGATTGGCTTCACGGAATGTGTTCCAATGGGTCCTTAATCTGATTTGAGGTTTAATACAGTTTGACTATAAATAATCCAATTAATAATAATATAATAATATCATATGGTTGGCGATATAGCCCGTAGAGGGCAAGGGCCTGGCTTCTCAGCAACCACTCGGGTTGGGCGTGTTATTGTTCTCCTATTAGTGGAAGGGACCTACAGTTTTATGCCGATGCAGGCTACATGCTTCGCTTTAAATGCGACAACTGTAGACAATACGAGTGGTTGAGGTAGAATTTAGGTCTAGGTCCATTACCTACCGACACCGAATAGTAACGATATCGTGTAGTAACAACATCGTCTAGCAACGACATCGTCTAGTAACGACATCGTTTGGTAACGACATCGTCTGGTAACGACACCGACTAGTAACGACATTGACTAGTAACGATATCGACTAGTAACGACATCGACTAGTAACGACATCGACTAGTAACGACATCGACTAGTAACGACATCGACTAGTAACGACATCGACTAGTAACGACATCGACTAGTAACGACATCGACCAGTAACGACATCGACCAGTAACGACATCGACCAGTAACGACATCGACCGGTAACGACATCGACCAGTAACGACGTCGACTAGTAACGACATCCACTAGTAACGACATCGACTAGTAGCGTCACCTCCTGGTAACAACATCGTACGGTAATGACATCGTCTGGTAACAACATCGTCTAGCAACGACATCGTCTAGTAACGACATCGTTTGGTAACGACATCGTCTGGTAACGACATCGTCTGGTAACGACAGGGACTAGTAACGACATCGTCTGGTAACGACACCGACTAGTAACGACATTGACTAGTAACGACATCGTCTGGTAAAGACACCGACTAGTAACGACACGGACTGGTAACGAGTATTCAAACCACAGTAACTAGACCCATATCTCCGTACTTTCTTTTACTGATTCCAACTTGCTGGGTACTGGTGATTTTGTAATTTCCTTCCATTTGAGCATTCAATTGTGTCCTATTGTTTGAGTATTCATTCGTTGACTTCGATGTTCCCTGACAATATTGACTGCCAACATGACAAGGCCACAAGTTGAAGAGCACAACCGAAAAGAACTGGGAAGCATTGGGTTCTCTTATTCCTTCCAATGTCAATGCACACTTCAAAGCTGGCTGAAGGTTGTCTGTTTGGGCGACAAACTAAATGTCATTGGTTGGCCTTGGACATGCCAGACATTTCATATCTGAGTCCAGTGGCGGCACTTCGATCCTTTCTTGGTGAAATGTTCCTTGCCCACCAAACGCAATGGAAGATGTTTCAGCTAATTTATTCTGCTCTGAAAACACCCGCGCCCCTCTCCAATTGAAGTGGAATTTCAAATTACGCGATCCTTAGCAGAGCTTAGTGCCGCGGGCATGGGTGTAGTCATGAGTCGTCCTTGACTGCCACTTGGCTGCGACATGTCTCCGCACGGCACATCACATGCAATTTTCCACTGAATGAATTTCACAAATCAACGAATAAACGAGCGATGTCGCCGACGTACGTGTGTGTATCTGAGTTGCGTTCGTAATTGGATCGTTGCTGTGTGAACCGCCGCCGCCGTCATCTCATTGTGATCACTGTACAATGTACATTCACATGACGACGCATGAGTGCATGCATGCATTAAGCCGCTCTCACCCCTCCCCCCACACCCCCGCCAACCATTCATCGCATCGCATGTGTTTTTTTGTGTGAAAATCTATTCAAAAGGGAACGAAACTACCGACAAAAAGATAATGAAAACTGTATTAGTAAGCAAAACTTTCTTTTTTTGTTTTGATTTTAACTTTCCTCTGCGTGCGGTGTGTGATTTTGTTTCTTTTGCTGTCTTCAGTCTCCACTGTATTATCTTCTCGTGGCTTCGGGAGAAAGTCATTCATTTTGTTTTTATTATTGGGAGGTTGCTTCTTTTTTGCTTCTCGTGTAAGCCTTTCTTTTTCATTAACGCACACGCCGCCGCAGCTACTGACGCCGCCATTAGAAACTAATAGCGTTTGCGGTGTTGCCGTGCGACTTTGCTTGTGGCCGCCATCACGGCTTGAGTTCACTTGTGGTTGGTTACGTATTGAGGTCATGTTCAGGGGAAAATACAAAACAAAAAAAAAAATACAACCAAGAAAGAAAGAATAACTTGCGTTAGTGTAAGGGGATAGTGACATTCGGTAGACGACGGCACAGAGGCGTAAATGATAAGCAATTCATGTGTAAACAGATTAAAGACAGTCAAACGTGTGGTTGATCAGAAGGAGATATGCCGCAGCAGCGACTAAGCAGGCGTGACTTTTGCTTTTTTGTTGCTTTTGTGTCTTTGTTTTTACGGCTGAAAGTGAGTTGGCTTTAGAGATTCTCTGAATGGGAGATTTCATTATGTGCCGACTGATGTGAGTCAGTTTTGGAATAATTACTTGACCAGAACGATCAGCGTGTGTGAGAGAGAGAGAGAGGGAGAGGGAGGCAGGGTGATAGAAAGAGAGGGAGGGAGATAGAGAGAGAGAGGGAGGAAGATAGAGAGAGAGAGATGGAGGGAGGGTGATAGAGAGAGAGAGGGAGGGAGATGGAGAGGGAGGGAGGAAGATAGAGAGAGAGGGAGGAAGATAGAGGGAGAGAGGGAGGAAGATAGAGAGAGAGAGGGAGGAAGATAGATAGAGAGAGAGGGAGGGAGGGTGATAGAGAGAGAGTGAGGCACGGTGATAGAGAGAGAGGGAGGAAGATAGAGAGAGAGAGAAAGATAGATAGAGAGAGAGGGAAGGTGATAGAGAGGGAGGGAGGAAGATATACAGATAGGGAGGAAGATAGAGAGAGAGTGAGGGAGATAGAGTGATAGGGAGGGACATAGAGAAAGATAGAGAGAGAGAGAGAGAGAGAGAGAGACAGAGAGAGAAAGAGAGAGAGAGAGAGAGAAAGAGAGAGAGAGAGAAAGAGAGAGATAGACAGAGGAAGAGAGTGAGAAAGAGAGTGAGAGAGAGAGTGAGTTGGAGGAAGGAAGGGGGGCAGAACGAGTGAGAGAGGGTGAGAGGAAGGGAGGCGGAGAGAGAGAGACATACAGACATACTTTCTGATGACACTTGGGTATGATGCAATTTAGGTTCTGTTGAATGATTTTTTGGCCCCACTGCACTTCATGTAAAGGGCCTGATCCGGTAAAGACTATTGAGCACTCCTCTGTACTTACTGTCTGTAGTGCTTGCATCGGAGGGCATCAGAAGGGCATCGGGAGTACGACCAGAAGAACCATTCTTTGGTCTGTGTCCCTGCTTCCAAGAAGACGCACAAGCTTTATTCTACCTCATGGCATGTGCCGCCCACGAATTCTTCGAATGGAGCCTTCTTTTTTGAACGAAGTGTTAAATCCCGACATTTCGGGGTGATATCCGCAAAGTCAATGGAGGCCTTAATGGTTTTCCTTTTTTTCATCTCGCCGCCCAAAGTCACAGAATTCATCGCTCGTCTCTGTTATCGATAGCTGTGGATTCTATGAGTAAATCCTCTTCTTCTTGCCGTAAAGCTTATGCTGAACACACCAGTCGTCACGTCACGAGTGGAGGACCAATTTGTATCCACTTCCCCGGTATCCGCAACAATAACCCAACAAGAGATGCCCAACTTCACAGCTGATTGACCCCTAGTCCGTCGATGAGTTGCAGAGGCTTTTTGACAGTTATTCATGAATTTGTGACAGTTATTCACGAAATAATGCCATTCTCTGATTGGTTGGCTTTAGAAAACGATATAAAAATGGTTGTCAAAAATTTTAAGGAGCAAGAGGGGTGGAAGTTGGTCGTCTCCATCGCACTTCATTTCTGATCCAAACAATATTGGGCTCATCGGTGAACAAGACGCTTTGAAGAAAGAAGCACAATACTTGATTTTTGTTGGTGTATGCGACATGTTGGCAACGGTGCTGCTGCTGAAAGTTAGAATGCATAACGGTTGTTCTTGGAGACTGGTTCAAAACGAACATTTTTTTTTTTACTTTTTTTTCGCCCCATTTAGGAGTTAGGCAGAATATCAAAAATTGGCTTGATTCATTCTTTGCTGCCAAGCCGGCGCAGTCCTTTTGGGATGGGATCCACAAATTGCCAGAAAGATGGGAAAAAGTCATAGCTTCAGGTGGGCAATACTTTGAATAATACTGTTGTACATATTTTTCTTAAATACAGGTTAAAATTTTGAAAAAAAAAAAAATAAAATCGAAAAAATCGAGCCCAACTCGAATTAAGTTATAGACCCAATATAAAAAAAACAACGGCAACACTTAAAATAAAGTACTATGCCATATGTACTATACCTGAAAGCTACAACAGGGTCCATCTCGCCCAGTTTAGGAGTTAGGGACAATTTTAAGTAAAAATTACATAGATCGGAAAATTATTGAAAAAAAAAACAACAACGACAACACTAAAAATAAAGTACTATACATTTGAATATATTGAAACCTAGAAATTTGTTCTTTAATATAAAATTTACATCACATTAGTCGTGTGAATAGTTTTTGAATAATTCGCATTCAAACTCAAATTGTTGGGAAAAATTAAAACCAAAAAAACTTCAAATCAATATTTCTCGAAACTGTGAAATGATATGCTAGATTGGCTTCCTGTAGCTAGTACTTTTAACAATTCTGAATCGAACACAAAAAACCCGCATGACCGCATGTCTTCGTTACAGACCTCAAGGTCTTATCATGCTCAGGAGTGGTGCAGTCGCATTTTCTCATATTAGTGTTGAATTTATTGCGTATGAGAAACTTAACGACCCGCTTCATATAAAATAGTCGCCAAAGTCGTTTCATGGTCTCCCGGTGCGTTAAAAAACGGTCAAATTGCCAACTAAATTCGTATAGCGGCAACCCTGGTTGCTCCCAACTGCATGTGTTTTTCCTTCTTTTGCTGTAGACTCTAAACCGCAGACTCTGGGCAAAATACCATTCCACCACAGAGGTGAATTCCTGAAAGGGAAAGAAAAAAAAAGAGGCAATCATCTCTGAAGTGCACATTCACCCCAACTCAAGGTCTCGCCCTCTCCCCCTCGCCCACTGCATTCCTTCCCCTGTCGCCAGTTCAGTCAGTTTTTTATTTCCACCGCAGTTCACCGCGAGTAATCATTCACACAGTGCACACAATTATATCATTAGCCACAGAACATTAAACTCGTGCAACTAAAAATAGCTGAGAACACAGAAAAAATGCCATGTATCCAATCCATACACACTTATGCATGGATTTCAATGTGGATTGCACACATTTTCGTTTCCTCCCTCTCTCTCTCTCTCCGCCCCCGGTCACTCTGTCGCTCACCTATACAGAGGTGAATTTGATCTAGAATGACATTCCAGCGGCGAGTCTGAATTACTGGGTGCTCAGCAAATTGCTTCTGGAGGACTGAATTTGTCATGACGTTGTGCGATTCTATTTCGCGCGCACGTTCAACCCACCCACTTAACTATGTCAGTAGTTTACAGCGCGGGCATAGTGCAGACCACAGACCACCCGCCCGTCCGCCCCGATTTTGACGAGGGATTCTTGCTGAATCATACCGACGAAAAAGAGAAACGATTTGAAAATATATAAATCCATACACACACGCCCTCTCCCCCACCGCCGGTGGGGGGGGGGTTGTATTTTTAAACTTTGAAGCAAAAGAAATCTTTTATCACATGACACTCACCAACACTCAAACACACCCCCGATCCCGCGAGGGGAGCGCGTCCAGGGGTCTCGTGTGTGCAACAACTTTATGGCACTTGGTCGGCGTCAGCGTCGTCTATCTCGCTCTTAGATAAAACGGGCAAATCTGAAAAACGTAACGCGAATCAAATGAAAATAAACTTCAAAAATAGTGTCATTAACCCAAAAAGACCAGGCGGACGAGAGCAACAAAAAAAAAAAAAATACAGTGGTTCCAATGAATTAGAAACGTTCTCGTCGGCTAGAGCATTTCAGAGGGCGCGGGTGGGCGACGATAAGTAGGTGATAGTTCGGATGACTGTACACATCACTCTTTTCTCGTGACGTCACTAGTTTTTAGAGGGTAAACAACTGTGTGATATCGCCGAATGCCGTGAATGAATGGTGGGGTGTTTGTGTTGGCGCTAGTTAGTTCTAGGCAATTAGCGCGTTCGGAATAAAAGGCTGCGACTGACGGTGTTGTGCGCGCCCGCTCTGTGGGAGGTGAATCTCCTGGGAAACGTTTTGTGTTTTTTTTTCTCGCGTTTGTACGGATCTCTTCCGAGTCATCTCTAGAGATGTTTGGGCATTTTTTTGTTTTTTGCTTGTTGGCAGATTGTAAGGAGATCTGTTAATGGATTCATCAGGAATGCGATGCTTGGTGTCGCTTTTGTTGGCGACGAGAGGAAAGTCAGAAGGAAGGTGTTTCACTGTAATTGACGTTGCCAGGGGCCAGAGATGTGGTGATGAATGAAAATTAATTTTCTTCGTCTCTCAAAGTCGGCTGAGTGACAAGTAATAAATATTTTTGTTTTGTGACGGAGTCCTTGACTCGGTGAATGACCGATATGCTGATGCCTTCAATGAGAAGGGCTTCCTCGAGGTTTGCGCATATTTTCGGGTTTGTGGTTGGTTCTGGATTCGATAAGCCCTGCGGCATAATGTGGTCAAATTTGGGTTGCGTAGAAGATATTGACATCGTCACTGACGATGCGATTGTAGAACAGGCGTCACGTGCTTTATCTAAAGGTGAATGAGGAGGAAACAAAGCAGTGGTGGTCCATTATACCGAATGATTCATGTAATGTCCAGATTTGTTCGTTATATCGAGTACCACCTCAGTTTTTTGTACGCTACATCGATCAAGGCGTGTTTTATTGAGAACTCAGTACTCAGCTCAGTATTGATCCTCAATAAAACGCTCTTCTTCTCACTTAATTTTTTCTTTTACGTCAAAAGTTGGTGCGTGTCCTTAATTTCATGGCATTAAATGCGAATAGAGCACCTTTATATTTAATTTTTTGTGTGTTTGAATGTTCGCCCAAATAAGGTTTTATTCACTAGAAATAAAGGAAGCATCATGATCGGCAGAGTTTGTCTATTTCCTACTCCATCATACCCATTCAACTCCACAAACGACTCTCTAGAGCAGAATCGACGCCGACGTATCGTCGGCATTGTCAACTGCGGCTACTTCAGTTTGTCGACCCGACTAGAGTTAAAACCCTTCACTGCATCAAAACCGTTCTCCACAAAGGTCTGAAACTACAAAACTCCTGGAAGGACCAAAATCATGCTCTACCAAACAAAATTTTGCCAGTCCGGCTACACAGCCGGAAGTTTGATGATAATCAAACTAGCTGAGCTGATGATTCAGAACTCTACGAGCTGCACCAAGGGGTAGATGTAGTCAAAGACCCAGACGGCACTGGCTCGGCTATATCGAGCGCATGGACAGCAATGCTGCAGCTAAGGAAAGCATTCTTGTTCGGCACAAGACCGAACCTCTGGTTCAGCGATGAAGTCGTCGCGGATGAAGATGATTTAGGGCTTGGTGGTGATGACTGGAAGACGAAACATTGAGTCTTCGAATCCAAGCCTGCTCCTGTCAGACAACATGTTCTAGAGCCCCTGTACGCCTTTGTACTGCAGTGGCAACATCAGACCGTGGGAGTGTGTCAGCTGCTCCTCCATACTCATGGCGTTCATCTTGTGTGCATGTTCAATCTTGCCTCAGGGCAGTTGTGATCTGCCCACCGACAAGGGCGGCGATTCGACACTACAAGCATTTGCTTGTGCAGGCGCACCATGCCTGCTCTGGTTGAGTGCATGCTTTGATTTACAATGAAGCCTGCTCTTATCTCGTTTCTCTTCCAGACCAGTTCCTGCTTTTTTGAGGAGTAATGGCCTAAATTTGAAAGTTTGTCAGTGAACTTCTGTATCATATTCGGTGACACAGATTATGACAAGTCTTCCGAAATGGACTTGGGCTGCTTAAAAAGAACACCTTCCTAAGCTGGTGGGGCTCTGTTAAAACTTCTAATCCACTTTGTCTTTTCTGTTTGAAGGCTTTATGGAATGCAGCATTCATCCATGTCAACTTACGAGCTGTGGGTGTCAGTTTTTTAAAATCCACTGAAAAATGCCACAACATTCTATAGCTGTGGTGTGCAAGCGTTTATCAGGTTCCCCTGCTATCAAAGGGGGTTCCACTGACTAGAAGTTTCTTCTCTCTTCCGTGTTTGAATGGATTTAACGTTTCACGTATTCCAGTTAAAATTGAAAAAAAAAAATAAATATTTTACGAGCTGCTGCACGAAAGCTAGATTAGATAGAGGCTAGAGTGTTTTCCGCACTTGACGTAATACAAGGTAGATGTGGAATGGGCGTGCATAGTACGTGGTTGATACGACTTTGACGAGAACGATTGCTAACACGGGGACACTCGTGGCAGCAGGGGGTGATTAGGTTTACGATGGTGGACTCTAGTTGAGGTCATCTTTTGACGGTAATTGCGAGGAGATCTTCATTTTCTCGTTGGAGAGGGGTGATATTTGGTTGAGAAGAATCGCGCAAGCCCTTGGTTGATTGAAGACAATGGCAGTGTCCATGGTCGTTGACGATCTTCCGTTTTCATTGTGGGTGAGTGGAAGAGCCTGCATTTCCCTGAATCACTTCTGCAGGCAATGTTCACCTACTTTCAAAGAAATTCGAAAGACAAAAAAACGGAGTTGAGACAGAGACGCCAGTTCACCACGGCGAGATCAGAATTACTGCTGATTGTGTACCCGAATGGGTCCACGGCTCGATCCAAAAAGGGAGGGAATCAGGTCACGTGAAGTCTCAACTGACACTGACTTTGACATAAGTCAGGAGTGTGGTGAATTCTTGCAGTTCCACGGATATGTTCGAGAATGGCGTTTGTTGTGGGTCACCACAAGAGTTTAAATCGTGAAGGATTAGGATTTTTCACGAAAAGTTTAGTGACTCACACATCTCCTTATCAGACGCCACTTATGCCAAGTTTCAAGAGAAAAACAGCGACCATAGTAAATCAGTTTGAATTTGGCAGTTCTCCTCGGATTGATCGAGACAATATCCTGTCCAAGCCCGTGACACAACAGATCTCGTTTTGCTCCTCCCTTGCAAGGCGACGGCACTGAGCCTGTTGCCTATCAAGAAACGTCATCACGTCGCGACCAGCGTGTTCTCAGACCTGACAAAGAGGCAAACACTCAACTATTTCCTTGCCACGGAAGGGACTTGAATCTACCTCCTTTTTGTCTTGAGTTGACATTCATGACGTGCTGTAATTGTCGCACGCCTTGAAAATCGCATTTAAGGTCAAGACTGAATCGCTGCTGACCCCCGATTCGTTGACCTGGACAAATTGAGGTGAGCTTGAATCAGTCCAAGCTGGAGGGCCAGTTGACACCCAGATCCACCTCAAAGAAGATCGTTATAATTTTGCTATTGTTTGTGAATTTTGTTTCGATCCCAACATCTTGTTTTCACGAAAAAGCAGCAATGCTGGTCCTTACAAGTTTTTTTAAAGCACACACCTTAAAATAACGGGGCTATGCTTGGCCTGAGTGTGCCTGCTGCCTGTCTCCACGTCTTTGAAGCCACAGGGAATGTGTCTTTGCTTCTGTGGGCGCTTCTTCTCTGCTTTGACTGAAGATTCTTCCAGTGTTCTAGGTTGCATTTTGAGAGAGCTTTGATTTTGTTTGGACGCCATTTCGGTTTGGATGACATCTGTCACTTAACATTTGACAGTTCTGGTCGATTGTAATTTTTTTGGAAGTTAATACTAACTCATACATACAGAAACGTGCAGCTGAAATGAAATATTATAGACAACTTCTACCTCTCTTTCCCCTTAACATTTTTGAGGACTCTTTTTATATCGTTTTCTCAAACCAAGTAGACCAGTCAGAGGAAGGCATTCGCATTATATCGTGAATATCAGTCAGAAAGTCACTGAAATTCGTCGACGAGCAAGGGACAAAAATCAGCTGTGAAGTTGGCCATCTCTGTAGTCTGTTAACGAATTCCTAATCTCACCTCTTCATGGTGAAATCGAGTTGGGGCGAGGAAATCAATGTACAGGGTGCTTTTTATGCATCCGGGCGCCTTTGTTTGGACACCATTCTGATGTGTATGACATCTATCAGTTCTCACTTCATCGTGGAGACGTCTGGGGGCAGAACAGATTTATGCCTGAAATGCAACAGCTCGTGGCGGCAGTCCTCTAGTGCCCTGATGCTCTCCACCGAAATGATGACTCAATTTAACTTAGTCTGTTTTACGTTTGACATTTAATTAGGATCCTCTCGTTTGTCTCATTTTTTTAACAAATGCAGGCAGACGCAGTGCAGTGGACGTCCAGTATAACGAATGCTCCATGGTTCCATATAACAAATGGTTTAACAATTCTACGCTCGATATAACGAATGCCTTGCAAATTCCTGTAGGCGCAAGTTTACTTTTGTCGGATATTGTCATTTTGTGCATGTATCCTTCCTTATTGTTTTTGTCGAGGGCATCTATTTGTTTTTGTCAATTCTCAGTTGTGCTAACATATATATACATGCGGCCATTTTAAGGGCATACACACATAAGACTTCTGCTAGGACCGGTGAAGTCAAAAAATGGAACGATCACTTTTTCTCAAGGAGCGCAATAACAAAATTCCAATGAGCGCGATAGTTCTAAAATTAAAAGCTTACGAAATTCATATGAAATTTTGTGAAGGATCATGTTGTGCCAGTGACGGGTGGCGGTCCTAAAAAGCTTGGAGGGAACCAAAAGGCAAACTAATATTTCCGTGAGGGCGTTCTGCATCGACCGGAACAAATGGTAGTCAGAAGGGGTCATTGTTGTCAGTGTTGTCATTGTGGAAAATTATTGCCTCATGTCTGGTCGCATATTACGGGCGTTTTTCGGCTACTGCTCTTTTCAAACGGATTAATTGTGTGCGGTAGAGTTGTCCATTGATGGCTTCACCCGGTTTGAGCAGCTCATAATACAGCACACACTTCTGATCCCACCAAATGTAGAGCATTATCTTGGCGCCATGGTTTCAAAACCACTTTTGGCACGTTCGCTCAGCTAGCGCATGTTCACCATAAACTTCCACCAAAATACGATGACTTTCGGCAGCAGTTTTCTTCATATTTAAAGAACTCCCCGCAAAAATACTTTTTTCATTCACAAAGTTCGACATATTCGCTTCAAATGAATGACATATACTAAAATGACGTGCAATGACAGTAGCTTTCCAACGCATGTTCCAATGGAATAATACAAGTTACGCCATCTCTTAGCAAACCACACGAATTGGGTTATAGACCCAATATTATTATTTAGCGCAAAAAAAGACGATCGATATAACGAATTGTTCGTTATAACGAATGACTGTGCTTTACATAATTCGTCATACATGACCCCCTTTGTATTTTCTGCCTGAACGTAAATTTGCTTGCGTTCAAAGACGAGGGCAGTAGCAACGCATCATTGTGATTGCATTTTATGTTCAGGATGACATTTAGCATATGCCTATCGATCACACTGCATTTATGAAAATGTTTACGATGCAACGGAGCGTGGAAATGATTAAATGGTTTATTTGAATAAGAGCTTACGTGCCTAAGTGTGAATGGACTCGGTCGGATTGTTAATAAGCAGGATAGCCGTTGTTTGGATCTCCAAAAGTCCTCGATTGAGATAACAAGGGCCATGGAATCCTTTAAGAGAACGACTCTCCATTCCGATCCGACCGGCAGCAGCGAAATTGAATTCTCAAGATCCTGCTGGACGTACATTCTGACAGACAGATCGCCAAGACCATCTCCCAGACCAACTCCCGATTCAAATTGATTTGTTTTTTCATTTCAGCAACTCCATCTCTTTAGCTCCACCCAGTCTCCAGTCATCGCCGATTTGACTGACTTCTGTGAATCTTTCTGACACACATTTCTGAAAACACATACATTCCCTTTTTTAAATTAAAATGCAAATGTCCTCCTTTCTGATGTCCTTCTTTCTTTTCCTTTATCGTTCCAGGTAAGCCCACACTCTGTGATGAGGACTCTCCCATCAGGCATCCCGTCACAACTCTCATCTCGTCTCAAATCACGCGTCGTCGGCACACAATACATTTGTCGGTCTCAATGAACCGAGTAAAAAAAAAAAACTCAATTCAAAACACACACCTACGCACTCTGTGGGCCAGCATCTACTGTCAGAATCCATTTGTATTCCTGACCTAAATCAACGTTTGTCATCGAGACACGCCAATCTGTCAAGGGATTAAGCAACAATTCCCCCCTAGATTCAGATATGTGACCCATTTCGTGCATCTGTGTATCTTGTTACACAGTTAGTTTCGGCGTTTGTCTATTTCCCTCCATTCCCACACACTCACAGTGATACAGAGAGAGAGAGAGAGAGAGAGAGAGAGGCGCAGAGACAGAAACTACAATCGATTGTTTAATTCGACGGAACATTGCAAATTAGGTCGAAGCTTGTCGCGGTTGTGTTTGTTTTTTTTTTTTTTTTTTTGTATTTTCCTCTCCCGATCCCCTGTTTTCTCTTTCGTCACACTATAACCTAACACAACGCAACGCCCGATCAGGCACGTGACCTAAAATTAATCAGCCACAACTACACACACTCACACGCACGCAGTTAAGCGTGCGTACGCACTCGTATCTCAGATTGTCGCTCTTGGCCCCCTTTTCTTTTGTTTTTCTTTTCGTCTTTCGATTCGATTGTGCGTGGAACGAGTGGAGAAAAATCCACCACAAGTCGACTTGCGTGAAAGGAGAAAGAAAGCAACGCGTCGCGCCGCCACACTCCACACAAGCCGCGAAGAAAGTTGGGACACCACAACCACATGTGTTTACGCACTCTCCGCAGATGGGCTCCGAGAAGGCACAGTGCTCCGTTTCCCGACGTGCGTCGTCTGGATACCTGGTCTGGTTGTATAACCGGTCTTCTGGAGAAAGAAGAAAAACCGCTAGAATATGCACGAGATAAGAGAGTACACTTTCCAGTTCCATATTCAATTGCACTCGACTGAGTGGCTGCTGCGGTGTCGTCTACACTCCACTCCACACAAGCACTCGCGCTGCTCACACACGATTTCGATTTCTAAACCGCCAAGAGTGACCTGAATTTTCACTTTTTTCTTCCATTTCTCATCGCTGAATATTTTTCCATTCGATGTGCTGACTGATTGATGGAAATTTTGCATTTGGCAGTGTAAACAGTCGGACGGGGGGTGATTAGGCAATCTGTCAGTGATCCCAGTAAGTTGAGTTCAATATTGTGTGCTTGTGTGCGAGCGACCTTGGGGCGGGGATCTATTTAAAGGAAAAAAAAGAAAGAATTTCTGATTTCAATTAAGTGTGTATCAGTCATAAATGTCATCGTGAATCAAGTTGAGTTCAACGTCATGCGATGTGTGTCTAGTTTGGCGGCGTTTGACAACGGATGCGATGATTTTCCGTCGTTTTTCTTTTCTGCCTTGACTTGTGGAAGACATTCTGAGAGCGATTTGACGATGATTTGTGGTGATTACGGGTGAAATCATCCGTTGGACGGTATAAAGTCCCATGTGTGGATGGTTGGAAATAGAAACTCATTTACTGGAAATGTGAGTTGTCGAGGTATTGATTGCAGATGGCGCAAAGACTTTGAATTCGATTTTTTTTTATTGATTCCAGATGATCATTTGTGTCTCGAATGCGTGGTGAATGAATGTCGGTAATTCATTTAGAAAGCCCACCCTTTTGAGGGATTTTTGATCGGGATTGTGATTGCAGAAGCCAGCAAACAGGGCAAATTGCTGGCTTCTGCAATCACAATCCCGATCGTCAGTCATTGGGGGATGCAGAACACAACAGAGGACGCCGCATCTAAGGTGGCGCACCCATTTGGAGAAGGATCTCATCCAACTTGGCGTGCGAAACTGAAGTCGGCTCGTCAGGGATCTCAACCACCCTGGCGTGCAAAACTGAAGGAGGTCAGCGATGGGGCTAATTAGCAGAGATTGTTAGTTGAAGCCCACCACTACCGCGGACTGTATCGCCAAATAAAGAAGAAGAATGGAGTTCATGATCTTTCAATTTATGATCTTCCAGTGCTCCAAGGAATAGCGCCGCTTAGCGGGTTTTTGTTGTAAACTACTGACCACCGGTAGTTGAGGAGGTTGGACAGTGTATTCGACTGTTACACGCCACACTCATTCATCCCGAGATTGTTAGGCGCAGCCATGATTGCGTTAGGAGCCCCTCTAGCAGAACATATGACAAACCGGAGAAGAGCTTCTATCAACGGTTTCCGGACCGGGAACAATGGAAGGGCCGAGCGCCAATAGCAGAGGGAGAGATCGCCCTGTACACCGATCTGGGCAGGGTTCTTCTGTGACGTCTTCGAAAAAGCCCTGGCATTAAGGGACGACTGCAGCGTTTTTCAAGCCGAAGTGGCTGCCGTACATGAGGCGGCACTCGCGCCAAGGCGTTACGAATGGATCACCATCTTGTGGCAGCTACTGCTGCGTTTTTCAAGCCGAAGTGGCTGCCGTACATGAGGCGGCACTCGCGCCAAGGCGTTACGAATGGATCACCATCTTGTGGCACTCGCAGCGAGGCGTTACCGACGAATCGATCACCATCTTTTCCGATAGCCAAGCGGCAACAAAGGCCATTCAAAGAGTCTGACATCCGAAGCCGAGGTGGCACTTGCGCCAAAGCGTTACCGACGAATCGATCACCACTTTTTAAGATAGCCAAGCGGCAACAAAGACCAGTCTGACATCGAAGCTTGTTAGACACTGCAGAGAAAGCGTCGGTGATCCTCTGTTGGGTACCGGGACATACTGGAATCCAAGGCAAGCCTCGCGAAGAAGAGCTCGAAGCTGTGAGAACCTCTGGCAATTCCGCTCGTGCTCACAGTTCCAGAAAGAAAAAGCTGGACGACGAAGCCCTGGATGGGATCAGAACTCGCTGGTTTAGCCTAAATACTGCACCTATAGCAAGGGCCCTATGGCCGAAGCTCAGCAAGTAGAGATCGGCATCATTGGTCGGGTTTTGTCGCAGGATCGTCCAAACGCCAATAGGAGTCCTTAACGGACACTGCGGTAGGCATACATGCAATGCGAGACGCAGAGATCAAGAAGGAACAGAATCTATTCAAGATAGAGCCCTGCCCAAGCAACGAAAATAAATGTATTTTCTAGAAAAACAATTTCTAGAGCTAGAAGACTAAGCAGAGACGGAGAAGGAACAGAATCTATCCAAAATATTCGCTGAGCCCTGCCCAAGCAATGAAAATAAAGGTATTTTCTAGAAAAACAATTATTAGGGCTAGAGGACTAAGCGGTGTTGAATTGAAAAAGCCTCTAAAGATTCACACATGAGTTTGGCTGATTTTAAAATCGCAGCAGGTTTCACGGTAGTTTGACGCAATGGACCCAACACTTTGGTCTAAGTGATCCCCGCCCCTTAGGCCTTCAGAGCATTGAATTTAACAACCGAGGGCTCACTCAGTAGCAAATGCTGCGATGTATTGCTTGGATTCAAGAGATTTGTCGATAGTTCGCTTAAACACCATGTAAGACACAAAGAGAAAAAATATTAGTCCCCACACGGACCCCTGAGGCATCCCAAATCATTGGAATTGTAATCGATTAAGTAAACGACGGAGACAGTGTTCAGACGCTGAAGAAAGCAACAAGTTACAACAGCATGCGCCCACGACGATCAATGCGTCATAAGTATCTGACTTCGCTTGTGCCGTATCTAGTCCAAATTCCCATCGAGAATGGATTGTTCTACCAAACACGCAAACATTTATTTGCAGATATAAAAAATTATAGCAATGACCTCGTTCATGCCGCTATCAAGATCTTTATCCATTCAAAAGCAGGCCATCGCCACTTGACGACAACACCTCGCCGGACGATAAAGAAGAAAGTAGAGTTTCCAGTTCATCGAAAGTCGATTCGCAGTTTAATTGCACATCTTTTTCGTGGCCGCCGGCAGATGACAAATAAATGTGCAAAAAAAAAAAACGAGGCGATTTCCACCTATTGCCCTCATTTCATGTGGAAAGCCCACTCGAATTATCGGAACCGATAAAGTTTCGTGCTAAATTTCGTATTTTTCTGCCGTATTTATGACTATCCATCATCGTTTTGCTACTCAACTGAATTCGGCGAGCAGAGAAAAAAAAAGAATGAAATATGTTACGCACCCGTCGCTCAAGAAATGAGGTCGCCCGTCATATCTCCACTTGACAAATGAACGGTGCGTGGGGGTTTGAGTGCGATAATTCGTTCAAAAAGCCGAACAAAATCGCGCAAAAAAGAAATGAAAGGGAATGAATGGAGAGAAAAAAAGAATTAGGCCCACCTAATCATTAAGCCCATGACAAAGCCATAACAATAATCCCAATCTCGCCGGCTATCCGATACTCAATCTAATTACTGACCCGAATCGATGACAAAACGAGCAGAGTGACAGTGCCACAATCACCATCGTCAGCACATGCTTTCAGTTTGCCTCCTCTTATTGAACTCTTTCCGACGCGAACGTCGGTAGCATTATTTTCTTGCTCTCTGTCATCCGTTTGAGGGGGGATTTCAATTCTAAAACGCGTGCACATCCTTGAGAGTTTAATCTTCTCAGAGAGACTTCGTATCCAGGCTCTTGTCCAAGGCAAGAAAAAATGCTTACAAAAATCATAGCTACCGGGAATAATTCACTTTGATTGCGTAACATGGTGGATTCGAAGAGGTCGGTCAATGAACCTTAATTTGAATGTAGCCACGGTTTTGACCTGCCATCTAGAAATGAAACTAAACACATGCCCCCCCTCGCTCGTTCGGTCGGTCGCTTCAACCACCTTAGTGCCTCGACGAAGGTTTTCCTTTTTCGTTTATTTGTTTCTTATAAAATTCTGTTGACGTCCACAATACGCTGGGACCTCCCTCGTGTAATTATATTCTTAATACATGCAACCTCCACCGTCAGAGTGGTGCGGGACGGAATTGTTCGAAATTAACGACACGGAGAGGGAGAACGACCGAATAGCAATTTTGTTAATAGAAAAACGAAAAAAATACGAAGACGGGGCGAAACGAAAATACAACCACTTGACATTGTGTCAAATTCAAGCGATCGGCGAAGAGTGCCTTGGCATTGTAGTTTGACTATTTGGCGTTGGCCGCCCACCCGTCACGACTGTGGTCATCCCTAATGGAGGTCCTGTGTAATTTCCTTCGGCATTTTCGTGACCAAAATCATTTTGACGCTAACCCCGTCTCCAGCTGGGGGTGGGTGTACTCGCCTATTGCATTCGAATTCGAATTGCTCTCATGGCTCGAATTGCTCGCACGCGGGGAGGGCAGCCATTCAGTCGGGTAATGGCCGTTTAGCTTCTGCTGGTGGCAAGGGGAAAATTTCAAGCAGAGGAGTGCGCGTATGTTCCCGGGAGGATTACCACGTTTCCGTGTGGCTGGTGGCGCTGTCAACAATGTGGATCTCTTTAAAGGTCGACAGCTCGGTTCATTTACAGTCAAACCACTGTAAGTGGATAATATTTATTCCCGTGACTACTCGACTTGAGATTCGACTGTATTTCATTCTGGAACACTTAAATTGTGGAAGGGGCCCAAGACTTACATTTTCCCATATTTAAACAGTCCATAACTCGAACGTTCCGTAAATCGAACACAATACTTGTTCGCGTGACTACTCGACTTGACGTTCGACTGTATTTCATTCAGCAAGACTTAAATTGTGGAAGGGACCCAAGACTTATATTTTCCCATATTCAAACAGTCCATAACTCGAATGTTCCGTAAGTCGAACACAATACTTGTTCCCGTGACTACTCGACTTAAGGTTCGACTTTATTTCATTCAGGAACACTTAAATTGTGGAAGGGACCCAAGACTTATATTTTCCCATATTCAAACAGTCCATAACTCGAATGTTCCGTAAGTCGAACACAATACTTGTTCCCGTGACTACTCGACTTAAGGCTCGACTGTATTTCATTCAGCAAGACTTAAATTGTGGAAGGGGCCCAATACTTACATTTTCCCATGTTTTAACACTCCATAACTCGAACGTTCCGTAAATCGAACACAATATTTGTCCCCGTGACTACTCGACTTAAGGTTCGACTGTATTTCATTCAGCAAGACTTAAGTTGTGGAAGGGACCCAAGACTTACGTTTTGCCATATTTGAACAGTCCATAACTCGAACGTTCCGTAAATCGAACACAATATTTGTTCCCGTGACTACTCGACTTAAGGTTCGACTGTATTTCATTCAGGAACACTTAAATTGTGGAAGGAACCCAAGACTTACATTTTCCCATATTTAAACAGTCCATAACTCGAACGTTCCGTAAATCGAACACAATATTTGTTCCCGTGACTACTCGACTTAAGGTTCGACTGTATTTCATTCAGGAACACTTAAATTGTGGAAGGAACCCAAGACTTACATTTTCCCATATTTAAACAGTCCATAACTCGAACGTTCCGTAAATCGAACACAATATTTGTTCCCGTGACTACTCGACTTAAGGTTCGACTGTATTTCATTCAGGAACACTTAAATTGTGGAAGGGGCCCAAGACTTACATTTTCCCATATTTAAACAGTCCATAACTCGAACGTTCCGTAAATCGAACACAATATTTGTTCCCGTGACTACTCGACTTAAGGTTCGACTGTATTTCATTCAGGAACACTTAAATTGTGGAAGGGACCCAAGACTTACATTTTCCCATACTCGACTTAAGGTTCAACTGTATTTCATTCAGGAACACTTAAATTGTGGAAGGAACCCAAGACTTACATTTTCCCATATTTAAACAGTCCATAACTCGAACGTTCCGTAAATCGAACACAATATTTGTCCCCGTGACTACTCGACTTAAGGTTCGACTGTATTTCATTCAGCAAGACTTAAGTTGTGGAAGGGACCCAAGACTTACGTTTTGCCATATTTGAACAGTCCATAACTCGAACGTTCCGTAAATCGAACACAATACTTGTTCCCGTGACTACTCGACTTAAGGTTCGACTGTATTTCATTCAGGAACACTTAAATTGTGGAAGGGACCCAAGACTTACATTTTCCCATACTCGACTTAAGGTTCGACTGTATTTCATTCAGGAACACTTAAATTGTGGAAGGAACCCAAGACTTACATTTTCCCATATTTAAACAGTCCATAACTCGAACGTTCCGTAAATCGAACACAATATTTGTCCCCGTGACTACTCGACTTAAGGTTCGACTGTATTTCATTCAGCAAGACTTAAGTTGTGGAAGGGACCCAAGACTTACGTTTTGCCATATTTGAACAGTCCATAACTCGAACGTTCCGTAAATCGAACACAATATTTGTTCCCGTGACTACTCGACTTAAGGTTCGACTGTATTTCATTCAGGAACACTTAAATTGTGGAAGGGGCCCAAGACTTACATTTTCCCATATTTAAACAGTCCATAACTCGAACGTTCCGTAAATCGAACACAATATTTGTTCCCGTGACTACTCGACTTAAGGTTCGACTGTATTTCATTCAGGAACACTTAAATTGTGGAAGGGGCCCAAGACTTACATTTTCCCATATTTAAACAGTCCATAACTCGAACGTTCCGTAAATCGAACACAATATTTGTTCCCGTGACTACACGACTTAAGGTTCGACTGTATTTCATTCAGCAGTAAACCTGTTGCTTAGGCATCATGCACATTTCGAAAAAAAATGCAAAACAAATCCATGTCGACTGGTGTTTAAAACGCGTGTGCCTTTAAATCAAACCCTCATTGTGTCCAATTTAATTCGGAACCTCCGCATGAACCACGCCAGCTCCCTCTCCATCCACTTGTGAGTAAGCTGATCGATCGAAGCACCCCTATCAAGCTCACATTCTGATTAAATCAACACGAATCGAGTCCTTACCTGCCACAATTTATGACAAAACCAACCCTCACCTATCATCCGACACTGCCTCTCATCGCTCCTGCCCCGTCCCCCCATCCAACAAGTAGCAGTAAATCATCCCATGAAACAAGTCATTACCATTTGCGGTTTGCCCTCTGCGAACGTCGTTTAATCTTGACCCCTGTCAACCATGACATCCTTCACCCGCTCTAGCGCCGAACCGCAGCCGGGGGTAGTTGCTGGAATTTATGCGGTTCGTCGAGTTTCGTTTTACGACTCAATTGCGTCTGAGATATGGTTTCGATGTGTCTTGGCCCAGTTGCTGACTGTGAATGTGCAAATAAAACCTCTGAGGTCATGCCAGACAGCCTTTATCGAAAGGAAATATTCGCGCAATTTTATGACGTCGCGGAGGAAGGTCAAAGGAATTAAATTAGTTTTATTGCAAAAATTCAGCTCACGCATCCCTCCACCGCTGACTGCAATGGTCTCGCGTGGGTTCCGTTCATCCAAGGGAAACCAAAGCAGCACATGCAAAAAGTCAATAGATACCCGGTGTTTGGAAACAAAAATGTCAACCTGTCCCAATGGCCATCGTCGTCGTTGTGGTCGTTGATTTTGACTTTGCTCGGGGGGTTTTTAGTTTTTTTTTTTGACTTCTCATTCGAATCGCAAATATTGTTATTCACACAGGTTTGTTGTTGTTTTTCTATTTTTCAGATTCATTGCCCTCCACCAAGTTTTGGTGGAGTTTGTTTCGAGGTCGGAACGTGTTACTATTTTTTTCATTCCCCCCCCCCCCACACACACACACACACACTGGAAGTGTTTACTTTAATTCGCTGGCCGTTTTGTCTTGTCTTGTCACTCTCTGTATTGTCGTGCTTTATTGTTATGTAGCTCCGACTTGGAGAACACACACATTTTGGAGATGGTGCGACGGTGTGGTTCTTTGGAGGGGATGGCATTTTAAATCATTCCATCGCACTCTTCGAGATGTCTCGTGTTTTATGTTCAAGGATCCTTCTTGATGTCCTCTCTCAGGTCTGTCCTTTTGACTTTTGGCCATTTATTGGATTTGGCAAATAGTTTGTCACACAGTAGAGGATCGTGGGTGGAAGTAATGACAACAGCATCGTTCCCTAACTTGATGGCTGCTTTATTCAGTCCCACTGGGGGAATTTCCACCGGACATGTGCTTTTAAATTGTTCAAGTCAGTTCACACGCGCTTTCAAGTCGAGTGTTTGTCATTTGTTGGGCATTCTCTTCCATGGGTCTTCCGCATTTGAAGGGAAACTGATAACTTCAAGGAGGCGTCTGTGTCTGTTGGGACTTATTCCACGGAGCCCAGTCAAACTTGGTGATTTGTTGTCTGAATCGTGGTCGCAATCTGCTCTAATTCGTCCTCGGTTTCTCAATTTTGAGGACAAGTAGTGCTAACGATGTTTTTTTTCTTGTGTTAAAAGCGGGTTTTAAAGCCTTTCTTTTCCCTCCGATCTATCTAAGAATTCATTCAAAGATGAACATTTCTGGGTCGCACTTAATATGATGGGACACAGTTGGATCGAAACAGATTGGGCTACTGGCAGCCATGCTTGTAGAATAACACCCCTATTCTGGTTGTGATGTGGTCACAACGCGCAAATGTCTATAATGCGAAAATTGTGATGCCTACTTTGTCAGGTTTCAGCTACAGTCGAACAGTCATGGGAACAAATATTTTGTTCGATCTATGGAGTGTTCGTTGTTCAAGCCCCAGTTCTAAGACACGCAAAACATTTGGTTCGACTAATAGATCAATTCGTCTGTCTTACAGAGGCTTGACTTTTTATATTTTGTTTCATCATTATCTTCCCCAAACCAGAATAAACCACGCACGAGAGATTACCAGGCAACTCGATCCTTCTCCACCGACTCTAACTCATCAGGAGCTGTGCCCAAGTTAACTTTGCCAAACGGCCGCCTACCTAATGGAAACGCATTCAACGCCCGCCTCGGACGTCGTGATGAAGGGGACATTCGTGCCACGTGACCAAACCACCCAAGCATAGCCCTCTCTGTTCGAAGAAGCAGCTGCTCAACGTTGAGCTCCTCTCACACTGCCGTGTTTCTCACCCTGTCCCGGCAGCAGACAAATCTCATCTCAGTAGCTTGTACTCACGATCTTATTCTTTCGGTCATCACCCAATGCATTGACCATAGCTGAGAGTTGAAACAAATACTGAGTTGAAAACCGCTAACTAGGCTTTGACACCAAGCTCGGCCTTCCTGATTACAGATCTGCCAAGCTGTTTCAAAATTGACCCAGCTTGACCAATCCTACAGGAAAGCTCATCATTACTCCTTCCATCACTCGTGAAAAGACCCCGAGATACTAAAACTGCAGAAGATGATGATAAACTGACCATAACCTCCGATTTGTCCACCTTGACCTTCATTCCAGCATCAGCACATGCGGACACAACCTATCGAGGGCGCGCTGGAGTTCCGTCTGGGAAGATGTGAGGATAACCAAGTTATCTGCACAAAGCAGATGACTTATCCTTAGCTCTCCCAATGTGAAACATTCCTCGCCTCGGCTGTGCTGCAACATTCAGTCCCAATATATCATGAAGAGGAGAGCTGACAAGACCCAACTTTAGCGAAGTGCAAGGGTGGGAAAGGTGTTGAGCACCGTTAACTCGAACACAACTACTACAGCTTGTGTATACAGACTGAATGGCCCTCAGACCTTCAATCCCAAACTCCTGCAGAACACTCCAGAGTTTAGCTCGAGGAACTCGGTCGTATGGCTTCAAAATCCACAAAACAACTGCAAATGGGCTTGGCATACCCCCAAGCCTTCTCAAGTACCATTCTTAGAGTGAAAAGCTGGTCGGTTGGATTTTTACCGGGACGAAAGCCGCACATCCTGGGTGCGATCATAGCCATAGAGCGCGCTTCCAGCAGCGAAGACTTAAAAGAAATATGCTCCTGTAGTTGGAGCAATCTCTTCTTGAAAAGTGGGACAGTACCCAGTTTACCGTGGTGTCTCACCACGTTCTCAGGCCACTTTAATCACATGAGAGAGCCATAAAACGCACTCTTTTGCCATTGCCTTAAACATTTCTGGCCAGGTTTCATCCCTACCGGCGGGTTTGCCAACAGATTGGCTTCCTCCAATGTTCGACTATTCTCCGTCCCAGTCAAAACTACGGGTCTGCCTCCTCAGGGATTGAGCAGCTCCGAAAAGGCTCGCTCCATCTGCGTAAGATGTCCACCTCATTGGAAAGCAATGCACCATCTTTGGATTTGACTGCTTCGATGACGATGAATGTCGGCGAATGGTTTGCCAGAACACCTTTTTCGCAGATCTGTGGTTGCTTTCTGTATTTTGTTTCCTCAGAAGGAAACACAAGAATAGTTGACACGATGTGTAGCTTCGTTTTCATGTCAAAAATGTGCTCCTTTGGCTCTTGTTCTTTTTTTCTTCTTCCACGTTGAGAGAATGTGAAAACCTGAAAAATTTAAAGTAAAATGGTTTTGTCTCTATTGCCTCCTTGTGATGTGCTGAAGAGAACATCGCAATTCTGGTTCTGTGTTGCTCAGACTACAAAAAACCTCACACTTGTGACTCACCATGCTCTTGTGAAGCAGTTGGGACTTATGACACATCCCTGCGGTGTGCCAGAGTAGGAGTGTGAGTCTCTTTCACAACTTCACCCCAAAATTACAAAGGAAGTCTTGGAAATAACTTTAAGGCAATTTAAGTGTGCAGGGGATGGCAGTGTCAACAGTCTGTTGTGGAGGGTCTGAGTTTTAGGGAGGTAGGAAGGGTGATTGCGTGCTTATTGTATATAACCATGCTCCAGTTAAGCTTTTTTGATCGGCTTTGCAACCTGTCATGGAAACCCATTGAGCTTACTGCAATTCCAATTACGGATTGGTCATTCTAAGCTTGTACACAAAAACCTCAGTTTGCGTCGTTCCGATTTTGTTGTTCAAAAACTGGGTTTTTGTCATTCCTGCCTTATTTTTTATTTTTTTTTTTTTGTATGAAGGGAATATAATGTTCTTCTTCTTTGGCTGGTGCTACAGTCCGGTGTGGACATGGGTCTCAGTTAACTAGAAGCATGGTCTTGGGCCAGGCGCCTCCATTTTCGTACCCTCTATGGAGCTATTATGCCTCGAATGGCATCGAAGACTTTGCGAGCCGCAGCGTTAGTGTCTGGCATGACCTAGCCAGCTGAGTCGAGACAATCGAATTCGCTTGACTTGGCCAATGTCGTGGCACAGCTTGTAGAGTTCGTCGTTCAATCTACTCCGCAAAACTCCTTCGCAAACCGGACCGAGTATAATTCGAAGGGTTTTCCTCTCGGAACGACCAAGAATCTCGTCGTCCTCAAGTGATATTGACAATCTTCCAACTAGCAGAACTGGGACTATCAAGGTCTTCCATGAAGAGTTTATAGGGTTTTATTCTTCAATTGCCGTCTATTTCCAAAGACACAGCGATTGGCCGAGGGCATCCATCGTGTTATCTCCGACATCACCGTCATTCCTGGAGTTTACTTCGAAGCCGAGATAGACAAAGTCCCTGACTCCATCGAATCCCATTGTGACGCTTTGTCCAATTGTGACACTTTGGTGTTTGGTGGAAGATTTTTGCAGTCAGCATGTGCTTTGTCTTGTCCTCATTCACCGTGAGACCCAACTTAGCCGCCAACTTGTCAGTGGAGACCCGTTGAGTTCTCCCGATCTCAATGTTTCTTTTTTTCATGCACTGGTCCAAGTTGTGTTGCGTTCGCGATCACTTGGTCTTAATACAGCAGGTTTCGGTCTGCCTGTGGAAGCGGGATGCTTGCGTGCACCTCAAAGCAGTTGTCAAAGTTGGAACCATTGCCTTTCGTCAGATCGGTGGTCAACTGATCTTTGCCCTCCGGAGCACATTCGCAGCTGTATCCATCGTCAGAAATTATGAAAGGTCATCCCTTCGCTTCTGATCCCCTTCCAGGACTCACTTGATTTCTGTCAACAGCCTGCCTTACCCTGGTTGGATTCAGTAATAACCGAGGCAACCGTTATATTGCCCTCCATCGCATATTACTCCTCCACGTGTCGAGAGCCTCAGTAAATTGACTACTTGCCGAGGAATGGAATCGCATTTCGTTCATAAAAAAGTCTCCGAAACCCCTCATTGTTACGAGTACAGGCCTTCACTTCCAAGAATCCGCTTGAGAATCGAAAATAAGAAAGAGAGAGAGAGAAGAAGCGCCTGCCTACAGGTGTCCTAACCCACTCGACGTTGACTACGCGAATGAGCACACGACAGCAGCACCCATCCAAAAATAGCCTGTTTTCGTGTCGCATTCTTTGGGTATCTATAGAATTGTGTTTTTTTTTTTTTTTTTATTAAAAACCAAGCCAAACAAGTGAATTATTGTTTTCGATGAAAATGTCTCTCACACTCGTGTGGTGGAGGGGACATCGTAAACCGAAAAAAAGCGTATTTTTTTCAAGTTCAAGGTTATCTCGTATGGCAGCCGCGAACAGAAACAGTCGAGAATCTGTTTATTTTCGAAGCCAATATCACTTGCGAATTGAGGAGAGGGGCGCACTCTCTGGAGTGTGTTTCATTTGATTGCCACGGCACGCCACTGGGACGGTGGATATTCTATCGAAAATAAACCACATCTGCTCCTCTTTGCGTGGATCTGTGGGCAATCCACCGACCGACGAACATTCACTTCATCCAACCGCCGAACAAGCAGTCTAAGCTTCTTCCCCAAATGCGTAGTTTGTGGATTTTTCATCAATCTCTTTTGTTGCCTTCGACGTCCTCGGCAGTGGATTGGACATGACTGTCATTCCTCTACTATTATCAATTTTATTTTTTTCTTGTGATTTTTTTTCGGCGTTCAAAGAACCTCGCCGTAGAACGAATGAGCACATAATTCGTTCCGCGTTTGAGTCTGAAACTATTTTTTTTTTAAGTTTTCACGAACGCATGTTTGTTGGTGTCTTTTCCTTCCTACTTCGGTGCTTCAGAGGTATCTGTGTGTTCACCTGCTGTGTGAGAAGTGAATTGCTGATGCTAGAACTGGTTTTGAATTTGAAGTAGTCATTAGGAGAGATACAAAGAAAGAGGCGAAAACAACAAAAAAAAAAAACAAGCGAATTATAACATGTGAGAGAACTCGTTTGAAGCCGAGCTTGGATACAGATTGATGGATGTTTGAGATACAGCGAGATGGATTGGATGTTTGGCGTGCTTTGATAATTGTGTGTACCTGTCATGGCGACTGCGGCTGCGGCTGGTGGATTGATCTCTCACGATCGGGCGGTGAACGTGAACTATGCCTTGACTAAGGCGGGCCTAGTGGGGTTTCTTGTTTTCTTGGGCGACCCATCGAAGACCCCGACTAGTGGGTGTCTATTTGTTTAACTGTTGAAACTCGTTTGCATTTGATGACTCCTCCGATCTGATATGGAAATGAGATCTGATACGAGGCTAGGCGAATGAGCTTTAATTGGTTCTATGTGGAATTTGAAAAAAGATGTTTTTTTTTAATGAATTTCGAACATAAGTTTGAGGCCTGATTGTCGTTAAATCGTTGATTAGCGGGCGCATATGATTAGTTGGAGGAATGAGTATGACTTGATGAGGTGGCTTGATAGGCTGATGGGTATCTTGCCGCAAAAATAGAAAGAACGCACTTTTTTTTCCTTCGCCTTCCATCCGGGATGTATTCTTGGGTCCTATCTAACTTGGCTTGTAATGATGCAACAGAATCGTAAAAAATTTGTCCGAGAATCACTTTAAGAGAATGCTTTATTTTGCATGGGCACGTCGGGAAGCTTCTGTATAGCGGACAGCAGCGATAGCATCATGAGTGTCCTTTTTGTGGGGGTGTCCCTTCAGAAGGGGTTACAATACAAGAATATCTTCATGGCGGGACTCTGACGGATTGTTCGTTAAGAGAGGTGTCCGGGAAGTGTCCCATAAACGGAAGTGTCCCTTGAAGAGAAGTGTCCCTTAAATAGAAGTGTCCCATAAACAGACGTGTGCGTTATATAGGGGTGTCCGTTCATAAGGGGTTGAAATACAAGAATATCTTCATGCCGGTACACTGATGAATTGTCCGTTAAGAGAGGTGTCCCATAAAGAGAAGTGTCCCTTAAAGAGAAGTGTCCCATAAAGAGAAGTGTCCCATTAACAGAAGTGTCCTTTAAAGAGAAGTGTCCCATAAACAGAAGTGTCCGTTCATAAGGGGTTCAAATACAAGAATATCTTCATTCCGGGACACTGATGAATTTTCCGTTAAGAGAGGTGTCCCATAAAGAGAAGTGTACCTTAAAGAGAAGTGTCCCATAAACAGAAGTGCCCCTTAAAGAGAAGTGTCCCATAAACAGAAGTGTCCGTTTTATAGGGGCGTCCGTTCATAAGGTGTTGAAATACAAGAATATCTTCATGCCGACGAATTGTCCGTTACGAAAGGTGTCCCTTGTAGAGGAATGTCCGTAAAAAGAAGTTTCAACTTAATAATATTTTTTGTAAATGTATTCTTGTCTACTAATAAAAGGGCACAGTAAAGGCTCCCATCACGGACAGCTCTCTTAGGCCCCGTGAGTAGAAAATTTGTCACGTCCCTTGGATCTTGAATTGAACCTCCATATATTTTGTATTCCGATTAGCGGACACTCCCTTACCCGAATGCGGCCGGGACATCAGCCGAAATGTGGTAAATTTAAATCTCTTAAAGCCCCCCATGCACACGACACTTGTGTGCACACATGGGTCGGTGTGCTAAAATATGTCCTGTGTGGGGGCTAGTCCGTGCATCGATTTCTCGGCGTGTCACACGGTGTGACTAAAATGAAAAGATTTTCATTTCTTGTGTCGGTGTTCCCAGAAGTCTGATGTGTGTGGGCTTGTCGGCACACTTCCGTACAAAGTATCAGCCGCATTCCGATGAAGAGCGACGAGCCCTAACACAATAAGTAAGCCACTATCTAGTCGTGTGGTGCCATATCTAGCATTTTTGACCGGTACTAAATTCGCCCTGCACCTCCAGGATGCATTGTTGTAGATCTCTCGCAGTTTTTTGCGATCAAAAGTGTAATTAAGGAAATTGTTTGTTTTGCCACCTCGTGTTGGCCTTGTCAGCCAATGTGTTAACGTGGTCAAGGTGCGCCTTCATGTTTTAATATTCACTCGTGTATTGTCGTTATCTTTAATTAAAAATCATAAAAAATGAGGACACTGTTACAATTTGTTCTCTTTTTATATGTAATTTGTATTGTCTGTTATTTACTGTGTTTTTCTAACGTTTCCTTTTTTTCTTGTCATTTCAGGTAAGTCGGACTTCCTTTTGAGGACGTTTGTCCACGCTTGCTTTCGTAGTTTCCTGCTTTCGTCGAACATTCAAATGCCAAAACGAGCTCTTTTGGTTAGGTACGTGGATTGAAGTGACTTATGAGAGGGCTGTCAGATCAGGCTAAGTCCAGTGTGCCGGCACGTCAATCGTGGCTTGATTGACTTTCTTGCAGCCGATCTCTATGAAGCCACGTAAACTGTGAGTGGATGTGCTAGGCTTAGACCTATAATGGTCCAGGTGCATTTTCAAGTCACCTCAACCTACGTACCTAACGAAGCCTCTGTTAGCTGAAAGGAAGATAAGTATGCTTAGTTATAAACCTTCTCCGATAAGGGCTCAACTAACCTCATCCGATGGTCCAAGGATACTCTGTTCAACTATGCAGCCTCGGAACATTGATAGTTGCTTGACCATCAAAAGTTTATGATCGGACTACATGTGTGATTTCAATTACAAATTGTCCAGCGAATAGTTCTGGAGATGTAGTCAATTCCGCTTTGGAGCCCATACACCTTGGAAGACCTGCCATCATGAATTTAGTCTCAGTATTCGTTGCAACTCTCGACCATGGTCATGGAATTTGGGTAGTGACTGAAAGAACGTATTCTGAGATAAGATTCTGGTGGGAGTTACTCGCCGGGGTAGAGTGGCAGTGGGCTAGGAACTGCTGCCTCTTTTAACAGAGAGGACTTTGTTTCGGTGGTTTGGTCACGTGGCAGCAATGTTCACGTCTTCCGTGGTGTGCTCCGAATGAGAATCCATCAAGTAGGCGACCGCTTGCCATATCCAGGTGGCTGGACCAGTTCAGACCTCGTCCAAAAAACTAGCCTGATTCCTGGCTTAATAATAATACCTGATGTGTTGAGTGTGGACTCTTGCCAATCGCTGCTTCTTTGGGCTAAGAAAGCAATTGGTAAATAAAGCCCTCTCTCGAACAACCAAACTAACGCTTTACAAGACCTTAATCGTCCCAGTCCTGCTATATGGCGCGGAGGCATGGACTTTATCAAAAGCGGATGAAGCTGCTCTTGGTTGCTTCGGTCCCGTCTGCATAGATGGTGAGTGGAGGAGGAGATTTAATGACGAACTATACGGGCTGTTTAGCGACATCGACTTAGCCAGAAGAGTGAAGATCCAACGATTGAGGTGGCTAGGTCATATAGAGCGGATGGAAACCAATGCTCCGGCCCGAAAAGTCTTCGAATCCACCCCCGAGGGACGGCGCAGTAGAGGAAGACCGCGACTCAGGTGGCGTACGCAAGTGGAAAGGGACCTCAACCAACTATGCGTGCGAAACTGGAGACAGCTAGCTAAAGATCGAGCTGGCTGGAGACGCTTGTTGGTTAAGGCCCAGGTCCACCCCGGACTGTAGCGCCACCTTAAGTAAGTAAGTAAGTTGAGTGTGGACTCACCACGGCGGATGAACATGCTCGATGCCTCTAGATCTCTCATCCTCTCTCATCTCCTGACTGAAGCCGAAGTCGTTGACAGTCGGCTTGAATTTGAGTGATTTGACACAGTTCGACATTTACGAGGACGCCCAAAACGTCCCAAACACTTGTTGCACTGTCCTGCTGCCATGTGGTCTTTCGCTTTCAATCCGAATATCGAAAGAGATCGCGTTGATAAATAAATATGGGATAGGAGAAAGTTGGCGCCAGATTTAACCCGTTGTCATTTCGCGTGCGTGACTCCGTCGGATATTTACATTTTATGCTAATTTTGTGTTTCTTTAAAAAAAAAAGAAGTCCGGTCTCCGGAGTGTACATTTGCAGCGTGCGCCAGCGTGGCCACCCGAGGACACGATGCAAGCGTGGCTGTCTGAGGACACGATACCAGCGTGGCCATCCGAGGACACGATATTCGAAAATGTACCAGCGGTGGCCACCTGAGGCTCGACGTGTTAAAATTAAACCTCTTATTTTAAGATCCGATATGAGGGCAGTTGGTGTATGGATTTACGTGATTTCCTGCCTTTACGCTTATGCAACGAATTCCATTTTCCCTTGGGTTCATTTCGCTGAACCAACGCCTTGATGAAGGGTTCTCAAGTTGAGGTCATGCATATGGCCTCGTCCTTCTAAAACATCACCCGATTGCGGTTGCAACTTAAAACGATTTCAATCATAGACATTCACGTCTCAGACAGGCAGCACACGACACCTTCATTAGTCGGGATAGACTCCAAGGCGTGCTGGAGGTAGGTGGAATCTCTAACCAAGGACGCAGGGAGACTCAGCACAGGATCAGGCCCTGAGTATGTCTTCCCTGAGACACGTCTCTAGCGTGCTGGAGGTAGTCTCGACGATGTTCTTTTTTTTGTCGGAGGTTTTGTGGTCCATAGTGCTGTCAGGCAGCAACCTACATTTGCTTTAGTTTCTTGGTCTTCCAACGGCCTACAGCCAACATCATCAGCTCTCACCACTTCAGAGCCTTCAGCTTCTTGGTCTTTCGACGGCCTACAGCCGACATCATCAGCTCTCGCCACTTCAGTGCCTTCAGTTTCTTGGTCTTCCGACGGCCTACAGCCTACATCATCAGCTCTCACCACTTCAGTGCCTTCAGCTTCTTGGTCTTCCGACGGCCTACAGCCTACATCATCAGCTCTCACCACTTCACTGCCTTCAGCTTCTTGGTCTTCCGACGGCCTACAGCCTACATCATCAGCTCTCACCACTTCAGTGCCTTCAGCTTCGTGGTCTTCCGACGGCCTACAGCCTACATCATCAGCTCTCACCACTTCAGTGCCTTCAGCTTCTTGGTCTTCCGACGGCCTACAGCCTACATCATCAGCTCTCACCACTTCACTGCCTTCAGCTTCTTGGTCTTCCGACGGCCTACAGCCTACATCATCAGCTCTCACCACTTCACTGCCTTCAGTTTCTTGGTCTTCCGACGGCCTACAGCCTACATCATCAGCTGTCACCACCTGATCCGAGCAAAAGAGGGACGGTAACAAAGGGAAGTGCTCTGCAGTGTCGTCGTCTTCTCCACGGACTTCGCAGAGGGTTTCGTCGCTAAGGCCAAGCACACTTAGATGTTTGGCGAAGGTGTAGTGTCCCGCCTGTAAGTTGTCTGCTGTCTCTTCTGCCAAGGGATAACAAGAATGCCGCGGATATCTGGCGGACATTTGGGAGTTTCGTGGAGAGTCGGGCCACCTCCGAGTGTGCTCTCGAGAGGCCCAACAATCGGTGGAATCTCTAACCAAGAACACAGGGAGACTCAGCACAGTCCTGAGTATGTCTTCCCTGAGACTCTGCGATGACCCTGTGGTGACCCACGACGCAGACAATTCTTAGTGAACTACTACTGCCGATCAAATTCAGAGAGAACTTGCATTCCTGAACTATCCTGGAAGTAGGTAAAGGATTGAGAAAGGCCTTAAGTGGCTATCACTACAGACACGGATACTTTTCCCCTTCCACCTCCCATCAGGATCGCATAGGATTCCACTTGGAAAACCGACGCAAATTTACCTAATGAGGCGTGCATTCTGATGTTGTCGTCCTGCACAAAGGCACCAGCGTCAGATCCTTCATATGATCGCATAGGATTCCGCTTGGATGACCGACGCGAATTTGTTGTCGTCGTCCTCCACGAAGAAGGAGGAGGTGATTAGCCAGACCCGTCTTTGGTTTTGGAGCCATCCGTGAAGATTCGACTGCATTATGGCCAGTGTAGGCAAAGTCGACTTTACATGTGCGCCGCAAATGAAGTACTGCTGTCCGTGCGTCAGACGGCATGATTTGGGTCAACCTCGACCGGACAGACTTCAACCGTTTCATGGACCACTGACCACCAGTGGCGCCAGAGGATAGCCTGCGATGAAGCTTTCTCAACCGAATGAGTGGTAGCAGTAAGATGCCACCCTTTGTGCCCGTTTAACACGACTTCCATTCAATGAAGTACAATCTATGGAAGGTAATGGAAATGCGATATTCTCGGACATTCAGGGATTGTGTGTTGAAGCAGCGATATGTCCTGAAAAAAAAAATAGCTCTATTTAGATCCCGATGAGAGTACAACCGTGGAAATCGATGCAATAAAGGGGGGACGCAATTGGCCATGAACCTTCGCCTCCTTCCACTAGGCCATAATTTCCCAGTCATAAAGTCATAAAGTCCCAGTCTCTTCAATACCACAGCCACCTCGATCTCATCGGCGGACACATGCGTTCGCGGTATGGTTTCAACCTTTTTTACAAAAGGGCTGACTAAGACCCCCGCACGTACCTCTAGAGGCGTGTCTCGACCTCTTAGCGCTTTTCCTTAGAGTTAAACACTTTCTGTGCTGAATTCAGCACCCAGCGGGCCATAGAGTCCAACTAGGCTCCTGAGGTTTGAGACCAACCGTGGCGCTGGCTTCTTCTTCGATTCCGAGGCAATGGGACAACGCAGCATAGGACGTTCCTCAGAGCTAAACACTTTCTGCACCCAGCGGTCCATCGTGTCCATCTAGGCTCCCGAGGTTTGAGACCAACCGTGGCGCTGGCTTCTTCTTCGATTCCGAGCAACATAGGACTTCCTCGAGTAAGATGCGTCACACAAGTGGAGCAGGACCTCAACCAACTTGCGCAACTGGAGGCAGTTGGCGGAAGATCGTGATGGCTGGAGAGGCTTGTTTGCTGAGGCCCAGGTCCACCCACAAAGAAGCTGGCTATCAGTCGCTCGATTCGAAGAATGCCACAACGTGTGTGCGTGTCTCAAGAGCGTCTTCACTGCTGAAGACATCGGGCAGGAATCGTCCATGACTCACCCATCAATTGGGTAAAACCAATCGTTGTCAATCCGAGAACTCTGAGTAGAAGTGTTACATGTTGGCTGAGTCAATTATCCAATTTGTAGGCGCACAAGCCCTCTGCTGTGTTGTAAGTGCGATATCTCCAATCAATCCTCTCAACAAAAAAAATATGGTCATGCGAAGCTTATGAAACCATTCCCAGTCATGTGCTGGTCTTTAGGATCAGTTTCGCTTATCGTCGTCGTTTAAATTTATTCAGCACCCCAGACACGAAGGCCAAGCGATTTAAACGAGCTCAACCAGATATGTGCAGGAATCCAAAGTCGATGCCAAACCCCAACCAACCCCCGGCCCAATATGTGATCAAACTCTAAACACGCCGACTGATCTTAGTTCACGATGACACCCTCCCTCCCGCTGGCCAAAGCTCGGCTCGAACAAATAGTAACGAAAGCCACAAGACTGACGCGGATGACTTCCATTAACCCGCATACTTTGCGTCATATTTTTCCATACCCACTGTTGGAGTCACACACTCAGCGCCACCGTATGTGGGTTCAATAAAACCCGCGGAAATTAATGTGTTTAAATTCCCGTCACCGATGCTGGTGTCCGTCGGACGACGTCGTTGCGCTGTCCATATGGTCTTCACTTCAAACCGTCCGTCACCAGGCTCTTTGGTGATAAACAGCCAAATGGATGTTGGCCATTCGTCAGTCAAGAAAAGGAAAACAAACCCCCGCCGAGGGATGCAAGCAGCATCAGCATTCACGCGGAGATGGATCCAGCCACTTCTGCTGTGCGAAAGAACATGTATTAAATAGAGCGCCTTTTAATTGAAAATCGAGTGTTAAAACAAGGAAAAAGAAAAGAAAACAACAGAAGTGGTTAAATTTATCACGGGGGCACACACAAGTCATTGTACTCGGCGGTGGGGCTGTGTGCGTGTTTAAGCTTCTCGATTGGTCATCCAATTTCAAGGCCAACCAGGTTGGCTTAAATAACTCCGAGCTCCTCCCCCCCACCGCCACCCCATCGCTCTGAGAATGTGTTTTAGTTTTACCTTGTTTCTTTTCAGTTTTTTTTTGTGTTTGCTTTTTGTTCTGTTCAAGTGCCAGTGTGTGCGACTGCGAGTGTGTATGTGAAAGGGGTTGATGTGTCAAACGGGGGGAGAAGTGGCCACTCTCAAAACCGGCGTGCACGGAATCCACATTCGATGGCGGTGTGATAATTTAAAATGAATGTTTTCGCTTCTTTTTTGCCGAATTTCCTTTTGTTTTCGCACGAACGACGAACAAAAAACCAACAATATCCCAATTGTTGTTGTTAATTTGAATAAATATATTTGTTTTCGCGCACAAATCCTTTCGCCTGTATCTCTGTTGCCAAATAAGAGAATATATTAAGTGATCGTTAAAATTAACCTGTCACAGTTCATGAACTTTTTCAGTAACTTGTTTCGAATTGAGACTCTGAAGGGAATACACGCAAAATAAAAAATAAAACTCGTCAGGTTCATGGTCTTTGGTGCTTTGTGTTTCACCTGAAATAGGCTTTGTTTGATTGTTTTTTTTTTTTCCTTGGTCAACTCGTTGGGAATAGTTTGTTCCGGATTGTTGGGTTTCAGTGTAACTCTGAATGACAATCTGGTTGGTTGGCAGTCAAATTTTACGAGGGCAACATGTTTTATTTGATGATCTTTATTTTTGGGATAGTTTTGAAGTGTGTCACGCTCGTGGGGCGGGCAGATCTTGGAACTTTCGATCTGGGTCTGTGGAATGCTGCCTTCCATGGCTAGTCGCGAATGGATTTAGTTGCGTGAGCTAAGTGAAGGACAACAGATACCATTTTAGGGGAGTACAACATCAGGCAAAGGTGCACAGTGGGAGTTGCGACATGACTAGATGCTGACAGGGTAACTTTCGATGACTTCTCAGCCATAAATCGGTCTTAACAAGGAATGTGTATGAACACATCCGTGTACCTGTCTACAGCTCGCTTCACGTGCGCACATCAATGAGCAGTTAAGCATTTACTCGTAGGCGGCATAAATTTGATCTGCAGATTGTGTGAGTGCGGATGTAGGACTTTTTTGGCACTTTACAGATATACCAAGCCAGTACCATTTCACTCTTCCTTGTAATTTCAAGTTTTGCCAAGTAAATCCCTCAAATGTGTAACTCTCCTTGTAACTTCATGACGAGATCAAACAAGTATTATTGCTGCATGCATCAGAAAGAGTAATGGCCCTAATGCGGAGCCTTGTGGTTTGCCTTTTGTGAGCAAGTGCCTCACAAAATCCCAGTATATGTTCTGGAATTTCATTAGATTCTCCGCAGAATCTGCAAACACCTTCTTCTGATGCTCCTAGTTTCCACAGGTGCTGCTGAGTCTTCAGTGCCCTATTAGGATGCCTGTTAGGATACGCCCAAGAACTTCGTGACCTGCTTCATGCCATGAGCGTTGTTCCAGGTATCGGCCCGGCTCCTTCTTTCTAGCTCCCTCAGCTCTTCCCTGAGGACGTGATCTCAGAATGGCTCGGGGCCTATGAAAGGTTCCGATGCCTAGCGAGGGAGTATGAAAGGTTCCCTTTCCTAGCGAGGGAGTCGTCCATTTCATTACCTTCTGTCCCTATATGGCCTGTTATCCAACAAAGTTTTACTCTGTTACTTCTGGAGCTGAGTTACTCCTGGGAGAAGGAGCTGCGCCTTAAGCTTCTGTAGACATTCCCATACGAGCTTGGATTTGATTATAAAGGAGTCTAGTGCCAGGATTGCGGCACGACTGTCCGACATTATTGCTGTGTCGCAGTTGGTATCATTCCTGTCAAGATTTATCTGAGCGACTCTGTCTATGGCATAGACTCCAGCTTGAAAGATGCTGGTGCGTTCCCCCATGGGTTCGCAATACTTTGTCCGGGATCAAAATACTGCTGCTTCTGTTCCTCCATCAGTTGTGTTGGCCTGGAGAACACCATATAAGGGTGTTTTTCTTAGAGGTGGTCAACTTCAAATTGATTATTGTTTGAACATGATTTTGGGCATAAGGCCACTGCGGCTGTGTGTCTCAATGTCGAATTTTGATTTCAGGCGGTATTTAGTCAATAACACGTTGAATGTTGACTTTCAAGTTCAAGTGTAATACGAAATAGTTAGTAATCATGTTTGTGCACCGCTCACTGTTAAATGCGACCTTGTGACCATCATCATTTTTTAAGACACCATCATCCGATAAGCTCACCAAACTTCTTTTTTTTTTGACACTAAATTCCAACAACATCACTCATGGCTTCTCTGCAAATGCCATCCCTGTACGGACTAGAAAATCATACAGACGTGAGAGAACTGTCACTTATTTCTTTCTCTTTCGGTGGTCTCAGTGGTTCTGCCACGCGAGCAAGAAATTTTTTAAAAAATTGTGTGGACAGTAATGAAAAATTTTGTATTTTTTAAAAAGCGTCTCCTTTATCTTTGCCATCGGTAACGCCCGAAAAACCATGTTTTCCGAAATGAGTTGAAGCTATTTGTAATCGTTGCTCCGACTTGGGTCTATTTATGTGTCAAAAAACAAACAATCGAGAACTGTCAAATCGGCTGTCACAAAAACAGAAAAGAAACAGCGTCTTCTTTTTTAAATCTGTTAAATTTGCCTTTGAACATTGAGTCGATCAAACCTCCCCAATATCACCTTTCGCGTATTCGAAGTTCAAGTTTTGCCAAGTAAATCCCTAAAGTGTGCAATTCTCCTTGTAATTTCACTACGGGATCAAACAATTATTATTGCTACATGCATCAGAAAGAGTATTGGTCCTAATGCGGAGCCTTGTGGTACGTCTGTGACTATGTGCATTTCCATCAGCCTCTTGCAGTTGGTAGGTGGGGCTGCTAGTCGATTTACCGGCACACTTAGAATGGTCTAAGTTGGTCCATTGTGATACCCATAGTCAGACTAGTACCACTGCTTGACTACTCTAGTGATGGTGCCGCTAATTCAATCCCAATGGCCAATGGTGACTGGACCAGATTTGAAAACCAAACAAAAGCGCATTAACTTTGCTTTCACTGGGATTCGAACTGGGGAGCCCTACTTGAGTTTACCTGTTCGAGGAGTCATTTATTGATGATTAAAAACAGTTGGTTGCGTGACAGTTCTAACTGGGCCTAGCTTCTACAGCAACTACTAGCGTTGTCCGTGCCATAGTACTTTCACGAGTGGATGGGATCTTCAGTTTCATGCCGACTTCGAATGGTGTTGTTTGAAAGGCTCTTTCTAGACAGGAGTACTCTTGAAACATTGCCAGTTACTCGAAAGAGATGGAACTGTTTATTATGAAAGTTGGTAAATTCTGGGACTGAACCTGGCACATCCAGCGCAGGAGTCGACGCACCAATCCATTACGCCACGGCGACATATTTAGATGTGAAAAATGAAGTCGTCGTTATTGGATGTAGCGGGATATTCGTTTTCCTAAAAACGACTGATCATCCATTGGATCTCAATTGTCAGACCGACAACTTCTGTATGGAGTCTCAGTTTGGTGGAAAGCACTAAACGCAGCTGTCAACTGCACGCTTCTCAAACGGATGCAAAAGACTGGCCTTCATGTGTGTAGCGGGTGCACTGAAGAGCACTCAATATACGCCTGCATCTTCCAGCACTGGAAACCTTCAGTAAACAGGCGGCAGCCAGCACAGTCCTGAGACTCACAACGCTCCGACTGTGGTCCGAACTCTCCTTCGACCACTCAACCATTCCAAACGAATTCAGATCTCTCCCCAACGACACCGATCGCCTACTATCTTCGAGAAGACATTCTCCACCAGCATCCCCTTCAGACTGTCTGATAATCAGACGCCGGTTGATCCCCTGCGCATCGTCACTGATGGTCCGAAGACAGAAGAGGTTTTAGGTGCTGGGGTCTATTCTCATGACCTTAGCTATCTCCCTGAAGCTCTCTAATCACTGTAGTGTATTCCAGGCAGAGACCATTGTGATAAAGGAGGCGTTGAACTAGCTGCAGAACAACGTAATATCCACAAGAGATATCACCTTCTGTTCGGACAATCAGGATGCCATGTTTAATCCGAAAACATGCCTTGATTGGAGGCTGTCTCTTAACGAGATGGCTGAGCATTGTCATCATGTGGGTGCCGGGACACTGTGGGCAATTGCAAAACTGACGAAGTCGCTAGGTGTGGCACATCCAGACCATCCAGACAATAGGAGGTGCTCCTCTTTCACTCAATCTGCTTAGACTTAGCAGGACACAATTGGCACCCATGCCCGCAGGTTGGGGGTCCCCTATAATGACGTCTGTAGAAGCTGCATGGATGAAGAGGAGGTTGGAACCACAGATCACCTACTCCGCTCGTGTAGCGTGCTAGGGGCCTACTACTTCAGCAACCTCAATGAGCTAAAAAGCGTCAGTATTTGCCAGCTTAATCGCTTTGTCACCAGCACCAACTGGTTTTAATTGTTGGGGGGAATCAATCCGCGTGGTATCACAATGGGCCGAAGTGTGACTGCCTTCTGCAGCCAGCCACTATAACCTAACCTAACCCAAAGACGACTGAAACACAGACCTCAGCGAAATGAGGAATGACCAATCCTCCTAATCGTTCGAGCTCCTCCGTCTTTAGGGTTTTAAATCGCGACCGTTAAATCGGAGAATTTCAAATGAAACCTCTTACTCAGGGGGCCGGTTCGACTCGTTGGATCCTTGGTTCCTCCCATTTTCAGACTCCAGCTCGTAATTATAATAAGCTGGCGAATTCACTTGCATCACACTAGAGCAATGACAATTTGCATGTCGCCTTTCGTTTGACATTGAGGCCGTGCATTTACTGGTTTCGTTTTGTGAAGAACCCAGTGACGGCCAGCCTGTCGCTGAGTGCAAAGGGCAACAAGTTGATTTTCACGTAATTTATTGAATGCAAAAGCACTTGATTCCTCAAGGACTTCGAGTGACCTTGTGTCATAAATGTAAACAAGGTCTCGCCAACGCATTGTTTGACATGAGTGTGGCGAGGGACTAGTAGTTCGACAGCTGAGGCGACCTTTAGAAGGGGCTGACGTCGATTGTTTGTGGTTTGAGAGGTTGGTGGTCTCACATTTGGACCCATTTCATCGGCAGAATAAGTTGGCGACTGTCAAAGCATACGTCGCGAAACAAATTTTGAGAGTGTTGCAAGAGGATGGTCCATCCAACCCTCCCAGGGTATATCGGGCTCTGCCTATGGACATTTACACAAGACTTAAAAAAGGTGAGAATGGTGAGAAAGTCACCACCAGTCACACCACCAGCAAACATCCTCGCTCAGTCGCGATGCTATAAGGCTCCTGAGTCAGTGTGCACCGAACTCGCTGATCTCAGTAAGCCGCGATTGCATGGGACAAGGAGGATGAAGGTGGTTGTGTGATCGCAATTACGTGGATGATGTTGTCCTACACGGGCCAGTAGCATATTGCCCTTGTGTGGAGAGGTGTGGACTAGAAAAGGCTCAGCTAGATTATTTGTCAAAGTGTACACTGGATGCTGTTCACGATTTCCATGGCCACTCATGTCGGAGAGCTCTCGACTATCAAAGCATTTCGTGTTGTGGTGTGTATTGCATATATTCGTTGCTGAACTTATACCAAGCATGTCCAATAGGACAAGTTGCTTGGACAAGTTTCAGTGCCAATTTGAACGATAACTGCACTCCAACGTCGACTGTCCTGGGCACTGTAAGCAGCGTCATCAAGACCGAGAAAATCATATACATGTCAACGCCAGCAACGAACCATGCCAGACCCAGGGGTTAGAGTGGCTGACTACCTTAATGTTGAGTTGCCACGAGCTCTAATAGATCCTGGAGCCTTAAATGTGGAGCTTGACTGATGCTCATGCTGCTTAGATCTGCCAAGTCGTAGAAATATGAGGCGTGCAAGAGACTGAGTCTGCTTGATGAGAGGGCGCGGCAATTGCAGAGAAGGTGTGAAATGGTTTCTTTCTCCTCTTCATCCCTGCAACTTATGCAGACGTCGTTGTAGGGGATACCTAGTTTCACTGTCACAATGCCCAGTTATGACGCCGAGGACAGTTCTAAGACTCAGGTCGATTCTGATCAGATCGCGGGAGCATTTTGGATCGAAAGTTGGCCATGATTGCTTTGTGATGAGGCAACCACTGCCGGAGGACCATCTACGTTTGGTGTGAGTAAGTGTTTCAAGCTTTAGTAGATGTTTTGTAGTAGCGATAGGCGTGGATGGAAGGTTCACCGTCCCGAAAGAGTGTGGAGGTGGTACCCTTTCTAGTGAGCTCGTCTGTGTCCCTGTGTCCCAGCACCCACATAAGTTGGATGGAAGTACATGGCCATCTCGTTAAGAGATAGGCAGCAATTGAGTGAAGTCGGGGGGTTAAATCTGACTGCTGCCCGAACAGATGACCTAATCTAAAGCTATAGTCTCTGTCTGAGAGACGCTACAGTGAGAGGGTAGTTGGAATGGCAGTTGGAAATTTAGATCCTTAGAGTGGACTCCCATAACCACACCTTCACCTCGATCCATGCGAAAGTTCACAGAGGACCGTCCAGTTTGCAGACCGTTTGGTGATGCAGAGGGACGATAGCTGCGTCTCACTTGGATATTGATGGACTCCTGTTTCCTTTTGTTATTCTCGTCTGTGGTAGCATGTGTATGATCCTTTACCTGCCATCCACGAATAGAGAGATATTTTCCGGGACAATGACAGGGTTGCTGAGGAGTGTCCTTTATTTCCTCGCCTTTGCATTTGTGATCGCTGACGAGCCCCAATTTCGTTCGGTCATGCGTCGGGCAAGTGTGGCCAATTAGTGTGGAGTCCAACTGCCATCACCAGCCGCTTTTTGTTGCACTACCTGAGTCTGTTGGTATTTTGCACTGTCAAACCAGGGCACTCCGAGTGGTCTCACAGGTGGTTAGGCACCTCCTTCCTTTGCTTGACTCCTCCAAGTGGTGTAGATTTTCCTGGGGTGCCTCAATATCAGTTCTTTCTTTTTTGGCAAGTTCTGATGTCTCTCTGTCCTCTCTCATGGCTTCTAGTTAACAACTGCATGCTGTGTTTCTTTGCGGACTTGATTTCTGGTGCTGCTTGGCTGTCAATGAGAATGGCAATACCATTTTTCAGCATTGCCATCAGTCGCTTGGAAACCACTGGCATTCCCATTGCGCAACGTCGCATGGTTCACAATTCGACGGACATGCCCTCGCATGTGTCTGCTGACATCTTCTTCTTCGGTCGATGGGATCATTAAACGTCCACTCCTCTGTTTGTTCGGATATGGCACCTGAAAGGTCTTCCGCAAGCAAGGAGACGAGGGGCTGATCGGTTGCTCTTTTGGTGGGCTTTCAGTTCCACTTGAGAACCAGCTGCGGACGTGGCTCATTCTCATGATCATCATCTTCGCAGCGGCCATCTACATATACACGTCTTCGGTGCCCACTCCGAGCTTAACTCTCAGACATGCGAGTCTCTGAAGCGTATGTCCACAGAATGACAACGTCTTTCTCACAATCCAGCGTGAGGATCAGTAGCAAAAAGTCATGTGATCACGCGAACTGATCTCAATCAGTCACAGTAATGAATCTTCAAAGATCGCATCTAGTAGCAACTCCCTGCAATGCGTGCAAAGGTCTCATTTCCAGTCTGATGAGTTGTGCGTGGCTCTGCGGTCGTGACAACCTTCGGTCACAGTGCCTGACAAGTGATCCTCAAACCGCCGGGGGGAAACGCGCCGAGAGACAAAGGAAAAACGAAAACATTTCCTATTACCATGTCATTATATACGGTAACCATCCATAATGAGCGATACCTTCGGTCGTCTTGTTTGCTTCTTTTTTTTCAGACAAGAACTTTTACTTCTATCTTCTGGCAGCGATCGTCGCATACGAAAGCAAGACAAACTCTCGCTGTTCTTTCGTGCATGACGAGAATGTTTGCTCTCCCCCTCTGCCCACGGCTGAGTGTATGTACTCTCGCAGCCACTCGTTGAATACTGAGTGGAGCCTCTGTCGTCTTGGACGGCAGATTCTACTTTGCTTTCGCAACACGGGCTTCCTTCTTTTCGCTTTTCATGGCTCCAAAGCTGAGGCCAGAGACCGGGCAAGTCGCGAGTTTTGCGTTTAAGCTTTGAATACGCTGTCTTTTCGAAGACATGACATTCTGTTTTTTGTTTTTTGTTTTGTTGTGCTCCCCGTGTGCCCTCAAGAATTTCACAGCGACACGGCTCCGAAGAACATACAAATGAGCACAGCTGAACTGAGAACCAGATTTATGGGCAATTCTTTTCCCTTTTCGCTCCACCTTGTTGCTGTCAGAGATGGTTACCATCAAATGTTGGTCGTAAGCCAAACTTTGAATGTTTCCTAGACTGTCCAGTGCCTACAACAATCTATCAAGTCCACGACAAGCAATTGTTTAGCCAATCAAGGCAACCTCAAGTACATCTCTTCTCGCTCGCTGGCTTAAAGACGTACTCGAACACCACGTACACATGCCGACGACGACGCTGTTCAAAACCAGCAGCAGAGGAGGAACACGAAGAAGACGACGAACGAACGAATGAACAAAAAAAATCAGCACAATGAGCATAATTGCTTCGATTTTGCACACACGTTTCTGTATAAAGATACGTTTTTTGCGCGATCTCCTTCGTACCTACTTCTGTTGTTATTATTATTATCGTTTCAAGTACAATTTCGCTTAATGATTCAAGGCACGTAGACGAAGAAAAATAACAAAAATGGCCGCTCGTATGAAACTGGCTAAACAAAAGCAACAGAAAATGAAAAAAAGAAGAACCTAAGCACAAAAATAAAAGAAAACAAAATGAACAGCAAAAATATCAAGCTAAGCACTGGTTAAGTTGGCTTACATTGTTGTTAGCTGAGATTGCTTGCTGCTTAGTGCGCGAACAAGTTTATCACGAATTGTGTTTGTGTGCCTGTCGGTGGGGGAGGGGGTAGTAATGTTTGAAAAGAGTGTTTGTGTGAGTTGCTGGACAAAAAGGGAATCTAATTGCTTGGACGGTTCATGTGGTGGGCTGTCAATTATGCGGAGATGTCCGTATTCCATATGGATCGCGAGGTTGACGAATGATTTCCTGAGAATGTAAACAGTCGTTGGCGTTCGTATACGGCGTCTATACACACACGGCGCAGTTGGTTAAATGCTTCAACTTGGTTAGTGGGGTCCTCGGTTCGAATCGCAGTGAAAGCAAAGTTATTGCGCTTTTATCTGGTTTTCAAATCTGGTCCAGTCACCATTCGCCGTTGGGCTCGAATTAGCGGCACTGGAGTGGCCGACCGGTGGTAGTAGTCTGACTGTGGCTCTTACAATGGCCCAACATGGTCTAAGTGTGCTGGCTTTCGCTAGCAGTCCCCTTCCCTACCCTAAAGACCCAAGTACGTAGGGAGACGTAATTCAACAGATCAATCCATCAGATCCAATCGGAAAAATATAACGAAATGATACACAGTGGTTAATATAACCAACCTATTTTTTCTGATTCATTGAGTTTTATTAAGCTTTGTTAAGTTTCGGTGAGTTTCGTTAAGTTTCGTTGAGTTTCGTTGAGTTTCGTTAAGTTTCGTTGAGTTTCATTAAGTTTCGCTAAGTTGGCTTGAACCAAAATATAAGCGAAATTAATCACCAAAACCTCCAGAAAGCCCTTTAGTACTATGAAATGTGGTTTGTTCTTGCCTTTTCTAATACACTGTGGCCGCTGAAATTGCTTTGGGTTCAATAAGACAGACCAGGTCTTTCTGCGATCTTGCTGTTATCTGGTAGTCAGTACATGACGCTACTTAGTTGACTTATTATTGTACTGCTAAGACTGCGGAATAAGCTTACTCGATCCTGGAGACCAATCTGTCTTTCCTTCGTTACCACTTGGTCCTCTTGCTGGTGGTTAGGTCTTTCTACCCTCATTCATAAATCTCGACAATACAATGTATCAGTCCTTCGAATCGGCCGCACCAGTTCTCTCTCAGTATCTTGAGTCCCCTGAAACCTAAAAAAGCAACAACCATAACCCCTCCTAAAAAATAAATCTCATATTCTTGTCATTTTTTCGACTCATCGCCGAGCCAAGTCACCCTCGCCCATCACTTCTGTCGTTGTCTCCGCGGCGAGGTATTCGAACAGACAAACAAATGTGCCTCTCATCCCCGTGTAGTCTGCGCAGACGACGAACCCTGAATGGTTTCCCCGTGCGTTAGCGTTGTAAAAGCGTAATAAAATGAGATTCCGGATATCATTGTTGTCCCAAAGCCATATTCCCTCAACATGCATCAACCTGCGTTTAAAAATAGACTGTCGGGAAAGCCTGTGGTGGGAACATCTGATTCGATGGCTGCACGTGGTGTCGCAGGGTTTTAATTATTTTTTTTTTTTGGTTTTTCATTACTCAATGCCTGGGATTGATGTCTCTGGTGCCACTCTCAAATGATTCGCAACTGGCAGATGGGCTCTGGATTCTCTAAGTGCAAACGTCCTTAGCACCCATTGTCCTTTCCCATCAAGTCATCCTGCACTTGACACACATTACTTTCATCCCCAATGCTCGTGTGGGTCTTTGAGTCATGAGATAACTCAGGACTACACCACAAATGTGTGCTCAAGGGCATGTTGGAAAATCATTTCTATTTTTATTTGTCACACATGCCGCTGGGGTGTGTTTGTTTCCTGCCTAGCACAGCACGTTCGACTTTTCACGGGGCCCTTGGATGTTGATTGATTAGATTTGACGTGTGTGTGTGGAGGAGAGAAGTTCAAACACAATATTTCCGAAAGAAACCATTAAATAGATTATTTTTTTTTTTTTTGGTCTTTCGAGGACGCCGGGGGACTTCCTTTGGGGTTGGGATTAGTCTGGCACTGCCGGGCAACTGATGACACATTTTTACTGTTCACTTTGTGAGCTGGTGTGTGGCTGGCACTCTGTGTGAAAAGTTGGAACACATAAAATCGCGACAGGGTGCGACAATACGACCAGACTGGCCAGGGTGATGCTCAGCTCATCGGTATCATCACGATGCACTGCTCCTCTGGAACTCATCCCTTCAGAGTGGGTCTGCCCCGCACCGACTTCTGCACGTGACGAGGAAGAAAAGGAAACCATTGCGCATCTTACATGGACTTGCAGCGTTCTCTCCTCCCGCAAGAAAAGTCATCTAGCGGCTTTCTTTTTCGATATAAAATCGAGTGATTGACTATCTTGGAAAATTCCTTGTCATGGACTGCGTGGTCATTGCTTTCTCCTTGCTCTCTTAAGCGGAAGCCCTCCTCCCAGACCTATTTTACAAATTTGGGAGTCTCACCAGACCTCCTCCTCAGACCTCCTCCCAGACCTATTTTACAAATTTGGGAGTCTCACTGCCAAGACGGTCTGCCGCCAGTCATCCAAGGACAGTAGACTAGGCCGTCCACTCCTCCTCCTTACAACTTAGCCGGTAGTATGTGAGAGTACCACTTTCTTCTGTTGTCTAGTCACTGTTGTCGGCTTGAATTTACTGACCAGCACTTTGTCGGAGGGAGTCCCTCAACCGCAGGCAGACCTGCACTCAAACACCATATTGTCTGCGATGAACCTGGGCTTGAACAAGGTAACTTCTCCAGCTACCACTGTCCCAAACTGCATCCAGTTCGCGGAGCAAATGCACAACATCCTAAACACAGGGACTCTCTGGTGCGTTGTCGCCACGAATAGATGATTCTTCTGGCAGGCGCCACGTTTTCGGACGGAGTACCTCAAGGTTCAGAACTAGGTCCTTAACTGATTATTTTAGTAGACTCGAAATAGATGATTCTTCTGTCAGGCGCCACGTTTTCGGACGGAGTACCTCAAGGTTCAGAACTAGGTCCTTAACTGATTATTTTAGGGCCCCTCTCAGCGACTCAGACTCAAATCGTTTTGACTGTAATGAACCTCGGTCACAACGCGATTTCTAGTCAACTCCCTTTAGTTTTCGGCATCAAGTTGTTTGAGGACTGATTCCATTTGTTGGGACCACCTGGGCTTCTCCCTCAGAAATCGTAGACTCTTCTAGCTGGAGACAAGTTGTACATCCGATCAGCTTAAGCCTTGCATCCGTAGATGCCTTACAAGCCTCATGTCACTGTACAGCCAACGTGAGAGGACCAAACATGGAGCGCAGACGTTTTCCCTTGCAATGACCAGGGGGCAGCAATGCTTGCTTAACCTTGTCTAGATAGCAAGCAAAGACGACGTCTATTAAAAAAATCACATTTCAGCTTGAAATTATTTACTAACACCTCGTTTGGAAAACATTTTTGAAATGGAGTCCCTCAATGTTGAGAACTGGGACCACAACTTTTTCTATTCTTAGAGTAGTGAGCACAAATTCAGGCAAGGGATCCAGCATTAATCTTGAGTCCATAAAGCCTCTCAAGAGGCCTCAGTTATGCTTAGAATCACGCTTTTAATATACTCCTTATTTCTTTATTATGGGCTTCAAAGGATTTTGCCAAAAATTGCAGCAAATCTTAAAAAAATTGCCTCAAAACAGCACAGTTTAGCTGCTCCTCCGAGCATCTGGTCTGGTTATCTGACAAAAGCCTGGTTCTAAGCATAACTCAGACCTGTTCATTGTGCAAAGGACGACCCTAATTGCCACTGTGCCCACCATCGAAAAGCATGGCTCATAAAACAGCCCCTCTTGGCTCCTTCTAATGTCCGACATCGGCCGAGTTCTCATCTGTCCAACATCAACGGAAGCAATTTATGCGATAACATTGAACCGAATGCAATTGGAAGAGGGACCATCTCCGCCAATCTAAATTATCTCCTACTCCTCCTTCCTAATGTCCTTCAGAAGAACAAACAAACACCCTAGCGCGTATCTTATACATCGCAGCTGCAAAGGCGGCCAGACTGTGGTCTGCATGCTTCTGCAGTCCCATGGGAACCTGCCAGGGAGAGGTCCGAAAACATTCGCTAGCATATTTTGAGCAGTTGATTCGTGTATCCGTTTGCTTTTTGTGAGAACACCATTGCTAATCTATTGGCGATGGGGAATGGATAAGTGAACCGCGCCGCCACCTGCTTTGTGCTTCTTTCGTATTGTTTTAACAGGTGATGTCCTCTTTCGAGTTTGTTTCGTTTTCGGCTGGCGGATATCCTTCTGAAATTAGATTGGCGAGGGGCCTAATAATTCTTACCCTTGGCATTGCATACATTTTGCCTTCTCTCCTGCACCGGGTGCTGCTGTCTAGGATGCCAGTGGGGTGTGGAGGGGAGATTGAATTATGTCCTGCCGCAAGAATAATTGAACACCTTAGCTTGGGGTCGATGAAGAGGGATGGTTTATGTTAGAATAGTAAAATGGTGGAGCTAAGTGGAAGTCGGAACGAAGCCGTTGCCGGTTGGTGTTTTGATGGACACTTGAGAGAAGCAGGTGGGAGACGGCAGTCTGGACGGCAGTCGATCTATTCAGAAAACCGATCCTAAAACGCGATTTTTTTTTTCTAGTTGGTGTAGTTGTCGGTGGTCACAACTGCCCTGTGACACGATTGGACATGCACGCAAGAGAGCAAAGATAAGAGCTAAGATCCACTCCCACGCTCAGTACACTGCAGAGGGTATCACTGGATCCATCCCGGGTGGACCGGTCCTCAACCAAAAGGCCTCTCCAGCTGGCATGATCCTTAGTCAAGCGACTCCAATTGCATGCGCCAACGGGGATCGTCTCCACTTAGGTGCGCCAACGATGTTGACTGTCGTCCTCTATTGGCGTTCGCCTGTTGCCCCGGAGTCGAAGACTCTTCAGGATGGAACAGTGTTATCCATGCGCTCAAAGGCATTGCAGACGCTTGACTAGACTCATGTCGTTGCACTGAATCTTCTTCTTCAAATGTCAACACGAACCAAAGACTCAACGCAGACCCTTTCTTTTGGAAATACCAAGGACTCCTTAGTTTGCTCTTAGCACCGCATCAACACGAACCTTAGGACTCCTTAGTCTGCCTTGACATTGTCCAAGCCATAAAGTAGGACGGGGGTGGTCAAAGTCAGCCTGATTCTTCAAGAGAGGGCTCTACCATCCAATTGTCTCTTAAACTCAAAGAAACAGCGATTGGAAGCCGAATCGCGATGAAATTCTTGACTTGAAACCTTGACTGAAGTCCTGAAATGATATCCGATTACGGTGACATTGTGGCCAAGTCGTCGATGGAGTGTGTTCCTTCTAAATCCTTGTTCTATCGCTCTCAAGATCGCCTCCTGGCCGTAGTTTCTTCATGCTTCCCATTCGCGGCTAAGCTCATCTTCGTCGTCGACGGGGTGTGTCCTTCCGTGAAGACGTCACATGCATCGTTTTGCCTTCATTCGCGGCTAAGCTCATCTTGGCTTCGTCGGCCTACATCCAGAAGGTATTCAATGCCTTTTTTGCTGCAATCTGCTTGTCATTTGTTGCATAACCCAACTTCGTCTACTAAATCCTTGTTCTATCGCTCTCAAGATCGCCTCCTGGCCGTAGTTCCTTCATGCTTCCCATCGAAGACCACAAACAATCATGCTCCCACAGACACCCCCCTTCCCCTCTGGCATCTCATGTCCCCTTCAACCATCTCAAGAGATCTGTAATTCTTCAAATTTAATTACTTCTGTCGTGACATGCCAATCATCGCCACCTCCACGGGCGAGCATTTCTCCTTCTCGCCACAAAACCTTGACATAATGGATAGAAACCAAATCGGAGACCGATAAAAAAAAGCCCACCAATCCCATGAACCGTTAATCCTTTCATCGCCGACGACGTTACCGCAAAAACAAAAAAAAGAAAAAACACCTTTCAACCCACAAGCAGGCACAGAACCACAGAGCTGAGCTGCTGCCCATCTAACCACTTGGAGCACCATATATGGCCGCTTGTTAATTGTGTGTTTCTTTTCCCTTTTTTTATTGTCTGCCTTTCGCGTTTTGTTTGTTACCTGCGTGTAACGGTGAATTCGGTCATATGTGAAATAATCTATGAGTGCCATCCATCAAAAATCAAGGCACACCAGAGCACCGCCGCCGCCAAGAGCCGAAGATATGCAAATTAATTACAGCGAACTGCCGGGGAGCCGAAAGAGTGTGCTCTCACATGAGGCTCTCGCATCGCAAGTCGCAGCCCCGAGCTACGGAATTCCCATTAACAAAAGGAAGGCACATAGGCGCGCGCACGCACACACACCTTTGTTTGCGTATTGGTGAGGAGAAGGTGCGTAGTGAATACATTACCATTCGCCTTCCATTTGGGGCTCACCTCCGCCTCGTCCAGAACTGCTGCCCGTCTCCCGGTCGGTCTGTGTGTTGTTTTGATGGGGTTCCTCATATTTATCTCCATCGCTTTGGGAGCGAGGGACCCCAACAGGTACCCCCATTATGTGCCTATCAAATCGAACGACCTACACGTTCCTCTGGTCTGTTTGTCTGTCTTTTGTGGGACAGGTTCTCACTTGTCAGATCAGAGAGAGATTTCGATTGACTTTGGTTCCTTTTACTTTCTCGTGTATTCCCAGAGTTTAGTGCGTTTGTCTTTTCGGACGGGCCGGGATTTGCGTTGCAAATAGAACAAGTTCTTGTTGGTTTCTGGGTTTCTTTGGCAGTCTGAGAGACTGTCGATTTAATGGCTGGTTATTTTGGTAAAGGAAACCGGCATGTTTTGTCGGGTGAATGCTAAGTGATGAAAACCCTTGAGATTAATTGGTATGTACACGATCGTGCGAAACGCAAAAAACCAAAGTTTCTGGCTTGTGCTTACAAATTAGCCGTGGACGTGAACAGAAATCAAAGAGCGAGGACTTTTTTCGCGAAGACAGCTTGTGCAAGCGAATTGAAATTTTGCAAACTGCTGTCGATGGTGAGTTATGAAAACGAGAGTCGCTACATGCTGGGGTGGGATGGGATAATGTTTTGTGAATGCGTACCGTGCTGTCAGTCAAGGTGCTTCGTTTGAGACATCGCCTCGAGGATTCGTCGCAATTGCCAAGGTCTGGGCAGGCGATCGACGATGGTTTGCAAGTCAAACGAGCACTAAGCTCGGGGAGATTTAACGTCCCTATGCACACGGTGTCGCAGTCTAATCTCGCTCCCAGGAAGCCTTCTCTTTTTGATCTTTGACTCGTTGTCATTGACTTTGCACTGAGAAAGCAAGAAACTTTCGAATGACATATTGGTCGTGAATAATGGACGATGCCTGATCTGACATCTCATCTTCAGTCACTTCAGTCAGAGGTTAGGCGATCGTCTGCCTGATGGTTCCACAAGAACACTGTTAACGATGACATTGTAGGCCTCGAAAATGTTGTTCCTATCTCAGATCCTCATCAACAACAATTCCAACGTCAGTCAGGGAAGCACGTAGTTCTGAAAGGGGACGATGGTGGACCTTTAGAAAAACACCGTGAATGTTCGAATTTGGAGCAGTTTATGAACTCAAACTCTAGAGCGAAGATGTCACAAGTAATGATGTTTACAGGATGAATCCAGAACAATTCTCATTCGAAATGTGGACCCTGTGGTAAATGAGGTGAATTCCAGACATTTTGACGCCATCTTAACCCTCTAACCGTTACGGCCTTCTCTTTATTCATGCAAATGCATAGAGGAACGGTTAAATATGGGATCTTCAAACCTGCCTAAAATGTAGGAACTTTCAAACAATTTTGAAACCCTCTTAAATCGAAGACAACTTAAACATTTTTGAACATTCTTAAATTTTTTTGAACATTTTGGAACCTCTCAAGTTTTTCTTCCTCTCAAGGTTTCCTTCCTCTCAAGTATTCCCTCTTCTCAACTTTTTTTTGCTCTCAAGTTTTTCTTGCACAAAATCTCCTCCAATGCACAAAAATTGGGTCGAATTTGAGACTTAAATCATAGAACACATGAAGGAGTGGCGTGATTATCAACGGTCTAAATTTAGAGCCGGAATCGGTGGAAATCAGTCAAACATTTTGGAACTTTCAGAAATTTGGGATTTTTTTTTGACATTTTGGAATTTCTGCGTGCCTCAGCACAGTGTCCGATAAGGAGTCCTATATCTTGTCCGACTAAAACTGAACAGTGATGTTGATCTCTTTTTATTCAGCGTGGGCCACAGGGCTAGACTAAGCCTAGACTAAGCCATCTAGTTTTTATTCTCTTCAGGGCTTCTTCTTCCTGTTTCGCGTGAGCGCGTAAGGAATTGCCCTGGATTCTGCAAGATCAGACCCGTTCTTCGCGAGACTGTCCGGTTTTTCGTTTCCTTCGACGCCAGTGTGTCCTGATACCCACCATATGATCATTGTGTTCGTCAAGGAAATATCGCTGACGCTCCTGACAAACACTGCATAACCTGACAATTTTCGATGACATGATGGCCGACGCTATGGCTTTTGTTGCCGCTTGTCTGTCCGAGTAAATAGAGATCGTTTTGTTGGTTATGGTGCTCGTCTATCGTGGCCACCTCGGCCTGGAAGACGCTGCAGTCATCGCTTAATGCCAGGGATTCTTCGAATAGGTCACAGAAGACCCCAGGCACTAGTTTTTGAGCCGTCGGTATTTAGGGCGGCTTCCCCTTCTACTGCTACCAGTTGCTGCCAGTTTCTGCAGAAAAGTCCCTAGACTTCGCAGATTCTCTATTGTCTTTCATGTAATCCAGAATTATATTTATTATAATTTTTTTTTTATAATATGCGAGCGCACGAGTGACTTAAGTGTCCGAGTTCAATTCACATCACGGTCTGAAGGTGTAGAGGGAGAAAGGGAGAGGAGGTACCTGTGCACATTGGTTTTAAATATCAGCAGATGGTATTCTGGGGGAGATATAAGGCTGGGAAGAGCAGTTTAGAGAGTCTCTCAGTTTAACTGTGCGTCCGAAAGTAGGCTTAGGGCTAAACTGATGAGCATTCCTGGAGAGACGGCTATTGCGGGTGAACTCATGGAGAGGAGGAATGCAGTTGGCAAGCTCACTTGAGCATCGTTTGTTCAAATAGCCATAAAATAGGGATAGAGACGAGACGGTACGTGGATGTTTGAGCGAGTCTAATGACTCACTGTTGCCTCCAATACGTTTTACCGCTCGCTTTTGGATTCTATCTAGTAGGTGCAGGGTGGTTTTGGGGACACCAGGCCACCAGGCGTTGTACTCAAGTTTGGGGCGTTAAACGCCTTATAAATTAAAGCCAAATCAGAGAGGGTGAAGTATTTCTTGCATCGATTGAGGAAACCTAAACATTTCGCAGCATTTTTGGCGACCTCGTGTCGTGTTGATGCACATAACAAGAAAGGAAAGTTTTCCGGCTTCATTGACCAGACGCCATTCATGGGTTATTGCTGACTATCAAGGGTTCGCTTGAGTGACAGCAGACAGCATTGAATTCCACTCGATTGTTCTTTCCCCCTAGATCGGAATTCAATGCTCATAACCTAAGCTGCCGTTCCAATTCTACGGCCAAAGGGCGGGCTGGGTCGTGAGTCTTGAAACGAATCTGAAAAGCTGAGAGTGCTGTCATCAGCGAAGGAATGGATTGGATTAGAAGTAGCAGCCAAGAGCTGATTTATAAAAATGAGAAAGAGTTGCGGAGACAGAACAGAACCTTGCGGAACCTCAGCATTTATTTGGTGGACATCAGCCTTGAACCCATCCAAAACAACTTGAATTGAACGGTTCGAAAGGTAACCAGTCTAATCCATTGAAGGAGAGATTCATCGACACCATAGGCACGCATTTTCGACAAGAGATCTTGATGCCGTAGTCTGTCAAATGCCCTAGAAATGTCAAGCGCTACGCACTAGCCTGGTTCCACTTTTCAGTGAGATAAGCTATCAGAGCACCAGTGGACCTGTTGCTGCGGAAACAATACTGCCGGTTATAAAGAAGCGTCCGCTATTCAAGATGTTTCATAAGCTGGCGATTTATCAGCGTTTGCATGGCCTTAGAAAGGAGGGACGTAAGTGGTATGGTACGAGGTGGTGACGAAGACGGGCGGGCTGGGCAAATGCTTTCTTCCATCTGCTCGGAAAGACACCTAAAGGGTAGGATAATGGAATTTAATAAAGGAATAAAGGAAATGTTATAAATAATGCCGTAAGTCCAACCGGCGTTTCACATGGACGCTCTTCGACAGCTTCACGGTTTCATCCATCACATGTTGTCGTTGGACGGCATTCTTATATTGAATTGTAAATTCATTGAGACAATAAACTCACTCACTAACTCTTGCCATTGCTCCCGATCTGGGAAACGAAAGTAGACGTTTAGAACTTACACTCCTCGGTGCTCGCATAATTCCACTTCCTAGGCGGGCGATTCTATGGCCAAAGTCTGGAGGTCTCTCAATAGTGCTGTTGGTCTGTAAGTCTCTCTAATCGACTTAGCGACTCGCATCCAGAATAATTTTATCCGAAAATTATCTGTAATGCCTTGACGGCAAGGACTTTCAAAACAACTGGCAATGGATTGGATCCACGAACATCAGTAATTCTAAGGTTTCCCTGGTACTTCTCTTGAATCAAACCATCAATACCTGCTCCGCCTTATGTCTCAGCACTCGTCCAGTCACTTGGTTCGACACACCGACGATCTACAAAGACTCTGCAGTCCCCAGCCTGTCTTCAGTCAGACCACTCCCAGTCCCGTAAATTGCCACTTTTGATGATCTGCCATCCACAAATGTGTTTACCACTTGTCAGTCCCAACCGCAGATCTGCATCTAGGATGTCCCTGACGCATTCCTCCACCATTTCGCAACCATCACCAGGGGTTACACGTAAAAAGCAATGCCACCACATCACCGCCTGATCGGTGCTCTGTGTGTACAGCCGTGCATTGCCATCCGTCTCGTAAACGATTTCATAAAATACGCCGTAAATAAACAACATCGCCGAATCGACGAACTTTTAGCAACACCCAATCCGAAAGAGTCATTCTAAACAAATTAATTTCTTTCGGTGCCACCTTCCGCCTTCCAGCGAATCGAGTAAATGATTTCCCACATCCCCATACACGGCCGTGTGTTCGCAGTCGGTTTTTGGAGATGATGTCATGCACGTGCCAGCGCCGCGTCTTTATGCCCATCTTCTACATAGTCACCGTCGTGCTGGCTCTGGAGCCCCGCAGGCTTAAATTTTGCTGTGTGTGTGCGTGTGTGGTTTGCTGTTCACTTCATTTGGGCTTTTCTTTCGGAATAATACCTAAGATCCATCATTAATCATCGCATGGTTGGGGCCCACACGCGTACGTAGTGCGGCATGCGGCATACGAGCGGAAGGAGATAAGTGACGAAGGACATTCTTTTAAACGACAAGAAGCAGTCGCTGCTCGAAGCCGCCTCTCGGGAGTGTCGCATCGTCGGGGGAGGTTCTTCAGGGAAATAAGCTGCTAAACGGCATTCCTGTCGGCTCGTTGGTTTTCAATAAAATTCGGTATTATATCGCTTATACCTTCGCGCGCTCTGCTGCGTCACTTGCGTATGGACTTGATCTTCATTTTTTTCAGACGTCGCGCCCTCTCCTCCTCTCTCCACCGTTCTGTTGGCCATCACTAGAATTTTACGGCCGCGGTTAGTCTGAATTAGTTTCTGGGCAGCAACGCGTACGTAGGCTGTCCACGCTCGTGGCGGGCGGTTTGTTGGCCAGTCACTGAAACGCGGGGCCGGGGCCACCTAGGGGGTGCATGTCCATCAACCTTTTGACGAAAGATGGCGGAGGAGTTTGTGTCATGTGCCTGATTCCAGGGAACCCTGGGTTTCATGTTTGAATTCGTCGTAAAAGCTGGCTGCGTACAGTCGACGAGCAGTCGCTCCCTGAGGGCGGTGCAGACCTTGAGACATGGTTATGGCTGGAATTCCAGTTAACTGGTGTCAGCATTAAATCGTGTACTCGGTTGGTGTGCAAGTCTGGCCTTGAGGTTCTGCTCACCACGCACTTGCTGACTAGTCTTGACACAAGGTGGGCATGACAAACCCCTGCGAGACGCTGTTCTTTTGAGGAGGCATTCGGCGTCCTCTAGCCTGTATTCTGAAGGGAAATAAAGGCGAAGCCGCTCGGGGGTGTGAAGTTCAACCGATGCAATGTCCACACAGAACCGGGTGACGTCTCCGCTTACTTCTTGCCTCAAAATGAGAAAAAGGCAAATCCATGGATTCTGCGGATGATGTGTGAGCTTCAAGCCTTCGTCGGGGACTGTTGTCAGGTTTCAGAGCTTACCGTCGAATCGTAAACCACAGCCGCGCTTAGAATTGACCAAGTTTTTGTAAAAACAGCAGCTGGTGATGCCACCAAATCCCTTCCACCAGCCTGAACCACGGCCACATTTGTCACAACCCACTCTCTGCCACCACCGTCAAAATTGCCTAAAACAAAGTCAAGCAAAATCATGCAAAAATACAGGAAAACCCATCGTCTCCTACGCCTTCACGAGCCATTCATCTCTCTCGTTGTCTCTCTCTCTCTTCCCCCGGCCCGGCTCATCCATTGCACATGTTCACACAACGCACAGACGAGCCGCAAAATAAATCAAAATAATTCGCGAAAAAATTGGCAACTTTCAAGCAAAAAAGAGGCCTCCTTCAACTGTCCCTCGGCACATTTTTAAATATAGCCACGTGCGGTGTTGCTCCGAATGCAACAACAACACGGGAACGTGTCTCATTCGTGAAATCCTTTCAAATTTGCACGCCACACATGAGCAACGTGTAGTGTGTGATAAATGACTTTTCTCGATTCACTTTTGCCGGTGTGCGTGCGTGCGAGTGAGTGTGTTTCGCTGTTTTCTTGAAAATAGAACGAGTTCAAGGAAAGCTCAAGGACTAGCTGGTGGTGTGTAACAGGTGAGATTATTTCGAGAGCGGTCGTTCGTTGTTCGGATTATGCGAACGAACGCCGCTGCAGGGTGAGAGTAAGCTCATATTTCGGGGACACACGAATTAATTTGCCACGCAATGAGTGATTTGTGTGAGCTCCACGAACTCCATTAATTAGTCATTTATGTGATTTATCACCCGACGCGGGAGTCGAGAAGCAGCACAGCAGGAAGCCATCAGCAGACTTCTTCTGGCACACAGGCACTCGGGCGCTTCTTCATGTTGTGGTTGTCTAATGAAGGCATGTTGTCTAATGAAGGCATGTTTGGCGTGTGTTATTTTGCGAGATGAGCTACGCGTGTTGAGATTCCAATTCAGTCAACGACTTGGATCGTTTTGCGTTTTAATGAATGGCTGAGGGGAGGGCAGGCTTTTGATGGTTTAATGATCGGTCTTTGCAAACTGGCGGGGGCCACGCGATGGCCGTGGGAGATTTGCAGAGGAATGCTCTTTGTGACGAATTGCGCGAGCGTAAGTTTGCCGTGTGCACGCAGTCAGTGAGTCAGTCTGTAGCTGGCGGTGTGTACCAAGCCCAGGCTTGTCAAATCTGGCGCTGAGAAGTGAGAAGGTTGCTGAATCCTAAGATCCGATCACTTAGTCACTGTTGGCAGCGCGTATTCTCTCACAAGTGGAAGGGGGGGCCTACAGTCTTAGACTCCGAAATGACCATTTTGTGAAGAGTTGTCTAGACAGTCAACCTAGGCCACCGGGAATCGAACCTAGGAGCAGATGCAACCACAATCTCTGGTCTGGTTCTGTATCGGTTTCAGCAACACTCTGTCCTTGCTTCAGTCGTTAAGATAAATAGTCTTTAAGCATATGACTTGTTAGTTTAAGTCGAAAGACATAGGACATAAAGACATATATTTAGCTTAGAGTGCCCGCGGAGGGCCAGTAAGTTAGAAAAAGTAACAATGTTCGTCCAACTAGTTTTAAGCAGTTTTGTCTAGTAATTAAGCGTGTTATGAATTTTTGGAAATAAAAATGAATTAAAATGCAAATTGAGTCACTGTTCCGTGTTCCGGTGTGATGGGCGATAAGCGACGCTGGTGTACACCCCGAAGTGCGCGCACAAGTTTGCTGTGTATGGGCAGCTTAAGAGGTTTTTTTTTTTAAATGATGATGTGTGATAAACTGCGGCTGCAGTTGAATATATTTCTTCGAATATGAGAGTCTTCAATGTTCTTCCTTCACCAGATCTCTAACGCACCCACCCTCTTCGCCTTTTTAGTTTGAGGCCCGTTGCAGTGTAGAAAATATACAGGACGCCGTGACATAACACACAGCACGACATAAGTCTGAAATTCCAGTCCAATCTTTTTTGCCGGAATTGAATATTCGAAAGCGGCCCATACACAGCAATTGTGTCCGTGTGTGGGCTAGTCTGCGCACAAATCTTTGGTATGAGTAAAACGAAGATCTTTTGATATTTGGAGTCACTGTTCCGCGTTCCGGTGTGATAAGCGACGCTGGAGTACACTCCGAAGTGCGCGCACAAGTTTCTGTGTATGGGCAGCTTAAGAGGTTTTTTTTTAAAATGATGATGTGTGATAAACTGCGGCTGCAGTTGAATATATTTCTTCGAATATGAGAGTCTTCAATGTTCTTCCTTCACCAGATCTCTAACGCACCCACCCTCTTCGCCTTTTTAGTTTGAGGCCCGTTGCAGTGTAGAAAATATACAGGACGCCGTGACATAACACACAGCACGACATAAGTCTGAAATTCCAGTCCAATCTTTTTTGCCGGAATTGAATATTCGAAAGCGGCCCATACACAGCAATTGTGTCCGTGTGTGGGCTAGTCTGCGCACAAATCTTTGGTGTGAGTAAAACGAAGATTTTTTGATATTTGGAGTCACTGTTCCGCGTTCCGGTGTGATGGGCGATAAGCGACGCTGGTGTACACCTCGAAGTGCGCACACAAGTTTGCTGTGTATGGGCAGCTTAAGACGTTTTTTCAAATGATGATGTGTGATAAACTCCGCTGCCGACTGTAATTGAATAAATTTCTTTGAATATGAGGGTCTTCGGTGTTCTTCCTTCACCAGATCTCGAACGCCCGCTATTCCCCTCCTGAGTTCCTCAAAAATCATCATTTTGCCACTTTGACACTCGAGACAAAGAAAAAAAAAACACATGAATAAGGACAATCTCACACCCATCTTCCTACCTTCGCGTGAGTGCAGACGACCAAAACCACCAACTCCCGTGCAGTATTCTGGTTCACTTCCAAGAATTCCACTTCCTATTAACTATCCAACACATAAGAAAACACATTTTATGGGTTTCTTCCCCGTCCGAGTCGGGACACACCGCGCCGCCGAACCCAGCGAATGAATGAAATGGATACATTTTTCTGAAGAAACTGCGTCTGCCCCCCTTTCGCGCAACATGCTCGAAACATCTGCGAACATCAACCAGAGTCCGCACATCATTTTGCATTAATTTTAAAAATTACTTTTAATAACATAGACAACATGTGAAGACTGCACATAAAAATGCGAAATTATAGCCTCGACGGCATAACAAGCACCGATCAGATAGCACACATCTCGGCGGGAACGGAGTGAAATAGTCCCGCTCCGGCCGTAAGCGGTGGGTCTACATAATTGGCTTGTTCTCCTAACATACAGCTCCGAAGAATTTTATGTTGATGTGCCCTTTGCGCCGCTCTATCTAGTTTTCATCTATTGGCAGCCGTCCGCACATGTCCGGCGGCGGCGGTCTTGAAATCCTTGACCATTATTCTTACGACCAGTGGATCGCGTCTGTCTACCTCTTTGGGTTTGTTCTAGAAACCAATTTGAACTTGCATGGGTTTAACTGCTGCCGCCGTGACTTTTGAGAGCTCAACTTCTGGCCAGAGAGAGAGAGAGAGAGAGTGTGAGGGAATAAGTGGTTCCGCAGAGCCGAAGGCAACTCCACCGTCGGTTGTTCTGCCAAAATAGACGGCCGGACACAAAATGAAACACTGGAAAACTGGTCAGCGCGCTGGTCCAGTTAAGCATGTGTGCCCACCGTGCGTCGCCGTCGTCGACAAGACAAGAAGATAGCCTTCAGTGTACTTGTTAACTAGTTTTTATGTTCTCGCCGCACACACTGGTCCGCATGCATTGGCTGGACGGCAGCGTTGCGCTTTTGTTCATTTCTGCAAGGAGCACACAACGCACACACGATTACCAAAATGTAGACCTACAAGCATACCGTCCGACAGAAGGCACTTTATGTAGCCACGAAGACGGGCAAGTTCGCTTGGCCTTGAATTTTAAATCGAGTTTCATATCTCATCTTACCAAGTTCTATAATAACAACCGCGCCACCATTCCTTGTGTGTGCTGCGCGCCTTCCTTTCGAATGTGCTCAGTCGTTGGTTCTTTCGTTCCTCCATTCGTTGCTGTGCTCCTCATAGTCATGGTCGTGGTCGTGGTCGGATTGTTGTTCTTCGTGTGGTATCTGATGGCTGGGCGGATATCTAATTGGTTTCAGGGATGGATGCTTAGAGACGATGGGGTTTTTTTTCTCTCTTTGCCCGGTTGCATATCAAACGACATTCACTTCTTCTTCTTCGATCCGCTTCTGCCGCTTTATCGTAATTTTCTTCGTCGTTAATGTCTTCGTGTCTTGTTGTCGTGTTGTTCGTCCGGATTACAATAACAAGTTTTGTCTGTGCGCCTTCTATTCTTCTCCGACTCTGACTGGTTGTGTACCATATGCACACGAAAAGCAGGAAGAGAACTATAATAAGATTCTGGGGCTGGGGAGGGGGCAGTGCTTCTGTCTGTTGTCCCTTTGATTGGGTGTGTTAGTGGAAACAAGAACAGAGAAGTGCAACGCATTCGTTTTGCGGGTTACCTTGGGGAACTTGTAGAGTTTCTCAAGGTTCCCAGACGTGAATCGATTGAGTTGTGCTGGGTTTGAATTGGAAAAGTGGATCTGTTCTGTGGAGATTAGTCGCTCTTTTAGTTGACATCACAATCTAACTTGTTTCTTCTCTTCTGTTTCGTTTCAGGTACGTTCACGAAGAGTTCGTTTTGGAATGTCGCTCACCAAGCAACGAAATTGTGGGTATTTATGGTAGTTCTTAAGGAAAACGGGGAAAACCGACGATACAATGAGAATGCCGGTCTTAACACACTTAAAATGAAGCTCGAATCAACGTCGATCGGTTGGCTTCACTTCTGCGATCCAAAGTCGAACTTTGACGACTGAAACTGTCCAGCAACACAGGCGAACCCCTTAAAAGTCGTCATCATCATCTTCTGACCCGGATACTCCACTAAAGGGATCGCACGAGAGATCTCCAGGCAACTCCATCCTCCGCCATCGACTCTAACTCATCAGGAGTTATGCCCCAGCGTGTTTGTTTTTGGACTTGATCCAACCATCTCGTCCTAGGTCTGCCAAGCGGTCGCCTACATGATGGAATCGCTTTTAACGCCCGCCTCGAAAGTCGTGATGAAGGCACCGAAGCATAGCCCTCTCCGTTCGAAGAAGCAGCCCCTCAATGTTGAGTTCCTCTCGCACTGCCGTGTTTCGCGCCCCATCCCGTCGAGTGTTTCCCGCAACAGCAGGGAGGAAGTCTTTAACTAGAAATTCACAGCAGCATCTTCTTTTCAGGCATTTTAAATAATATCTAGTGAAATTCGCTTATAACGACCTTGGTTGTAATAACGAAGCGAGCAGCTAAAGTGTGGTTTCCCATTCAATAATGAACAACGTCGCTTTTCATTCCCATGTAGCGACTTCCGCTAGTAACGACGGGAAATTCGTCTACCATTAGTGGTCGTTATAAGCGAATTCTACTGTAATAGGAATATAAAGTGGGTGGCGCTACAGCCCGTAGAGGGCCAGCGCCTAGCTTCTCAGCAACCACTCGTGATGTGCGTGCTGTTGTGCTCTCACGAGTAGAAGGGACTTGCAAGCTTGCGCCGACTCCAAGCGGACAATTTGAGAAGCCTTTTCTAGACAGTTATACTAGCGCCTAGCGCCCAGCTTCTCAGCAACCACTCGTGATGTGCGTGCTGTTGTGCTCTCACGAGTAGAAGGGACTTGCAGGCTTACGCCGACTCCAAGCGGACAATTTGAGAAGCTTTTTCTAGACAGTTGCGGTGAGGTGTGGTCCAAATAAATCCGTCAAATTGATCTCCCGCTCCATAGAGAGCTGGGAGACTAGGACGGAGTGAAAAAAAATTCGTCAAATGGCTACGCTCATTCTCACACTTGTTGAATCGGATCAAAATCGTGCCCAGCGCGCAGATTTAGAAGTAGTTTCTTTGGAAGGCTATCTCAGATTGTGTCACCACTGCTCTGGCACCCTGTTGAAGTTGGCCTGGAAGGCTTGTCATGCAGTAGGAGCTGTCACTTTGACGGGGATTGTCAAAAGAGAAGCACGACTTTAAGTATTTTTCTCTTGATCTGATTTCAAACGGGCGTCGTTTTTAGCTTTAGTAAATTAATATATTGGGTCTATAACTTATTTCGTCAAATTTTTTCAAATTTTGAACGTTTATTTAAGAAAAACGTGTACATGCCCATCTGTACGTGCCCATCTGAAGCTATGACTTTTTCCCATCTTTCTGGCAATTTGTGGATCCCATCCCAAAAGAACTGCACCGGCTTGGCAGCCAAGAATGAATGAAGCCAAATTTTGACTTTCTGCTCTGATGTGAACCGTATTTCAGGGAGGGGCGTTCTGCATCGAAGGGAGAGGTCTGGGCTATAAGGCGGGTGGGAAAAAACTTCCCATCCACTGTTCTCCAAATAGTTGTTAACCTGAATAGCAACGTGGGCCCGAGCGTTGTCATGATGGAAAATTATTGCCTCGTGTCTGGTCGCGTATTCCGGGCGTTTTTCGGCTACTGCTCTCTTCAAACGGATTAATTGTGTTCGGCAGCGTTGTCCATTGATGGTTTCACCCGGTTTTAGCAGCTCATAATACAGCACACCCTTCTGATCCGACCAAATACAGACCATTACCTTCACGCCATATTCGGCTTTGCCATTGATTTGGCTGGTTGGCCGGGTTTCACATATGATTGTCGTAATGGATCCACTTTAAATCGCCAGTAACAATCCGAAGCAAAAATGACTTCCTTTTGTGGCGTTCCAGCAGCATTTCGAACATTCAAAACCGCCTTTCGACATCTCTCGGCTTGAGTTCATGTGGAACCCAATATCCTTGGTTTTGAATGTATCCAGCCACTTTTAAACGATTTGAAACGGCTCCTTGAGTGCCACCCAAAGACTCTCCGAGCTCTTCTTTTGTTTGGCAACAATCTTCGTAGTGTAATGCTTCCAGTGCTTTACCTTCAAACTTGTCTTGGCTGCCCAGGACGTTCATCGTCTTCCAAGCTAAAATCACCACTTTTAAGTCCTGCAACCACTTGTGTCACGTTCGCTCAGCTAGCGCATGTTCACCATAAACTTCCACCAAAATACAGTGACTTTCGGCAGCAGTTTTCTTCATACTTAAGTAAGGAAGAAAAACTCCTCGCAAAAAACACTTTTTCAGTCACAAAGTTCGTGGACAAAAATTATTGTTGTTAACGCTTCAAATGAATGACATATTCTGAAATGACGTACAATGACAGTAGCTTTCCAACGCATGTTCCAATGGAAAACTACAAGTTACGCCATCTCTTAGCAAACCGCCCGAATTAAGTTATAGCTCGGTGGCATCTGAGTTGCCTTGCAGACTTGCAGCGTCTGCGGTGTCATCAGTGGCATCAGAATTGCCTTGCAGTGTCGGTGCTGCAGTAAAACCCAGCAGATCGTCGGTGGCATCAAAGTTGCCTTGCAGACTTTCAGCATCGCTGGTGTCGTAAAACCAAAAGACTTTCAACGTCAATGTCATTGTCAACACAGACGTTCCCATTGGTGGCCTTGTCACATCAGTGGCAGCTTCCTCTCAGACTCTACTACTAGTCGACAGCCGACAGTAAGAACACATGATCCCGAGATGGAATGCAGGACCGACGTGAGTCAAGTTGGTTTCTAGCTTTAGCAAGTTAATGTATTTTAGTACGAAAAGATTGAAGTGAAAGCTGTCGTTGCCAGGACTCCTCCTGACATTCTCCTAAATTTTGCACATTTATTCATCGAAAAGCCACCTTCAGTTGGTCGTCTGTGAGCACACCATTTGCGGAATGCCTCTCCAAATCCAATCTTCTGCAGATCTCAAAGCCAGCACTTTCTTAAATTCCACACCAAAATGTGGCTAACAACAGGTATTTAAGAGATCCATCTGGCCACATCCCGTTCCCTCCAATTTCCACCCCTCAAAAATAAAAACAAAACAAGGAAGAAAAGGGACACTTTCAAGGTTACGCATGACAGGACTAAAACCTGTTTTTTAATGCGCCACCGAAGCACTCACAATTGTCAATTTAGTCGAGTCATAAAAGAGACTCATCCAGATGATCGGAGAAAAGAACAACTTCCGAGTTTCTCCATCCCCCACCTGCCGTGGGAGGGGGGACTGTCAATCACTGTTCACATGCCGCACGTAATAAATGGCTTCTGATGAAACCGGCACAAGCACGGGCACGGAATAGGAAAGAGAAACCCCCGCACAAACTGAAGTGAAATAGATGCAAAAAAAAAAAAAAAAACAATTAGCAATAGTATCTCATTGAAATCTCGCATGATTCTTCTCCATATGTGCGCGCCGATACTGCGGTCCCAAGTGCTGTGCACACCACGGCCCCCTTAAATGTGAAAGTCAACCAGCAACCGCTGCGTGTAATGTTTTAAAGCACTTGCGAGATGAAGATACACATCATTATGTATCTCAATAATTTCGCATACTCAACATACATTTTCAAATGCTCAAGTATACACAGTCAGTGCGGCCACAGAACGTGGATACACGTTACGTTTTCGTTTGCCGAGTGGGCGGTGAGAAGCACTCAAGCGGAGAGATTATTTTAAGCAGGCGCTCCTCCTGCACTGCTGCTGTGTATGGGTGTGTGCCTGGTGCAGATGACTTTGCTTAGAAAACAAGGTTTTGGATTATTGATGGGAATGTATCTTGAAGATGCTCCACATTAATTTGCATACACAATGTGTGCACAAGTCATTCGAAAATTATCATTTGCGTGTTTTGCTGAGCGCGTGTGTGTCTATCTGGATTGAAGATTGAGCAATTGACGTGGAACGTAGCGCTTCGGGGGTGAGCTTCAAATTGGAATCGATTCGATGACACGTGTGCTGGCAAGTGTGTTTCGGTTGATGAGAGAGGGGAAGAGGCTTGGCTAATGATGTCCGTCCCCCAAGATTGTCCCTAGAAACCAGCCCTCGGCAACGTTGCAACATCACCAAGAGGGACTTAAAGAGGACAATGTTGCCTAGTAGTGGTCGTCGACTCAGAGGCCTTTGCTCGGTGGTGTCGTAAAACCCAGCAGATCATCGGTGGCATCAGAGTTGCCTTGCAGACCTGCAGCGTCGGTGGTGTCATCGGTGGCATCAGAGTTGCCTTGCAGACCTGCAGCGTCGGTGGTGTCATCGGTGGCATCAGAGTCGCCTCGAAGACTTGCAGCGTCGGTGGTGCCGTAAAACCCAGTAGATGGTGGGTGGCATCAGAGTTGCCTTGCAGCGTCGGTGGTGCCGTAAAACCCAGCAGATCGTCGATGGCATCGGAGTTGCCTTGCAGCGTCGGTGGTGCCGTAAAACCCAGTAGATCATCGGTGCCCTCAGAGTTGCCTTGCAGACTTTCAGCGTCAATGCCACTGTCAACACAGACGTTCCCCTTGGTGGCCTTGTCACATTAGGCTTCTTCTTAGGCTCTTCTACGAGTCGACAGCCGACAGTAAGAGCTCACGATCCCAAGATGGAATGTAGGCGGCTGAATGGAAACCGGAGAGAGGCTGCCGGCTGAATCCATTAATTTCTACAGTCCCCTCAGAATCTGAGAGAAAGGGAGAAAGTGCACTGCTTGGACTAGGTCTCGAGCCCTTCGTCGAGTTCAAACACTTGTTGGCTGTGATTCATTACAAACCTACTCTGTAATCGATTGGTCTTTTCTCAGCCTTTCACCCGCGGGCTCAGCTTAAAAGACCAGATTCAGTCGATGAAGTGAGTCTGGACCACAGGTTGGTTGGTCCGTCCAGTCCCGTCCAGTCTATCTTCAAAGACTGACAGACCTCTCCTCTCATCTCTGGTGATCTGTCGAACAGCGAATCCAGCGAGAAGTCGCCTCAATCGAACGAATCATGAAACAATCCGGGATCTTGGTATTTGTGCCAATCAAACGTCTCATCTCAGCAAACAAAGAAGCCATTAGTCCGGGGCACCTTTCAAACATGAACCCATTACCTCCGAAGCCTTGAACCACCTCCACAGTCTCCCGCATCCCTATCGGATGTCGATGTTGACAAATTGATCGGAAATCTGGCTGCGTGGGTCGAATCTCACATTTGCTCCCAATCACGGCGAGCTGTCACTCTCGCTGTCTCTCAGTGGAGGAGGAGAAGGAGAACCTTACAGACAGTCCCAGCCTTCCCTCGAAATGTGTATAAATAGTTCGATGGGGTATCCGTATCCCTTACCAGCATTAAATGGATCCCGTATCTCCCTGTGTGTGGGAATGTTTGATTTATGGATCCTTCGGGGCGATGGGTTGTTTGCCAAAAAAATGAACACATCCAGACATTTTGGCGCGGCTCTATGTGCTCTGCTTGGCAAATGGAAATGCACCCCCAATCACACAGTCTCTCCGAAAAAAGGGCGCGCACTCAAACACATTTGTAAGCGGAAATGCGAAACCTTCAATCATTTGCGTCCCTCCTTCGCCCGAAATCCATTTGAAGTCATTCCCATCTGATAAGCGACATTCTCTGGTCGTTTCCATTTCACTTTTTCTTAGAAGCGGTCGTCGCGCGCCCCGCGCCCTGCCGTTGAGGTTGATGTTGTTTGTAATTGAATCAATTTTCATTTCAATAATTGCACACGGGCCACAGTGTCGTGTGAACGACGAGGTGCACAGTGAACTGAAGTATCTTGTGCACTCATTTGTCGACGCATGCATGTGCATGTGTGACGTGGCACTGTGAGTTCGCCTCTGTGTGGGGGCACTGCTCGTCCTTGACTCTTAAGTGGTCGCGCACTGTGCTGCAAATAGTCACACCGTCGCCAAATGGAATACAACTTGTTTTTCTTTCATTTTTTGCTTGCGCTCTGCTCCAGCAATGACTGCTGCGCTCGCTGCTGGCCGGGTGCATTGCATTTCAAAGTTCAATGCATGTAAGCACGCACACAACTTCACGCAAACACAGTGAACACACATTCATGCAAATGAACGCGGCAACGGTCGTGTGCACTTGAAGTCCTTTTTTTGTTTTGACGTAACAACATTTCCCTTAGTGCGGTAGGACACGAAGGTCATGCGAACGAAAAAGTGCAGATGAGCGCGCCGTTGATGTGCATTGCATGGTGCACCAGAGCAGAGCAGAGCGTACCACCACCACCACCACCACCACCCTGCCGCTGCCACTTGAACTCTGCACACACATATTTTTTGTTGGTGTCTCTCGTTGGCTTTGCCAAAGGCAGAGAGGCATTGCGGCGCTTATGCGGGTATATGCCTGTGCAAAGTTATGTAATTGGAAGCCTTATATACCGTGGTTGGTGGCAGTGTGCGATGGGAATGCAGGAAATTATGCAATAAATGCACTCGCGCTTAAGGGCCCACTGAGTGATGCCAAACTTTCGCAAATAACGATTTCCTTTTCGAACGTGGAAAACGTTGCTGGCGCTGTTGAGTTGTGCCAAAGTTGTTGGGTAGTGTGTGATGAATATCAAAATACTGCATCTTGTATGTTGGCTTGTGATTTTTCAGCACTCTGTGGGGTTGACTTTGAAAAAAACATCCGACAGCGGGCACAGCTTGAGGGTAGACTCAAGAAATCCTGAATCCAAATTGTATCGTCCCCGTCGAGTGAAGAAAATTGTGCCAAAATGTTCGCCGCTGGATCCTTTGTCACGTGTGGTGAGACGCCGGGTTGGCTAAAATGCCGAGAATATTACTGCCGTCCAAGCGTCGTAAACGAGCCCAAAATAGTCGATTCACCGGCACTGGACACGGCTAAGACCGTGCCTCAGACCTTAGAAAATGAAGTTCAGTCAAGTAGTAAATCCACTCGATCAAATGAAGTTGAATCGCAATTTGAATTTAAGGTTAAGCCTTTAATTTATTAGCGATGATTAAAAAAGAAATGTAAATTTCGTGTCCCCCTGCACATATCTACACACACAATCATCATCAATGCAATTCTGCTATCAACTTGCTGAAGTATTGAGTTTCCGGATATACAAAGCAAACCCTACTGAGGAAAACCGGAACAAGTTTAAGCGGGCAAGGAATGACTGTAAGGCAATTATAAGTCCTTTGAAATTGTAGTATGAGCAAAAGTTGAGGCAGTTGAGTGCTACAATGTCCCAAGGGTAGCAACAACTTTTGGTAAGAATTCCGCCTCGTCTTCAATTCCCGCGCTCATTTACAATGACCTCCCAGCTGGCAGCTCTTTAGACAAAGCGAATCTGCTTGCGGCGCATTTTGCAGCCAGCTCAACACTGCCAGATTCCAATATGTCGTCACCTGTAAGCTGTCTTTTCAAAAATGCGTACCATAGGCACGCACGGTGAATCTCTCCTTCAATGGATTAGAAATTACCTTTGGAACCGTTCAATTCAAGTTGTTTTGGGTGGGTTCAAGTCTGATGTCCACCAAATAAATGCTGGGGTTCCGCAAGGTTCTCCTCTGTCTCCGACACTCTTTCTCATTTTTATAAATGATCTCTTGTCTGCTAATTCTAATCCAATCCATTCCTTCGCTGATGAAAGCACCCTCAACTTTTCATATTCGTTCCAAGACTCACGACCCAGCCCGCCCTTTGGCCGTAGAATTGGAACGGCAGTTTAGGTTAGCTCATTGAATTCCGATCTAGGAGGAAAGAACAATCGAGTGGAATTCAATGCTGTCTGCTGTCACTCAAGCGAACCCTTGCTAATCAGCAATTACCCGTGAATGGCGTCTGGTCAATGAAACTGGAAAACTTTCCATCCTTGGTATGTGTATCAACACAGCACTTAGTTGGAAAGAGCACATATTTGAGGTCGCCAAAAATGCTGCGAAATGTTCACGTTTCCTCAATTGATGCAAGAAATACTTCACCCATTCTGATTTGGCTTTAATTTATAAGGCGTATGTACGCCCCAAACTTGAGTACAACGCTCATATCTGGCCTGGCCTGATAGAATCCAAAAGCGAGCGATAAAACTTATAGAAGACAACAGTATTGCAGAGTCACGTCTCTATCCGTACTGTCTCGTCTCTATCCGTATTCTAAACGATGCTCAAGTGAGCTTGCCAACTGCATTCCTCATCTCCATGAATTCACCCGCAATAGCCGTCTCGCCAGGAATGCTCATCAATTCACCCTTAACCCTACTTTCGGACGCACAGTTAAATTTAGAGACTCTCTAAACTGCTCTTCCCAGCCCAATATTTCCCCCAGAACGCAATCCGCTCGTTTTTAAAACCAATGTGCACAGGTACCTCCTCTCCCTCTACACCTTCGGCCCGTGCTGCTGTGTCTTGAACCCGGACACTTAAGGGCATTAACAATCCCTTGTGCGCGCTCAAATTGTAACAAAAAGTTGGGCATCTCATACTTCATGCTCTCAATTAAATGTGATCTTATGTCATACTGTTATACTAATGTTATACGAATGTTATAAAAGCCTGTTCAGCGCTCTCTATTAAATAAAAGCTGTTGATGAGACACGTTCTCGAGTGAGGCTGTGTGTCTCATGTGACCTTACAGCATCCAGATCTCTTACTCTAAATATTGCATAACAAACCACGATGTTCTTCCGTGTTCCGTTCCATTTTGAATTCAAAATCCCTGTCAAACAGTCGCTTGTCACGCTGCTCTCTTGGCAACCGCATAAATTGCACAAAACTGAAATCTGGCATGAATCTTGTCATCTTGTCGCCTGTTGCTCGTTAATTGTAAAGTGATCCAACTAGAAAAACCAGCCGTGTAAGGTCGTTTGTAACTTAAATCAAATTCAAATATCAAGTCGAAATATTTATCACTTTTTATAGCTCTCTTAACTTAGATCAGTGCCCCTTGATTTGATGATGTTGATGATGAAATAGGTTTTATGGCCACGGCCCTTGGCTGCTGTAAGGGTTGCTGGCACTTGGGGGGTGTCTCATGAAGACTCATGATGTAATAGCTTGTTTATGGGTGCGTTCTTTCGGTACAGAGAAGATCCACAAGAGAATACGTGCAGATCACAACATAGCCCCTTTGTTTGCCCAACCAGGCACACTCCCTCGCGATCGCCATCCACTTCTGACCTAATCTTCTGATTTATCTGATTTATCAGCCAACTTTAGTGTCGTGGGTGTCGGTGCCGTGCCCATCACATTGTCAACCAAACTAAACCAACACATCGCTCCCTCTCTGGCACACACGCACACGTTTTCCTCTTTCTTTCTCACACTCACTCTGCGGTGGTTCTCTCCTTGAACTCGACCACAGCGGAGCGCAACGCACATGTTCAGCACGACAGAAAGCAAACGTTGTTTACCACACCCCACGTCCAAATACACTTTCATCGCATGTGCAGCCCATGCCGCAGACTAAACAAGGCCCCGTCTGTCCACCCCGTCGCCGTACCCATTGTCACCCCGAAAAAAAAAGCTATATACTGCACGGCACTTCATCATCTTGTGAATACACTTCTTTGTCTCCCTCTTGGTTCTACTTGTGTTGCATTTCACCTTAAGGCCCAACACCATCCCCACCGCCCACCGCATAGCTCGCCCTCTTCCGTTCACAACTAGGCGACAGCGGCAACAACGATGACGCCGGCTTCTCACTCTATGGTGTCATTGCACAGATAGCAACCACCATCGAGCGAGCCCTAACCTAGGCTCACAAAGTCTCTAGACACACAGCCTTGTCACACATAACCAACGTCAACATCTCGCATCTCACACAACTAATGCCACACATCGGTCGGGCCAAATGGGTGCGAGGAGACTCGCGATGTGTGCCAAAGTCTCACGCTGCGCCGCCGAACGCCGAAGAACACAGATCGCCGATACGTTCGTGTGTGTGCATCCGTGCGTACAGTTGGGCCATGCAATGCCAGAGGAATAGCATTGATAGATGGCGAAGCTCGGCCGACTATATTCGTGCATTCCCCATGAACAACCACTTCGGTCAAAGTCGGGGCGAAACAATACGCCGCTGGGTTGGTGTGCAACCACACACACACTGACGACGTCCGATGGAATGTGTGAGTGCTTTGAATTGGATGCATTTGATTGTGTTCTTTCTCTGGCAAGACGAAGATGGTTTGGGGCAACGCTGGCTGTGTGTGTGGGGGTGGTTGCATGTCAGCGTTGCCAGTTTTCAAGAGACACATGAAAACGAGTGGATGGATGGAGGACTGAGGATAGGGCACTGGGACTAGACATTTACTTGGTCGACTGCAACTATGTCCCTGAATATATTTTCGCCGCATGTTGCCGTGACCAGTGGGGAGTTGAAGAAGGTTGGTTGGCGGGATGTCTAGAGGGGACTTGAGGGAAGTAAGAGTCTTAGAAGATTTACGTTCGGCAATGCAAACAAATGAAGCAGAGCCTACTTCGGACTGGAAACAACTTTATGGCTCTCACTATGAAGCCTCGTCGAAGACTTGGGGTTTGCCGCGAGCCAATGACTGATAAACAAAAGACAGCCACTCGTAGAATATGTCGGCAGTCGAATAAACGTTTCAGGACCCAAGACTGAAATTTCCCGATACTTTTTGCACTCCATAACTCGAACGTGAGATTATTTGTTCCCGCGGCTATTCGACTTATGGAGGTTCTCCCGCCCGTCAAATAAAACCGACGTTCCGAAATGAATTGCAAATTAATCCGAAACGCCAAGTCACCCAATTTGTACATGTGTGGTTGGCTGGCAGTTGCTGCAGTACCCTTGTTGTGTGAACGGCCGAATTCTGTCAAAGAGAGGAATTGATTTAATGAAAGCTCTCAAAGCACACTCACTTTCTTTGGGTGGGAATAAATGAGCAATGGTGCAATTCTTGGCCATTTTGTGTCTAGTTCATTGGAACAGAAGGATAACCAAATTGATTATCAGTCAAAGGCTCAGCCGGAGGATCGAAGGCTGAGACTGGAACGACATAAGACACATTTTCTTTGGAAATATACCTTCAGCTCCATTTGAAGCTACTGGCAATGGGGGACTCCACATTGTGTAGGTTCACTACCCACGCCGGAGAACAAAAGCATCCACTGCACTTTCTTTTCTCTAGAAGTCATACTAGATTGAGGATGTTGTCAAAGTCAACGATAATCGGTTTCGAAGCTGGTTACAGCCCCATGTCCATCTCGGAGGTGGGCACTTTGTGCTTCGAATACATCGCGATTTCATCAGTTGAACAGACATCCAGGGCACAACTCAGTCACTGGACTTTATCACTAAAGAAGTAAGTTAAGGATTGAACTCTTGAAGTGATGTGGCCCTTTAGACATAGTAGGGTAGGGAAGGGGGCTTTGTGGTGGTCTGAATTTGATCACAGCGGCAAATCGTGTCTCAACCAAACTTGAAAACCAGATAAAAGCGTATTAACTTCGCTTTTACTGGGATTCGAACCGGGGACCCCATTAACCAAGGGAAGGCTCTTAACCAACAGCCCCACCCAGTCGTATCCCATTAAGCATCACTTATCATTCGCAGTTAATTGGGTGACATGACGAAATTCCGGCTCAAATTCTCATCATACAGCTGGGAGGTAAATGCTTCACGCCTATTCAGCACCAGTTTTGCTTGATGGCGGTACTCTGCTGGTTTTCCTGACCTCGGTTTCATTATTTGCACTGTTTCTACGGATCAGACTTTAGGGAGAAATAGTCGACAGATCGACAGATAAGCCACCGAATTAGGACCTCTCGATAATGAGACAATATGCCTTCGTTCCCTAACTCCTGAACTGCTTTCTATCATACGGCAGTTTTTTCATCTAGGTGAATCTCTTCTTGAACTCCCTCTTAGTGGACACCCTCTTAAGTGGACAATTCCTTTAAGCGGAAAAGATGTACTGTAATGGTTGGCTGGTGGATATGGATTGGTTGTGTTTCTTCTTCTTAAGCGGACGCTCTCTTATGTGGACAAAAAACTCCGGCCCGTCACTGTCCACCTTAGAGAGAGTTCACTGTACTTTCTGATTCCATGAAATGTCCAACCATGGAATTGAATGTATCCCCACGTGACTTAAAGAAACGCACGAAATTTTATTCGGATGAAGACAATTTTGACCACAGATGGCATTCAGACCTTGTAAACAGAGTTAATTTAGGAATAATAGTATTATTCGAAAGCTTTTATATTTTTTAAAATCCGGATGAATTTTTTTTTAATCCGGATGAAAAATTTTACAATCCGGATTTTATTTTTTGAATTTTATCTACATTTTTAGACCAGGATGACTTGTTGAGTTTGAAAAATAGGGTTGACAATTTATTTGTAGTAAATCTGGATGACACTTTCTTGTTAATCCGGATGATACATATTCGTACACATTTTGAGAGACAACTTGGACTAGACTCATTGGTTTCAAGTGACAACACGTCAATTTCAGAGATGATTATCATTAAACTTGAACTCCTTGAAAGTCCTTTGGTATGCGGTCAAAAACCAGGATTTCATGTGGCTAGACGCAAGCATTTAGGGCAGTCCTGCTTAATGGTGGGCGTACAATTTTCGAGCAAGCAGAGGAAACCAAGTGTTTTATGTCGATTCCGAACGTCAAATTTGGAAAATGTTTTCTGGGGCTGGTCTAACTTCGTTTTCCAACTCAAACTTACCCCTTCCTTGTTGGAACAGATCACCTCGGACTTAATTTTTGCCCATTTTTTTATGCTGGTCAGGAGTTATTGGAAGTAGCGAAGGCAAAATAAGGCCCATTGGGGCTAATGTCACATTACCGTTAGCATTGTCATTGCCCAGGTCCCAGATGCAGTTCGGACACCACACTCAATATTATTGTATTATGTATTGGCAATGGCTCCAGAAAAGCGACGTCATAAAAATGGACATTCAGCACATTCAGCGGAAGTATCCAATCTTCTTACCAAAGTAATAGATCGTCCATAAGACTTAGCCTTTATGGGACTTGATGAAGTGGAGGAAAGCGACGTCATAAAAATGGATGTGGGTCCATCTGCACTTGAACCACATTCAGCGGAAGTGTCCAATATTCTTGTCAAAGTAATAGATCGTGCGTACGACTTAACCTTTATGGGACTTCAGGTAGTTATGCACTGATCAGAATCCTTCTCGACACTGGCGAAGGCGAGTGCAAAGAGCCAATTCTATTCGGCCACCTTTCGAATCTTAAGCCTTTGAGGGCGAAACATGCAAGTCCCTTTGCCAGGGAGTAACTCTTTCAGGGAGATCCTCTTTCACAAGCTCTAGCTTTAAAGTGTAACAAAAACGCACACCATTCTTAAATCGAATTTGAAAGGATCTCCTCCTTACTTCACTTTACTGCAAATGCAGATGTTTTAAATTCCACGTCAACACATCTGCATACTCAGGCTTAATAACTATCAAGAGTTGAGTAAGCTACGTGAATGGATAAGTAGATACCATTGTTGCGTTAAAATATGTTCATTCTTTCTTCTCTTTTCCCCCATTTTTTATGCATTTTTTTTTTTTTTTTTTGATCCTTCAAAGAACATTCTTCTGTAGATACTCACGTATCTAACAAAAATGAATGAAGCCTCCATTCAGCATTTAACGAAAGTTTGCTGTCGTACCCAGAAGAGGATTCACACAGTGTGTGTGTGGGAGCGAGAGGAAAAATGATTCAAAAGGACTTAAAGCAGCAGCAGCAACATGCATAACATAATATAACAAGAATCCACTCGAGGAAGATTGCAAAAAGCTCCTTTTTTTTTTGCAAACCACATACACATGCATACATCCCCCACTCCACCTGCACTGCCATCGTCATCATCATCATCATTGCCGCGCCCTTCAGTCCTTGCACAATTCTCAACTTATTCAGTCTTTTATTATGGCTTTGTGTTGTTTTTTGTGCTCTGGGCTAGGCGGCAAAAGGAAGGATTTCAAATCCATTAAACACACACTAACACAGCAGTCAAGCACGAACTCATTCAGCCAACCCACACACACAGAGGCCCTCCTCTCATTTGTTTGGTATGTCATTCTGGTGAACGAAAGAAATAGTTTCATGCCGTGCGTCGTGTTCCCTTTGCAGGCCTCAACGTTTTTAATGTTGCTGCTACCGCTGCTGCAAGTCCTTCTCTGACATCACGAAGGAACAGCGTTCTGTGTGACGTAGAGAGGACGTCGACGACGGAAAACTGCCAGAAAAATTATCCTTAAGCTTGATGAGATATTAAAAAAGGAAAAACTGCGCAACCAAAACAGAGATGAAGTTTTGTGGAAGTTATGCTTGAAGTGTTCGTTGGGCTTTGGTGCAATGTTAGAGTGGAAACTAGAGAAATGTTTGGTCCTTTGATGGAATTTTCCGTGCTCCGGGATTTAATTCACGAAGTGTCTGATTAATTTAAAGAAAACCTCAGCAGCAACTTTGTATGCTGAGGAAATTGGCTTAGTTTACAGTTAAAATGTGCCAAGCATTGCTTTTACGTTTCTTCTTTTGGATGTTGTCAAATTTAGCATCGTCCCTCGAACTGCTAAGATCTTGCTTGAAGCAACAAATCCACATCCAGGGAAGGAGCACTTCCTTCCTTCTTCTCGAAATGTATCAAAATGGGATTTCTTTTTAATTCGGATGAGTCCGGTTTTTTAAGATGTGACAAGGGCTTTAGTCTTGGAAGACAATTATTGTGACTATTCAACTCCTCTGAATTTTATTAAGTACTCAAAAGGACTAGTTTATTCCTTTGGATGCCTAGGGAAAATTTCTTAAATTCGGATGACTCAGATTTTGTTAGTAGAAAGTCGCCCAAGCTGGAAAATGGCAGCACAGTGGACCCAAATGGGGTCGAAGTGAAGAGTGGATTTTATTAACCTACCTCCCACCGTCTGTCTTTCAAAACATTTGCGCGCTGGAAATGGGCATGTTGGCTTGGAGCCTCTGGAAATCAGCACAAAAACTTGACTCGACTCGATTAAAACTTCAACAAAAATGTAATCAAAAGCTGATTTTCTTGAAAAGATGCCATGAAATGGAGCAATTGATAAAAACGTTGATTATTCCTTCTGATTTCGAAGATTCTCTCAGTCGTGTCACATGTCACTGTGACAAATTTGTATTGAATTAGTCACTGAACTCTTAAATCCTACCGTGGGGTTCAGCGCGATGGCAGAAACTCAACTATCATTTTTAAAATACGTCAGGGCAAGAAACAAAAGCAATTTGGGGACCCAGGGTAGTAATAGTGTCTATCCCGGGATGGGTGGTCTGAAGGGTTAAGTGTCACATAAAGTGACCAAGACAGTGCAAACGTGTCACAGTGATTAACTTTCCGTTTTTTCTGATTTATTTTAGAGGCCTAGTCGGTTGTTTTCCATCCATGTTCAACACACATTTTCAAAATTCGGATAACATTTTTAATCCGGATTATTGTCATTTTCTGTTACATCTACTTTGTAGAACGGAAGGTTCCATCTGATGGATGAGCTTTCGGTACGGTTTCTGTGCGAATTTCTAGTGAATTCAGACAGCACTTCAGGCTAGTCCGCGCATCGAGTGAGTGACTAGTCTGCGCACTGTGTCGGTATTCCGCGAATATGTGTGGGGTGTCTTGTGGAATGTGTCATGGAAGGACGCCCTAAAGTGAGTGCACAAGTTTGCTGTCTACAGGCCGCCTAAGAAAAAAAAAACTGAAAAAGGTACAATCAAGCTACCGATACTAAGCGGATAGCCCCAACATGTGGGTATCCTTCAAAACGAGGTAGCTGACGGAGGAGCTATTCAAGGGGGCCTTATGCCAGTTGTACCACATTACTAAACGTGGTTAGCAATACATGCGTTCTGAGCAATCCAGGCCGTTTATTTGAGATTTCCAGCCCTGGACAATGGTCCACAAACCTATACATCATATACGTAACCACTTCATGATCCTGGTTGCAGCATGACATGGCAAACCTTTGATGGCTCCTCGATACTGTTACACAAGCCTTGGACATAATTGTACACAACAGTTGAGGAACTCACTGTGAAACATCTTTTTTCAAATTTGCTAAGGAGTCTGTAGACTCAAGGAGGCGAAGAATCACGTTCTCTCTGTGCGTACAGCTCAACCTCTAAGCTAAACCTGATCTAGCCAAGCTCGGAAATTGGCAATCAATCGATTTGCAGTGGCCTGAAGTTACCACCATAAGCTGTGGGAAAATAGTCAAAAGATCGGTGTATTTAATTCGGATGAAGAGAAATGTTGAGTGATTGACCTTATATGAGAGTGATTGGTTTCTGAAAAACAATTTTCTTTTAATCCGGATATGATTTTTTAATCCGGATATGATTTTTTAATCCGGATATGATTTTTTAATCCGGATATACATTTTTTGATCCCGATGATTTCTTTTCTAGATCCGGATGACATTTTTTGTTTAATCCCGATGCTTGCTCAAATCATTGAAGTTTGACTATTTTCTCTAATCCGGATGCTTGTGCATTCTTTCCTTCAAATCATTGAGGTCCTTCTTTTGGATGTTGCCATATGTGTGGCTTTATCCTGGTTTGCTAGGCGAATTGTGTCTGACGCAGATGAACGGGACATCATATTGGATCAAGTAGGTTCTCAATGAGACGTCTACCCACTTACCTAATCCAAGCCACCCACAAAGACCGAATCCTCATTCAAACAAATGCCATTTTCTTCACCCCCAACCAGTTGACAGTCGATTTGAAAGCCGGGCAGCCTCTATTTTGCCCGGTCTCCTCTCCAGGCACTGGTGCCACAATAACAGTGCCGTAACTGTCGGCTGTCTGCTAAAGGACCCCACATCCGAAGCCTTTTTTTTTTTTTTGCTATTTCTAAGGACTTTTATCTTGGATTGAGTTAGAAACCGTCGTAAAAACAGATGAGTAGCCGATTTTTAAGCTGTGGTGACTTGAAAGCTTTTCTAAGTCCAGACATGTCTGGCCACAGTCTTAGGTCATGGAGTTGAAACCTAGACAAAAGAGCTGTCTCGCGCAGATCACGTCCTGCAGTTGAACCTCACTTCTTGGTCTTTGATATCGAACCATGCGCGTGGACCAGTCCTAAATTATGAAGCCAACCTCTAAACAGTAAGCACGACGCCCGAGTTATTCGAATGAATGATTCGATTTCGGTCATTTGATCGAGCCTGTAAGAAGACAACCCTAATCTTAAAGTGGGTCCGTTCACAAGGCAATGAGCCATGGACTTCTGCTAGGGAGATGCCCATTGGCCTGGTTGGATCGAAAAGAGAAGGACTGCCCTTGGGTCTGTTGTCCTGCGTGACCAGGTCTGAGGTTGGTCGGCACAGAAGCCGACGTTTCCCATCTTCTGCCAACATTCCTTTGTTTCAACATATTGACCTCGACTATTTCTTGTGGCTCCTCAGCATGTTTTTCGTTGGCTTTCATTTGACCGTTTCGAAGCCTCTCAACACGGCTTCAGAATGCCGATGAATAAGCCAAGACATGTAGTTTCTAACCAGATGGGTTATTCATCTTTGCATGCGATCTTTTGCGTGCATTTGTATGCCAAACGACGCTTAAGCTTTGATTTTAACCGCTCGCCGATTAAGTATTCTCTTTCAACGGGGTGTCGCATCCACTGTCCCATTACTCACTTGTTCAGGGTTCTCCCCCCCTCACCTTGCCATTCCGCAACCATGCTCGATGACAAATCTAAGGTTTCACTGCCACTTGTATCTCCTTTAAGCCGTTATAGCGCCAAGAACATAACAAAAAAGCAAAACAAATGTTCTTCCAACGGAGGAGAGTCTCCTCGAGTCCATCACACTGCGACTGTGGATATCATTCGAGGTGGTGCTTGGACGTTTTTCTCATTCGTCGTCGATTCAAGTGCAATCCAGTGTGTTGCAGAAAAAACGAGAAGAGCCTGCCAGTGGAGAGGCAAAGCGAAGCAGACACACACCGGGAGATTCCCATATGTTGGATGTAAACCCAAAGAAGAAACCATCAATTGAACGAAAAGATGCAGAACGAGAGACGGGCGGAGGTATACTTGACGCCGCTGCTGGTGCGGGTTTCAAGTTGAAGTTGGGAAAACTTGACTTTCCCTGATGGTTTCCTCTTTCTTCTTTTGGCTGCTCTCTGTGGCTTCTCGTCCCCTACACATTGACAAGGTACACCATTTTTTTTCATTTTTCTCTTTTGATCCACATGCACACTCGTTGGCGACTTTATTTGCACGGCTGATGGGAAATTTTCTTTCCCATGCCGATGGCTTAGGTGTCCCTTAAGAAGTGGTCGTTGCATTTGTGTACCTGCGAACCAGAGTGCCGGGGTTAGGTGGTGAGATTCTGCATTTGCTGTGGTTGTGGGATTCTGTCAGATGATGTCATGCAAAGTGTACACACACGGGTGGACAAATGAAATAGGTTTGCTTTATTTGAAGTTTGCTATTCACAAGAATCGATTTTCTATTGAATAAGTAAGCACTGATTCGTTGAGAGGCTTGGCTGCAACTTAAATCTCACATTTGAGTGGGATGTGTTAGAGGGTCTTAAGCTTTTGTCATTGTTGACAGTTGTAGCGGGAAATTTTATCACAATTTTTGACATCTGTCAGTGCAATCAGAGGGAGTTTTGTTATGTTTGAGGTTAAAGTTGTGGGGCCTCCATTTTGATGGCAATGGGCAAATTGTCAGTTTGGCACTTCAGAGCCGGGAGACAGTATTTTTTGTTTTATCGAGCTTTTCGACAAGAAAGGCACCCTTTCTTGTGATAAATGGAGCCGCCATTCCGCTTTCGATGACACTGGAGGCTTCGGTTACTCACAAAAATTATACCCACAGCTCTGAGGGCCGCCATTGCGCTTTCCATGACACTGGAGCCTTCGGTAACCCACAGTAATTATGCCCACAGCTCTGAGGGCCTCAAAAGTTGTTATTTGGCAGCTTTCGGGTTTTGTTGGTTAAGCCACTTTTGCACTGATAACCTCACTTGTCAGTTATCATTTGACACTTGTGAAGGGTGCTCGCAGTGATTTGGTAAAAGACATTTCGACTTGGACTTTTGCTTTGTCGCACTTTTCTGCCTTTTGAGTTCCACGTCGACCGTGGTGGGCCGCCATTTCGCTGACATTTATCACTTCATGGTGAAAAAACATTTGTGGAACAGCTAACGTCTCAAAAATGTGCTGACATAACGAACAAAATTTTAATCAAATAATCTTAAAAATATGCGCGGAAATACTATACATTTTCGACTTTGTTGCACAAGATGCTTTTTATGTTTCAAGTCGATTTTGTTTGAACAACCTCTCGGTTTCGATGATTCTTGTCGATTGTCATTTGACAGCTCTAGAGCGTGTTCAAATGGTAAAAATGTGTTGAAATAAAAGTGAGTGTGCTTTGCTTCACAGGGTACACGTGTTTATGTTTCAAGTCTACTCCATTTGACCATCATTTCGTTTTGACAGATGTCATGTCAGTTCTCTTTTGACAGCCGTAGAGTGAGGTCGGTGACAATTCAGTAAGGATCCACCATTTCCGTTTGACAGGTGTCATGTCAGTTCCCTTTTGACAGCCGTAGAGTGAGGTCGATGACAATTCAGTAAGGATCCACCATTTCGGTTTGACAGATGTCAAGTCAGTTCTCTTTTGATTCATACTTCCAACACTCTTTAGTAAAACTAGTGGATCCTTACTGAATTGTCATCGACTTCACTCTACTCGCAGGTACAGTAGAGTGAAGTCGGTGACAATTCAGTAAGGATCCACTAGTTTTACTAAAGAGTGTTGGAAGTATGAACAAATTTTATTTGAACTGTGATTTTGGGTTATTTCGACTTAGTTATAAAACTGAGAGTGTGCCTTGTTAACATCGGATTGAATTTTAGGAACGAACTGAACACTGGTAACTAATTGTCCAGGGCTCATTTGAAGTCAAGACGGATGCGGTGTTGACGTGTCAGGTTGATGGTGGTGGCGAATGGTGGATACAAATCGGGAGTTCGCCTGTCTTGACAAGAGCAAAGGACCATCAACATCAGATTACTAGTTGAACTGTTTTTCTGAGAGTTTGAGAATTTACTTGTTCTTTGCTGTGATTGACTTCAGCTGTATTGCGGGGCTGAGACGAACTGAATCGCCCAGAGCCGAGCTGACCTAGTCAAACGAATTCGATTGTCATGAAGACAGAACGGACACTAACTCTCTGGCTGGCAAAGTCTTCGAGGCCAAATCTGAGGGACAACGGGTTAGAGGAAGACCTCGCCTCCGATGACAAACAGCTGGAAGAGACCTGAACATTTGAATTAACGAACTGGAGGTGCCTAGACCAAGACAGTGCTTGTTGGAGGAGCCCAGATCTTCACCGGGCCGTAGCGGCGGAGAAGATTGACTATACACATTAATCCGTTTTGTTACACTAACTCCTTGAAAGGACGAATAATCAGAAGCTAGCGGCGAAGAGGTGGCATTTTTCAGGGTTGCAAAGAAGCCACTTTTTTTTTCAAACAAAAATGTGAAAGAACGACTGCAGATGATAACGTCGATTTCCAAGATGTCACAATCGATTCCTATTCTCTGAGATTTTTTCCTCCTATTTCTGTCTGAGTTGCTTCAGTTTATACGTAACACGTCCCGAAACTTGCATCAAACTGTCGTTCAACACATGAGGTGATGGCTGAGCAGGTCCATACGCCCCTGTTTGGTAAAGGATCCCACATCTGGACAACTACAAGCAGACACCAGCTTAAAGACGGCTGCAATCGAATGGGCGGCATTGCCTGTCAGCTTGTCAGGTCAGCCACTTCGACAAATCGATCTGACCCAGACCCAGTCACATAAAATTCGTTTGAAAATAAAATAACCCAAAAATTGTCGCAGCGTCCGCTTTAAAGTTCAAAAATCCTTAAATTCCCAGCTCTCACCCGCCCAGTGAATGACTCCGAACTTTCATCAGCATTTGTTACACAAACAAACGAATAGTCCTGAAAGATTATTCCCAAAATCAAAATGAAAGGGATAACACACAATACAGGATCCTGCAGCGAAAAAAAAACCCTCCTCTTTACTAAAACTTAATCATTACTAAATGTATGTGTGTGAGGCTGTGTGCACTCTTGAACATAGCACGGAATACGTTCAGAAAATTAGCGATGCACATTTCCATAGGCTCCCTCCTCTTTGCTGTGTGCACACTTGCCAGGACCTCTACACAAGCTTGAATACATTCTCGTTTTTAATTTTTTTTTTTTGTGCACAGAGGACTAAAAAATAAACCAAGAATCAGGCAAAATGAAAATTAAAACAGAACGCGATGAAAAAGAAAAGAAAAATAAAACTCCCAATGATTTCATTTCATATCCATGGCACAAAGCCATTCTCATTATGACGTTCCTTGACGATGATGATGGCTCAAATGTACCACTCTTGCTCGGCACGATGATACACGATATACAATAGCACGTTGCACATACAATCATCTTGTGGGGAGAGAGGGCGAGGATAGCAACAACAAAAAGAATGAATGCGAAGTGAAGTTATGTAGGGTTGTGTATGTATGTACTTTAATCGCGCTACATTCAATCCAAAGAATATGGCTTTTTGTAAGTATCCAGAGATACACATACTTTTAGCCTAGGTGCAGCACCAGCCCAGCACCACCAGCAGCAGCAGCAGAAAACAACAGAAGCGCAAACAGTAGAATGGGGCAGAACGAAGAAATACAACACATACAAATGAGTTTGAAAAAAACAAAAAAAAAAAAAAAAGCACACTCAACTCAACGACAAGGAGAACGAGAAACATATTTCCTAGATACGTGCATACCCACTGCTCTCCAGTGGATGATGATGATACTTTCCCTCCGCGGTCTCATACCCACCGAAGGGCGGAGTGGACTTTTTGTTTTGTTTTTGAATTTTGTATGTTCTTCGCTCATCATCGCCACTGTACTTACCTATCCTACTGATATATGTGTTACCATACCATAAGCAGCGAGAGCGTTGCCCGAGAATCATATTCAAAACGAAGCCTGGGATATTGTGGAATAGGCTAGGCCCCCATTGCCCGGGTGGCGGCGGCGCGCGGATCGCGGTGGTGTCATGTGGCACGGCGGCGGTGGTGGTTTATCACATGGGTGGCTTCAGTAGTTTACATATTCCCGCTGAATATGTTGGCTGCAAACGTATCTATTGCCGTTGCCCAGTGAGCAGCTCTTGCTTTCATCATTCAACCGATTCGTACGTATGAATTACTAGACCATGTAAGTCGAGTGTGGTGTGTGTTGTGTTCGTTGTGGACATTAAATGGTGTACATTTCTAGTCTAATGGCTTTTCTTCGTGCAAACTTGAATGGTCATCATGCCTGAAAGACTCTTGTCGATAAATAATTAGACCGTCTCATTGGAGAGTGGCGGGGGGAATGGTCCGATACTCCAAGAAGGCATCTTCATCTGGGGCGAATAAATAGGAAGTCAATTGGACGATGAGGCTGGTCTCAATCTTTGGCAATTAATTTCTGAAGCCGGTCTTGGTTGGCAATACCCAATGACCTTGGCAATACTCACATGCCTGACATTCGCATTCATAGGCACTTACACTACGAACTGAGAAGAGCTTGATAAAATTTCTTTTCACTGAGTAGATCATTCCCTAGCCAAGTTAAACTGCCAATCACTTGCCTTCTACTCCATCCAATCACCTCAACACTTACCGAACTGAGCCAGAACAGGGTGTCACTTAATTTACGTAGGATTTGAATTATTAGACAGTCGTTAAAGCCTATCGAAAGGCAAAATATTATGCGTTGCTGTCATATGCACATTAATTTCGTTTCTACCAAAAATTCCACTACTTTCACTGGAAGTAGAATACTTCGGCAAATAGAAATGTTTATTTATACAAAACCAAACGAAAATAGGTGGTATTGCCGAACAAATTTGACCACAGAACCTGCAGACACCATGAGCAACGCACCAACCCACTCCGCCAACGAACCCTATATCTCTCAACCTTTCCTCTCGTTTTCTCGTTCACATTCTGCATATAGCTCCAGATTTCAACATAGAGCCTACAGAAGCCGTGAGCAACGCACCAACTCACTCCGCCAACGAAGCCGATAACTTTCAACGTCTCCTCTCGGTTTCTCGTTCACATTCGATATGTAGCTCCAGATTTGATCACAGAACCTGCATAAACCGTGAGCAACGCACCAGCCCACTCCGCCAACGAACCCCATAACTTTCAACGTTTTTTTCTCGTTCACATTCGGTATAGTTATATAAAATGATAATGTGCATGATATTGAATGCTCTGGAATGATTTGTTAGTTGCGAGCGGTGTTAAGACTTAAAATGTTCAAAGCGTGGCAGATCTCGAAGAAAAAGCGTCTGGGTTCTATAATAACATAGGACCCAGAGCGGATCCCTGGGGTACTCCTATCTACATATCTCTGTAGCACGTTCTGTCTGAAAAACTGATTTTTAACTATTGCCAGGAATATGCGAAACCTCTGAGACTAAATACTGTCACAGCAAGCTATGCGGACTGTCCGACACACAGAGCCGTGCAACCAGAAGCGTGCCACCGTGCACCAATAACTGAAGTGCACGATCAATCATCTCAAATGCTATTGCTTGAGCGGCAGGGGTTCTGGTTCCATTCCCCAAAGCTCAAGCAAATCATCTTCGCGTCTAAGAACAAATTCTCATCTACTTTTAAAACCTGACAAAATTGACAAGAGTGACAGAAAATAGATCGGTAATTGTTGACAACAGTAGTCCCATCATCTCTGATTGTTGCTGTCAGAGTGACATTTTGAATAAAAACATCAAACCATGTTTTGTTCGGCAAATGAGAGCTTTATTATCAAGTGGACCGATGCATTTAGTCCAGCGTATTTCCTATTTTGCAGTATAACCTCCAGTCGCACTGTCTTTGTCACAACAAGGAGTAATCCCTGACATGGACAGGAGCAGATTCTAACAACAAGCATAAAGGTTCCGGCACATAGAATAAGGTGACGTACCTGACGCAAGGACACAGTCAAAACAGCCGATTCCATTTGACTGTTATCATAGTGTGACGTTTCAATAGAAACCGCTGTACAGAAAGCAACTTAAACATGAGCTTGTACAGCGGTTTCTGTTGAAGAGTCATAATCAGAAAAGAACTATTATACGAGTAGATTAAAGCCTAGGATATCGACGAATTTCAGACGCTTTTTGCCAGTTATTCATGAATTTTTGACAGTTATTCCCGAAATAACGTAAATGCCGTTCTCTGATTGGTCAATTTTCTTTTGAAAACGATATGAAAAATGGTTGTCAAAAAATTTGATAGGCAAGAGAGGTAGAAGTTGGGCATCTCTATCATACTTCATTTCTGGTCACACTATGCTAAGTGTCAACGCTTAAGGAGAGAGAGAAAAGTTAAAAGTTGATCAAGGAAAACTGTCGCGTCCGTCTATGCTGACAGCTCCAGTAAGAACATGTGTATGTCATGTATCTGTCAAAGTCTCACTGACAGCGTCACGCTGTGCCGGCTCCTTTAGAAAGATTCAATGTCTTCATTTTCCACTTTGCAGATCTCCAAGAGATTTTGTGTCTCCTCATCTTATTGCTTTGCCCCGCTTGAGTTGGTTAAGCGTCAATTTAACGATTCTCCAAATTAAGATTTCCTGATAATCCACAAAAAGGAAAAGAAGGACGCCGACTCGTCGGACAATTCCGCGGAATTTACTCCATCTCTCGACTCGCTCATTGCGTGCATTCGAAATGTCAAATGTCAAAATGTTTGCTGCATTCGAAAATGATGCTTAAAATGGATTCATTAAATTCTCAAGAACCCAATTGAGAATCTAAAATTGGATTCAATCACCACCCACCCCAACTAATGGTATTCCATTTGAAAATGTGCTCCATATGCACATAGTCATTCATCCATCGTCATCTGCAGCTGATGATGATGACGATGATGACAATACCAACGCTTCAGTGGTTGGCTGGGTAATGTGCACTTTGAATAGAAATTTGTTTCACGGACACATTTAAGGCAAAAGCAAAACAATTTAGTATCGACCGACAACAACCACCAACCAGCACCAGCACCGCCGCCACACGACGACCATCCCAGAGTCCAAGGTGGATCAGTCACGAACCTGACTTTCTGCACTGTAAACAGCACCATCCACCGTCGTCGCCACAACCAGTCCTCCTCATCATCATCATCATCATCAACGAATGCAATCGCAAAAAGGAAAAGCAAAGAGGAAGCGCCCAGAAGAGCAGCTACTGCTGCATAAACTGGGGATCTGTGTAAGTGCGACAATGCACTTGCTTTCTATTTTATGAATGCATACATATGTACACACGGATGAATGGATGGATATGTACGCTGTGTGCACCCATCAGAGCTTCCACTCTGTGCTGTTGCAATGCCAATCCGCAAGTCCTCCTCTCCACGTTTTCAGTTTTCGTTCTGTTTCTCTCGCACTCGCAACCGTCGCCCGGTATGGGCTGAGTGATGAACGATAAAATTGTGTGGCAAAGAGACGGGATTTTCCAAGTCTAGGCTACACTAGCGGTTGAAGTAGGTTGTGCGTGGAGAGGTCAGGGATATTAAGTTGCCTTGTTTTGGTGGTGGCGCAGAACGACGACGACCACGTCGACCGGCGATGGCGGTGGCGGGGGATGGTCTTCTACGCTTTGGTGTGTTTCCAATTTAATGCTGCTTGTGGGGGGAGTAAGGAGCTGGAGACGAATGAAGCACACTACACCCCCAACTGATGGCGGGCGGTCGGGGGTGCACATTACCATTGTTTTGTATTGTCATTTGTTCACGCGCGCATTGAGGAGACACTTTTATTTATTATGCTCTCAAAATGTAGTGAGGCTCTGTTCGGGGCGACGAGAGCGAGCATACACTATGTATCTTTCTATTTATGCACCCCCCGAGTACTGGTGGTGCTGTTGTTCTTATAAGACCATGTTTACGCGCGTGTTTGATAGGAGATTATGTGGTGGCCGTTAACCTTATCAAAATAAACAGTCAAGTAATGCTCTTTCGGGGGCATGACAGAGCTGCTATTATCTTCATCAGCATGTGCCGAAAGTTTGTGTTGAACTTAGAAGACTTTTTCCTGAGATCTGAGATCGCTCTTTCGGTTAAATATGAAGACGAATCACATTCCCGGGTGTGGTGTGAATATGTAATGAATGGGAGGGCAAGAGCAAATGCCCCCATTCGTTGCGGAAGGAAGCGATTTGCTTGGTCCTTGAGCGGCTGGCGGATGAAAAATTAAATGTTATCCAAATTTGATGACGGCATTGAAACTTTTCGCCCTCTTTGGCGGGGAATGTGATGCGATAAATCATAAAGTCTTTGACAAGTGCTGCTAGATCGTGGCAAATTTGAAGTCACATTTCTGTGGGCACAGGGAGGGAGTCAACTATGTTTGCTTGGAACGTCCCGCCTGCCTGGTTAATTCACTCAATGGCACCCACTCGGTTCAATCTGGCAATCGTTCCTGTTTCTGGTTGGTTTTTGGAGAGGAAGATTCAAACATGATGTGTACGGGCTGTACAGCGATATGAGCGTAGCCAGGCGTCTACGGGTTCAGCGCCTAAGATGGCTAGGCCATGTAGAGTGGATAAAAAACACCGCTTCAGCTGGAAGAGTCTTCGACTCCGAACCAATGGGACAGCGCAATAAAGGACGCCCAAGGAACCGATGGCGCACTTAAGTGGAGATGGACCTCAATCAACTTGGCGTGTGAATTTGAGGCAGCTGGCTAAGGATCGTGCCAGCTGGAGAGACGTATTGGCTGTAGACCAAGCCCACCCCGGACTGTAGTGCCACTAGAAGACGAAGAAGCCTCCACTTAATGTCGCATTCACGTCATTTCTATAGTTCTTGATCCATGCTAAGGATGTTTCTCAAACATTTTCATGCAACTTATCTGTGGCAATGGTTTCCACTTTCCAGATACCGCATCCATACAGCAGCACCGATTGGAGCGAAACAGTCGCAACATGGTTCTCAAGCTGACGGCATTGATTTTCCGAACGCAGCTTTAGCCGATTCTGCTGCACATATCCAGTTCGGTTAACCGAGACCGCACTTGTGAACTTTACTCGACTTCCTGTCCGGCAATGTTCAGTTGAGCGCAGTTGATAGAAATGCTAAGGTCTTTACTTTCGGCATATTTGTTAACTTCTAGATTGTGGGCCATCAAGGGAAGGTCCATTATGTGATGTGAAAGTAGACAAAGATTCCTCACAACACACACTGTCGCAGCTGTAACGACGATTCAGCCAGCTGCCCAGCGCTGGCTAGAGGCAGACAGGCAACATTGCCAAAAAACCATAACTCAACTAATTAACTTTCTAAGCGCAGCACGATGGTTGTAGGAAAATATCTGCACGGAGTCCATGGCTGATAACAACCAGAAACAATAGTGGTGACAGTAGGTATCCCTGACGTACTCCACTCCACCTAGGACCTCAAATCCCTCTGACAGCGTGTGACACGTGACACTTGTATGCAGTCTTTTCAATAGCTTTGAGTTTTTCCGTATTGCCTCTCCTTCGCAGGGCCAACCAGAAAAGGCTCGAAATCCGACAAAAGTTTTTCATTTTTCGACTCGCCTACAGGTTACCGGAGTCCCATTGAAGCAGGTGGAGATGTTTAAGTATCTCGGGGGCTTTTTCACGAGTGATGAAAGGAGTAATGCTGAGCCTTCCTGTAGGATTGGCTCAGCTGGCTCAATCAATGATCTGTAATCAGGAAGGCCGAGCTTGGTGTCAAAGCCAAGTTAGCGGTTTTCAACTCAGTATTTGTTCCAACTCGCACCTATGGTCATGAAATTTGGGCAATGACCGAAAGAATAAGATCGCGAATACAAGCTGCTGAGATCAGATTTCTTCGTGCTGTTGTGGGAATTACTCGCGAGGAAACACAGCAGAGTCAACTGAGCTGTCAAAGCCCAGTTTACAAGCTGCCGAAATGGCATTTGTTGTGTGTATCCGACGTGATGAGGTGAGAAACACAGCAGAGCGCTAGAAACTTAACGCTGAGCAGCTGCTTCTTCGAACGGAAAGGACTATGCTTCGTTGGTTTGGTCACGTTGCACGAATGTCCCCTTCATCACGACTTACGAGGCGGGCGTTGAATGCGATTTCATCATGTAGGCTACCGCTTGGCAGACCAATGACGAGATGGTTGGACCAAGTCCGAAAACTCGACTGGGCTTGGGCATAACTCCTGATGAGTTAGAGTCGATGGCTCTTTAGTGGAGCATTCGGGTCAGAAGATGATGATGACTTGAACGTGGCCCTGGTAGTCCACCATGGTAAACTATCTGGTCACCTTGAAAAGCCAGCGGTGGAGGAGACTGGTAAACCACCAGTAAAATTTGCCGTTCCTTGGCAGACTCATTCCTATCTGGAGCGGGGATCGCTCCACTGACATCCGGTTCGTAATGGAGTCGCTTGTCCTCTGTTCGGCGTACGACATGGAAGATTGCAGGACATCCATCTGTATCCTGTATTAGGCCAATCGTGTCTAAACAGAGGAATGCTTCGGGAGGCATTAAGCCGTTAAGGCGCCCCCTCTCATGGTACATAAAATTGGGTAGTAAGCCCCAAAGATCAGACTGTTGGAAGAAGTCATAGCTCGTGCAATGTGCCTTCTGATCAGAACGTTTGCCTCGTTGTACAGGACTTCGTAAGGATAGTAGTTCTTGCACTCAGACTCGGGTGTACGATACAACCGGAGACAGGTCCGAAGACACTGTCACTCGAACAACCTCTTTTCCATCTGGGAAGGAGTCACATTGAACCACAATGGACAACGCCATGATTGTCCTGTTAAGAGCCATGAAGCAGATGAACTTCACCCTGGTGTCAAGTTTACTGCAACCTTCTTGCCGCAGCAAAGGCCTTTCTGGCTTTCGTCGGAGCAGTATCTTTGTCAAAATACAGATATTGATCCAGCCAAATGCCGCCGTCCCTGCGGATCAACTATGCCCAACTTGCGCCAGTTTAGGCGAATATCCCTCGACGGGGTCCTGAAAAGGGTAGTTTCACACTTCAGAAGAAGTTTATAACCAACTCCCAGTCGTCGCAAAATCGCTGAACTTTCTCGCAGTCACGCTGCAGCAAGCTATTTATTACCTCGACCTTCGGACCTGATCTGTACGCTACTAGGTCGTCGGCGTACGCAATTAAGTACGCCATGGAGCCTATAAGTGGTGCAGTGAATATTAAGAACAAGATCGGCGAAACAATGGCCCACTGTTGCGGACCATTTTTAATGTCAGAGCCGTGGTAGAAGTTACGTAGCCACTTTTCCCGATTAACTTTCTGCCTGTTATCATGTTGAGGACAGCTCTTATTGACAGTAGATGCAGCTAAGCCCCCCGCGGAATTTTTTAGGTAACAGCAGATATTTATGATTTGGAACATTTACCGCCACCAGTTGGATCTGTAAGCCGTCCCTTTGCAAGGAAATATGACCAAATTAGGCCATCTACGTAATTTCGAAGATGTTTACTTTCATAACACACATTCATTAAGTCGCTGCCGACCTCAGAGTGTCAGATTTGCTTGTTCTTACATGCGACCTTCACGCTCATCCCCATCCACAAGGACTGCTAATTCTCGAAGGACATGCATTAATTAACGAACCACCTACCTGGTGTCTACTCCGTGCACAAGTGTCTCCTATTTCGCCCTTCATCTTAATACAAGGCGTTTCCTAAATTTAACCATTAATCGCCTTTTCGAATATCCTTTTCTTTCCTATGACAACCGAGGGCTTATTCCTGTGCCCAACCAACCGGAGACTTTGTTTGATCCGGAAACATTACTTTTCCACTCGACTCCCTTATTTTCCTCCTTGTTCCTCCGATTTCCCCATTATTCCCCTCAGCATGATTCTTTTGTAAACATTGTAAACACCACAGAACATGTAAACCCCGCGCTTACATCAGTTCCAGTGAAAGTAAAACAAAACATCATGGAACCAGGTCAAAATTTGTTTAAAAACCAAACCAGCACTCCCTTCAGCCATCAACCCGCTTTATGTTAAGTGCGTGGAAAGCGTATTCGTCTTCCCACATTGTTCTGCGTCCGTTCCATTCAACAGAGATAACAAATTCTCAAGGACTTCTTCGAAATAAAATGCTAAAAACCATCAGCCCTCCTAACATATCAATTGGGTGAATAAATAAAACTAAATAAATAGAAAACAAAGAGAAAAACAGCAGGGAGCACAGAGAAGTGAATTAAAAACCACTCGCATACACGACAGGCATTGTTTCAAAAATATGCAAACCCATGAACAGTCGTGTGTGAAAGTTGGGTACATGTTGTATTTTTGTAAAAAAAAAAAAAAAACATTTCATTTTTTAAGGGACTTGGGCTGCTGATTGCAATTTTCTTTTCCATTCCATCGGGGTTTTTGTTTTTCAAAGAAGATTGAACATACGCTTTCCAAACCACATTCTGAGTAAACACTGAACTTCGAGGTATCGTTCATTGGTGCTCTAGCAGGGTCTCCAGTAGACAAAATAAGACGGCTGTAAAGCTGCCCATACAGAACACATTTCGCGCCTGCTTTGGTGTGTACATCGGTGTCGCGTTGGACCACACACGTCGCACAATTTCGAGCAAAATTCGCAGAACAGAGGCTCTAAAAAATTATCTATGTTCGGACTAGCCCACACACAGGACACACTTCAGCACTCCAATACAAGAGCACTCACAAGTGTGCTGTGTATGGGCCGCCTAAAAATCGGTTAAGACCGATGAGTAAAATCTCAGATCAAGGCAAGATCTATCTACTGTCGTTTTCTATTCTGCAAAACCAAAATTTAAACCTAATCAAAGGTACAACTTAAGGGCACAGTCTTTTTTACCCTAGATTTACGTCTTTTCTTGCTTACAAGGCCTACAGCCCATAGAAGGTCTGCACCGCCTGAGCAATAGCTACCTTCCACCGCTGATGGTCCTGGACGAGCTGCTTCTAGTCATCATGGCCAAGCTGGTATGCGTTGGTCTTCCACTCTTTCTCCAACCAGGAGGCTCATAGTCGAAGACCCTCTCCGCTTGATTCATGCGAAAAGCCACACGCTTCGGACACTGGACAGGGACAGGCAGGGATGGGACACATATCATTTGTGCGTGTGACATACGGAGCTGATACTCCTTTCCATTTTCCTGGGATTTGTTTACCTTCTTTTTTCAGTGATGGCCCTTAAAACGTGCTACAAAGGGCATACAATGGATCCTTGTCAGAAATTCAGAAGATGTTTCTTTGAATCTGTATTCAGATGCCACGTGCTCTTGGACAGACTGAAGTGGCATCGATTCCCCAGTCGACGTCGTTCATGGAGTTCACATTTGCCTCGAGTTAAAACAGTGGGAACTCAGTAATAAACTCAACCAAGCTCTATCTTGACTCAGATAATGAGCGGCGAATCGATTGTACGTGAATGCGTAGCCTCTCCTAAACACAGTCATTGTCTCTGATTCGGTCCAAGAAAGCTTTAATTTCCAACGCATGTCTTGTGGAGCACACACATTGGGCTTGGTCTGGAACGTATCAACCGTGTAAAAACATAATTATGTGAATAGGCTCGTTGACCGTCCAATTCAATCAATTCCATCACTTGACCTGCGGATGTGCTCTATTTTGTTGCTTCCCTCCTTCTGATGAAGGAAACAGAATCCAGACAGATGCTGCAACTCCTGCGTTGGGTATGTCGGTTCAATTCGAGCACCTTCCTCGAGTCACTAGCAATGCTCGAAGAGTATAGCATCTCAAACTTTGTCATCTGGAGCCGGCAGTAAACTGTAAGAACTGTGTCAAGACGAATGGATGTGATAAAGCGTAGTCCAGATAAGGACCTCACCTTAGACTGTAACGCCACCGATTTTTGTACACACCATAAATGCTGGTGGTCCCACGTCGTGATATCGTGTAGGTTCAGTTGCTCCAACTTCAGTTCTGTTTTTCCCCCTAAACGTAATATAAAAAAAAATAATGTAAAATACCGATGGACGACATTGCATGTAAAGGGTGATTTTTAAAAAGCTATAGGAAAGTTTTTCAAAAAAAGAACACAGAAAATACAGAAAAATGCATGAAGTCTTTATTTGAATCGATAGTACGGTCCACATAATTTAATGTTCGAAGATTATTTCATGCAAATGTTGACCTTGACTGGGCCTCAAATGGTCCATCCGCTTAGTCCAATTTTGGCATACTCTTTCCAACATTTCGGCCGGTATCTCACGAATAAATGCTTCAATGTTGTCTTCCAATGCGTCAATTGAAGCGGGCTTGTCTGTATAGACATGAGCTTTAACATAGCCCCACAAAAAATAGTCTAAAGGCGTTAAATCGCACGATATAGGCGGCCAATTGACCGGTCCCGAACGTGAAATAAAATGTTCACCGAACTCGCCTCTCAATAAGTCCATTGTTGCGCGTGCTGTGTGGCATGTGGCACCGTCTTGTGGAAACCACATGTCATGCAAGTCAAGCTCTTGCATTTTGGGCAAAAAAAAGTTGGGTATCATCTCACGGTAGCGCTCACCATTCCCAGTTACGTTACGATTCGCATCATCTTTGAAGAAGTACGGTCCAATGATGCCACCAGCCCATAAACCGCACCAAACTGTGACTTTTTCTGGATGCATTGGTAGCTCTTGCAATGCTTCTGGCTGGTATTCACTCCAAAGTCGACAGTTCTGCTTATTTACGTACCCATTGAGCCAAAAATGAGCTTCTTCTAAACTGACCATAAAGTGGAAGAAGCGCGCGATGAACTTTCTTAACAGAGCACGCATTTTGATAATAAAATGCAATAATTTGCAAGCGTTGTTCGTTTGTAAGACGATTCATGGTTAAATTATAGACCAAACTGAAGATGTTTGACAGTGAAACAAAACACGAAACGTGCGTCAGCTGTTTAAACCAGTGTTGCCAAAAAGATGATAGCTAAAAGATCACCCAGCAATTCTCTAAGTTTTGTCGCTTTTTGGAATTTCACTATAATTTGATTATTTTCCGAGAATTGTTCCGAGTCATGGACTGGCTTTAGGGAACCGAAAACGTTTGAGTGCGATTTGAGGGCACAACGAGAGTGGACATGTCATAAGGGTTCTTTAAGCCTCATCCAGAATCACGACGCTAATGTTATCATCCATGTCCACTTCGTCAGAAAATACTTCATCCCTTGCTGAACGTTGGGTGTAGTACAGTGACACATCCGAGTGACATACATCCTTAATCTGTGTACACTCTGTTACATCATTCTTTAGCGACCGATTTAGGGTCTGAGATGGAGTTCCTTCCAAGTTCTCCTACATCTGCTATCACTTCATCTTTACGACACAGGTTCTGTCTTCTCCTGCTTCTCGATTGACTGGGTCTGAAATGTACGATTCCTCAAATCTAAGCCTAAAGCGAATAGATTTATTCAATTGCTTACCGACTGTCTGTACAAATCCTTCTGCAGCTCTTATGGATGTGTCCGAGATAGACAGACAGAGACAATTAAAGATCCTGCATAGAGTTGATCTTTCGAACGCACCACGAACCTTGCCTAACCGTCTTGCTTATCATTCAGCTTTGTGTTGAACGACAAAATGAGCAACTAGAGAATTGTTTGTCCTCCGAGCCACTCAAAGGATTCCACTCTTCGAGTCAGGAAGTACGACTGCAGATGCTTGGACAAAGCGATGTAGGCAACGGTTGCGAAGAGAGAATCCGAGTAAAAAAAGAAAAATACTCCTCAATCGAGAACAAACATTGCCTCTATAATATGAGGTTACTAACTGAACTACCACTAGGAGTTAAGAGCAAAATATGATGGGCACGAGCGAGCGTGAGGTAGTGTCAAACTCGCTTGGGTAGGTGAGCGAATACACCAACCCCCATGAGCTAAAATATAATGTCGTCCACGCATGATTGCGAACATTTCGTTAAGCATACGGACTTATTTTTACAATTAGGTTAGGGTGTTGGCTCAACAATAGGGGCCTAACTGATGAACTTTGTTCAATTTAGTATTCATTAGTATTTTCGGTTTATTGTTTTTGTTTATGTCCTGCAATGGCTGGTGCTTACAGCGGGTTGTTCAAGTCCGTGTGGCCATGGTGGTCCTTCTGGTATGGGGTGGTGATGTGTTAGTCGACTTCGCCTCGATGGTGATTGCTATCGTTGCTCTGGTAGAATCTATGCAGCTCGTTGTTCGACGTCGTTGAAAGGTTCTGATCGTTTAGCAGATGGTAGACGCGTTCAGATAGCGTTGTCCGTGGATTGTGTCTCTCAGGTTCCTGATTTCTTGGTTAAGATGGTTGTTGATGTTTAGCAGCTGCTTTCTGAACAGTGTCATCATGTACTGAAGCAGGGTGATGATGCGTGCTTGGTCGTAAAGCCTATTGTTGCTGTGGTGCCTTTGACGGTCTCTGTCGAAGGTGAGTCCCGTACATATTTGCAGCATTTTTCTTCCGAAAATTGCGAGCTTCGCCGTGCTGGTCTTTGAGATGGTGTGCCGTACGTTAAGATCGGCCGTATAAGCTGCTTGTATAGCAGCAGTTTTGTCCTCTGGCTTAATCCATTTTGCTTGCGCATCAAGGGATAGATGCGATGGAAGCTTAGGTTGGCCTTCTTAATGGTCAGTTTCGAATGACTGTTGAACTACTTGACCTCTTTGTTCATACTTCTGTACCGTTAGGGAGCACTACTTTTATGCTTCGACATTTGGCTGCTGATTTGCGTCCACCTCTGGATGGTCTCTACCGATTTCCCAGCATTGATACGAATACCAAATTTGGTATAGTAGTCAAATTTGTTCGCTGTTTAGATTTCGAACCTTCGCGCGGCTATCTGTGGTGCCGTCGAGCTGGCATAAGGCAGCGAGTCCTCTGCAAATAGACAGCATTTTACTGTGTCAGTTGGATGTGGTTGATCTGCCGTGGAGTTGTTGAAAAGCCACGGTCCCAGCTTTGATCCTTGTGCAACTCCCGCCTTGGTGCTCCGCTCTGTTGACTTGCTGCCTTTAACTGAGACGTAGAATCTTCTGGAATGCAGAAAGCTATAAATTATTCTGATGAGGTTGGAGGGGAGTCCCATCTGGTTCAGTTTGGAGATGAGTCCCTCAATCCAGACCGTATCGAAGGCCTTTTCTACTTCCAGGAAGCAGGCGACGCTGACCTCGTTATTGTTCAGTGCAGCTACAACATCGTGGTGGAACTTCATTAGAGGATGTAGCGTTGAATGTTTTTCCCGAAATCCGTACTGAATATCCGGAATGATGGTTAGGTCGGCAGACCATCGTTTTAGTTTTCGGATTACCAGGTCCTCCAGGATAGGCCTGTATCCTGAAACACTGACAGCGTTCCCCTTTTTTGGTATTGCCACAAAGTTAGCTATTTTTCACTTGCTAGGAAAGTGGCAATTGTTGATGCAATTGTTCTTGATGATTGTGGGAAGTATCATCACCGTTTGTGGCATTCGCTTCAGGACGAAATTCGAAATGTTATCAGCCCCGGCTGCTTTCCTCGTTGAACTGCGTTGAATAATTCCTGCAATTTCTTCGGCCGTTGTGAGGTCATCGTTTCCTGTCGGGTCGTCCGCTGTGTTGGTTTCGTTGATGATGATATCTGTTGCGGATGAAGTCTCAAGTGCATTGACGTAGCTGTTGACTTCTGTGACAAATTCCGGGTCCTCGGGCGGTGCTGGTTGAAAGTTGCTTCTGCTTTCTCTGCCGGTGTGCTTGCGTCTCCTTCACTTGTCGTGAAGGCAGCTTTGTGGCAGCTTGTTCTCTTTCCGATGATTTGGTGCATTTGTCGGAATGTGTCGGGTCCTGGCTGTATCTTGCGGAGCCTGTTTGTTGTGCGTTTGTACCGCGTACCGAAACATGATGTTCGTGCAGTTCAACTCACTGAGAACAGCTTGGTAGTCTCTGGCTCGTGTGTTGAGCTCCCGGTGGTGTAGTGATCAGCCTTTGCCTGTGGCGATAAAGGTTTTGTATATGTACGGGTAAGTGGCCTTACCTGTCTCTACTTGTCCTGGAACTTTTTTGCTTAGCCCTGAACCGCACCGAGCACATGCGAATTTGACTAATGAAAGGAAAAATATGAAAAATGGACAATTCAGCTGATAAGTCGTGTATTCATAAATATATAAACAAACTGAGAACATGGGAAATTTTCACAATAAATAGAAAAAATCCAAGCAAACGCGGGATGTATTGCAGACAGATGGAAAGCGCGCGTCTGTTCAGTCTCGCTACTCACGTGTTTTGTGCAAACATGACTGAACATTTCGTTAAAGTTTGACACTAGCTCAAGTTTTTTCATACGCATTATATTTAGCCCTTTAGGGTTTTGGCTCAACACTAGGGGTGTACAGGGATGTTGAAAATAGCCGTGTTTTTTTGATTTTCAAAAGTCTTTAAATAGTAGTATTTTGCACGTAAAACACAGGCAACAGCTCACTGCCTATCACAATTCGATTTCGAATTTTGTTTTTCGTATATTTTGACAGTGCTTTCGAACACAAATATTATCTTTTGATCAGAAATGAAGTGTGATAGAGACGCCCAACTTCGACCTCTCTTGCCTCATACATTTTTTAACAACCATTTTTCATATCTAGAGCCAAATAGACCCGTTAGAGAACGGCTTTTACGTTATTTCGTGAACAACCGTCAAAAATGCATGAATAACTGTCAAAAAATCTCTGAAATTTGTCGATGGACTGGGGGTCATACAGCTTCATTTCTGCTTTTGACATATAAAAAATCACGGCAACTGCGAATGGTTTTTTGAATCTCCTCAAAACATTTCTATCTTGCAATATTCACCAAACCACACACATGTTTGTAGCACTCGAGTGTAACATTCTGACCCAAGTGATGAGCAACGAATCGATATTTCCGTGCCAGGCCATGGTCTTCTCTTTTGTTTTAAGGTCAAATAGTTTCGTTTGCTAGTCAGTTGGCGCCAATGGTGCTACAATACCCGATCTGATCCCCCTGTAAACTTGTTGCAACCCTCATTTGTTCACGACGCAGAACCTCAAACATTCACCGATGGCGATGGTCCCCAACCGCTCGTCAAATACTCCACATAACAAAAAAGCAGAACAACAAGGTTGTGCAAACTTTTCTATGTCACTGTACCTCACCCAGTGCTCCCCTACTTCAAATGGTGCAAAATGCAAATTCATCGTCGAGTGTTGTTTGGAATGTTAATCAATCCACAGAAACTCTTTGAAGAAAAAAAAAAAAAACTCCAAATCGAACACCAAAATAAAAGCCAAAGCAGTCAGTCAGCAACCAGAATTCAGAAAAAACTAAGTGTATTCCGCTGTTTCTCTTTAAAATTCCATCTCAATTCTTCGACCACTCGCCTCCTCCTCCTCCTTCCCATACACACGCGGACATGAAGTGCATTAATAACATTCCCAGAGAGATGTGCTCCAATAAATGCCAAACACATCGATCCGAGAGATATTCGGATTTGGACTTCGAACTCACTCGTCTTACTCTCTCCATCGCAGTGGTGTGTCTTCATCAATTGCTGACACATAATCCAATTATTTTATGTAATTTTTATCTATCGAAGGAATTGCACATTAATTGCTGACATTAATAGGACCTGGCCTAGCCTGAGGTCTGAGAGGGACAAAATAATCATAAAAGGATTATTACTTTCCTTCTGCTTTCAGTCTTTTCTCTCACTCTCTCTCTCTCTCTCTCTCTTATCCTTAATGACATCCAATACCTTGGAGTGAATTAATGAGGGATATTGAAAGGCAGTGTTTTGTGTGACATCACTTGTGAATTGTGATTACGTGCGGAGGAAACTGCTCAAGATTGATGAACTGAATGACATTTTACTAATTCGCTGTGCACGCCTAGTTTCATCGCGGGCTGTCTTCACTTATTTTGTCCTTGTTAGCGGAACAGTATTGCGATGGAGTTGTATTTGAAGTTATCTATACAATTTGTTTGTGTCTACCCCTTGAACTGAACTGAAGTCGTGCAACTTAAGAATGCCAGTCCTTTGGACTCGGATATATGTGAACGAAAATATTATACTTTAAAAGCAACAATCCCCCTTATTCTCGTTATTAGTCGTGTCACACGAGACTGTGGCATATTTGTGACTTTAAGTGACCAATTGAATACAATTTGTCACAGTGAAATGTCGCACGACTAACAAAATCGGGGTGAATAACAACTGCTGCTTTGAAAAATAACGTGTGTTTTTGTTTCAAATTTTGTACTGCCTTAGGCACTTTATGTGACAGTTAAGTGGCTAATTGAATACAAATGTGTCACAGTGACATGTGACATGACTAAAGGAACCGGGGCGAATAACAAATGCTGCTTTGAAAAATAACGTCCGTTTCGTTTCAAATTTTGTATTGTCTTAGTCACTTTATGTGTCATTTAAGTGACTAATTTAATACAAATTTGTCACAGTGACATGTGACACGACTAACATAATCGGGGTGATTAACAAATGCTGCGCAAAGAAATAACTTTTCTTTTTATTTAAAATTTTTTACTGTCTTAGTCACTTCATGTGACTAATTTAATACAAATTTGTCACAGTGACATATGAATACGGACAAATGCTGCTTTGAAAAATTTCGTGTATTTTGTTCAAAATTCTGTACTATCTTAGTCACTTTATGTGACAATTCAGTGACTAATTGCATACAAATTTGTCAGAGTGACTTGTGACGTGACACACAGAATAAGGGTGAATAACAAATGCTGCACAAAGGGTTTTATTTTAAAGTTTTTACTGTCTTAGTCACTTTATGACAATTCAGTGACTGATTGAATACAAATGTATCACAGTCACATGTGACACGGCTAACAGAAAAAGGGTGCTTAACAAATGCTGCTTTAAAAAATAACGTGCGTTTTTGTTTAAAATTTTGTACTGTCTTAGTCACTTTATGTGACAATTAAGTGACTAATTTAATACAAACTTGTCACAGTGACATGTGTCACGAAAAGAACTTTCGTTTTTATTTGAAATTTGCACTTTTATCACTCAGACGGAGTCTACTTAGACTTTAACAGTAAATTTAAAAGTACAGGCTGTCCAGTTGAAGAAGACAGGACAAGAAGTTTGAATAAAACAGCAGCAATATGAGATATACAAATTTTCCAGGCTTTATCCCATCGTGGCACATCATTCAAAGGCCCCTCTCGACTTCACTGGGAGTCAAGTAAGTGCGGCAAAATCCAGGCATTAGTGTCTCGAATGTTGGCCACGATCTCGTCCAAAGCGGTAGCCTTTTTGGAGGCTAAGGACTTGATGTCTCTCTAATCGAGTGGTGTCAAGACGCCAACTGATGAACTCCCGTCGTGAGACACAGTCGTTGAGTTCCTTGTATGGCATGTAGAACTGACTGTAAAACTGTAAAACTGAGACCATTGACGATAAGCCGGTCTGCCCATGTATTAACTCAAAAAATATCTTTATTTCGTATTCAATTTAAAATATAGTTGCCACGCAATTTAAAGACTCTCTCCTTTTTCGTCATTCCGAAAGAATCAAGGTTCGATGATGCCATGCCATAGACCCCTCCAAGCTGTCAATCTTTGCGGATGCATTGATGCTTGGTTCACTTGTGGATTGTGTTCGCTTCAATGACCATAGTTTTGCAAAATATGTCTCTTTCGGTAAGATCCCAAAATTCGGAGTCCGGTTAGCATTTCCAAACACGCTGTCTCTGCTCATCCGGCTTCAAATTTTGACCCAAAACAAGCCGGGTGACTCTCTGCCGATGTCCAATCGACACCATATCGACATTTCAGAGTCTGCTTCGAATCTCGCCGCTGTTAATGACGGTGGCATGTCGGGACGAATGGCAACCCTATTGTGGATCTTAAGAAAAATGTGGACGAGACGTGTCGCAGAGATCGTAGTGACAAGTCGGTATCAAAAACATTAACCACGGGACTATATTGCTGGCATCTAATGTTCCAATTCTACGTGTTGCGCTCCAGTGCGGGATGCACCATGAGCCTATAGCGCGCTCTGTGGCTAGCTGCTTCCAGTTGCGCAGACGGAGTTCGTTGAGGTCCCTCTGACTTAGGGTCATGCACTCTACCTGGACCAGCCACCTTAAGCATTTGATCCGTAGACGTTTAGAGGACTCATGTCCATATGCTGTGTAGTTTGTGGAATAAAATGTTCTTCAGACATCATCAATGGACCAGCAATTGCAAGCACAACTTTTCCCTCAAAACTATCACCTGCTGCTGAAATTGTACACGACATGTGTGGGACGACATGCGTGAAATATGCCATTAAATATCCACCATTTTGGCAATTTTTAGCGAGTTTTTCATCACACCACGAAGTGTTTCTAGATGCAGGCCTCGAATGTTATAACTCAGCTAAATGGTCTCTGGTTCATTAACATACACTTAGTCTTCCATAAGTCAAGTCCAATCCAATTAAATCTGGTGAACTGAATTGTTTGATTACGCAGCAGCTTCATGCTAATTTGCTTAACACTGTGCACAGTCGCACCATCTTGTTCCAAGCACAAATCAGAATGCCGCTCCGCCAATGGCTGCGAAAAGCTGTCGATCACTGCTCGGCCCACAAATGCAATGTAATCGTTTCTACCACCGTCTCATCCTCCCGTAGTGTGTCTGTCCAACTGATGCTGACGCACGCCAGCTTTTCGTACGAAATTGGAGTCAGCCGGGTAGTCTTGTTGGCTGAGCCCCAAGTACACCTCGGACTGCAGCACCAGAAGAAGAAGATGCTGGTGTCATCCAAAAAAGCCGTTGACTCGACTCGAAAAAAAGTGAAAACAAATCCGAAACAAAGTTCACTGCGTGTACCCGAACGGAAATATACCTCTTATCAATTAATTTAAGTCTTTCCAAGCTCAGCCAGTAGAATCTTAATCAACCTCAATCTCAAGTGTTACTGACCGAAGTAATTATCTGTTTGCAACCCTGACCTTCACACACTCATCAGCGTCGCATGTGCATTCAAATAATAAATGTGCACTGGCATTAAAGTTTGCATTTCAACGTGTGCTCCCAGCACAGATGTTACACAACCAAACTCTGTTTGCCAATTCATGACAAGGGCCGCACAAAGTGCTACAAAGTCGTGTATGTTTCTGTAAACTGGTTTCAACTAAATCAACACTGTGAGCGTATGTAAGTAAGTCATAAAAGTGAGTAGGAAGCAATGTAACTGATTTGAAGAGTGCTTTGCTGACAGTAAAATTACTTGAGAACATCTAGCAAATTCGCTCCGGTCGATTGGGTCTCGTAAACTGATTTTGTAGTGGCTAATAGTTTCAGTTGTTATCTTGCGACGTGTGAGGTGAGTGATTTGTCGATATGCGGGACGATGATAGTGGACACTTCAAGGGCTATCTGAGCTCAACAAAATTCACAACGTGCTAGCGTGCAGCATTGTCTGTTCCATTTAGTCTAAACATCTGTCATCATCAGTGTAAAACTTATCGGACACCTTCTTTAGGGGGAAATTCCTCATAGTCCCGGCATGGAGGCATTCGTGTTCTTCATCACGGGCTGCCCTACAAAACGGAGAATCGGGATCGTCCCGCTGCTGTCCGCTATAGAGAAGTTTCCCTGTGTACGAAAATCGTCGATTTTTTTCGGCCGCCATGTCAGTTTCGATGACATTTGTTCAGCTGTCATTTGACAGTCGTAGAGTGCGATTAACGGGAATTTACTGTTCATCCACTAACCTTGGAATAATCATTTCAATTGTCAAAATGTTGCACCTTCCGACTTACACTTGGCTCTGTTGATAAAGTGAAGAGTCGCTACTGGAGCATGGGAAAGCCTCAATTTGGCCAATCATGGTGCACCGGTGGTATTTTGGCTCATAGACATTCCGGAGTCCGAAGAAATCCCATTAGGACTGCAGAAACCAGAGATAATGGTGGAAGAGATATTCGTCTTTCAAGTGGTCCACCTCAGATTTTGACGTTTGTGCTCTCAAGTCACCCATTCGCCTGTCTGTGAAAAAACGCTGTCAGATGAATCTGAGAGGCAAGAAACGTAGAAGTGGCACATCTCTTCCTCCATTCTCTCTGACAGAAATAGTGGTTCCAACCAAACGGTGACACATTACGCACTTCGATGCGCATTGTGTGGTTTTTCGCCACACCCTGTCCTTACGTATTTCATTACGGACATCAGCATCATCCAGTCATGTCTCTCCTTGACGACTTTCCAGTTTCACTCCTCCTCGTCCTTAAGCTGCCCATACACAGCAGATGTGTACACTTTCCGCACACAATCACTCATCGCCGAACAGAGACACTAAAAATGGAAACGTTTTCAATCTGCTCAGACTGTGAGCGCGGACTGTACAACACACAGCACACCGATTCAAGTCAATGCTCAAGTGTGCTGTGTATGGGCCGCTTTAATAAAGACACAAAATTTAGAGCATGCAATGTGACAACATATCCTACCCATGAATGCATCGATTAAATGCGGAACCGTCCAACAAGCGCGTTTTTCAGACGGACAACATGACGATTTCAAGAAAGATGCCTCTATCGAGACGACAAAAACCCTCAATTTTGGCGGTTTAGGCCACACCATAGAGTGACTTCTGATATCTCATTTAAGCCAGCGCGTTGGGGTCACAAACCATATCCCCTCGCTCTTATTTCTGACTCCTATCGCTTTCTTCATATCATGAACTTGCACTCCATGATGACACCGTCGCTGTCCACATCCCATCGAAGCTCCTTCAAATAATTCAGTCGACGAATCTGTTCGTGTTCTCCCAATCGGTCCACCCTTTGTTTGGCCTGTCCTCCGAATGGAAACACCAGTCGAAACCATGTGCTACCCGGAAGTAAAGCACACTCACCAAACACCACAAGTCGTATTCCCATTGATTCAAACCCCTCAAATCAGCCGTCTTCATCTTTTTGTTCTACACAACCCCACAATCTTGTCAGAGCCAAAAGTTCCTCGCATACCTTCCCCTCCTTCCAAATCCATTAAGCAGTAGTTTACGTAAGTCGTCGTGTGTCTCCTGCAAAGAACTTCGCAAACCATAGCCACCAATTACATTTGCCAACCTTGACCTAGGCGAAGTGCACGTGGAACATACTTTTCGATGTCCCAGATTCCGATAGAGATTACATGGACACGAAAAATTATTAAAAAAAAACCACATGAAACTTGGTCAAGTACAGTCTCACACTACCACCGAATCACATGGCAGTACGAGCTGCTGTTACATCAAAAGGTCATGGTCGCCAACACAGCCGCCACCGCTGTCATTAATATAAACTAGGCCAATGACTTTCAACTGCGCACCGCATCTCTCGTACTCATATTCACGACGCGTAAATAGTCCCCCCCTCAATGAGGGATAACACAATGTAATCTCCTCCAGTGAAATTAATTTTATCCTGTTTAGAGAATCCTTTGTCACCCCATTAAGTTCGGGTTCGTACACTCCCAAGAATTTAAAGCTTTTGATGGGGGCGGGATTCATCGCATTGATTCAGGATGAATGAATGTGTAATGATGTCGTTCATAATGGATCGTCGTCAAGAATGGGATTTTCTGAGCTTTGACACGGGTATTGATGGAGGGTGGTATCCATTTCGTTGCGGTGGTGACTTGCAATTAAAATGAATCTCTATTCACATCATGTTTCTAACGCAAAAACACATCCATTTGTCTTCTCTTACAGGTCGTGATGATCTTTCACCATCGAGTAGCCTGAATGGATACTCAACAAATGATGGCTGCGATGCGAAGAAAGGTAAAAAAGGACCCGCGCCCCGTCTGCAAGAGGAACTATGTCTTGTGTGCGGCGATCGAGCGTCTGGCTATCATTACAACGCCCTCACATGTGAAGGCTGTAAGGGTTTCTTCCGGCGCAGTGTTACCAAAAATGCCGTATACTGTTGTAAGTTTGGGCATGCCTGCGAAATGGATATGTATATGCGACGTAAATGTCAAGAGTGTAGACTGAAAAAATGCCTAGCGGTTGGCATGCGACCCGAATGTGTTGTACCCGAGACACAGTGTGCTTTGAAGCGACGAGAGAAGAAAGCACAAAAAGAAAAGGACAAACAACAGATATCGCCTGCAGTGAGTACGTCGGATTACATTAAAAAAGAAGTACTCGAACTAATGAAGTGTGATGCGCCTGTGCATGCGACATGTCCAGTAAGTACTTTTCAATTCCCCCCATAAATTCATTCAGATCATGTTCTAATCAATTTCGTTTGTTTCCTTTAAGCAGCTACTGCCTGAAAGCTTATTGGCTGAGAATCAAGCAAAAAATATACCTCCATTAACATTAAATCAATTCGCAGTCATATACAAATTAATTTGGTATCAGGATGGCTATGAACAACCATCTGAAGAAGATCTCAAACGGATAATGATCGTGAGTTTGCTCTGTGCATGCATGAGGATGTGTATCTAACCGATAAATGTTTGTTTCCTTTTGTCGCAGAGTTCACCCGATGAGAACGAGAGCCAACATGATGTTAGCTTTAGGCACATCACCGAAATTACAATCCTAACAGTACAATTAATAGTCGAATTCGCCAAGGGACTGCCGGCTTTTACCAAAATTCCACAAGAGGACCAAATAACACTGTTAAAGGTGGGTATACAACAATCATCAAGTGCAAACTGTTTTGAATTAAATTTGAAATTGATTTAAATTTCAAATTATTTGGATGCGCTGTCGTTTCGTGTGTTCAGATGAGAGTCGTTGCTACGCTCTAACGAGACTTTTCCCATTCAGAAATGTCTCCTTTTCTGCCTCCTTCCTGTCCATTGATTGATCTTTGCACAAGCGTGCGCATGCCTGAGTTCTGAAGAGATTTGGAACAACTTACGAGGCTGTTTTCATTCAGAAATGTCTCCTTTTCTGCCTCCTTTCTGTCCATTGATTGATCTTTGCACAAGCGTGCGCATGTCTGAGTTCTGAAGAGTCTCTTAGTCGGTCTTAACAAATCCTTGTGGAGACACTCTGCACTCCTCACACATTCCCTCCCCATGGCTGTGTCTTCTTCGACAAATATTGCGTCCATTATAACGGTCTAACTGTCAATTGTTGGCCAAGGCACAGGTCAACCCCGGACGAAGAAGAAGACTTTCAATAAACAGTCTATCGTAAGATTTTGCTCTTGCATTGCTTTCACTCCTGCCTGGAATACACGGCAGATTGGACGGCTAATGAGAACCTTGTCTATGCTGTTTGGATCCACGTCAGGCTTCCCTGACTTCGGTTCAAGTCTGTCACCTGTCTCCTGGCTCTGTCTAAATCCTGAGGATTTCTCTACAGACGGTATGCATCCCTGCTTGGCAGTCACAATTTGTATGAACCCCCCGATCGCGCTGATCATACAAATGTGGAACGTGTGACAAAGCAGGATCCCGATCTCTTGCATCATTAAGTTTGATTAATGCTTCACTTTCATTTGATAATTACACCCATCTACTCACTTTCTAAAAAACTACGATTAATGTATTTCCATTTCTATTTTCAGGCATGTTCAAGTGAGGTAATGATGTTGCGTATGGCTAGACGCTACGATGCGGCATCCGATTCAATTTTCTTCGCCAATAATCGCTCGTATACCCGTGATTCATATAAAATGGCCGGCATGGCTGATAATATTGAAGATTTATTGCATTTCTGTCGGCAAATGTACTCGATGACAGTCGATAATGTCGAGTATGCCCTGCTCACTGCCATTGTGATCTTTTCGGATCGTCCCGGTCTCGAAGAAGCCGAACTAGTCGAACAGATACAAAGTTACTACATCGATACGTTACGAATCTACATCCTTAATCGGCATAGAGGCGATCCAAAATGTTTGGTATTCTTTGCAAAACTTCTATCCATTCTCACAGAACTGCGAACGCTAGGAAATCAAAATGCCGAAATGTGTTTCTCATTGAAGCTGAAAAATCGCAAACTACCGAAATTCCTCGAAGAAATCTGGGATGTGCATGCGATACCACCATCAGTGCAATCTCATTTACAACAACAAGCTGCTGCTGCTGCTGCTGCTGCATCATCTGTACATGAAAATGGCTCAACAACAACAACAACAACAACAAGTGGTGTTGGAGTTGGTGTTGCCGGTGGTGGTGGCGGTAGTGGGGTTGGGGCTGGTGTCATTGGCGGTAGCAGTAGTTCAAGTGGTGATGATATGATAATGAGTGTAACTGGTCTCGGTGGAATTGGTGATGATAGTACCGTGGCATAGCAGGATTAGTTGTAGTCATTGTCATTATCATCGTCTATCTCCATTTCGTCGTTAAATTCACCTCAATCGTGGGACAGCGTACATATACATACACCACATGAACATATTAATAACTAATTAAGCAGACATCTACGGATAATAAAATAGTTTACTTCATTCTTTATTTTTTCGTTTTTTTGTTCGATTAGTTTGTGCAGGGCTTATATACCAACATAGTGATATGTTTGTGTATAGAAAATAATTTAATTCAATAATTAATCTTAAATTTTTAAATAAATATTATTATCAGTTATTTTTTTTTTTTTTCGTTCGTATCTCTAGACTTAGATGAATAACTACTCATAGACACACTCACGTTGTTAACACGCTCCTTGAAATACGTTGTTTCATTTTGTTAAGTTTTCTGTTCGATTCATAAACTCACCACACCACGCCCCTCCCCCGAACCCCATACTGACACATACCATATGCAAGAAATTTAAACAATTCAGTTTGTGAAGAAATAGATTGACATGCAAAAACAGAGAGAGACAGTGAGCAGAAATGAGAGAAGAGATGCACACACGCAATTGTGTATAGATCCACATTTAATTTCCTAATAGTTTCCCTCTGTTGAATAATGTTTTTATTTATGTAATTTTAAAATGTAAATACAATCGATAAGTGAATGACATTGGTAATGATTTGAGGCAGAAGAAGAAGAAGAAAAAATCAAAAACAAAAAACACATATTTTTTTTTTATACAATATAAATTAAATTTTTGCAATTACGACGATAGTATGTTATGGATGCGAAATTGGTTTGAGGGACAGTAAGAGAGAGAAAGAGCGAGCGACAGAGAGAGAGAGAGAGAATGAGCAAAGAGGAGAAATCAGATGTGAAGCTGTGAGAGCATGGATTGTTTTGTATAATTATTTAACCTTGTAAGATAAAAAAAAAAAAAACAAAAAATTAAAAACAGAGAATAAAAGTGCGAACGAGAGATTGAGTGAAAGAAAGGATTATATAAATATATATATATACATAAATATATATGTATATATATTCAAATAATATTTAAGAGAATGAGAGAAAAGATTGTTTTTTTATAAATAAAATTAAAAACTGCATTATTATCTATGTTATACAATGATTATTAAAAACAAACCCAGAATAAAAGAAAATTTATGTTAATGAGAAAAACAAAAATGTATGAAATAAGTTTGTAAAAAGCATGAAGAAAATGAAAAAAGAAAAACATAACACAATATATTAACCAGAATAAGAAAACAAAACAAAACACAACAAGAGAAATGATATGATTACGTTGTAAGCAAACAAAAAAAAAAAAAATAATAGTAGACATTAAACTATATTCAATAATCTATAAAGGAGAAAACAAAATGAATCATTTAATTATTTTAGTCTAAACAAAACAAAAAAAAAAACAAGCAGAAAAACAAAAGCGGAGGAAATAAGAAGGGATTTGTTGTTGATTCTTTTTATAAGTTCTTCCTTGTTTATTAATTGTATTGTATTATTTTTCTTATTTTTCTTATTTTTCTTTTCCTTTTTGTAGAGTTGGGAAAAAGAAGAAAATGATTTTGAGTAAAGATATGAAAGCAAAGGCCAGGCATGGAGAAGGATTTCAAGAAATCATTTCACTTCTGCGTGCTCGTTCGTGATCTTGAAAACATCGACATTTTTGTTCAAATTTCATATGATTTTTGGAGGAGACGAACATTGGAAGCATTTTGAATCGTGTACCCCTTGAATGAGAATAGATGTTGTATGAGATCGACTAATGAGTCCTGGGATATCTGAATTTGAGGACGTCATTATGATCACTCTTCGCGTCTCTTCTGATTTCCTGTTGTAAACTTTTGACTTCCGAGATCAAAACGTCATTGAATCGTCCATCAGGGAAGTTGGTAAATCAGACTTTCGAAATCAAAACGTCATTGAATCGTCCATCAGGGAAGTTGCCAAATCAAATATCCCAAGAGCAAAGTCATTATGACAGGCAGTGTCCACTTTAAATCAAGCGACGTTTCTCTAGAGCTCTAGACTTTGATCAGTTACGTGAATTTCTTGTACTCACCATAAATACACGTGTAATTAGTCAGACTTTGAAGCACGGCCGGGTGTCACAAATGCATCCGGGAAGTTGCCAAATCAGACTTCCGAAATCAAAACGTCATTGAATCGTCCATCAGGGAGTTGCCAAATCAAATTTCCCAAGAGCAAAGTCACTGTGGCAGGCAGTGTCCACTTTAAATCAAGCGACGTTTCTCTAGAGCTCTAGACTTTGATCAGTTACGTGAATTTCTTGTACTCACCATAAATACACGTGTAATTAGTCAGACTTTGAAGCACGGCCGGGTGCCACAAATGCACGTGGTCGCACGCTGCGGCGATGAATACTGGTGTAATTTGAAGCTTAACCGCGTTTCTCAAATGAATGTGATCGTTACACGCTGTGGCCCTGAGTGAACGTGTAATTTGCCAGACCTTGAAACCCAACCGTGTAGCTGAAATGCACGTGGTTGCTAGTCAGACTGTGTCCGTGCAAGAAAATGCGATTAATTATTGCACATGTACGTCCTAAAGGTACTCGCCTTGTCGATATTGTGTGGCAGTACACACTTCGACGTGTAACGAAATTCACGTGGTTGTTGCACAAATGTTCTGCCGTGTCACATATTCCCATGAATTCACACGAAACTGTTCGAATACTCAGACCTCAATTGCTTATCATGCCAACGACCATTGGAAGGTCTGAGCCTGAGATGTACCAATTGTCGACGGTCCTAGAGACGCTGCTTGCAGTCATCAGGAAACAGTGGTCAGTCGTTCACGAAGTCTCAGAAAATACTCTGATCACACAAAAATCGATCTTTATTGCATTACATGACTTCACACATCCATTTAAAAGCTATTTGCGACAGAAATATATTCCTACCCAAACCCTTTTATTATCATGAATCTCAGTTAAAAAGACAACCACACTAAACATTTAAATGGTCTGTACATTGTGAACGTGTCATTGCTACGGAGATGTATGAACGCAGTGTGAATTCAAAGGGAAAGTGATCATTTTTCCTCTTGAATCTTCTTCATACTGATCGTGATTCGTACCTTTGTGCGTTTTTGTGCAACGATCAATGAATTGCCCTTGATTTCTCAGGAATTGTTGACTACGGGGAATAGATTTTGATGTGAAGACGTTCATTACTGGGAGTCCGAGGGAAAAGGAAGAGTACACGACTTTCTTACACTTTCAGACGGGTTCATATGTTCAAAAAGAGCGTGCATCTAAGTCTCTTCCAAAATGATGATCTGTGAAAACGAATAAATTCTTTTCTCTCCGTCTGACACCACCTCATACTTCCTTGCATTCTATCACGAGAAAGAGAGGCAGTTCGAGATGGAGAATCAGCTAAGCTTTTGAATTTTCAGTTTTTCTTTTTCTTTATTATTTTTTTTTTTTAACTTTGTGGTTAAAACTATCGACTGATTGAAATTAAAAAACAAAAAAAAAAAGTTATGAAGACATCTCCAATCTTCAGAAATCTAGAAAATGAGAAAAAATGGTTGTTTCTTTTTTTAAATAATTATTTCGGTTCTAGTTCAGAGAAAACAAAAAACAAGTGAATATTCATGACACAGATTGAGAAAACCACTGTTTCGAGGGAAGGAAATTTTAAAATTATATTGGGTTGTGTGCAAGCTGAAGCGAAGTGTTAATTTTCTTTTCTTATTTCCGTTAATAAATATTCCTTAATTAATTGATAAACATACCTACCTATTTTGTTTTCTTTTTGTTTTTCATAAAGCAATTTTTTTTTTGAAATAATTTTTTGTTTACTTTTTTTTTCGAGTGTTTTTGATTTTTTCTTGGAAAATTTCCCTTTTTTCGGACTTATGATAAAGAAAGAAACTTATGTGAATATAATAAATAAATGTATGTATTTTTCTTTTCTAAAAGGCGCATAGTTAAATTTATTTAGTCTGAAGTATTTCTCAAGCGGAGATAAGCGTACCTTTGATTTTTAGCGAATTTTTTGTTTAGTTCTTCTCCTTCTTTAGGCATAATTCTATTTTCTCTCAACCCCCCTAAACTTCCTCTCCCCCTGCCCTAGACTTTACCAACTTGTAAGTTAATATTTAATTTATTGTAAAATTAAAGCGAAACAAAACTGTCTTTTCCAGCTCAAAGAATATTGCATAAATTTTAGTTTCTTTTTCCATTTTTTTTTTTTGTTTATAATTTATTTTCTATGAAAGAAAAAGAAGAAAAACCACACGCCTAAATCCTGAAGACTTTATTTACATTTTGTACAAGACAAGCAAAAGATTATTCTCATGCAATTTTTATTTTTATTTTTCAAAATTCCTTATATTTTTATTTAATTGTTGTTTTTTTTTCGAATGTTTACTCTTATTTTTTAAGCGATTAGAATTATTAAATATCATTCAAATATTTACGAACACAAAATGGGCCTTATGTATTTCATTTAACTTTTTTGGAATATACACAAAAAAGCAAAAGTTAGATAATTTGTAGAGAAAAAAAATGAAAGAAAACATGAAAAACAAGAACTCTTAAACAAACAAAAAAAAAAAAGAATATATACATTATACATATATATTTAAACAAAAACAAAAAAAAAAAAAAACATGAATCAATTAGTTGTAATAAAAACATCATTTCGTTGCGGAAGAAATGATATTTTTGATCAGTGCAATCAAAATAAATTATTTTTGTTTTCTTTTTTTTTAATTATATTTCACTATAATTATGTTTTTTTTTATATGTATTTAAAACACTAAAAAACAAAAAAAAACACATTTTTTTGGTCAAAAACTTTTTTTTGTATCGTTATTTTTCTTTTACTTTTAATTATTATTTTTTTAAAGTTATATATAAAATATATAAATAAGTTAAGGTGAAATGAACAGAAGAGACAAAAGGAAATAATAAGAAAAAAAAAACTTATACTAGTTAAGGATGATTTGTTCTTGTATTAAAGAGAATTTTATTTAGTAAATAAAGATTATTTTTTTCTTAAAAAAATAAATATTAAAAAAATTATAATCCGTTTGTTTGTTTTGTTGTTTGAGTTGAATTTTACTTGATTGTTTCTGTTCGGTTCTTTGTTGTTTGTTTCAGTTGTTTCAGTTGTTTTTTTTTTTTTGGGATTCGTATGATTTTGATTTTTGTTGGTACATTCATACACTATACCTCCCACACACGAATATGCTTAGAAATAATTATTGCTTAAACTGATGGCATATTAGTTCATTGTTTGTGGACTGAGTTCATACACTTTGTTCCACAACTGTCAAAAGCCCGAGTTTGTAGAAGTAGCTCTAGCTAGATATGTGTGCTCGCGCTTACGATATTACGGTCTGTCATACACTTTGCAGAAGTTGCCTTCATAAATCCATACAAACTGGCATCACATTCGCATCACCTTCGCAGCACTTGCGTTCATGAAAGACAATTGATAGTCAAATGCAGCAAATATAGTGCAGCTTTGCAGATTTCATTGTTTTGTCGAGGTGCTGTAAGCTTGGCGTTCATAAAAGTTTCCCAAAACTGTAGCGGCATATTTTTAATTCAAACAGGTTTTTTCTTATCTCATCTCGTACGAAGTTTTTTCTTCGTTTACTCGTCTACGTTTGACTCCTGGATACAGTCGAGGTAGTCCGTTAAGTCTGAAACCTGCCTGACTAGCATAATGCAGCTGAGTATGGAAATAAGAAGCAAATGCGACTGAAAGGCTCTAAGCGCTCCCACAGCAGGGGCAAGCGCTCCATGGAGGCTCTGAAACCAGAACTAAGAAGCAAATGCGACTGAAAGGCTCTAAGCGCTCCCAAAGCAGGGGCAAGCGCTCCATGGAGGCTCTGAAACCAGAACTACGGAAATAAGAAACAGATGCGACTGAAAGGACAGCGGCAAGCGCTCCCTGGAGTTTCTGAATCCGGAACTACCTGACTTTCATTGTTCACTATTCTGGGCACGCTACGTCCATGCATCAAAATCAAGTGGTTTTTCGTCACTTGGTCCATAGTTTCGGTCTCCTTCTCCTTCTCGAACAAGGAGGCTCAGATTCGAAGACCCTCTTAGCTGGAGCATTGGCGTCCATGCGCTCGATGGGGTCTAGTCAGTGCAGATGACAGGACTGGTAAAAGAAGATCATATCTTTCTTCCTTCATATTTTTTCTACAAACCGGAGTAGCACCGATTGCCAGCGATTCCTCGTTGGTTCTCCTCTTAGATGTCAGTTGTGGAGATCGATGGATCGATAGATTTTCTGGTGTTGGCACTAGTCTCCCGTGAGTAATGCCACCAAGTCCTGGGTTGGCCAGGCTCCTCTTTATCTTTGGTACAAAACTTACCACTTTCATAGCGTCGAAATCCAACCTCGCGAAACGGCCACATTCTGAACTCCCAGCATGATTCTCGATGGCTTTCTGTAGATCTTTTTTGAAAATAAGATGAAGTCTTGCCGCTTTTCACGCATGTGTGCACCCGTGAAGTATTAGTGTCGGTAGGATGCGTTGTTTGCTTTTGCGTTGGTTTGCCTGGCGTTGCGATATCAAATTCTTGTCATTTGTCCGCAGTTTCGTTTGCCAACTTCACGGTACGAACTCAGGTCCCGATTGCGAGTGTCGACTGTCGACCGACAATCCACTTTTGTCGACAGTCGATTGATTTTGATATTGTGATTGTTGATTGAATTTCGAGTAACAATCTAATATTGGTGCGCCTCTCTCGTCTAAGTGAACTCGAATTAAGTTATTCGCCATCCTCAACTGTCAGTTGTATACAAAATTTGTCATATGCGCGTTTTTAATTCACAATAATACGATTCTCAGTCGATTGAGTTACACAATACCAAATTAGATTTCAATCGAAAGATTTGTCGACTATCGATTCAGTCGACAATCGACAATCGCCTGTCTTCGGCTTGAAGTCAGAAATTTATGGGAGTGAGATCAGTAGCCAGTCAGTAAACCAGTATTAGTAGTAAGTAAATTAAAAATGTGTCGACGTGCGACCGATTAGGACATGTTTGAATTTTCAACTCTGGAACGAATATCTTTCCGATTGACCGACATTTACGTTCAGTTCGTGCTCTAAAAAAGGGCGCATAATCAGGATCAGGGTTAGTTCAGTTCTGAGATGGTGCTCGTGATACTCATTTTCCTCCACATTTCGACTATCGAGTGAGATATTGTGTCGATCGAACTTTTTATGTTTGTCATGTCCTCCCACCCTATGAAGTGTGCCATCGATGCTGCAATCCTTTATAGAGACACCCTTATTGCTAATGTGCCCTTGTTTAGGCTACATGCAGAAATGTAAAGCGGGTCGTAGACCTGGAAATTTGGTACTCCGACCATGTTTGAGTCCATATCTGCAGGCTTGTGTAAGTACCAATTTCGGATATTTTTTTGTGACCCAAACAAGACCGCAGTCGTGGAAAATCAAAGCCCCACCATATTCGACTGTCTTTCAACATTTTTCCGATGACCAAACCCGATGTTTATATCAACAAAGCCGGATACACCCGCCGACGCCATTCTCCCTTAAGGCCCAAACCCATAGAAACCGTTGCGTGTGTTGCGTTTGTAATCCACAAAAATCGTTATTTCCGGATTGCACAGAGGTGCCCAATGAAATACGTACGTTGCGTCCGAAATCAATTAAGGAACTGTCTAGAGATAAGTTAGGATAGAGATATCCAGCTTCGGCGAATTTTACCCCTTGTCCAAGACGGCATTGAAGCCGTAAAGAATAAGAGTGTAGTAGAATTCCCTCGCATCTCCCAGAAATGAAGTTTGATAGAGAAGCCCAACTTCTACCTCTCTTGCCCCTTAACATTTTTGACAACCATTTTTTAAATTGTTTTCTAAAGCCAAATTGACCAGTCAGAGAACGGCATTTACGTTATTTCCTGAATAACTGTCAAAAATTCATGAATAACCGTCAAAATTTTCATGATTATCCGTCAAATTCTTCGATGAGCTCGGGGTTAATCAGCTGTGAAGTTGGGTATCTCTATCATACTTCATTTCTGACTGTCAGATGAAATCAGAGAGCAAGAGAGGTAGAATCTCTACCCTCCATTATCTCTGACCAAGTGACAGTTCACTGACACAGTCGACGAACTTCGCTTTTGCATAAATCTAAGAAAATAGAAATTTCGAAGTGGTGGATAATCAAAGCCCCCACTATATTCGAGTGTCTTTCAACTTTTTTCCGATGACCAAAACCGATGTCTATATCAACACGATGCAAAGCCATGAGTTTTTAGCAATTGTTCAAAACAAATATGAAACAAAATAAAACGTATTCATGCATTCATAATGTCCATATCACAAAGTCGCGTTCTAGCGGTCTGGCGTTTACGAGAATGTTATATCAAAGTGCGGCTCTCTCATGCGTTTCTCAAGTAAAACGGTCTAAAATTAATTTTACCAAAAAAAAAAAAAACGCTTAAAGCTGTATAGCAAAAGTCTAGAAAAGCGTTGTTCCCTCGACTCAATGAAATAGCTAATTAGAAGCCAGCAGGATGGGTGAAACGAGGGTACAAGTAGACCACTTCGCGTATGCGCTAGTCTGGCGCTTTAAACGCCAGGGATCAAAACGTTGCATGTCGATGCGGAGGTTGAAATTAGAATAACGACAGAAAATCTCTAACAACCAGCTACGTGTGTGTCCAAGCGACTAACTTGACACCATTCAATCCCATTGAGGCCTCATACTGACTTAAGCATAAATCTCAGCCCTCAATCTCATTCGCAGTTAAAATAGCATGCCCACGATTTATTTGTCCAGTAATCCCCCATTGTTCTTCTTCTTCATAGTTATCGGACGCAGTGGGACCCCATCTAAAGCGCGTTTGACGTTCTCGCAGTAAACGAACATTGTTGCACTGCACACTGGCAGCACAAAATTAGTTTACGATTGCAGCGGGTATGCTAATAAATTTACTGCAAGTGTCATCGTAAAAGTTTAACAGCCCTGTTTGCTCAAATTTTCTTCAGACCTGTGGTAATTGTTTCTCAAACTTACACCGCAGATCTCATTTGGAATCTTGTTTTCTGCCATCGGGTTGAGTTTCACAAAGTGTGGCTTAGAAAATTAAGAAAAGTAATGCAGTGCACTGCCGGCACTTTAATCTCGGTGAAAACATGCATAAGGGAAACCCCTGCGGACTCCATGCGATTTCTATATTCTCGGGATGTGTTCTTCTTCTGGAGAACTTAATAGCATTTCACGTTTGATGACGTTTGTCATCTGCACGACGGACGTGTGTATTCCCTTATGCCTGAAACACAATGGTGCGTTGCTGCGTTCGACTTCAATGTTACGGAGGGGTGCGATGACGCACTGCGATAATCAGCTGTTCAATCTCTTTCTCTCAAATACCAGATGAAAAATATTGTGTCAGCTGTTTTCGTTTGTGAAATGTCAAATCAAAAAATATTCTGCTAAAAAACTTGTACCTTTTTTCCTCCTTGGTCCGAATTCAAATTGATTTTGTCGTTAAAATGTAGTCAGCTGTTGATCATCGCACCAATCTGTCAAAAATGTTCCAACATGTTCGATAATGACATGCGATGGTCTTACGGTTTACGATCCTCTCATCTCTCTCATTTTGTACTTACGGCCAATGAATTATGTGCGTTGAAAGACGTCGCAACGCAACAACGCACTATTGTGTTTCAGGCTTTAGTCACAGTGAGAGGGAATGGGGGATATTTTCTCACTTGCTTTTGAGGTTGAAGCACGGCGAAGAATAAATATGTAAGTATGAACCCAAATTCCGTATTGATAGGAATAAAAGTCGTTTAATGTGTTCACGTTCATTGCTAAAATTGCAACGAATCAACAATTTGAGAGCATGGTCTGTTTTTGCTGTTTTGCCAGAGATCTCTTTTTTTTTAAGAAAACGAAACGCATTGTTTTTTTCTTCCTGAACTGTCGTTGGAAAATATAGTCCATCTGGGAATTATAGCAAAGACGCAATCGATTACAGTCTTCCCCGCTTAATTGAACCGACCATTTTGTCCGATTTTCGCGATCAATTATCCGTGTTTTCAATTAACGAAAACTCTCTTAATTGCGTCTCTAGTGCAATTAAACGATATGTGACGAAAATAAGAAACAAGCTACACAAAAGTGCTTAAAGTATTTTATTATAAAAAAAAAACTCAACTACGAAACAAAAATAAATTATTCATCAAAAAACAAAAAATTCCACTTCAATTATTGCAAAATAAATTCATAAACCACATGGTAATACACATCTTATGTGTACTTTTGCATTTATACATAATATGTATGTTAAGTATTCAGCTTAACAAAATCTGTCATCTTAGTTTGCCTTCAAAATCTGCAGAAGACTGTTCACCTTGCATTTTTTTCACAACAATTCCATGTCGTTTTTGCCACGCTGCAAAAACCACACCTTTACGAATAACCCATCGACGGTCCAAATCGAGCTTACCTGCAGTTGGAGTAAAATCATGGTTCAACATCACAGCAAACTGCTTTGCCTTTTCCATTATTACTCGTATGTTTGGAGAAATAGCTGCTCCTGAGGATCTCATTTCACCAAACCATGTTAAAAGCGCTTGTTCCACTTCTTTGCACAACCCGGTCCTTTCCCGCTTGTGAGATAGTTCACAACTTTGAGATTGATGTTCAATTTGTTTCACATCCAGTAAAACCCTATTCATCGTACTGAGGGAGCATTTATATGTTTCACACAATTCTGCCTTGGTTTTACTCTTGTCTTTGGAGTCGTTTATTATTTATGGACAAACTTGAGTATTTTTTGTTGCCACCCATCTTCGTTTTGTCAGAAGGACCGCGCTTTTCGAATGGCAATGACAAACTAAAGCTTGCTGCCATCTTGTGTGCCGTGCTGTCAACCTCAACGTGAAACAAATGCTCCCGAATTACTACAATTTGCTAGTATTTTGTAATAATTGTTTGTTCAGTGCTGATCAATTAACCGAACACTTTGGATGTATTCAGCTTGTTTGGTACACAATTTTAAGATCAATTAAGCGGGTAAATCAATTATGCGTGCAAATACGTGTACAGCTTATGTAGGAAATATTCGAGGTCACTTTTTTCGTTCAATTAAATGTGAAAATCAATTAAGCGAGGATCACTGTACTGCTAAAATCTTTTTGAATTAACAAAAATTAGCAAATACAACCACCGAATGGAAATTGATCCCACTTGAAGACACAAATCTGCAGCATGTTGGATTTTTTGGGAAAAGAACTTCGATGGGTTTTTTTTCACATCACTTGAATTCATACAGATTTTGATGTGAGGTGACATAAAAATGTGAGGCGACAATATGTCAGTCGTCGTCTAAGAGAATAAGGGCCTAAGCCCATAGAATCCGTAATTTCACAAGAATGACAACCCATAAGCCCTAATGAGAGGGAGAGAGGCAGCAAATGCGGCCCACAAGTGGAGCACATCGCGCCGTACTTTTGTGAGGTTCACGGATGTTTCCATGGGAATTCATTCGGGTGCTTATTATGTGTTTGTCTTTACGATATTTTATGGATGAATGAATAATTTGTTAAAAAAAATTCCTAATAATTTAGAAACTTCGAAATTTCGAATTTCTTAGATTTATGCAAAAGTAAAGTTGGTCGACTGATGCAGTGACAGTTGGATGGGTTTCGGGAGCAACGTACGTCTTTTACTGGGCACCGCCTTGCAATTATGATTTCTTTGAATTGTAAGTGATTTCTTTGAATTGAATTGTCTCTTGCTCCTTAAAATTTGTGACAGCCATTTTGTATATCGTTTCCTAAAGCGAATTGGATCAATCAGAGAACGGCATTTGCGTTATTTCGTGAGTAACTGTCAAAGAATTCTGTGAAATTCGTCGATGGACTAGGGTTCAATCAGCTGTGCCGTTGGGCATCTCTATAATGCTTAATTTCTAATAAGCTCTCTCTTTCTCTCTCTCTCTCTCTATCTGTATCTATCTCTCCCCCTCCCCCTCTCTCTTTCTCTCCATCTATCTCTCTCTCTCTCTCTCTCTCTCACCCACGCGAAATCAACGATACCTAATCTCATCCTAACTTCATCACGTCTAGTCTTTAATCGACGTCCATACGTGGCATCACTGTCAATCACTGCCCTGCCGAGTAAACGTTATAACAAGTTTAAGGGTAATTTTGAAATCTCCATTAGAATTCACGTGAACACTTTGCACCCAGGAAGGCCGTTCCATCATTTTGATTAAATCGAATATCAAAATACAATCGTTTCCTACTCCCACTCCCACACCCACCCACCGTGCTCGATCGAGGCAATGTGTGTTGAATTAAATATTGAACATTATAGAATGTGCCGTTGTCCACTTGATGTGTGCGCTCAGTTGCGGCTGTCATTTGGTCATGCGAAGGGGCAGTTTCAGTGAAGCTCAAGAGCAAGAATCATATTTTTACGTGCGTAGTTCGCAAATGTTTGTAGACGAACTGGCACGGAGTCGGAAATGTGTTCTATGAATTGTACAATTGGTGGCGCAACAGCTCACTCCAGCTTCAAAGCAACCACTCCTCTCTCACGAGTGGAAGGTCCCTACAGTTGGCTGCCGACTCCGAACGGCCAATTTGAAAAGGTTTTTCTAGACAGTTCATGACTCGAAAGAGGTCGGGGAAGTGAAAAGTATTTTGCTCGTACCGGGAATCGAAATCGCCTCAAGTGCTTAGGGATCGACGCACTAAACCACAACGCCACCAATTTTGATATCCCGTGAAAGTTCGACTGTGTTTACAATTAAAGACGACCTCAATTTTAGTTTCTTCTGAAGAATTTCTTATTTCGCACAATTGAAGATGTCTCATGCACACGTGACAACGGAAGTGTGTCATTTGCAATCGATTTGCAGTCAAATCTAAGCGAAGGTGACACAAGGCTAAGGTCACTTAATGAGCGAAGATCGCCCTAAAAGCGACCAACGCGTTACTCAACCATGAACTAAAATATGTCGCTCTGTTAACTGGCACCATCGCAACAGAAATGAAGTACTACAGAGATGGCCGACTTCACAACTAATTGCCTCTTAGCAGGTTTGACAATATTTCACTGTCTAGGTATACTCTTGCATTGGCAGTGACTCGAAAGAGGTGAGGCCGTGACAATTATTTTGCTCGCACAGGGAATTGAACATGGGCTGTGTAGGCTCAAGTGCGTAGGGGTCGACGCGTCAACCCAAAACAATGATTGATTGAATTGACTCTTAGCCTGTGGGACAACGCAACCGAGGGCGTCCACGTACTAGGTGGAGCACACAAGTCAAGGGGGTCCTGGGACCCCTTTCACATACATTTCATCCAACATACAACACATTAATGCATCATACACACAATATAGTTTTCTGTTTCTTAGAGTATTTTAGGATATCTTCTTTGTTGTATGGTCGAATTTTGATGCTTAATTTTTTCATTGAATACTAAATAGCGTCGTGAATTAAAGCCACGTTTAATGTGAAGTTCCTGAATGAAGAAGAAGACGATGTTTTCGAAATCATTGAGGTTAACTTAGCTGTTTCAAGACAATTTTTACAAATATTACATGGCTGAGTTCATAAACATTAAACATATGCGCAGTGATGCGGCACTCACTCTTTTGCCATGCTCATGCGATGCACACTTGGTCCTGATGCAATGAACGAATTTTGTCAACATGCAACTTATTTTAGTAAAATTATTAATTGAGAATAGTAACCAGAAAAACGTAGTTAAACATGCATGGCACAAGCTTCAAATTCAAAGAAGATAAATTTCGAAAACTCAAGATTAAATAACCACAATTGGAAAACGTACAAGTGATATCTTCCAAAAGCATTTTAGAATGCTCTATTGTCTTATCAATCACTCAGCAAAATTATTTGCGATTTCCGAATTTCCTATCAAGCACTATCAACAACGCAGCAAGAAATTTAGATTTGCCTTTGACGTTTGCAGTGATGCCGAAATTTGTTTGATTTTTTTTCATAACAAGAATTCGTTGATCCTTACTTGTCGAATAGTATGTTCCCACTAGACGAAAATGAGTACTTTCGGCAGCTTTCCTCGAAATTAGGATCGAAATTGCGCAATTTCCCCCACAACGAACCGATACCAAAATTGCCCCAATTATAGTATAACAGATTATCCCAGTTACCGTACGGTAAAAACAAATAAAACTAGCAAATTTTTTCACCATTATGCCAGTTGACTAGCAGATTTCTGACAGTTTGCGTTTTTATCCTAAAATTTCCCATACAATGTCGACGTTAAGAAATTTCGATGTTAAACCAACTTGCGTCAAACGTAGTGTTAACACCAGAAATGAAGTATGGTAGAGATACCCAACTTCACAGCTGATTGATCCCTAATCCATCGACAAATTTGACGGATAATCATGAAAATTTTGACGGTTATTCATGAATTTTTGACAGTTATTCACGAAATAACGTAAATGACGTTCTCTTATCTCTTAATGGTTGTCAAAAATTTTAAGGGGCAAGAGTGGTAGAAGTTGGGCATCTCTATCATACTTCATTTCTGGTTGAGACATTGGGCAATTTCGCATCTATTAGGGACATGCTGTAATTAAAAAAAAAACAATGAACAAAAATTCATTATTCAAAAATCATAAGTCGAACAATTCTTTTGAAAACTCATGTGTGTAGTGGCTACAGCAGCTTGAAGTGCTGTATGAAAATGTATGTTCAAATTTGAAAAGAACTCTTGTACAGAATCGTACAACTTTCCCATGTTTCCAGTATAATCTTTAGGTCATACAAGTTGTGTTACAGCTTCATACGACAAATCTGAGAAACAGAAATCATACAGAAGAAGTGTCTGAATCATACCCCTGGTGTGCGAAACTGGAGACAGCTGGCGAGAGATCGAGCCGGCTGGAAAGGCGTGTTGGGTGAGGCCCAGGTCCACGCCGGATTGTAAAATCCAAAGATAATGGAGGGTGGAGATATCCAACTTCGGCCATGTTTACCCCTTGTCCATGTCGGCATTGAGCCGTAAAGAATAAGAGTGCAGTGGAACTCCCTTTGCATTCTCCTTGCATCTCCCTTGCTCTTATAAAATTCCAGGGTCCACGATTTATCGCAACACCGTATAAAAAACGCTGTCAGATGAAATCAAGGGGCAAGGGAGGTAGAAGTTGCCTCCATTATCTCTGTTTCTGCTCAACATCACAACCACAATCTGAACAGCCATCCTTCTTCTTTCGTGGGCAAGATATGCCATTTCGCTTTACTTCAAAGTTGGCTGCGACAGCGTCAACATCAAGAATGACGATCCAAATCAAACATTCCCAGGCTAAACCACCACCAAAAGCTTCTTCTTCCTCTCTCGGGGTTTGCCATGCCTCTGCGATGCAGACCAGGACGAAGTGTGGGTCGAGGTCGCAAGGGATAGACCCAATTTTTGCCGCCCCTAGTAATTTGTTCACACTCTTAAAAACCTTTGTCAACTCTATCAACGAGTTAAACTGACTGTTGTTCATGAAAGGCCCATTGTGCTACCACGCGGATTTAGGAATACCTATTCCTCAAACCTCTTCTTCTTCTTTTTTGCTTGACGGTAGACTACGGGGTGGACCTGGGCTTCAACCAACAAGCCTCTCCAGCTAGCACGGTCTTTCGCCAGCTGCCTCCAGTTGCGCACACCAAGTTGGTTGAGGTCCTTCTCCGGTTATGTGCTCCATCTCGTGCGAGGACGTCCTCTTTTGCGTTGTTCCATTGGTTCGGAATCGAAGACTCTTCATGCCGGAGCTGTGGTTTCCATCCGCTCTACATCTTAAGCGTTGGATCCGAAGACGCTTAACTAGGTGCTTGCCTCTGTGCCATAGAGCACGATAGAGATGATCAGAGTGTTATATAAAGTCAGCTTGATGTTGGAAAGAGTAATTCTGCGCTTGATCTCGGTACTGGTGTTATTGTCCCAGAGTACAGGTAGACGAAGTCCTTGACTACGTCAAAGTTTCTGCTGTCCACTAAACGCTCTGTCCGAGACGTCGATGTTGTGCGTCCTTCCGTGATGACAGCATGTACTTTGTTTTGCCCTGATTCACTGCCAGTCCGCTTAAATGCCAGCAAAGGCCTCATTGACGGCTCGCTGTATTCGTCCAATCGCGTCAATGTCTTCAGCGTAAGCAAGCAGTTGAACGGACTTTTGGAAGATCGTGCCTCTGGTGTTGACGTTTGAGTTTCGGACGATCTTCTCAAGTATGTTATTAAAGAAGCCACATGACGGCGTGTCGCCTTGTCTCAAACCAACACTGAAGGTCTCTGTGAGTTCGCTACCAACCTTGATGGAGCAGCGAGAGGTCTCCACCGTCAATGTCAAAACTAGACATGGCGACATAGCTCGTGCATCGCTATGCACGCTGTCATATGCAGCCTTGAAATCGACGAATAGGTGGTGAGTGTCGATCTTTGGGGTCTTCTTCTGCATCTGCCGCAGTGTGAAGATTTGGTCGATAGTGGACTTTCCTCGCACTCCCGTTAGTGCTTTTATTAAAGCGAAGAAGGTGCCTGACTCTTATGCTGCTTAGTTCGGCTAGGCTATCAAAATAATTGGCTCTCAGAATTATTGGCAGTTGCTTAGCAGGATGCAAAAATGGTTGCATCCTCATCCTCGTCTCTGCAGCTTCTGTAGTCGTTGTAGGGGAGGCCTTGTAGAAGCGTGAGTTCCTCTGGCGCCTGTTACCCTGTTATAACGTCAATAAGAGTTCTTATCAGAATAAGCGATGGCTTAGGGTCGAGCGCAGGCCAGACTTGTTTGGTAATGAGGCATCCTGTGCTGTTGGCCATCTAAGATTCACTTGAGCAATGCACATATGTAGGGATGTTTGCCAATAAACTTGGTGGTCTGTCAGGTACATCAGCATTTGTTTTTCTAATAGAAGGAAGCTGAAGGTGACTTATTTAGAGTAGTAGTACTAGACAAAATATCATACTACTTTAGAATCTGAATTGTGAACAGTCAAAATATTTGTTGGACATCTTACATTTGATGGCGAAGCTAAAGATCCAGAATTAGGAAGTTGCGTATATTTAAAGACTCTTGACTCTTGGTTTTTCTCAATACTTACTTCATGGGCTCTTTTTTACTTCGATACAAAGCCCCACTTTTTTTTTATTCCTTTCATTTTTTTTTTATATTTACAAATAAGTTAAAATTATTCAAGAAGTGGTTTATTACATCGACTCCTACGCTGAATATCCAGATTTCGATTTTAGACACAAGAAACGGTATGGAAATGTTCAGAGGTTATGGTAATTATTTTATTGCATGATACAAACTGACGACCGTCCTTACACCTCGTTGCTGCATAGTTTAGGCCATACTTGGTTGACGTGGCATTAACAACTGCGCTCATCCACATCTAGTGATGCCACATGTCTCTATGAACAATTTGTATTCAATTAGTCACTTAAAGTGAGTAAGACAGCACAAATTTGTCACAGTGACAAGTGACATGACTAAGGAAGAAAGGTGCATCCAGACTTGTACCATTTTTCTTTTATTAAAATTTACTACAGCTTGAATCATATGTGTGGTACCAGTACAGTGTATTTATTGCATCTGAACTGATCTGACATTAAGCGTGTTTTATTGAGAAATTTTACTCAGCTCAGTATTATATTTACACGCGAAGCAGCAACAAACCAAATTACTGAGCAGAAACCACTCAGTCATATTTGACAGTCAACACAGACTACATCGCGTTGAAGTATCTTAATCACAGGTCGCTTCTCACCTACGATTCTGATACCACCACTGAATCACAGATGCGCTGACAACACTTTTTGAAAATACAATTATCGGCATTGGTGTTCTAATTCTCAAAAGAGTATCTTGATTTGTAATTCATCCTTTATTTAATATACAAACGCTTCTAGTGAATGAGACCATATTTGTACTGACATTATAAAACACAATTGACAAGAAATAAAATTTAGACGCGCTCTACAATGCCCTGAAAGTAAATACACGCACCACACAAAAAAATAAAATGAGAAGAAGTGTGTTTTATTGAGAATCACTACTGAGCTGAGTACTGAGTTCTCAATAAAACACGCCTATTGTTCATAAAATCTAGCTTGGTGGCGTTTTTTGGTCACATTGTGAGAGAACCAACCACGGTGACGCTTAAATCACTTTAGTGTTCACAACTCAAAAACTTTATTTTTACACTTTACACGGTATGTCTCTTTTGAGTCAACTATAGTACATTGACTTGAGTCTTTCGGATGGACGTAAATAATGCATTAGGACGTTGACCCTCTACGTTTTCTCTCTCTCTCTATCTCGGAACTGCCGAGGCTGAGTACGATTATTATTATTGTTATTAAGGATAAATTGCACTGCGTCCTATAGATCTATTGTGCCCCCTATTCACATCTTTGCTTTCTTAAGAGCTCCCCTCTTCTGCAGCTCTTTTCAGATTTGAATTGAGGGTTATATGCTCCTGTTGCGCGAAGGTGGAGGGGAGTTGTCCTAGAGTATTCTTTATAATCCCGTTTCCTTTAGGAATCTGAGAATGAGAGGTAGTTCCAGTGACTTCAATTCCTTCTCTGATATTACTTACTTGCCCAAATTTCTTTGCCCCACAAAAGACGAGTATATGTTCTCGAATTTCATTAGATTCTCCGCAGAATCTGCAGAAACCTTTTTCTGATGCTCCTAATTTCCTTAGGTGCTCCTCGAGTCTACAGTGCCCTGTTAGGAAGCCTGTTCGGATACATGAAACATGCCTCAAATCTCTTCCGATTATGTTGGCCCAAAAGTTTCTTGGCCCGCTTCATGCCATGAGCGTATCTGCCCGGTTCCTTCTTTCTAGTTCCACTACACTTTTCCCTGAGGACGTGATCTCCTACAGCGAAGAATGATTAGGGGTCTTTAAAAGGTTCCGATGCTCCATTTCGTTGCCTCTTATGCGTATATGGCCAGGTATCCAACAAAGTCTTACTCAGTTACTCCTGCTCAGTTTCATAAGCTTCTGCAGGCATTACTGAGCTGAGTACGATACTAGGTGCTCTAGAAAACATTTGTTCCCACATAAATTTTTCTTCAAATTAACTTCAAATTTATTAAAATATAAGTATAGCAATTATGTTTAACTTTTAATTTCTTATAATGTTTATATTGATATTAATTTAGAATATTTTAGTATTAAAATGGTTCTATATAAAAAAATATGTGTTACATCATGTCTGTTGGAGGGAAATTTTCCAAAAAGCAAGGCTTTAGTTCTTATTTCCCAGCAACCCTTATTTTAGAAAATAATTTTGATTTTAAATACAATTTTTGAATGAGTGAGATTTGAGAAAGAAGCGCGTGTTTGACTGACAGACTAGATAGACGATTTGGCTGTGAATTGCTTTACCGGCAATATGAAGATTTATGATTAAAAGAAAAAATAAGCAAGTAAGCATGAGACCCTCCCTTAAAAAAAACATACACAATTGCTTCTTGTCTGCAAAGCTGCGTTTTTTAGTTTTATTTATAAAGGATTTCATTTCGTAAGATAAACGCAATGTAACATTAAAAGACTTTTTCAAAATCTTCAATTAATCTCGTTTCGAAAGTAAAACAAGTTAAATAAGTAAATAATGAAAAATTGTAAATTTCAACAAGTAAGCAAAATTTGCATTTAATGAAAAATCAGTGAAAATTATTGTAAATTAATTGAAATCGATGAAGTAGATACAAACAAAAAAAAAAAAAACACACTTTTTTACATTCTCAAAAGTATACACACGCGTATATTCTATTTATGTAGTGCATTAACATTAACATAAATTGCTTGAACTCTAAGGAAGAAAACAAAAACAAACAAAAAAAAAAAACATCTTTTCTGAAATTATAACTTATAGCGAACCATTTGAATGTCAAACTTTCATACTGTAAATACAGCAACAACAGAAAAAATACGATTATTATTAAAGTGAGATTATATAAGAAGTCGAAGCACAATGTACTAAATAGATTTATAAAATCAGAAAACACAACAAAAATTCATTGCTTCACCATAGATTTGAAACCGCAATCCAAAGCGAACACGTAAAACTCGATTTTTTTTTTCCTTCAAATTCATATGATTTTCAGCTCTGGGGTTTTTTCTCGGAAACTAGAAAACCAAACAAGTTCACCTTCCCTCGATAGGGAAACAAGAGAGAAAGAAAATTAAAGTAAACATAAATAAAATGACCTGTTTCATTACCTTCTTATGTAAATAGTCCAAATGATACTACCTCATTGAAACAAACAAAACAAGCAAATAAAATGATAAAACTTAAAATTACATGAAACATGAAAAAAGTATATATTATAAAAGAAAATACTCGAATGGGAAAGAAAAGATAACAAATTAAACCGCATAAAAAATGTTACAAAAAAATAAATTTTATATAAGGAAATAACCCTTAACAAGAAGAAGAAAAAACAAGAAAAATATTCACATACTCAAACGCAATGTACAAATTAAACTTATTAGAATTTGAAAAACACCCCAAACAAAGTCGAACAATTACAAAAAAGAAAAGTCCTCTTAGCAACTCCAGTAATCACAGTAAACTCAAGCAGTTACTTTTTGTCTGTAATTTTCGTCGTTTGGTTAAGCGTATTTATGATTATCGGGATTTGGATCATTTGAGAGCTATTCCGTTTCGAAGACCATGGCCTTGGCTATAGTTTGAGTGCGTGTCATGGGGTGTTGTTCGTTTTTGCACATTCCTTACAAATTTAAGATTTCAAAAAGGTGTCTAGTAGAGCTCTTGATCATACCCGGGCCGTTTCAACAATTACCCGAGTACCCGGGTACGTGGGTCATGCGGGTAATAACCAAGTTGGCAAGTACACATTAGTACATCATTATTTTTGATTGAAATTAATAAAGAGCACCCTTATTTGTGAAAATAACTCCGCAGTGAAGAAATGGAAAACACCGATGAAGACAAACATTGGTGGAGTGCCCACCAAAAGTAAAAGAAGTATAATGTCAGTTGACCATGCATTGAATACGTATTGCATTTGAATTCACTGTGTGTAGCAGATTAATTTAGTCTTAATTTACGGTTACTAGAAATATGTCGGATACCCGGCAATTTGGAACCCGAGTAATACCCGCAAATACGGTCACACGTGTATCAAGAGCTTTATTGCCCTGTCAGACTTTTTTTTGAAACAATTTCAAACACTTTCTCCTAGCTTTATGCCAGAAAAACAATGCCCGGCAGTTTGGTACCCGTATGTACGGGTATGAGAGTATCAAGAGCTCTATTGTCTAGACAGACTTTTTTTTGAATAATTTGAAACACTTTCCACCTATCAATCAGTCTAGCAGTCTAAATTTGGTACCCGAGTAATACCCGAGAATACGGGTACACGGCATGAGAGTGTAAAAAGATCTATTACCTAGTGCGACACTTTTTTAAAATAATGTCAAACACTTCCACCTAACAGTCTGTCTAGTTTTATGCCCGAAGCACAATGTCCGGAAATTTTGGTTCCCGAGTAAAACCCGAGAATAAAGGTACACGGGTATGTGAGTTTCAAAAGCTCTATTGCCTAGTGACTATTTTTTTAAACAATTTCAACCACTTCCTCCTAACAGTTTGTCTAGCTTAATGTCTGAAATACAATGTCTGGAATGTTGGTACCCGAGTAATACCCGAGAATACGGGTACACGGGTATGTGTGTATCAAGGGCTCTATTGCCTAGTGACTACTTTTTTAAAAATGTATTCTTAGTAGTCTGTCTAGTTTTATGCCTGAAGCACAATGTGCGGAAATTTAGTACCCGAGTAATACCCGAGAATACGGGTAAACGGGTATGAGAGAATCAAGAGCTCTATTGTCTAGTCAGACTTTTTTTTGAATAATTTCAAACACTTTCCACCTAGCAATCAGTCTAGCTTAATGCATGAAATACAATTTCCGGAAATTTGGTACTCGAGTAATACCCGAGAATACGGGTACACGGGCACGTGAGTGTAGAAAGCTCTATTGCCTAGTCAGACTTTTTTTTTAATAATTCAAATTTTAACAATTCATTTCCACCTCGCAGTCTGTCTAGTCTTATGCCTGAATCACAATGACCGGACATTTGGTACCCGAGTAATACCCGAGAATACGGGTACACGGGCATGCGAGTGTAAAAGGCTCTATTGTCTAGTGAGACACTTTTTTAAAATAGTGTCAAACACTTCCACCTAACAGTCTGTCTAGTTTTATGCCCGAAGCACAATGTCCGGAAATTTTGGTTCCCGAGTAAAACCCGAGAATAAGGGTACACGGGTATGTGAGTTTCAAAAGCTCTATTGCCTAGTGACTATTTTTTAAAACTATTTAACTATTTAAACTATTTTTTTAAAAAAAAAGCTCTATTGCCTGGTGACTATTTTTTAAAATAATTTCAACCTCTTCCTTCTAGCAGTTTGTCTAGCTCAATGCCTGAAGTAATATCCGAAAATATGGGTACACGCTTTGTTGCCTTGTCAGCTGAATAAGAGGATCGTCATTTCAAAGTATGTCTATAGATTTCAGACTGAAGGACTACCCTCCGCAGAATAAGAACGGCGGCAGCAGCGCACTATTGTGTTTCTCCCATAAATGTTGCCCTTAAGTATATGCGTTAAATCGTTCGACTCCCAGTTTCCTGACCAATTTCGCATGTGTTTATAGCCTTACCATCTGCGTTCCCGTAGTTTTTGCGAAATGAACTTTTGTATGAAGTGTAATAAATTATAACCATTTGTGTACCATTTTGTTATTTTCAAAAGACTTCAACACTGTTGTCGAAAAAACAGATTTTCTGACCTTCTGACTTCAAGAAGAGTCTTTAAATATAATTTGTGTAATCAAATTGTTTTCAAGAAACATTTAATTATTTATTTCGAAAAGAAATATTTGTTCAAATGTTGGACAGGCGAGCAGCTTAAGGTTGCTCACAGGCATCCTCCAAGAATATGAATATGGCGAGTAGATGATTAGAACTAGACACAAAAAAATCAACGTCAGGGAAGAAAAAGGTGGGATTGAAAGGGTTAAACATCGTCAACGCAAAACCGTACATTTCCTTTCATCAAAAATCCTCTCTAACTACCACGCTAGACTCTCCACAGTTCTGCGCATTGCTGATCTTGCACTTGTCGGGATTCGATTCCTTGTACGATACCTTGTCGAGTCACTGAAAATGCCCAAAGAGTACAACTGTCTGTCGAAAAACTTTCTCAAATTTGTTGTTCGGGGTCGGACGACTGGAAAGGACCTACAGTTGTGTGTAGGTCCCTTCCACTCATGAGAGAACAACAAGAGTGGCTGCTGATGAGCTAGGCTTTGAAGCTTTACAGGCTAAAGCGCCACCCAGATTATATTGTTATTATTCAAGCCAGTATTGTAAACTCTAACAAATGTTACTGAATTTAGGGATTGTCTAGTTTATTTATTTATTTATTTCATTTCATTTCAACCAATGGATTTTTACATCTTTTGATCACAATGATGCGAAGTTTAATAAATTCATAATTGTATTCTTAAAACAATCCCTGCTCAATTGTAGATCGACTTCATAACAAATAGAGTTGTGTAGCATTAAGGCGCGAGTTATTGGATTGTTAAACCCATTTAGACGTGTTTATTGACATAGTTTAGTGACTAAGTCTACAAAAACGCAGATAAACAAACTTAGCAAAGGTTAACTCTTCTGCTTGAAAACTAGATAAGAATATCTCTCCAAAGATCCCACTTCCCCGTTCTTCAAAAGCTATCCTCCAATCCAGCCCTGATTTCTCTCATTTTCTATATAAAACATGGTGCCTTTTTCAATTTTAAAAATTAAAAACAAAAAACAAAAATTAAACATTGAACATTCATACAATACTACTGAGGTTTAGAAACAAAATATTAATCTTAGTATTTTTTTAAATTTTTGTAGACCTTCAAAACCGAAAGCGAAAAAAGAAAATAATTATACTTACATAGGAGTAAATGACTGATTTATTTTATTGAAAAAAATAAATTAAATATGTGTATTCAATTATTTAGTTAATCAATTCAAAGTGAAACAAAAAAACAAAGAATACACTCGGAAATTCTATTACTGTTTCTATTGATATTTGTTTAGCATTATTTTCAAAAACAATGATATAAGTGGAAATATTAATGTTGTGTATATAAAATGAAAAAACTTGTTTAGTCTTTTTAATTGACCAGAAATAAAGCAAAAAATATAACAAAATGGCGCCTAGATATTGAAATTGTTTAAGTTTTATTCCTTTTTATGTGTGTACCTTGAATTATTACTACGATAATTATCACGAGTTATAATTTAAACTAGATCTAATTGAAAACACTTAACGGTTAAATATGTCTATGGTTTGCATTTGGTTTCTCAAACAAAATAAAAACTCAATGTAAATAACACCTTTCAGTTACAAAGCAAGAACAAAGAAATTTTGAAAAAAAAAAAATTAAAACAAATATTACACCTAACACATTTCCGAATACGTAAGAATAAATTAAAAACAAAACAACAGGATAAACTATTATATATATACATTAACTTAAATCAGCTTTTATAAATTCGAACATGAAAACAAACAATAAAACTCTTTAAATATTATATGACAATTTCTAAGTAAAAGTAAAAATTAAATAAGACACCCATTTACATCTCCCCCTCCCCCCATACAAAATGAGACGAGTATATTTGTAAAATTTTGTCGTTGAAAAATGCCATCATGCCTTAAGGGTACCTGTTTTGCTGCAATAAATAAAACAAAACAACAACAAATTAATATTCAACACTCAGAAAGAAAATAAATAAATTAATATATATACACATTCATACATATAGTATATACTACCGAAGCAAATAAGAAAAGCATACCGTGTTACGTAAATAACAACAACAACAACAACAAAAAACAACCGGTTTTAATAATTAAAATTGGAAATAACATAAGTATAACGAAACGAAAACATAATGTACCTCTTTCATGAAATACCTCTGATTTTGTTTGATTAACGTTTGTGTTCCATTTTTGAATTTACTTAAAATTATGAGATTTTAAGTGCATTCTGCAGGTTTTTTGCAACACTTTAATCCTTGATTTTGGTTTTTGCTACAAATTTCCATCGAAATTGGATACATCTGCTGTGAAGACAAGTCGCGATAGACGATGATATCATTCAATTAATTCCTTTGAATGGATCCCATAGGAAGCTAAGTTGGATTCGTTCGAAAACTCCCCTCTGCTTACCTCTTGCGCAGTACGGGGTGTGTATTTGCGTTTTCATATGCAAAAATTGTGCTCATAATCATTAAAAACCGTCAGCCCGGTGTGCAGCTGAACAAATTAAAATGAATGCTTCTACTAACTACATGTTTTTCAACTGCAATCCGCACGCACCATACGCGCATATCCGGGGTACAGCATGCTAGTTGCCGTGCTGCCTTTCTGCCTTGAGAGTTATCTACAATTTACCGTAACCCTGTGTGTTGTAAATGCGTTGAGAACATTTACAGTTTCTTGGCGATTTGCACACAAACGGTTGAGTCACAGCAGCCAGCTCAGTGCGTAATTTCCCTTGGTGTGGAAAAGAGAAGAACCTAGTTTCGTCGATTTATCTCACATAATGTTAATGTGTGCCTCCACATTCATCGGCTCGAAATTCGACATTATTGCAATTTTTCGAATGTAAAGGACTCGAGGAGCCCATATATACACCACAACTTCAGGACCAGAATGGAATAGAAGCGTTGCTAGGAGCAGATTGTTGGAGTTGAACTTCCAGATTTCAACCACCAGCGTTGCTAGAGTAGACTGTTGGAGTTGAACTCCCAAAATTTCAGCCACCAGCGTTGCTAGAGTAGATTGTTGGAGTTGAACTCCCAGCTTTCAGCCACCAGCGTTGCTGGAGTAGATTGTTGGAGTTGAACTCCCAGCTTTCAGCCACCAACGTTATTAGAGTAGACTGCTAGAGTTGAACTCCCAGCTTTCAGCCACCAGTGTTGCTAGAGTAGACTGTTGGAGTTGAACTCCCAGCTTTCAGCCACCAACGTTATTAGAGTAGACTGCTAGAGTTGAACTCCCAGCTTTCAGCCACCAGCGTTGCTGGAGTAGATTGTTGGAGTTGAACTCCCAGCTTTCAGCCACCAGCGTTGCTAGAGTAGACTGTAGGAGTTGAACTCCCAGCTTTCAGCCACCAGCGTTGCTGGAGTAGATTGTTGGAGTTGAACTTCCAGCTTTTAGCCACCAGCGTTGCTAGAGTAGACTGCTAGAGTTGAACTCCCAGCTTTCAGCCACCAGCGTTGCTGGAGTATATTGTTGGAGTTGAACTTCCAGCTCTCAACCACCAACGTTGCTAGAGTAGACTGTTGGAGTTGAACTTCCAGCTTTCAGCCACCAGTCTCTACAAGAGGAAAGTCATAAGACTGGTTGCATAAAACATAAAGGCAACACCATATGCTATGCCCACTCTAAGAGAGGTCCAACAAGCAAGGCATGCAACAAGCCAGTCTGTGCTCAGCCCGTCTCTGCTTGTGGTAGCAAACTTCAAATAAACTTAAGAACAAATTCAAATATTATTTCATTGTACTGTAATGGTAAATGGTTTTGATTCAGCATTTTTATACACAAGGACTGCAGTGAAGCTCAGTTGCACACCCGGGTATGTAGGTATTGACTAAGTGATGTGCCACACTCGCATAGACACAAAGGTTAAAATACGCACGACTTTGAAACATTCCGAGGTCTTTAATAACTTATTTAAGTGACCTAACAATAGGATGACAGGCCTAGCAAATTTGCCACGGGCCTCCATCCGGAGGGTCCCGAAATGTTACTTTTGACGCTGAACTAAGATTTAAATGTGGACGTGACTGATTGCAGAGAACATTCACATTGTAGTGGCCATTGTTGTACTAAAGGGTGTCTCAAAATTAATGCAAAATTTGAATCAAATGGGAAACACAGTTTTTAGTCTTTGAACTGTACATAGGCTACATGGCCTCCACGGCATTGCTGTCATATACGCACTCTAATGCGCAGTTCACAATCAGAGATAATGGAGGAAGTGTGCCACTTCTACGTTTCTTGCCCCTCAGATTGATCTGATATCGTTTTTTGTAACCTTTTCACAGGCAGGCGTCTGTGAATACGTGTGAGCTAAGCGAAGCTGATTACTCCCGCCTAACACCATTGCGTTGCTCTATACTCCTAACAAGTGTTACTGAAAATAAAGTAGTATGAGTGACTTAAGAGCACAACCGTCAAAATCTGAGGTGGACTGGGGGTTTCCACTGGAAAGACGAATACATCTTCCTCTATTATCTCAGTTCACAATGCTGCGTTGGACCGTGTCGCCTGGTTTTTCAACCTACACAAAACAATGGTTCCATGCCATATACCAACTTGACAGCTGCTTGACCCCCAGTCTATCGACGAATTTCAGAGACTTTTTGACAGTTATTCACGAATTTTTGACAGTCACTCACGAAATAACGTAAATGCCGTTCTCTGATCGGTCAGTTTGGCTTTAGAAAACGATATACAAAAGTACTGTAAAAAATTTAAGGGTCAAGAGGGATCGAAGTTGGGCTTCTCTATCGTACTTCATTTCTGGTTTTAACTTTTATAAGAAAGCGGTGAGATCAACGTAATCTCACGTAAGCTACGCACTCTCTCGGAAAAATGTTTTCAACATGGCAAAACGTTTTGGTGCTTTTTGACGTTTCCCTGCGTTACGCCACATGTTCCTGTGGCGAGAAAGTGAGTGGAATGAAAATAGTAGATGGTTGTGACATATTTACGCGTCAAAGCACATATCGTAACCAGCACGTAGTCGACGCACCAACCAATTAAAGCGATTTAAAAATTTATTTCAACGGAAAACTATTTTTACAATTGAGATTACAACTATACTTGCGAACTAAAGTTGGCTCAACAGTAGGGGCCCGACTGATGTACTTTGTTTAATTTAATGTTTTTTATTATTGTCGGCTTATTGTTTTTTTTTTTCGTATGCCCTACAATGGCTGGTGCTTACGGGGTTGTTGGTTACGGGTTGTTCAAGTCCGTGTGTCCATGGTGGTCCTTTTGGGATGGGATGGATTTGTAATGTGGTAGCCGACTTAGCATAGATGGCGATTGCTATCGTTGCTCTGGTAGAATCCATGGAGCTTGTTGTTCGACATCGTTGGAAGTTTCTGCCTGCTTAGCAGATTTAAAGCGTTAAGGTAGCGTTGTCCGGGGATTGTGCTTCTCAGGTTTCTGATTTCATCGTTCGGATGGTTGTCAAAGAAAAATATATTTTCTGACACACAAGCATGGTCTCGTAGAATCTCGATTTTACCACATGTCGTGAGCTCTGATCGTATACGTGCAAGATTTTGTTTGAATTTAGTGGTAAATAATGAGAGTAACACATCTAGTGAATGTAATTTTTGGCACTCATTTTAGTGAGATCTACTTCGTTGATTAGTGGGTGGTTGTCCCCTTCTTGGCGTTGACTCTCTCGCAGCCGAAGTAAAATGGCATATTTTGCCCACAAAAAAATACCGCGGATCACAGCTGTCTAGATTGTGGTTGTGTCGTTGGGCAGCGGCATGTCCACAGGCAACGGTCTGTTAAACATGCATAGTGGGTATATTTCATACTTTTCTTTGTTGTGCCCAGCGACGATGATCACTCGCGTGCCCCTCATGGCCTCTCTTATAAGGATGTTCATTATGTTCGTCTTTACGTCACCACATTCGACACTCTTTTTTGGACTCTGTGGTAGTAAGCTCCACAATGAGTTATGCGGAGTCTGCGGAGTGTTTCCGTCACGAAGTCCAACAGCCTGTATCCGTTTTCGGACGCCCGTCGTGTTATCCTTTGCGTTAAAAACTCCTAGAGCGGGCTTAGTGTCAAAGCTGGGACATTGATTGTATATGAAGCTTAAGACTTCTTACCTAAGTCTGCCTCGAACAACAAACAAACGCTGCCTTCGCTTCGGTGTATGACGCAGTTTTCATCCACTTCTTGCCCGGCCCGTAGCACCTCCTGGATGGCGATGATGTGGGTTTCTAGGGCGGGAAGACCATCGACGGTACGTGGTTTGTTGACGACCTCACTTCCTCACTCACTTTCTACGATTCCAGAACAGAATAGGCTGTATGTCAACTTGACTCTTGCATTTACAGAACGTGGTCTGCTAAGTGACTGGAAAGTCTGGAAAGTGTCCACGTACAGAACCGAATAGGCTGTACTTCAACTTGGCCCTTGCATTTACAGAACGTGGTCTGCTAGGTGAATGGAAAGTCTGGAAAGTGCCTACGTACAGAACTAAATAAGCTGTATGTCAACTTGACTCTTGCATTTACAGAACGTGGTCTGCTAAGTGACTGGAAAGTCTGGAAAGTGTCCACGTACAGAACCGAATAGGCTGTACTTCAACTTGGCCCTTGCATTTACAGAACGTGGTCTGCTAGGTGACCTCACTTTCCACGTACAGAACCGAATAGGCTGTATGTCAACTTGACTCTTGCCTTTACAGAACGTGTTCTGCTACTACTTTCCGAATAAGCTGTATGCCAACTTGGCCATATTACATTTACAGGGATCATTGTTGGCATCTCACCAGGTTGAGAACGATCAACAACTTTGCCCTGGGTGCACAGCCTCATGCCCATAAGTTCTTGCACCCTTATTAATGCCACGCCCTGACGTCCACATCAACGGCTCCTACGTCTGACTACGATTCTGCATTTAAAAAGTCTTCAATAACATCAGTCAATTGGACAAATCTCAGATATAATCGAACAAGCGACTTTTGTTTCCCTCAATCGCCTCTTAAATTGAAACAGTTTCAACAACATTGTGGTGTCCAACGAAAAATACCTCAATTCCTCATTTTTCTTGCACCGAGAATATTTTTTGTTAAAATACTGAATGTTTATGGAATTTAATAAATTCGTCCTATTTCCATGTTTGATTTTGCCTCGTAATCAAATTCCGTTCGGTCATGCATGCTTTCACATTTCATTCGAAAATCATTTGCATCTTCACCAGAAATTCGGCAGTAAATTAGAGAATTCATAGAATTATCTGTCAAATTTATTTCCAAGAAGCTACACTGCCATATCGGATATATTGTTTAATTTAAACTCTTTGCTTTAGGTAAACACGTTATATTTAGACATACGATGTTTATTTAAAAAATTTACATTCAAATTAGCATTTAATATACATAAATTAAAAAAAAAAAAAAAAAAAACAGAAAATAATATACACACCGTATTTTTTGTGTATAAATGTTTTTTTTTTCTTGTTTATCGGTTTTTACATATTATATATAGTATATATATATACATACTTCTAACAAAAAAAAAAACAAATATATATATATATAATTAATTACTTAAGAACGTCACACGAAAAAGAAAAAAACAATAAATATATATATATATAAAAATTATTGCTTTTCTTATTTAAACAAAGGAAAAAATTCAGTAAGATTAAATCAATACATAGTATATATTCGAAACTTCAAACTTCGTTCAAAATAAATACAAAATAAATAGTTTTCATACACTCATCGTATTGGTCAGAGAATAGTGAGATTTTTTGTGTTTCGTTTTTGCAAATAAACAAATAATTCTATCTACATTTGACACATACAGACGGTATGAGTTGGGTGCATACACGCAAATATATATATACACACACACTCTTTATATTATGGGGTAATGTAAACAAGCAAAAAACAAAAATTATTTAAAAAATACGACTAACATATTGAAAATTCATAGGAAACTAAGGTTATTTAAAAGCAGAAGAAACAAAAAAACCAAGCAAGAAAATGTAATGCATACAACACATATGTATAAACAGATATATGATTATTTATTTATATACACATCTATATAAAATATAACAAATGCAAGTTAAAGAAAACAAGATACGAGAGAGAAATTAAGAGATTGTTAGTAAGTAACTGGTAGTACGAACGGTGCAAATCGAAGTGTGAATATTTACGTAAAGTTGAGGCGAAAAATGCATAAATTATTAAAGCAAACACAAAAACAAATATATATATATATAAACAAATAAAAAAAACATATTTTAAATATATGATAAATTACCGAATAGATTCCCCTTCATTTTTATACTAAAAACTTTAAGCAGATGCTATTAATTACAAATATTTGTAATGAAAAAAAAAACCAAACACACACACACATAAACATCATAAAAGCAAACAATAAACAACTTTAAGGAAAAGGTTAAATATTTAAGAACGGAGAGACAACAAATACGAGAAGAGACGAAAATGCAGTAATATTGGTTAATTATGAATTATGAACGTATTATTAAATATTTCGTATATAAGTTTATTTGTAAGTTGTATATTTAAACGAATGAAGAAATTAAAAACAAAAAAAGCAAATATATATACACACATATATATTTAACATATGTTTAAAAAAAAACACGATTGTTTCATTTCTCTGCTCTTCTTCCGTCGCACAGTGGGTACCTCCATAGGCCGCGTTAAATGTCATTAATCGGGAATTCAAAGCGTCAATACGGTTCTTCCAACTCCGGCTAATCCAAACCCAAACAAATATTTTGACCGATTATTGTTTTTTTTTTGTTCATTCCTTTATAGCCACTCAAAGTTGAGATATCATCAAACATGCAGTGCAGGGAACTACGTCTCCGTGAACTAAGTCCCCCGAGGGTCTTAGTTCCCATTAATTGGCAACTTATGACCCTATTCTGGCAAACCTCTGTGATGTGCCATGAGTCACAACTGCCTCACAAAGGGTGGTGAGTCACAAATTGAGAGGTTTTCGTATTCTGAGCAAATGATCACAACTTGTGAGCATCACAAGAACTGTCAAAGTTGTGATGTGCGATTGAGCACCAAAGATGGGAAAAAAAGGAGAAAATAAAACGGAATGTATTAATTTCAGGGTAGAAAATATTTTTTAGACTGCAACTCTCCTTTCGCATTGGACAAAACATGTGAAACGCTGCAGTTTCAGCGTATAAAAGCCTGTGACAGTGACAGTGACTGTGCAGGGGACAGTCGACAATCAGATCGAAGCGCGAACATAAGGAGTAGATATAGATAAGAGATATAGATAGAGATAGATAAAGGGCATTAACCTGAATCGTCCGTGTTTCAGTTCGTCGCACAATGGTTCTTCTTTACAACTCAGAAGTGGGATGGGAAGTTTTAGCTTTGGTGGACAATTTCACCCCGTACTTCATTCTACGGGCGGTGAAGCCCCGCCAACAGCAGGGGCGTCCTAACCGTCCTGAACGAAGTGGCCAGTTACTTTGGGCTGCCACGAAGAGTGGTTACAGGTGGGGGACAGCCTTTACATCGAGCATGTTCCAGCAGTTTTGCGAGAAGAACGGGGTGCAACATATCAAGACTGCTGTCAGGACACCCAGTGTAACCGTACCATTCTCTCGTCCCTCAAATGCATGCACTCGGGAGAAAGAGGAGATTACTGGACAACTCACCCCCGGGGAGTACAATGGAGGCTAAACACTGTTCAAAATTGCACCACCAAGGCCAGCCCACACGAGCTCCTGTTCCCCGATGAGTATTTCGGGGGACAAGCTGCTTTTGGAGGTGGGACAAATGATCCGGGTAGAGGCTGAGGAGCGGGTAAGGCGCCGTAGCGAAGTCTTATCCAACATCGAGGAAGTCCAGCAGCAGAAAATGCAGTACGACGCCAAACGTCAATGGCCAGAGGACCTCGTTGTCATAGAGAATGAGCCTACGGTCACCGGCGAATCAAGGAACCTGGAGCCCCGGTATCATTTGCCGTACATCCTTACCAAGGTGCTTCCAACGACCGGTATGTGTCAAAGGACATCCATGACATACAAAGCAACCAACGGAACTGAACACCGTCCCAGAACACCAAACCCAGAAGGGTTTACTGGTAACGCTGGCGAGGAAGATCACGACAGAGGCATTTTGCTGCCATCCTTGATCTAGGACTTCAGAACAACCTTGGGAAATTTGATGGATTCCTTTAGGTGGAATGGAATGCCAGATGTCTATGTGTATTAGTGAGTTTTGTCCCACTCACTGTGACAAATTTGTTTTCAATTAGTCACTTAAATGTGACTGACATGTCACTGTGACAAATTTGTATTCAATTAGTCACTTAAATGTCACACAAAGTGACTATGTCAGAACAAATTTGTTACACTCACTGTCATAGTCACTTTGTGTGACATTTAAGTGACTAAATGAATACAAATTTGTCGCAGTGACAGATGTGTACTGTCATAGTCACTTTGTGTGACATTTAAGTGACTAAATGAATACAAATTTGTCGCAGTGACAGATGTGTACTGTCATAGTCACTTTGTGTGACATTTAAGTGACTAATTGAATACCAATTGTGAGTGTTTGTGTGTGTTTTTTATCTGTTTTAAGTCCGCTTTGGCCACTCGACGAGTAGGTGTTCCATCGTGTCCCTTGATTGTCAACGGTGTCTACAGATTTCTGAGTTGCTGTACCCCATTAAGACTAGGTCACATAGTATCCTTAGGTCGGGCTTGTTCAGATTTAGGTCCTCCTTGGTTCTTCTTGAAGTGTGTAAGGCCCTCCTGACTGTTATTTGACCAGTGTTGTTGTGTGTCAATGTTGCTAAATTGCATGTAGAGGAAAAGTCTCAATAAAAGGAGTCTCATCTCCCTTCTTGGCGTGGACGTTTGCCTTTTCATTGCTCTAGTGGTTTTAAGGTCCTCTCACCCTTGTCTGTTTCAATCCGGTTTTCTATACTAGCGTGTTGAGTATTTTGTTTAGGGCCTTAAGTACTGCCTGGCCGGGGTGGACCTCTGCCTCAACCAACACGCTATCTTAGGCGTTGAATCCGTAGACACCTAGCTAGGCTCATGTCGCTGTAAATTGCGTACAGTATATGGTTTAATCTTCACCTCCAAAACTTATCAACTCAAACAGGGCCTACGAGAGAGGGCTCTACTACTCAACAGCCGCTTGAGTCCAAAGCAACAGCGATTGGCAAGAGTTATTCTGCATTTAATGTCGATGCTGGTGTTGTTCGTCCTGTCTACTTGGGAGCCGATCAAGACGAAGTCCTTCACTACCTCGAAGTTATACACAGCTGCTTATGGTGACATTATGGTCGAGTCGTTGATGTTGTGCGTCCTTTCTCGAGTCTGGCATATACTTCGTTTTGCCCTCTTTCATCGCTCAACCCATTTTGACCGCCTCCATTTCAGTGCCAAACGCTTCATTGACGGCTCTCTGTGTTCGACTAAACACGTCAGTGTCTGGCTGTACTTCCTGGCTATCTGAGAGTACATGAGTATATTGTCTTTTGCAGAAGCTGCAGAAGCTGCAGAAACGACCAAAAAATGGAATATGTCTTGCAAAAGGAGGCAGTTCCTAGTGACGCACTTCTTCGTAGAGCTGGACGACTTAGGCGGTACTGAACTGAAAAATCTCATAAGGCTTGGATGGTTTAAGGGGAAAAAACGTCTCAAGGTAGAAGAACATCCCCTATCAAGTGTACGATGTACACAACCCGCTGGTCTAAGTGAGCAACGAACATAACCAACACTTAATCATTGAACCATCGACCCATGGTTGGCCTGAGTTCAGGAAAAGGTTACCTTCCATTATTAACAGCCTCCAATCACCAAGATCCAGTTGTCTTGTGTTCTCGATCACTTGGACGTTTTGATCTTATTTTCTGCCCTTGGTCTCAGGGCAGTAGCAGTAAGCCATTACCTCCCCTGACTTAATCCACTTCTTTGAACAGCTGTGCGGTAAATTCCCGATTGGGTCTTATCTTGCATTCGCTTTACTCGCAGACAGGATCAAATATTCTCATGGACCCATGAATTATGAAAGTTGGTAAGTTCGGTGATTGAACCGCTGGGGGTGCGGCGTAGGATTTCCCACAAGAAGCCCACTACACCACTGAGACATGTCTATCATGATACAAGACAACCGAGAAGTGCCTGCGATGAAAGCGAGTGGAGGAGGAGACGTAGCCGCGAAATCTACGAGCTGTGGATGTAGACCGGGAGTCAAAAATCCGTTGACTGCCTTCTACTCCATGAAGCTTTGCCAGCTTCGACATAAAATGATGCTCGATGTGAAGAGCATACTCAACACCAGCTTGATTTACGCCACCGCTACTAATTTGAACGTTTCACCATGCTTTGGAGTGCGCAGTCTTTGATTTGCATCTTCTTAAGTTTTTGGCCAAACTCAATTGTTTGCAAATATTTGGCAATTTGTTTGGATCGAAAGTAATTGTTTACATACTTTACAGGATGGTCACTTTGTTATTTGTTTCCAGATCCTGACTTGTCCCTGTGAGCTCCCAGAGTCATGGGCTCTAGGCGTCAGAAAAGCGGCAACCCTCCTTTAGCGCGTGTTCCCTTTTATCTCTCTTCGGCGTTGCTTCATTATTGTGTTCTCAATGTTGGACTTACTGTACATGTGAGGAGAAAAGGCCCCATGTGTGAAATGAGCCCACGAGCAGCCAAAAATGTAAAAAATAAAACAACAAAGGAAAGGGCTATAGCTATGTACGGATAGCTATGTACCTCGATAGTAAGTAAACTGTGAATGTACAAAACATTCGTACCCAAAGACTTTCTATTTTCACCAAGCCATACATTGAACAAGACAAAACAAAAGTGACTAAATGCTGTCTCTGATAAGAAAGAAAATTGAATATAAATTCTCATAAGCATCCCATTTCACTTCTTCCAATTTGAAAGTGAAATTCCTTTCAAATCAAACTACCTCGAACACCCCAGCTTCTGATTGTTTCCCACCAGAGGGAACTGACAGCGTTAAGTGGCCATGTCGTCAGCAAATTTCTTGTCTACAGTCAGCTGTTTTCGTTTTGACATTTCTCATAAATTGTTATTGTTGACTTCTCATCCTATTTGTACAACAAAACCACAAAACATTTTATATCGCAATTTAGACTAAATTGTTCTCTTCTTCGTGCAACTGTGATCCGGTGTGTTGTTTCCAATTGGGCAAGTGGGACTAAGGAGTGGTAATAAACAAAAAATGAGCTCACTATTTCGATCCAGTTTTTCCTCGAAACGTGAAAATTTGATCAAAGAGACATTAATCAATACTCTCAGTGAAAATGCAAGGGAAATTCAGTTCGAGTTCAAGGAGAATGGCAAAGGTAGAGAAATAATTATGCATGGGGTTTTGTCATGTGGTATATGTGTGTTTTTCAAGATTACTTGGAGCTTAACGATGCCACCAATTCGTTGTGCACAACACTGGAGGCTATCTTTCTCCATGGGCTGAAGGATTCCTTTCTCTGGCAGACAATGAATGTGATATCGGGCGATGTTGACCGTCGTCCTGAACCGAGTTTTTGGTCTCCGATTCTGGTGTTTATGCATAAACAAGTTATTGAGCAGGTGAGTGAATTTATGCTCTCAGATAGATAGGAAGTGAGTAGGAGATTGACGGGTGATGCCGCACGTCGTGAAGTGAATGAGTATTGATGTGGTATCAAGTTAATCTTCAAAGCGCTGATTGAAGCACAATTGTTTGCTTTCATCTGGTGCAAAACTCGCTGCCGGTAGTAACAAGCTTATCTCGACTATTGATTGAGTTGTTTCTATCGTTTGCACTGGGAGTGGAAAACATTTTTGCATAACTGAATGTGTCGCTAGGTTGTACAAAGGAAAGATCAAAGTGACTTTCAAATGAAGAAGGAAACATGGGTTTGTTTTGGAATGAAATTGGGAATTTGTGGGCGTCTGCAGAAGAAGGTGGGGGAGACCATTCATCTTGATCTGAGATATGTGACACCATAGGTCAGAGCAGAACCGAATTCTGGTGATAATCCTCTTGATGAATCATCTGTCTTGAAGCAAACTTTGTAAAGTATACTTTCTACTTTGGATAAGAAGCACCAAGGCAGTATTTATTTCTTCTGTGTTGTAGTCTCTTGGACTCTACCCCCATACACTTAAAATGCCGCATATCTCTCCCTCTGCTCATATCTCTTTTTGCAGTTTACCACACACGTCTTGCGCCTCACATACTGAGTACTCCTAGAGGAAATTGTGTTGACAATTAAGTTATCGCTGTCAATTTGAATCCACAACCAAATGTGATTCATGCAATGGTTTTCTAACCCCTGCATTACCGACACTTTCGCAGTAAATGTCAATAACCCCGTTTCCGGCAACACAAAGAAATGGGCTGGTCTGTCACAGGCTTCCCCAGATAAAGTGATCAGAGAGAAGTTTCAGACTTTAACCGAACACCATAGGGGTTAAGGATACTGAGTTAATTGCCAACGTTAAGTGGGAGAAGGAAGAACAGTGCCAATCAAGATATGAAGTACCCAGAGATCTGCGTGCATCACGGGTGTACTTCGTACACACCAGCCTTAGAAGCTGACAGCTACTAAGGCAGCGGTTAGTAAATTCTTAAAACTAATGTCCCAGGAGTTTGTACCTGCCATTGCCTTGTTGGCACACACGCTGGAAGAATGTGAAAGCACAATGACTCCTGCAGGAGCAGCAGGGATGAGGAATAAAAAGAATCAACGATTGATTACTTTGGCACTTGTTCAGCCCTTGCAAGAACGTGGTAAAGCACGCTAGGCAACAATTCATTCAGCAGCTTAGAGGAAATGTCAGGCAAAGATTCTGGATAAATCATTACGCCAACAAATGGGTGCGCCATCGGATGGGACACTAGGATACCAGTAGGTTCATCTCAGATTTTAATTAGTCCTCTTGGCTTAAGAGGAAACAGTTCGCCAATCTCCTGATGGTAATACCAGAATGGATCCAACAAGGATCTAAATGGGCCACAACTGGTTCACTTGTGACAGTCACTCCAAACCTAACCTAGTTGGTATTTCATTTTTCCGGAAGGACAAGTCTTTGCGCATACGACCACCAAAAGTTAATGCATTCACTTTGTTATCGGCTTCTTCGCAAAACTTTGATGATTCGGAAGAGTTGTCTCTGCTAGCACATTGAACGACGTTACAGCTTCATCCTCCCCGCTTCATCATCTTTCGTTTTTCCCCCAGCCACCAAGATATTACACGAATCGATCATTCCATTTCAGATTCAAGAGTATACCCAAATAACGTCTGAAATTGGATATTGCCGGTCATGGGTGCGTCTCAGCTTAAACGAATCCCTGTTCTCATCGTATCTCAACAACATTCGCAAGAACAGCTCCGCCCTCAATCCGTACTACAAGAAATTTGCATTTGTTAAGGACGCCGACAACCTTGAGCTGGCATCCAAAATTTTGGAAGGCATCGAGTCATGTGTCCAGATCAACCTACCCATTAACTCGAGTCTGCTCAACCAATGGCCCAACTACTCACTACAGTTGTCCGGTGTATGGACGCCACCGTTGAAATCGTGTCCGGTAAGTTTTCTGTGCATCGCCTGCGAAATCAAACCAAAAACTCATTTGTTTGTCTAGATAAGCAGCGGAGTGGACGTAGCGAGCTCGATTACGGAAGTCGTAGCCATACCAACCCCTCGACCACTGCAAACCAACGAGCTGTTCTCGGAGTCCATTTCGAACTCGCCATTTAGTAGGACATCGAATTTCGCATGTGAAGACCTGACACACAAGGAAAACTTGGAAATATTTCTGCAGAAAGTGGACGAAATGGAGAAAATCGTCGAGGAGGGAGAATCCGATACAGAGAGGCAAAGTCCAGCAAAGGTTAAGCCAAAGAAGGATGCCCACACGTCCACAGTCAAAGAATCCCGCAACGAGACGAGCCCAGGCGAGCCATTAGACCGACATTTCGCAGAGAAACCATCACATGGCAACTCGTTGACCAACCTAATGCACACATCTTGGTCCTCGGAGCTGGCGGAAGAGAACCTGACGAACAACAACACCACTCCACTGTCTGAACGGGCCACCTTTGGTCGTTCAATTAGCAACACAAGCTCGGTAAGCTCCCTGCGATCGCCAATTGAGCGATGCAGCTATAACGCGCTGCTGAAAAAGCACGAAGACAATAGACCCATGGATTGGACGGATGTTTGGGAGAAGTTTGTTGGCTTACACGGAACCGCGAGTACGAAGGCAGGCGCCAGTTCCACCGCAGACGAGGAGAACAGTGCCGATGGCACTTCAAATGTAGGATCACGCAGATACTCCTTGTGAAAGTGTAAAGCGTTATGAATTGTTTATTTTAGAGTAATCTTGATTTCGAAATCGTCCCGCATTCAGTTTCCGAAAAATTCGGCATTGAGGAGCTGCAGGATATGGTTGAGACTTTGTGTAAGCTGGCCCGCGAACCTGGCTTGGACTCACAGGGGTTTCTGTGCAAGTCCTGTGCCCACCCCTTGGGCATCGGTTTCTCCACAGCGCAGTGTGTTTTTATTCATTTTCAAGTGATACCCCGATTTGAACCTTACTCCATCATTTCAGAGTGTGTTCGTTTAGCGGTAACTACTTCTGTGAAAGCTGCATGGACGTTGAACAGGTTCCAATACCCGCGAGAATCATCTACAACTGGGACTTTCGGCGCTACCCGGTTTCGAAAAGAGCCGCAGCATTTCTAGCAGAGTTTCAGTACCAGCCGTTCATTGATTTAAAGGTAAGCACTGTTTTCATTCTGCCACGTCACATATTTATGGCAATCCCTACCAGCTCCTCAATCCGGACATCTATCATGCATCTGAACAAATGGCGGATCTTCAATCGCTTCGAATTCGCCTGAATTTCATACGAGCTTACCTGTACACATGCTGCCCATCGAGTATCGAGGAACTCCAACGCTTAGTATTCATGAAGGAATACCTCTTTGAACACATTCACCAGTACTCGATTGCCGACCTGAACATGATACAGCGGGGTACACTGGCACAGCAGTTGCAAAAGGCGGTGACAGCAGGCGAGCAACATGTTCTCAAATGTGCCCTATGCAGTGTAAAAGGTTTCATATGCGAGATATGCCTCAGTCCAAAGGTTTTGTACCCATTTCATATCGACACCACATATCGGGTGAGTGCAATCAAACATTGAACTGTCTGCCAAGACGATTGACCACCGATTTACACAACTTCCAGTGCGAACCGTGCGGCGCAGTTTTTCACGCTGGTTGCTTGAACGAGCTGAAGCCTTGTCCGAAATGCGAACGTAGACGAAAGCGCCAGGACCTGCCATTGTTCGAAGCCGTACAAAACATGATATAAAACACATGTAGTCTAGCTAGTGTAATTCTATTGTTTAGAAGCTTTTTTACCGTGCGATGTTCACCAGCTTTATGTGTGTATCTAGACGTTACTGCAACAGACCCCTATGTTCATACGGTTCTTTTAGAAGAAGCGTCGAAGGAGACTTTAAGTGAGTATACATATCCTCATGTATATTTATTTGCTTGTCGTTAGTTAAAACGTGTCATAAAAGTAATATATAAACGAAATTAATATAAAAACGTGCTTGCTTGGAGTTTTATTTGTCGGGGGGTTTTAACGCTACTCTGGAGCCTACATTTGCTGGACTTTCTTGGTCTTTCGGAGGCACTCCTGTGATGAGGATCCTACGTCATCAGCTCTTACCTTATCAGCACAGAATAGCCGCCACATTCATCCGAGCAAAGGCGGGGCAGTGGCTGAGGAAGGAAGTACCCTGCAGAACGTCCTACCCTCTACGACGCCTTTGGACAAGGAGGTTTCGTCGCTTAGGCCAAGCAAGGCGACGGTGTAGTGACTCGTTAGTACGCCGGTAAGTCGTCTACAGTCTTTCTGTTAAGGGATAACAAGAGGGCCGCAGATTTATTACAGACGTTTGGGAGTATGCGCTTGGTCTGTCTGCATCCTGGGATTGTGTTCACGAGAGGCCCAATCGTCGTTGGAAGCCCTCACCAAGGACGCGGGTAGTCTCAGCTCAGGTTCAGGACCTGAGAATGTCTCATCTTGTCTAACACGTTCATCAGCGATCTCATTTCCTGCCGTGACTCGGGACCCAGGACTTGCATTCCTAAACTACCCTGAAAGTGGTTAAAGGGTTGAGCAAGGCCTACAGTTTGGCTTTCAGTGCAAATACTTCGCCCCTTCCACATGTTCTTCACAATGTAGTTTGTGGGCATTAGGATCGCACAGGTTTTCGCTTGGAAATCCGATGCAAATTTACTTAATGAGGCGTGCAGTCTGATGTTGTCGTCCTCCACGAAGGCAGCAGCGTCAGATCCTTCATTGGATCGCATAGTATTCCGCTTGGAAAACTGACGCGAATTCGTCGTTGTCCACGAAGGAGGAGGAGGTTATTAGCCAGACCCTTCTTTGGTTTTGGAGCCATCCGTAAAGATTCGACTGCATTCCTTTCCTGACTCAGATTCCAGCGGAGCCAGTCCTAAGTGCAGGGAAAAACGACTTTGTACGTAATCCTCAGCTGAAGTACTGGTGTCCGTGTGTCAGATGGCGTATCCATGAGACTGGGGTGAAATGAAATGCGGTGTGCAAGGTCATCGAAACTTTAGAGCGTGTTGTACCAAAGAGAGAGAGAGAGAGAGAGAGCGCAGTGCCAGACGTACTAGGGAAACCCAATATGTTCTTTGAAGCTTTGAAAGCCGCAGTAACGTATTTACGAGGAAGCCAATCGACCGATGCGTAGGAGAGAAGGGGCCTTCCCATAGCCGTGTAGGTGACAATTCCCAAGACTTACCGAGAATCCCCTTACAGCGCCACAAATTGTCAGCGCTTTGACCCGATGTGGTTTTTTTCCAGAGCAGTTTTCTCTGCTGATATTCGGCTTGGACGGAGAAACGGATGGAGACTCTTTTTAGTCTCAGACCAGTCAATTTCCTTCTCGTCGTGAAGAGAACAACCACTGTTTTGTGATGGTTAGCTGAAAGGTCATTCCTGATACACCAGTCCTCGATTTCGCCTAGAGCTGCCTGCTTGGTTTCCTTTTCACAAAAACTACCTTAGAGTGGATATTCATGCCGATTATAGAAAACGACCGATCGACTGCGGAGTGACTTCATCCGATCCGCCCACGCAGTTTATCCCTATTATGGAATCCGTAGCGGTCCGCAAAACCTCCTTAGTGATCCTTTCTGGGATCAGCTGTCTTCTGTCAATTTCGAAAGTTCATGATTCAATTGCTCTAATGCCTGAAACACAATAGTGCGTTGCGTGGTCTTTCAACGCACACAATTCAATGGCCATGCACAGAATACTGCGGCGACCTACGTCAGTACAAAATGAGAGAGATGAGAGGATCGTAAGACGTAAGACCATCGCATGTCATTATGGAACATGTTGGAACATTTTTGACAGATTAAAGAATAGTTACTTAAAATGTGAAATGAACAGAGATAGAGAGAGAGAGAGAGAGAGAGAGAGAGAGCGAGAGAGAGAGAGACAGAAAGGGAGAGAGAGAGAGAGATAATTTTACGTTATTTCGTGAGAATCCATACAAAATTCATGAATAACTGTCAAAAAGTCTCTGAAATTCATCGATGGACTAGGGGTCAGTCAGCTGTGTAGTTGGATCTCGATCACACTTCATTTCTGATTGTATGTTAATAAATATAAAATCAGCTGTCAAATCACGGAGTCCCGGCTTACGTCACATAAAAAAAATGGAAAAATAAATGCGCAATCTTGTTGTCTGTCATTCCTGAGCTTTGACGTTCTCCTACATGTGCACGATTTTGTTTGAATAGATTGGTAAATATTGAGAGTAGACGGCTTAGTGAATATAATTTTTTTTTTGCATTATTTTGGTGGTTGTGATGTTGGGCAGAAATATGTCCAGTAGAGACGCTGTGTAAGGAATCTTTGCTTGATGTAGCATTACCACCGGTGCCTGGAAAACGACGTTTTCAACAACTCTCGCTGTCATCACTCTCAACAAGCAAGTAAAATTTACAAGAATAAAAGCACAATAATGTGTTCTGAGTGTTTTAACCGATTTTAGTTCCAATGATTTATTGTAAAAAGGTTTTTAAACTTGACTTTTCACTTGCAACTAAGTTCACCAATCCTACTCGAGCAGGACTCGATTACTGACACGAGTGAGTCGAATGAAATAAAATCACTCGAGTCCCATCACTGTAGTTTGCCTAGCGTCATGTCTGTATCGTGTAGAAGACTAGCGGGGAAATTCACATTGTAAACATGAATGAACACAGATAGACAATTATGGATCGAGTTTTTTGAAATTTATAAAAGTTGTAACACTTGAACTTGAACTCCTTGATCCAAATTCTTTATTTTTCTTTTATCTCTCCTCCTTTTTTTTCCTTATGCGATGATTATGGCGCACAAGTAGCGTATGTCATTTCTCCGACCCGACGACAACGACGAAACGATGCCAACTATCTGCACCAGAAATTAAGTATGGTGGAGAGGCCCTTAAAAGTGTTGACAACCATTTTTTTTAACGTTTTCTGAAGCCAATTAGAGAACGGCATTTACGTTATTTCGTGAATAACTGTCAAAAATTCATGAATAACTGTCAAAAAGTGTCTGAAATTCATCGATGGACTAGGGGTCAGTCAGCTGTGTAGTTGGACATCTCTATCATACTTCATCTCTGGCCTGCACTGTGCGTGGCGGAGGGGGTCTTGCACAGACCTAAGGTTTGCAGCGACGTGTCCAGAGATGATGGAGGAAGAGATGGTCCTTTTTCCAATGGAAAACCCCCAGTCCATCGCAGTTGTGCTCTAAAGTCACGCACACTTGTTAGAAGTATAGAGCAACGCCATGGTGTTAGGCGGGAGTAAACAGCTTCGCTTAGCTCACACGTATTCACAGACGCTGTCAGATGAATATGAGGGGCAAGCAACGTAGAAGTGGTCCATCTCTTCCTCCATCATCTCTGGACGTGTCTGTGTCGTGTATGAGCCCCAGGAGTAACATGCTCTGCAGTAGCAGCATTATTATAATGTAATATGTTTATAAACATGAATACATAGACACATGTCTCTAAGTGGATGCATTATGGAGAAGACAAACATGTGTCTCACAGTTCACAAAGTTCGGGTACAGTCTGCCCAAACTCAATCACAAGCAACCCGTTACAAAGCAGGCTTGACAAACAAAAGACGCCGCCGCAACAAGTATGTACAAACATGTATGTACGAGTATGTTGTTTACGAACTATTATCACGTGTCTCTTTTCTGCATGCTCCCCTTTTGTAAAGTGTCCTTTTTGTCTCTTTTTGTCGGTATTGCTTATGTTTATATTAGCTGTTAGTTTATGTTTTAAGAAATGATAACTCACTCAAGGTTTGGACGACTAAGAATAAAGTCAAATTTGATTTCAATTTTTAACCGTGTTCTACCGTAACATAACTCAGGGATTTTCTTCTTCTTTTTTCACTTCTTTACCATCACTGCTTCCGCTTCCACTGTAGATGCACAAAATACTCGAGTGGAGATAAGTTATTATGTAAAACCTTCTTTATTTAAATTTAACTTAAATCTTACAAAAAATTCAACATTCAGTACTCGATTTTGTCTTAATCAAAAGCAAATCAATCAACAGCAGGTGTTAGTTCGAATTGTGAAAATAGTTTGAAAATAAAAGGCATACATCATCGATCAGGGAAACTATTAAATTTACAATTCTATTGACACTACACATTGTTCACAATTTAGGGTAGGTTCACAGTTGGGGATTTACTTCAAAAATATTTGCTCAACAATAATCGCATCATTTACATCTAAAAGGGTGTTACAATTCAACAATGGGTGTTGCAGACACAACATTGATTTAGGTACAAACGTGTCGGTTTCATTGCGTTAAACTATCAATTCATTTAAATGTCTTGATGAATATGAAGATTATTTATTTATAGCATTTATTTAAAGTTATTTTTTTGTTTTGTTTTGAGAAGATGATTATGTGTGGTTGTTGTTCGCAAAAGGTACTTGATTGTTAAGATCGTTTTTTTTTCGTTTTGCTAAATACTTATCTTAGGAATATATTCTGTAAATTTTTAAAGGGTTAATCTTGTTATGAAACCGTGCGTGCAATTGGCGGGAAACAAGATCGATTTAGTGAAACAAAAATGTTACGAATTAAATCAGTGTTGTGGCTCGAGTAAGAGCCCTTTACTCGCCGCAATCATGCCGAAATAACGAGCTTTTAATGCAATTCAATTTCTTGTGGATTGTTGTTGTAGATCCTGACTTTCTCACTCTTAAATAGAATCAGTACTTGCTCCGTCTAGATGGTCTAATCAAACATTGGTCCGATTTGCATGTCGAGCAGTTGGCCAGAACCTCAGTCCATTGTTACACTCCGTCACAAGACCTTTGCATAGACAGCACACTCTCTCAATGTGACAGTCCTTGAGAATCCAGTAATGAGTACTGACCCCGATCGAATGGAGCTGCATTGACACATTCAGAAGTTGTAGCTACGCGAATTAGAAGGATGTTCTGCGAATTATCATGACAGAGGTTTATGTTAGGCTAGGTTGACTGCTGTACGGAAGGATAGGAGCCAAACTTAAGTCCGCATAGGCCCATTGTGCTACGATCGCGCATCTATGAGGACTGTATGAGCTGCGAACTGCAAAACACTCAGAAACAAGCAATTTCCACCGAAATATAAACAAAAACTTTGCGGAAGGGGAGTGTGATGGTTCAACATCACCTCTACTCGGAGGCCTTCATGCTCATTGTAGATCCCTTCATTTGTGGAGTAGACATTCTAAATAAAACCTATCCTTTGTCGAGTGGTGTCTTGAACCACCCCGTGCTCTTTGCGAATCTTAGAAGATCCAATTTATCCGCATTCGCCAAGTCCGCAGTCTCTGTGATGAATCTTTGGCCCAGCGAAGCTAGGCGCTGATTTTGGAGAGCTGGACAGTGGCAAAGCAGGTCTTGGATCGTTTCAGTCTCTTCCTGATTACATCAACTACGGCAGAGATCGCTGGATTCTGCATTCCATTTACGGAGCATTGCTCCGATGAGGTAGTGTCTTGTGATCACTCTGGAACGATCCAACGCCAGAAGCTTATTTTTGCTGCCGTTGTTGAGCTCTGGCCACGTTGATTTTGTCGTGTGACAGTCAACAAAAACTGGGTTGAATTATCGGGATTTTTTATATATTTTTCTCCACAAAGGAACCATTCTATTTGTAAACTGACAAGCTGAGTTCGCAAAACACAAGAGTGGCAGACGCGATCCACAAATTCACGCGGTTCAAAAAATTCGCGATGAAGTGTGTGTGCTTGCTCAAATTGTAACCATTACACTCTGAGAATGAGAAAACTCCATTTTTAGCCCTTTAGAGCTTTAAATAAATCGAAGAAGATGACTGAATCTTGTGCTACTTGCTTCAGCCAGGCCATCAAAGTAATGCGCTCCCAGAAGTCTCCGGGATGAGAGAGCACTGCAGTTACATAGCAAGTGTACAAGTTTTTTTCCTCATCATTCCAGTCTCTGCAGAAATCGTTGCAGGGAAGGCCTAGTCTGGAGGTGTGAGTTTTGACGCCAATAAGAGGCTTAATGTGACACATATTTTCACAGCTGCATAGCGCGAGTAAGTGCATCGACCTCTTCGTTGAAGCAACATGGTTTGATACCTGATAAGCCTCTCATTTCCACGGAGTCAAGCAAAAAGTGCATCTCCACCCCTGAGGAAGATTACTGATCACACTCGAAGGAGACGCACTCACAGAAGTGGAGCGAGAACGATAGTGCTGTCAAGGTTCTTCGAAGGCAATTTCATCGGAAATTTGTTGCGGCAATGAACTCTAAAACTTTAGTTGAAAGCTGAACCCATCAAACTCCTGCGCCACTTGAGTTGAAAGCTGAACCCACCCATCGTCGTCATCTTCAACGGAAGCAACTCACGACTCGATAGGAAAAGAACAAGTCACAACGCACGTAAATCGCGGCAATCATTCGATGTAGCACGGAGCGGTTAGGATCTTCCCTTACCTTCGTGGAAATAGAAAACAACTGTTGTAGTGCTTGTTTCAAGTTGATCACTCCCGAGCAATGTAGGCTAGATCTTGGAGCACCAAACGTAAGCATACTCTCTTTGAATTTCGGAAATAATCCTCGACATAACATGCAAGATTCACCACGGTGTCGTACCCTGAACAAGAACGAAGTTTCTCTTGTGTGCTTACTGGACGTTGAGACCTCATTCGATGTGGTCTAGATAGAGTGACTGTATCTAATGGGACTGGCATCTAATCAAACAAGATAGAATCATCAAGATCAGACAAGAAAGAATTGATAGCCCTCTGTTTAAAGAAGCCCAAGTAGAAACCCGAAGCTGGAATCATGATAGACCACCATTAATCGTCACAGTTTACTGTTGTTGACATGCCCTTAGTCATGTCACCCAAAAATTGATGTCACTTTGACCAATTTTTTATTATCTTAGTCACTTTATGTGACTTTAGTCACCCTTGCGACGAGGGGTGACTAAGGGGATACACAGGATCGCCGTGATGCTGACAAAAGTTGATACAAATTTTTGGGTAACACGACTAAGAGCATAAGGGTGTCTAAATCGACGCCGCACGGATTACTGAAATTTTAATCGAGAGGCCTCACAATATTCATGAAAGCAGTGGCGTCCGATTAAATGCATAAAAATCGTTTCGGCAGACCATGTCGGGGCGTCAAATTACTTCTCCCAAAAGTTGAAATTATCAACGGACGACGGGTGAAGTAACTTAAGCTACGTTTCCACCCAACGAAACCGCGAGGTTCCATCAATTTTTTCCGAACCTAAAAGGTTCCGCCATACACTCTCGGGGTCTTGAAACCTCGCGGTTTCTGATAAAACTCGTTAAATCCTCCTCGAGTTCATCCGTCCGTGAGAGGTTGTGAACCCGGATACGCCTACAGCTTGAATTTCAGTTTATTTTCTCATTTTGTCTCATGCTATTTCCTGGTATTCTCTCTCTGTCAACAAACAGCTGTTCTGGCGGCCATTTACAAACTGGGAGCGAGTGACATTTCTTTTGGCGGGCACTTATAAATTGGGAGCGAATGACTTGAAAATTGAGAGCGAAACCACTTCAAGTTCGGTGGAAACGGCCTATTGAGGTTTCAGTAAAAGTTCATCCGGACCTCGCGGTTTCGGTTCAGTGGAACCGTAGCATGAGTCTGCAAAGATCAGGTTTGAGTGACTGCTGGAGTTCAATAGTCACTCGAAACGGATCCTCAAGAAGTCCGAATTTGTCACTTGAATAGCTTGTAAATTATTATAATTGTTGTACGACCCACCAAACCACTTCCCGAGAAAGCGTACCATTGCTAAGACCTCACTTTTCAAGGACATCAACAATAACGAGCCATTCAGCCTTATCATGGATCTCGCCCGAACAACATTTCGGCAGAAATACTTGTTTTTCGACCGAACTACGAAAAGGTCATCATGAATTTCGCCCGAACAAAATCCACTTCGAATTAGCTGTGACATTTCGAACAATTGTCATTTTGACAAGTAGTGGGAAATACAACTTGAAAAATAATTGAACAAAGTTTGCGTCTTTATTGAAGTTAGAAATTAATTTAAAATGCACACCATAGCCATTTGGATTTTATCTGAGGAACAAGAAACCGACGAAGTGAAAGTGTTTCGAAGACATTTAAGCGATTATTCTAATCCCTTGGAGTTGCGTAAGCCCTTGTATGTTTGTTAAAATGAATTAATAGGCAAATCAGGACACAAATCAGCTTTTAAGAATTGGCTGGATAAACTTGCGCATTTTTTGGTCCCAGTACGGTTCCAACAATTGTGAAACTCGCCGCTTGCTTGAGTTTTTTTTTGCGGAAGGTGGATACTAGAAATTAGTAGGAAAGGATCACGACGTTGGTCTAACATAATCCTCTTTCAGTGCAACACTTACCGAAGTATTGGACATTTTGGAAGGAAAACTTTGCTCCATTGGCCAACGCCAGACGAACAACGAAAAAATGATCAAATTGCTAAACGATACCCAATGTTATGGGCTGTATTGATGGCACGAATGCAGCATCATGTCGCCATCTTCAAATAAACACCTTTTCTCTTGCAGAACAGGAAAATGCGGCATGAATATTTTACTTGTTGGTGAAGTGTGTGAATAACATTGAAATAGTTACATGCAACCTCGTTCTTTCAGGTTTGTGACAATCAGCTAAGGATTCGTTCCACAGATGCTACACATCCCGCTCTGTTTGATCGTCCTTACATTTGATAAGCGCTTCCTGTTGGTGGCGGAACTAGATTTTGGCCTCTGATATTCTAATTTTATTGAATCCATGTTAACCCGTTGGCTATTTGGGTGCAATTAAATCTTTGGGTTTTCCATTTGTTTTGAGTTTATTCGTGGATTCATGACGATTCGCCACATGTTCGTCTGCAAACAGCTAGGGAACATTTTAGCTTGGTTTGACATTTGTTTTCGCCCGGATTTGCTGTTCACAAAGGGAATTTTCTTTAGGGGAATTTTTTTCGAACATGGCACTTTTATCACGAAAGAACCATTATAACAGAAAAACGGGAGATTTATTTATTTAATAGCTACAATATAATTTGAAGTATAGTAGCCAGAGCACCAAGGGGCCTTAGGCTAAAAAAGGCAGATATTTCGGGCGAAATACTGTTCGGGCGAAATTCATGGTAAGGCTGATTAATTCAATGCTAAAAATTAAAAGAAGAAAAAACGAAACAAATCATCGAAGACCAATCATTTTGAGCGACGGTTGAGAGGAACCCAAATCGTGGCGTAAAGTAAAAATTATAAAATCGTGCCAAAATCAAAAGAATTCAAAGGTATATATGGCGGCATTTTTAAAGTGCATTTTGAATGAGTTAACATCGAATGAAAAATGACACAAGTTTTAGTATAATTTTTTGTAAATATCTACACACTTATGTACGAATTTGATGAATATTCTTTGCACAGTGTTAAAGTTTAGACACAGATAGGTAACTCCTACGGTTTGTATTTTTTTAAAATGTTTTTATCCTTTTTTTTTCATTTTCTGTTTAACCTTTTGTGTAATTTAGTTTATAAACATTTTATGTGTTAAATTAATCAATAGAGAAAATAAATGTTACTAACTCAATCCCCCATATTCTTTTAGTCGTGTCACATGTCACTGTGACAAATTTGTACTGTCTTAGTCACTTTATGCGTCATTTAAGTGACTAATTGCATACAAATTCGTCACAGACGACTAAGAGAAGAGGAGTGACTATATTTCCATACACACAACACATAGGGGGAGAATAAAACTTACTGGATACTGGTGAAATGTTAAAAGAGAGGATTAGTACAAGATGCTGTCATTTAGTTTACTGAATTCGGAACAAATTTCCTGAGTAATGGTTCAACGCATTTTAGCAAGTTCCAATTTGTGGCAATACTTTGAGCACGTTAATCCGTTGTTGCTTTGCTCACTCATTTTAAAGGATTTATTCATCTGTACTTACTTTACTGTATTCAGCAGTTTTTGGTTAACTATCTGCTGTTGGTGGTCGTGGCGTTGTGGGTTGGTGCGTCGACCTCGTCACTGCTTAGGCCCCATCTCATTCGAGTGAAAATGCTCGACGAGTACAACTGTCTGGAGGAAAGCTTCTCAAATTGGCCGCTCGGAGTCGGCAGAAAAACAGAAATGAAGTATGATAGAGATTCCCAATTTCTACCTGTTTGACAACCATTTTTGTATTGTTTTCTAAAGGCAAATTGACCAATCAGAGAACCGTCAAAAATTCATGAATAATTGTCAAAAAGTTTCTGAGTCTCTAGTCTTCGTCGAGACTAGTGGCCAATCAGCTGTGAAGTTGGCCATCTCTGTAATAATTCATTTCTGCAAAAAACTGAGGTCCCATCCACTTGTGAGAGAACAATCGTACGCACAACACGGTTGTTTGCGGAGGAGTTAGGTCCTGCCGAAATGCTACGTATAAGCCTCCCTTGCTTTAGGACAGGCCCATGTTTCTAGTCAAAGTATTACATGAACGACCTCTCTACGACAGTCCTAAAAACCCCACGCGTCCGTTGTAGTCTTTCCACTGCCACCGAAATACTGCCTTACTACGCAACTCTTAACACACTTCCACGTCCCCTTGGGAAATGTTGCGTACACGCCCAAGTGACTTCATTAAGCAAGATTACCCCCTCGTTCTAGTGTCACCCAAATATCTCAATTTTATCCGAGACAACTCTTAACTGCTGGCCGTGGCGTAGTGTGCAGTGTGGGGACTTACAATTTTCTGTGTGGAAGATCCGGCAAAAGATCCGCTGTCAGACAGAATAATCCGTCCAATATAGGCGATGATGGATAAGAATTCCGCAGTCCCGACCTCAGTGAAGTTGCGGCAGCAATCGCCAAACTGCAGTCCAACAAGGCTGCTGGTGCCTCATTTCTTCCACAAACTGAACCAGCAACTTAGTGAGGTTTCAATCGGAAGTCTAAGTCACTCTTTATCTCTGCTCTCGAAATACAATTTAGCTCAAGCACGTTGTGAGTCTTGCCAGGCGTCCATGTAGATTACATGGCCAACACGCCTCCAGCCCGAAGAGTCTTCGACTCGGCTTCAGTCGACAAGAGTACGCATACGAAACCGATGGCGCATACAAGTGGACAAGGACCTCACGCGCAGGCAGTTGGCTAAAGATCGTGTCAGCTGGAGCGGCTTTCTGGCTGTTGCCACGGTCTACCCCAGACTGTAGCGCTAGCAGAAGAGTGAGTCTTGCCAGGCGTCCATGGTTCCGTGTAGATTACATGTCTAACACGGCTCCGGCGCGAAGAGCCTCATGCGTAGGCAGTCGGCTAAAGACAGTGTCATCTGAACCGGTTTTCTGGCTGATGCCCAGGTCACCCCGGATTGTAGCGCTAGCAGAAGGGTGAGGTTTGCCGAGCGTACATGGTGTCAAGTGGACTACATGCCTAAGACGGCTCCAGCCCAAAGAGCCTCATGCGTAGGCAGCTTGCTAAAGACCGTGTCAGCTGGAGAGGCTTTCTAGCTGTTGCCCAGGTCACCCCGGACTGTAGGATAAGCAGAAGAGTGAGTCTTGTCCCGCGTCCATGGTTCCATGTAAATTCCATGCCAAGCACGGCTCCAGCCCGAAGAGCCTTCGACTCTGTGCCAGTGGGACAACGCTATAGAGCACACTTACGAAACCGATGGCACATACAAGTGGACAAGGACCTCATGCGTAGACAGCTTGCTAAAGACCGTGTCAGCTGGAGCGGCTTTCTGGAACACCCCGGACAGTAGCGCTAGCAGAAGAAGAATCACTGCATCTTGACAGCCCTCATAGTGAGTTCTACATTACGTTACATTACATTGCATTCCTCAAACCTTTAGTCGTTAGTTTTCCACAAGCTTGTGGAACACTTCTAAGGGAGAGTGCATTGCAGCCTTCAGCAGAATCGCCGCTAATGCACTAATTTCTGGCTCGGCTTTCGCTGCTTTCAACTCCAGCTTTCAACTGTTCCACGTATTCCAGTTCAGCAGTCGTACTCTACGTCGGCTACGTCTCGAAGTCCAGGGGTTAGTTTGGGTTATGAGAATTGCCATTTGGTTTGTGATGCAATCTTGCACTTCACCCTCTCCTCCACCACTCAGCGTCCTTTAATCTCAATAAATTGGAACTGAATCACATTTAGTTGTTTATTTAATATCATCGCGGTCAACAAATGCAATCAAAAACCTCTCATCAACCAGTTCGACTGCTTAAATTAAATAATAAATACGTAAAGTACACCAGTTTATTACAAAAAAAGAGAGGAAAAGAAAACATTTCGTGTCTGCCTACTTCTCGACCTGAAACAGTTGTTAACCTCGCCTTAGAATTATTTACAAAATCACAAAAAAAGGATCACTGCAACACTCGTTATGTATTAGTTTGGTTTTGTTTTATAAAAGAAGGAAAAAAAAAACTATAAATACATTTATGCTTATGTATATCAAAACGGAGAAGATAGAAAGACAGTTTAGATCGTACATGAGATAAATTAGGAATCAATTTGAGGATAAATAATTTACTGTTGTATACATTAGCTTAGCGTTAAGTTCTTTGTTTTTTTTTTCTTTTTGTTTTTGTAAAATTGCATTTCCTTTTAAATATCTGTACATTGTTTTCTTTCTTCTTTAAATTCCCTATATTTTTAATTGTTTCTATTTCTTGGTTGGTTTTTTTCGTTTTTTTGTTTTGTTGTTGATCTCGTAGATGATGAGTTGTTTCCGTGTGTCCTTAGTTTCCCTCGGGCTTACGAAGATTTGTGTCATAAGCTCGTATAACGACCGACTGGGGCACAGCTCCACCTTCTTCTTGTGAAAAAGCGTAGCCATCTGTGTGGGGAATATAAAAGAAACGATTAGAAAATGTGACATTGGCATTTTGCAGTTGGGTGTGGTGGAGTGGTGATGGGAATGATGGTGGGTTTTGTAATGATCTTCAAAAGAACCGAAGTATTTGTATTTGTGTTTGGATTGAATTTACATTAATACTACAGGATTGGATATCTTTTAAAAGTGTAGTTTCAGTTTCAGGTTCAACCAGTGGCTGATGACAGTGTGTTGTGTAGGACCGTCAACGATGGGATGCAGCTGTTACTGAGGCTCAGATCCTCCGTGGTCAGTAGGCGCGACGAGGTGTGGGAAATCAACTCATTGTTTCTCAAAAAGCAGCCCAGACTGACAAGTTTCAGTTAAACACCGTCTCCACTGCAAGGTTCATGAACATCTGTCTTGAAAAAAATCGGATGGAGGCAGAAGTATGACATGAGCTCTGTCCAAATGTTGAGCTCTGTTTAACTATACGTCCGCGAGGAGCAGAAGACACAATCGCGAACACTTAGAGCTGCGCAAGGATGTGGATGAAGTCGTCAAAAACACTAGCTCTTCCACAGTTCTCCAGCTAAGGGCGTCTGCGAACCCAAGCCTCCTGATTCGAGAACGTACAATGACCAAGTCATGGCGGATGCAAGAAAGCTTGGTCTTGGAAGGTATCTATAGCTCCGCCTCCGGATAAGTTTCCCTATTCTGCTTGTGAGGTGGACACAACTAACATATGCCTGTGGTGCGAAAATGGTGAGGCATGGCTTGTGAGGTTTGACCAATTTGGCACTCTAGCGAAAAGCTCACACACCATGGTGTGGTGAATTTGTTTTCATGTCAAAAAATTGTTTTTCTCTCTCCGCTCTCTGTCCACATTGTCCTCTCAATGTAAGCTGCATTTGGAAGAATTTGATGAAACATGTTTTGTCCAATGCGAAAGGAGAATTCCTTTTTCGTAAATTACTTAGAATATTTCTAAGTTGCTTGCATTTCGCTTTATTTTCTCCTTTTTTCCCATCTAATGTGTTCAGTCGCAGATCACAACTTTGACAGTTCTTGCGAAGCTCACAAGCTGTGAGGTTTTGCTCAGAATATGAAAACCTCTCAATTTGTGAAAAGAAAGCTCTGAAACCTCTCAAACCACCCTTTGTGAGGCAGTGTGACTTATGACACATCACAGAGGTTTGCCCGAATAGGGCCATAAGTGAATCGAACGAGGGCGTCTCCGATCCGCAGCTTTGGAGACTAAGAGGAATTGTCCGCATAACGACATTCAAGGATGAGGGAGACAGTTGATGCCCCACACAAAACTTAAACAAGACGAGAGAAGACTAAAAAATCGAGTTATTTCAGAGTGATGGAAGTAACATCTATTTTGGAGGGTATTCGAATGGTTGAGTGCAGAATTTTACGTGAATTTTGACATTCTTGGAGATCTGAGATATTCTTCAGACTGAAGATCTATGATTTAACGCAACCAAAACAAATTGGCGTTTCTGACATTTTTTTTTCGACTCAAGGGAACGATGTCTAATGCTACGTTCCCACCGCACCGAAACCGCGAGGTGTAGATGAACTGTTCCTTAATAGGCCTTCCCGCCGAGGTTGAAGTGGTTTCGCTCTCAATTTTCAAGTCACTCCCTCTCAATTTGGCCGCCAGAACAGCTGTCTGCTGACAGGAAGTAATAGTGTGAAAATGAGAAAACCAATATGACCAAAATAAACTGAAATTCACGCTTGTTCGGTTTGACAACTTCCCATGGACGGATGAATTCGAGGGGGCTGCAACTGGGATTATCAGAAACAGCGAAGATTCTAGGCCCCGAAAATGTATGGCGGAACCTTTGATGTGGTTTCGTTCGGTGGGAACGTAGTAAAAGGGTATTCTCTTAGGCGGACAATCCGTAATTTGAATTTAAGTTCCATACATCTTATATCCCATTTAGCGGCCACCCGAATGTGATTCTAATTTAGACTATTCCGTCGTTCGTCGCACAGTGGCCTTTCATAATGAAGCGATGGAAAAAATTCTTTATAATCGAGACTAGTGTACCGAATCTGAAGTGCAGCTGAGTTCAACCAAAGACCATATAATACCAAGATAGTGTACGCGTCAGAAGTTTTGTTCGAGGGGTTAGATAAAATGACAAATCCCAGCTTTCGCTTCTCTATAAACCTCTGCTGTCAGTGTTAACTGATTTGCTGCCTTTTTTGTATAATTTGCGTGCGCACAAGGGATTGTTAATACCCTTAAGTGTCCGGGTTCAAGACACAGCACAGGCCGAAGGTTTAGAGGGAGATAGGGAGAGAAGGTACATGTGCACATTGGTTTTAAATATCTGCGGATTGTATTTTAGGGGAAATATTGGGCTGGGAAGAGCATTCCATATTCGTGTCGTGCGGCTGATGAACGAGTCTCTAAATTTAACTGTGCGTCCGAAAGTAGGCTTAAGGGTAAATTGATGAGCATTCCTGGCGAGACGGCTATTGCGGGTGAACTCATGGAGAGGAGGAATGCAGTTGGCAAGCTCACTTGAGCATCGTTTGTTGAAATAGCGATAAAATACGGATAGACACGAGACGGTACGTCGGTGTTCGAGCGAGTCTAATGACTCTGCAATATTGTGGTCTCCTATAAGTTTTATCGCACGCTTTTGGATTCTATCGAGTAGGTATAGGGTGGTTTTGGGGGCACCAGGCCAGATATGAGCGTTGTACTCAAGTTTGGGGCGTATATACGCCTTACGAATTAAAGGGATGAAGTATTTCTTGCATCGATTGAGGAAACCTAAGCATTTCGCAGCATTTTTGGCGACCCCAAATATGTGATCGTTCCAACTAAGTGCTGTGTTGATACACATACCAAGGATGGAAAGCTTTCCGGTTTCATCGATTTAGGTGCCATTCATGGATAATGGCTGATTAGCAAGGTTTCGCTTGAGTGACAGCAGGCAGCATTGAATTCCACTCGATTAATTATGCTGGCAAGATCGGAATTCAATGCTGCCGTTCCAATTCTACGGCCGAAGGGTGTGCTCGTGAGTCTTGGAACGAATATGAAAAGCTGAGGGTGCTGTCATCAGCGAAAGAATGGATTGGATTAGAAGTAGCAGACAAGAGATCATTTATAAAAATAAGAAAAAGTGTCGGAGACAGAACAGAGCCTTGGGGAACACCAGCATTTATTTGGTGGACAACAGACTTGAACCATTCACCATTCTGCAGCACCATTCTGCATAAATGGTACATTTTATTTCGATTTTGGAAGCTTGCTTAAGCGTCACAATTGTCGCATGTGGTGTTCGGAAAACCCACGAGCAATTTTTGAAAAACAAATGCAACCAACGCGTGGCTGTTTGACCCGGATTTCAGACTGGAGGCGTTATCCGAACATTCTTCTTCGAAAATGCGGCTGGTCAGCAGTAACAATTAATGGTGTTCGTTATCGTGACATCATAAGGCCGTTTTTAGATATGGACGTGACCAACATGTGGTTTCAACAAAACAGAGAAACTGCATGAGTCCTTTGTTTTTGCGATCAGAAGAGCATTTGCCATCCAGATGCTGCGATTTAACGCCATTGGACGTACTTCGTTCAGATTTTTTGAAGCCAAAGTTTTATGCAAACAAACCCACGAAGGAAGTACCTTACAGTCGACAGCCTTCGGTTAGTTCTGTCGACCAAACTGGTTGTCAATGGGGGTGAATATCCATCTCACTTATTTGACAGATTCAGACGAGTCAAACCATGGCAAAAGATGTGTCTTTGAATGGCAGGATTGAGTATAGATGGTGATGGGCGTATAGGTGATAGGAGACACTGTAAATTACATCCGTAGAAACTATACAACTCAACCAAATTATAAATGAAACAGTTACAAAAGTAGGTTAAAAGGAACTTGAACGAGCAGACGCATCTGTTAGACTGAACAAGCATTGGATGTTAATTGGATGTCCGAACTATTTTTCAAATGATTCGAATGTTAGTCTAGTCTACTGGCTAGCTTGACAAATAAGTAAAGTTAAAACAATTAAACTACAATTAAAAAAAAGAAGGTTTCTTGGCTCTAAACTTTATTAAAACATCTCCACCTCCGCTTTTTTGTGTACTCACGCGATAGTTCGAGCTCCGTATCGACACGTGTATTAGCACGACGTGTAAACACACTTCGAAGTAGTCTAGCCGTTTCAGTGAATCTGGAATTTTATTATTTTTTTTTTTGTTTTTTGTTTTGATAGTTAGTAAAGTGGCTTTTAAAATGTATCGAATTCATAATAATAAACATTTTTCTCAAAATGTTCTAGAAAATATGATGGGAAAAAATAATATCCTACGTCTGTCGGTGGTTGCTCTTTGCTTTGTTGACGATCGATGGAAATGTAGTTATTTTCATGCTTATTTATCGTTTGTGATGTGGTCTATAAGTCCATTTGTGTAGATTAACAATGCTCGCTGAATGCCTCGTGTTTATATTCATTGTTCGCGAATTAAGAGATCGTGGTGAATATGCGTGTTGCAGTCTTTGGCGAATAACTAGAATGTCACCGTAGTTGAGTTCCACATTTCAGACAGTACAGGCGGTTGCTGATTGTTGAATATTGCGCCTTTTATTTAGTTTCACGCTTTGCTCTTTGCAATCGTTTTAAGCCGTCTTTGAGCATTTAACTACGGTATACCCTCGGTAGAGTGGACGCATAAAAACTAGGTCGGCTCATAAGAGCAAGATTATCGAGTGTGAACATTTTAAGGCATGATGCTGTGCAATGTTTCAACCTATTTTTAAATATTTTGCACACAACTTAATATAAAGCGGACTGGTTGCCTTCCAAGCTTAACTTGATATAAAAGTGGACTGGTTGCCGTCCAGGCTTAACTTGATTTAAGGGCCGACTGTTTGCCGTCCAGGCTTAACTTGATACAAAAGCGGACTGGTTGCCGTCCAGGCTTAACTTGATATAAGGGCGGACTGGTTGTCCGGTTCCATACCAATGGCTAGGAACCTGTATACAGCCTGTTCCAGGAACCTCAGGAACCTCAAGAGCCTTTGCCAGGCAGGTAGTTCAGACGCAGGGTCCTCCTATTTCCATGGCCAGTATTGTTCTCCATTTGCGTTAAGAATTAATCGCAATAAGACTGTTCCATAATTCATGTAATTTTGATAGAACGAATATCCCCATCATCACGACTTCCGAGTCGGGCGTTGAATGCGATTCCATCAGGTAGGCGACCGCTTGGCAAAACCAGGACGAGATCGTTGGACCAAGTCCAAAAACTCGCCTGGTTACGCTGGGGCATAACTCCTGATGAGTTAGAGTCGATGGTGGAGGATCGAGTTGCCTGGAGAGCTCTCGTGCGTGGTTTACCCTCTGCAACGCCTTTAGTGGAGCATGCGGGTCAGAAGATGATGATGATGATGAGCTTTTTGATTAGAAAGATAAAATGGAGTAGCGGCTGGTGGTGAGAAAAGAACTGCGTGGCTTAAAACGCCCGGACTTCAAGAAGCCATCAGAGAGAAGAAGAAGACCTACAGAGACTGGATTCTTCCGGGGGACTTGATCTCTGCGTTTCTTGACTTTGGCTGTGCGAGCAGCTAAAGAGCAGTCTTGGAAGGAGTTTGATGAGAACTTGGAGAGCGACCATAGATCTGCGAAAAAGGTGTTCTGGCAAACCATTCGCCGACTCAGAGGAAGGAAATTCAACATCATCGAAGGCGTCAAATCCAAAGATGGCGTTTTGGTTTCCACTAGCTGCTCAATCCCGAACAGGCCACTGAGGATGGCAGACCCGTACTCTTGAGTGGGGAGGAGAACAGTCACAGAGCATGCTTATCTCCTTCAAACATAAGCTTCACTCAAGACGATTGCGATATCACAGTCAACATTTAAGGGTGGTTTAGGTCAAATATAATGGCCGTGATTGAACACACACACGTGTCAGACTACAACACCCGAGCCAATGCAAACCATGGCAATTGGTGGCTTAAGTTAAACCACTACTCAAGTGGAAATTGTTGTTAAACGTCCATTGAGACGACGCAATTTGTATTGATTCTGAGTTTATCCAGGGATGGACACTTAAGCTCGCTCTGTGAAAACAGCCAGATTTTGCCGCAATGATCACATATATGTCACCTCATTTCATGGCCGTACTGTTCTTGATGCTTGTTGATGTGCGTATCTGTTGGGCATGGAGTCGCCTTTATATAAGCGCCATAACCGAGTGTCAGTTGTTGCAGCAGCCGCACAGTGTTGGCCCAAACTAAAGCCCGAAATATTGTCTCACTGGATATAGCCGTACGCCATTCTGCCTCCGGATGATATTTCGTGCCTTAGTTTTGGCCAACACTGTGTGGCTGCCGCAACAACTGACAGTCGATGATGCTGCTTATATAAAGGCAACTGCCTCGGACTCAGTTTGATAATAATAGTGCCGCTACAGCCCGTAGAGGGCGATGGCCTAGCTTTTCAGCAACCGCTCGTGTTGTCCACTCTTTCACGAGTGGAAGTTTTATGCCGACTCCGAACGGCCAATTTGAGCAGCTTTTTCTAGACAGCTGTACTCTGGTCAGTGACTCGAATGAGGTCGGGGAAGTGAAAAGTATTTTGCCCGTACCCGGAGTCGAAATCGACTCAAGTGCTTAGGGGTCGACGCACCTGTGAAAATTCGACGGTATTTCCAATTAACGACGACTTCAATTTTAGTTTGTTCTGAAAAATTGCTTATTTCGCAGAATCATGCAGATGTCATGCACACGTGACAACGGAAGTGTGTCTTTCGAAATCGATTTGCAGTCAAACCTAAGGGAAGGCGACACAAGGCTAAGGTCACTTAATAAGCGAAGATAGCCTGGCCGACTGAGCAATGAACATTTAAAAGCGATTTAAGCGTCACTTAAGTATGAACTAAAAGTTGTTGTACTGACAACTGGCACCATTGCATCAGAAACGAAGTACTTTAGAGATGGCCAACTTCACAGCAGATTGCCTCCTAGTAGATTGACAGTCATTCATGAATTTCTGTGAATGCCGTTCTCTGATTGGTCAATTTGGTTCGAAAAAATTATATAAAAAATGACTGCCAAAAATGTTAAGGGGCAAGAGGCGTAGAAGTCTCTATAATACTTAATTGCACTTCCAATGAGTACATCTGTCCAGAAAAGGCTTCTCAAAACTTCGTCGCTCGGAGACGACTTAGAGTTGTAATCCCATCCGCTTGTGAAGTGCCATTCATATGAGTCGCGAACTGCGAACGCGACCTTTCAGAAACAAGCAAAAAATAGACAAAATGTTCTCAAAATGCTCTGGATATGCAAGAAGACGGGGATTGAAATATCGACTTAATAATAATTCGATTTCAAGTTATCCCTCCACGAATCAATCATTCTATTTGCGAGCTGTCATCCTGAGTTCGCAATAGACAAGAGAGGCAAACGCGATCCACAAACTCCCGATGAAGTGACTCTTTGTCAGTGTTGCCGCTGAAAAATTTGAGAAAGTCGCACCAAAAAGTGTCTCGCCACAAAAAAATTGTCCGAAATCGCTAATAATTGTATGATTTTATCATGCTAAGGAGTAGTGCTGTCATTTTGGCATTTTCTTATAGTTATCGTTGGGTTTTTTGCTTATGAGAAACTTAACGACGTGTTTCGTGAATTTGCCGGACTCATTTTACTGCCTCGCGGCCTCAAAATAGGGTTATTTCATAGCGGCAACCATGTTCTTTGCAGTCATTGCTCTCTGCGAATGAGAAATGTCCTATGAATGGAGAGTCAGCGTCAACGAAGTTAGCAACAGAAATGAAGTATGATAGAAATGCCCAACTTCTACCTCTCTTGCTGCTGAAAATGTTTGACAACCATTTTTAGCCAAATTAACCAATCAGAGAACGGCTCATTTTGTGAATGACTGTCAAAAAGCCTCTGAAATTCGTCGATGGACTAGGGGTCAATTAGATGTGATGTTGGGCATCTCTATCATATTTCATTTCTGGTTAGCAATTCGTAGTGAGCTCATATGAATAGCTCTTTAGAGAGAGGTTGCTGTAGAAGCCGGGCCCAGGCCAGAGATAGTGGAGGAAGAGATGTGCCACGTTTTCGTTTCTTGCGTTTCTTGCTCCTCAGATTCAGATTTTTATAATCCTTTCACAGACAGGTAGCTGTGAATACGTGTGGGCTAAGCGAAGTTGATTACTCCCGCCGAACACCATTGCGTTGCTTTATACTCATAACAAGTGTGTGTGAAATAAAGTAGTATGCGTGACTTGAGAGCACATCCGTCACTGCGATGGGCTGGGGGTTTTCCACTGGAAAAACGATATGTCTTCCTCATTATCTCTGGCCCAGGCCCACGTCAGACTGTCGCGCCACCTGTATCGCATTATTACATACTTCTCAAAGCTCAAAGCTCGCATGTCATCAACTTGTCAACAGTGCTTTCAGTATATTATGGATTTGACATGTGGACATATGTAGACATCCATCAGCAACAGTCGATCTCTTGGTAGTTGCTTCCTCTTTCGCCCTTCAAGTTAGTCTTTTCTTCTTTCTTTCTGTGCACCATCTTAAGTGTTTTCGGCTTTGATGCATTTTGTACTGTCAAAGTGGCAGTCTGTCTACTTAGCTACTTGAAGGGGAGGTTGATTGAGGTTCCAGTAAAATGCTGCCTGTTTCCTTCAGCTGGCATCAAGAGCCTGACGCAGCTCGGAAATTATTAATTCATATCTCTGCAGAAGGTTTTCCATCGCGTTTCATTTCTGAGATCCTTAATTATTCAACCACCGCAGACCCTAAGAAATGTCCTCATCGAATGACAAGAAGAAAAAACTAAAATAAAAATTTTAAAAAAATATCCAGAGACTATGGAAAAATACAGTAAAAGAAACGACAAACAAAAGAAAAACACAAGTGGAACGAAAACAAACACAAAGAAAGTATGTACTTAGTGGCGATTGAAAGGCTGGAGGAAGGAAGACTAGGATGAAAGGAAATTGCAGAAAATAAGTAAGAAAATCATAGAAAATCCATTAATTTAAAATAATTTTTGAAACAATTTCTTGTTAAGCTATACATGCACTATGCTGAGCGAATGGCAGCGGCTTAAACTCTTCATTTTTAAAAATACACATGCAACAAAAATTTAAAACACTTTTGTGGATGAATGACAACAATGCGATATTTTGCTAAAGAAGTGATCACGTCGTCAAGAGATCGGATTATACACCATTTCGTAAACGTTCTCTAACACGACGCTTGCAGCTAAATTGTCATTTAATATTTTTCAAATAGGCGAACATCTTGGACAAAATGTTGCCCTCTTTAAGGACCCCCGCATGTAGTGGCAAAATATTTGCATTTCACACAAACTCTCCATTCTTCGGCTGGAACCAAGAGCGACGGAACCAGAGCGACGACACGAAAGGTTCCAAATGAAGATACACTTTATTGAAGCAACATTTTTCTGGGAACGACATCGGCAGTGCTTGAAGATAGAATCCAGAGAGTCCTGATCGACAACTTCTTCTTGCCGTCAATTGGCAAAGTGGACTTCACAGCTGGGCTTAGCACAGAGCACACAGCTGTTGGCACTCAAAGTCATACGGCGAACTTTTAAACGAACAATAGGCTGACTGGGAAAGTCTTTTAGGGGTCTTCACTTATGACTCGCCTTGTTTAATTAGCATTTTCGAAGCGAACCACTTCACTGCTCTTGTGGATCAATAAGATCTCGTGTACACTCAAGATGTTTGGGGCAGAAATACTTTAATGTCGAAAATACAGACGATCGAGGACAACGTCGCTAGATTACATCGTGTGCATGAGGCTAGTGGCTTTAGAATAAACATACAAGTTGACAACACTGATCGTTTATGATCAGTTAGGCATTTTAGTGAAAATAGGAATTACTGCGTTGATCGACACATCATCGACACATCACCGACACTTACTAGTTTCCAGAATCAAAATCTCGCGACGTACTGTTGAAAGGACGATACTGATATGTGGTGATCGGGTCTAGTGGCCAGCAATGGCCGTCAAAAAGGGTAGACAAAACACAAAGGTCAGCGTGCATTTGCTGGGCTTGGAGTTCAAGATCAATCATTCAGTCAGTCACCTTCGAGATTATACAGGGTGTGCCTTCGAGTGAGTGGTTTAAAATGCTAAAATTTTTTAATTTAAAGTAAAGGGTGATTTTTTAGACACTGGTTTAAACAGCTGACGCACGTTTCGTGTTTTGTTTCACTGTCAAACATCTTCAGTTTGGTCTATAATTTAACCATGAATCGTCTTACAAACGAACAACGCTTGCAAATTATTGAATTTTATTATCAAAATGCGTGCTCTGTTAAGAAAGTTCATCACGCGCTTCTTCCATTTTGTGGTCAGTTTAGACGAAGCTCATTTTTGGCTCAATGGGTACGTAAATAAGCAGAATTGTCGATTTTGGAGTGAATATCAGCCAGAAGCATTGCAAGAGCTGCCAATGCATCCAGAAAAAGTCACAGTTTGGTGCGGTTTATGGGCTGGTGGCATCATTGGACCGTACTTCTTCAAAGATAATGCGAATCGTAACGTAACTGTGAATGGTGAGCGCTACCGTGAGATGATACTCAACTTTTTTTTGCCCAAAATGCAAGAGCTTGACTTGCATGACATGTGGTTTTAACAAGACGGTGCCACATGCCACACAGCACGCGCAGCAATGGACTTATTGAAAGGCGAGTCAATTGGCCGCCGGTAAATTGGCCGCCTAGATCGTGCGATTTAACGCCCTTAGACTATTTTTTGTGGGGCTATGTTAAAGCTCAAGTCTATACAACCATGCCCGCTTCAATTGACGCATTGGAAGACAACATTGAAGCATTTATTCGTGAGATGCCGGCCGAAATGTTGGAAAGAGTATGCCAAAATTGGACTAAGCGGATGGACCATTTGAGGCGCAGTCAAGGTCAACATTTGCATGAAATAATCTTCAAACATTAAATTATATGGACCGTCCTATCGATTCAAATAAAGATTTCATGCATTTTTCTGAATTTTATGTGTTTTTTTTTAGCTTTTAAAAAATCACCCTTTATAACTTATTAAAGTGGAGGCCGTGGCGTTGTGGGTTCGTGCATCGACCCCTACGCACTTGATCCAACACAGCCCAGGTTAATTTCCCTATACGAGCAAAACACTTTTCACGGCCCTGACCTCTTTCGAGGCACTGACAATGCAGTACAACGGTCTAGAAAAAGCTTCTCAAATTGGCCGTTCGGAGTCGCCTTGAAACTATAGGTCCCTTCCAATCGCGAGAGAACACACAACACGAGTGCTTGATGAAAAGCTAGGCCCTAGCCCTCTACGGGTTGCAGCTATTAGAGCTATATTAAGTGTGTAAAATGAGATCCTTGAAATAGCATCCATTTTCCCGTTGCCAGAGAAATTTTCGATGACCGCATACTTTCAAAAACACTGGCAGAGTATAACAAACCAAAACTGATTTAGGCGCCAGGACATGAAAACCATGAAGGTAATGAAAATGCTGATAGGTTCTCGGATACACTCTGTTAGGGGGTAGGGCCCCCTTTATGGATTCAACAATATGGACACTAGTCTTCACTTTCACAAATGGGTCCGTAAGCAAATGGAACAGTCGGGAGGGCATTAAGCACTCAAGAATGTTCATGCAACAACACAGCAACCCCAAGCGAGCCAAAGAAGCTCTAGAACTTAAAAGAGCTGACCTAAGAGTGCTATGTGGAGCACTGAGTGGACACAGATGATGCAAGTACCACCTTCATAAAATGGGCCTCACCAGTACAGAAATCTGTAGGCACAGCGAACTATGGAGCACATAAAAACAGACATCACGACTTCCGAGGCAGGTATTGAATGCGATTCCATCAGGTTCCGCTTGTCAGACCCAGGACGAGGTGGTTGGACCAAGTCCATAAACTCGCCAGGTTTCGCTCCTGATGAGTTAGAGTCGATGGCGGATGATGGTGGTTTACCCCCGCGTGTCAGAAGATGATGATGATAACATACATACTGTCCACGACTTGCCAAGGAGAGATTCAAAATGATAAACGTCCATAACCGGGAAAGACTTCCAAGAAATCTCATCTAAGGAAGTTGTCAAATTTCTGAAGGCAGCTCTTTAATCCTAGACCACGAGAAGGGGGTACACAGATCACTATGGTCGCAGTACTAGTGTCCGCTACGACATACCCCAGTTCTTCACGTCAATCAATAATTTCAAAAAAAAAATTCTCATTTCGCGTGGCCACCTCCTTCCCCAGACTTGACGGCCCCTGATTTTTTTTTTTTTGGGATTTCTTGAAGAAACGGTTTTACGTCGACAAGCCACAACAAATTCAGGAACATTCGCAGAAATCACAAAATTGGAGCCGAAAACGTTGCGCAACGTAATGTAAAATGCCATTCACTGTCAACTGGAAAATCAAGGTTATTTAAAGGAGCTCATTTATCACGCTTAGCGTAAGAAAAATTTTATTATTTACACTCCCCCTTATTCTCTTAGACGAGGTGACAAATTCTCGCCTCGCATTTTTTTGTCACCTCACATCTGTGTTCTTGAATTCGCATGAGGTGAAAAAACCCAATTAAATTCTCTTCCCAAAAAAATTCAACCCGTTGGCAACGCATGGATCCATTTCAATTCGGGGGTTGCATTTGATAGTTTGTATAATTCTTTGATGCCTTTGGTTCAGAACACGAATATATTGGCGAGCGTATGCGATGGATTATATTTCAATCCATGGACACACGGACTTGAACAATCTGATGTAAGCACCAGCCATTTTTAGTTATCCGATGAGGAGGATGACATGGCAGACCCGCATGTATGAGATATGCAGCGAGTCCGAGGCCGAGTCTCCGCCCACCAGCGAAGATACCGACCGAATGGCGGAGGATATAACATGTCCATCGCCGTCCCCAAAACCAGGGCAAAAGAGGACATCTTCCACCCAATCAAAAAAAAAAAACCAGGACGACCCAGCCAACGATTGATCAATTTCCACCGATGCAACCAACCACACCAATCCAGCCAATGTCGCCGACCCCGTTGACACAAACAGCAACAACCCCACAAAAAAAGCCAACCCAACTTTTACAATCACTGGGACTTCAGCAACCAAGGAACCAGCAATGCCGCCAATAACGTGTTTCTCGGCAAATGTAGCTGAGATTATCCGTTACGCCAGAGTAAATAACATAAAAGTGACTATAAAAAACCTCAGTAAGGGGAAAACAATTATCAACACAAAGAGCGCAGAAGGATTCAACAAAATCAAGATTTTCCTTAAGCAACGGAATTACACACAGCCGAAAGGAAAAGCCTAATGGTAAAGAGTCAGTAGCGAAACTAAATACATCACCCAAACTATAAGTAAAAAAGGCCCCAGCTGTGCCACAACAACGGATTGTAGAAGTCAAGACCCCCACGACAAATGTGGGGAAACAACATCAACCTCAACGATGAAGTTCAACGCTAACCTTACCACCTTAATAGGCAAAGCTCGCAGTCCTATACCATCCGGAATCCGAGCGAGACTGAAAAGTCCGTGGCCCTAGCCACGTTCATCTTCCAAATATGCAACGTTTAAAACCACTGCGCATAGTCGGATACAATGTTAACTCATTGTACAGTACAACAAACCTGACATCGCCTTAGTTAGCGAAACCCGTCTGACGAGCAAAAGTGACATCTCTTATAAGGACTTCTCTATTTTCAGATCCGATGGTATAAATGGGAAACGGGGTACAGCCGCTCTCGTCAGGAAGACCATCAACTGCACCAAGATCACTATATCCCGAACCTAATGGTATTTGAGGCCACCAGAGTCGTAGTCCATGTAACAACCACGGAGACGCTAATGGTCCTGAACATCTGCCACCGTCTTAAAAGCAATAGTGCCAACATATGTGAGCTCTTATCAAGACATACTTACGGGCTCATAGGTGGTGACTTCAATGCTAGACACCCTATGTGGGAGGACACAGAGTCAGATCGACAGGGGGAAGCCATCGTCAAATACCTAGAGGAAAATGCGGCCAGTAACTTCCAGTCCAAGCCCACCTACCCAAAGACACTATAGATACTGGATTTCTTTCTGGCTACCTCAAACCTGGGAAACATCCTACCAGAGATCCGGAACTATTCCTGCGAGACGCTAACGAGTGATTCCGATCACGAGGCGGTCAAACTCGTAATCAACTTGGAAAAGCCAATATTTACTAACAGCCGACCAGAAGGGGACTTCGTCAACCTACATCAGCTTTATGTAGCAAAGCTACAAGAAGATGTACTGGAGAACATCCACATACCGCCAGTAACAAGGAACCTCACCAATGCGGAGATTGACACAGCGGTTGAAGGACTCGAGAACTCAATCAACAACGCCTAGGCACAGGCCCAGGACAAGCAGAGACAGGTATAGTCACTTACCCGTACATATCCAAAATCTGTATCACCACAGGTAAAGGCTGAGGAAAAGACTCCAGCGAATACACCACCGGGAGCTAAACACACGAGGCAGAGACTACCAAGCTGTTCTCAGTGAGTTGAACTGCACGAACATCATGTTTCGGTACGCGGTACAAACGCACAACAAACAGGCTCCGCAAGATACAGCCAGGACCCGACACATTCCGACAAATGCACCAAATCATCGGTAAGGGGAAGAAGCTGCCACAAACACTGACGACAAGCGAAGGAGACGCAAGCACACCGGCAGAGAAAGCAGAAGCATTTTCATCCTTTTTCGAAGGCAACTTTCAACTAGCACCGCCCGATGACCCGGAATTTGTCACAGAAGTCAACAGCTACGGAAATGCACTTGGGACGTCATCTGCACCAGACATCATCTTCGACGAAACCAACCCAGAGGACGACCCGACAGGAAACGATGACCTCACAACGGCCGAAGAAATTGCGGGGATTAGTCAACGCAGTCCAACGAGGAAAACAGCCGGGGCTGACAACATTTCGAATTTCTTCCCACAATCATCATGAACAATTGCATCAACAATTGTTACAAAAATTGTAGCAATACCAAAAAGGGGAATGCTGCCAGTGTTCACCTGGAGAACACCTTCGGTTCAATCAAACAAATCCAGATGGTTTTTTGGTTGTTTTCCCTAACCTATGAATTGAGTGCAATGTGCGGTGTGATTTTGTGTTGAAAGGTGATGTGAGGACTAATTACGTTTACATTTCTATTTACTTACACATTATTACCGATCCCAAGGCATGCATTGTACTGCAGAAATACGCATTTGCGAGAATTAAATAAAGAAAATAAAAAATATAAAACATTGAAACTCAAATATAACAATTTACTGAAAAATGTTCTATTTTTTTTTGTCTGTTTACCTCTAAAACTAAGAAAATATTCAACTGTTCATGCGAAAATGTTTTTATTTTATTTTTCTGTAAAACAAACTTCTGTTCGACTAAAAACACACAAAAATACGGTTTTATTCATCGTTTAATACTCACGAGATAGAACACACTCTAATGACACATGCGTGCACAAATTGGACACAAAATACATCACAGCCACTATTTGGCGACATTTAAAATTTGAACAAAACATCAAGTTAAACAAACACACAAGTTTAGGAGCAAAAGAAAAAACAACAAAATTTTATACTTGGTCAGTTCTGTTAAATTCGTATTCGTTTGTTTTTTTTTTTTTTGGTTAACAGACTTTGGGCTGTGACATGCTTCTGAAATTATTGCAAAAGAAACCTGAAATGTTATGAGAAACCAAAAATAAAATGAAAATAGTAACAAAAATTCAAATCAGATGGACCAGGTGTTCGAGAGAAATGACATTGTCGTGCGATAGTGGAGTGTGGTGAATAGAACATGATAGAATACATATGTACACAAACTGGAGCTCCGAGATAGTGGAGGATAGAGAGAGATAAGCCCAGGCTGCCCCTTGATTTCATCCGACAGTGGATACGTGGGGGCTGCTGAGAAATGCTGTCGAACAGCCGATACCCGTCCCCAACCGTAGTAGTGGGGTGAATTGGAGTTCTTACTTGAAGAAAGACACGCTCGTTACTCGAACCTTATTTCAAATGCCGGTGTTAAATTTTCAACACAGTCTGTGGGAATAAACGGATGAACAAAGCCGATGTTGGTGAAGTCGACTTATTGAGTTCCCCTTTAAGCAAGTTATAGCCTGAGGTAGGGTAGGGAAGGTCTTAGACAATGTTGGTCCATTGTGATACCCACAGTCAGGCTACGACCATTGATCGATTACTCCAGTGATAGTGCCGTTAATTGGATACCGACCGCAAATGGTGACTAGACCACTCCGGTCGACCACTCCAGTGATCCAGTGCCGTTCCACTTTGATCCCAACGGCAAATGTAGTCCGGACCAGATTTCAAAACCAGATTAAAGCCTATTAACTTAGCTTTCACTGGGATTCGAACCGGGGACACCACTAACCAAGGGCAGGCACTTAACCACCTGCGCCATAGCCTGAGCTACTAGGACAAAATTATCGAATGCACTACAGTACGTGTGTATTTTTGTAAATATTGGGTATGCAACTTAATTCGTGCGGTTTGCTAAGAGATGGCGTAACTTGTATTATTCCATTGGAACATGCGTTGGAAAGCTACTGTCATTGTACGTCATTTCAGTAGATGTCATTCAATTGAAGCGTAAACAATAATCATTTTCACTCAAATATGTCGAACTTTGTGTCTGAAAAAGTGTTTTTGGGGGGAGTTCGTCTCCATTTCTTTAATTTGAAGAAAACTGCTGCCGAAAGTCATCAGAACGCCTGTTCAGGTTAGTGGAGTCCCATTGAAGCAGAGATCCATTGAAGCGGAGAATTTTAAGTATCTCCGGATCTTTTTCATGAGTGATGGAAGGAGTAATGCTGAGCTGTCCTGTAGGATTGGTGAGGCTGGGTCAGTTTTGAAACAGCTTGGAAGATCTGTAATCAGGAAGGCCGAGTTTGGTGTCAGAGCCAAGTTTGTGGTTTTCAACTCAGTATTTGTTCCAACTCTCACCTATGGCCATGAATTTTGGGCAATGACCGAAAGAATAAGATCGCGAATACAAGCGGCTGGGATGAGATTTCTCCGCGCTGTTGTAGGAATTACTCGCCGGGTTAGGGTGAGAAACACGGCAGTGCGAGAGGAACTCAACGTTGAGCGGCTGCTTCTTCGAACGGGGAGGGCTATGCTTCGGTGGTTGGGTCACATGAAACGGACGTCCCTTCATCATGACTTCCGAGACGGGCGTTGAATGCGATTCCATCAGGCAGGCGACCGCTTGGCAGTTAAGGGTGAGATGGTTGGACCAAGTCCAAAAACTCGCCGGGATACGCTTGGACAAAACTCCCCGAAGAGTCAGAGTCGATGGTGGAGGATCGAGTTGTCTGGAGATCTCTCGCGCGTGGTTTCGACCCCTTTAGGGGAGCATGCGGGTCAGAAAATGATGATGATGACAACCATTTTTATGAATTATCGCAATATCTAGCCACTGTAGGGTTCTTAACAAATGGTGTAATTTGAATTCATGAATTTTCACGATTTACGAGGGAAGGCTATAAAGTTGATTTCGTTTTTTGAGTTAATTTGGCAGGCTTAGTTTATGAATAGGCTGCGTGTGAACTTAGGTATTAGATCGACGAACATTTTTCCTGTTTATTGGGCGTAGCATGACATTTGTTTCCATCCAGGACCATATTACAAATTGTACATGCTCTTCAAAATACAAGCCGACTTTTGAACATCCTCCGTACAATGATACATCGGTGACTTAGGTATTAGATTGACGAACATTTTTCCTGCAGCATGACGCATGACAGGGTAGCATGACAGGCTCTTAAGAATACTAGCCGACTTCTGAACATCCTCTCTGCAACAATACATGGATCGTGGGGAAATTCACGAATTTGCAGCCATTGTCCCACTAAATGCGTGAATCTGTTGCCATTTCCCACTAAAATTCACGAATTGTGGTCGATTTTGTGTGAAATACAAGGGATTACAACTACATCTCCGTTGTGGACTAAACATGGTCGAAGATTGATATCTCTATCCTCCATTGTCTCTGGCCAGAAAGCTGGACTATAAGCAAGACATCAGAGCTGGTTCTTGGTGCCTTCGAAAGTAAAATTTTCCGTCGGATATGTGGTCCTGTCTGTGAGGAGGGAGTGGACATTGAATTGAATTGAAGAGAGGGCGGTGTGTCGCATGGTGCTGCGACCACGATGTTCTATCGTGAGCCGTTTCTAATTGATGATCTCATTGGATGTCAGGTTTGGACACTTGACTAGTATCAATTGAAAATCTGAAATCGCACCAACATCGATCCCATTTGGAAGCAGATGATCTTCCGAAAAGTCAACGACTACGTCAACCGTCGCAAAGATTGATGGCTAAGAGGAGCTTACTGTGTGATTGGTGTGATTGCCAGGGAATCATGTACTCCGAGCTGATTCCCTACGTCAACTCTGATCCAACTCTGCACTCGGACCTGTAATTTCAACAATTGTCGTCCACTTAACAGTGCTGTGGCCCAGGGAGTGGATATTAGAGAGGAGGAAATTGACTGGCCTGACCAAACTGAAACTAAAGGTGTTTCTCCGGTTTAGCCGAATATCTGGGTGTTACTGCTCTGAAAAAACAACAGCACATCAAGTCGAAGCGCTTTCAATTTCTGGCGGTGAAAGGGGTCGTGTCGCATGGAGAACGCTAGACGCCAGATGAGTAGGAGAGAAGGGGTCTTACCATAGCCGTGTAGGTTATATACCCCAAGACTTATGTAACTGCTGCTTTCACAAAGCTTGAAAGAAGAGTCCGCCTCAGCTGCATAGATTGACCAACTCCGTCCATGCATCCCCAATCAAGACTGAAATCGAATTATTGTTAAGATGTTAGTCGATAGAGTCGATACTTTCCGCCTCTAAACTTTAGTGTTGGCTTGATGGGGAGATCCCTGATTGGCTCATCAGACTTTCTCAGACGACCATCGGCCCCAAAAGGGTTAGTTTTTGTTTCGTCCGACCACATCACCTTTCCCCAGTCATTAACACTAAAGTTTCTGTACCCAGCCTTCAGTCAGAAGAGGCTTCTTTATTTAAGCGCGGGCATGAGAACCAATCTTTTTCGAACAGACTCAGTTGTTTGGTCATTTTGTAACACATCTTTATCAATCTGAGCCGCATTGTTATGTACGCCATACTTTGTGTTGCCAGATAAGCCTTTATAAGGAACAATTCAAAACTGGCTTAGCTCTGATTTTGTTCGATTGCAGGGTCCGAATTTGTGAAATTTTTGAGTAAGAATGAGACACCAAGTTTTCGAGAAATTTCTTTGTGACTCATTTTAGAAACACGTAACCTTTCCACTTCCTTTGCCTGAGACCTAGCAAGTTTTCTCGTCTTCTGTTAAATTTAAGACAGTTGAAACGTCAGTCTTAAACTGAAATCTAAACTGTGCCCTTGCCTTATGTGGGGTTTCAATATTAATTTTGTTAATATTCAATTTTATAAAACACTTAATTTTCAAGCTTTGCAATACTTGGTGCTCACACTAAGAAGCATGCTACACTACGATCATACGTTGCAAAATCGGATCGCTTTTGGCTCATCCCTAATCCCTTTATTTGATTTGCGGGAAAAATTGGGAAGATACAACAAAAAGTTGAGTCAGTGTATGAGCAAAACGTTCAACTTCTTGGTATGCAAAGAGATGTGGACTGAATCATCGGGTTTTTCTATCGAAGAAAATCTTAACAATAATTCGATTTCAAGTAGTTTCCCCACGAATCAATCTGAGTTCGCAATACACAAGAGAGGCAAACGCGATCCACAAACTCCTGATGAAGTGGATCTTTGTCAGTGTTGCCGCTGAAAAATTTGAGAAAGTCGCACAAAAAAAATCCCAATTGTCCGCAATCGCTACTAATTGTAAGGTTTTATCATGCTTAGGAGTAGTGCTGTCATTTTGGCATTTTCTTATGGTTAGCGTTGGGATTTTTGCTTATGAGAAACTTAACGACGTTTTTCGTGAAGGAAATATGTTTGATATAAAATATTTGCCGGACTCATTTTATTGCTCACAGGCGCGCCGCGGCCTTAAACAATCAAATTGCGACTAAAGTCGCATAGCGGCAACTGTGCTCTTTGTACCCATTGCTCTCTGCGAATGAGAAATCTCCACATGAAGTGAAGTGTCGGCGTCTGCGAAGTTCGCAATTCGTAGTGAGTTCATATGAGTGGCCCTTTGGTAGTGCTGCTTTTGGTCGTGAAACTGTGAATCACATCTGCTGCTTTGTGGATCGCGTTCTTAGAATGACAATTCGTAAAGAGAATGATTCATTCGCAGAGAAACAATTAGGGTCATTCAAATGAATTCTTAGTGCGATTTTTAGATTCTTCTACCAAGTTGGTATTTATTGGACCACATAACGTTTTGTCGCTGTTTAGGAATATTTACTGAATTGATTGACTATTATTATTAATTGACTATCATGAATTAAAAATAATTGAATTTGATACTGCACATAATGAGTTTTAAGTTAAACTTCACGCAATCTATTACTTAAACTATGAACTCAATAATCTAGTACTTTGATCGATGTATAACGCTTAGAAGAACACTTAATCATTTGTATGACACTGACATCTGTGCTACTCCTTGTATAACGATTAAGCAAATCTCTCTTTGCCTAATTGCTAGTCTCGATGGCAACCAGGCAGCAGGCAACATCAATAAAGGACCTAGTACGTGAAAAATAATAGGCTTGCAAGCCTTAAGTTTCAGGCCTAAGGCAGGGTCAGCCATGTTCATCGGCGATATTATTAATTGGCGAGTAAATTCACAAGATTTATTTTTTCTCATGAATGCATATGCTCCCCAAAGATCTCTTCGGGTGAGAAATTTACTATACGATAAGAGGCATACAACCGACTATGGTTGTAATGAATCTATTACCATTTGTATAAACACTTTCAATGAACCTTAGTTGCGCAGCAAAAATCTGCTTCAAGAATAGTCTCAATTTGCTGAAACTTGGTTATTTCTCAACTCTTGTTCGAAGTTAGCGGCTCATGTGTACAACCACATCAGGCAGTTACACAAAATGAAAAATGATGAGAAAAAAATCGAAAAGCAAAGAACATCGTTCGTAAAAAGTCATGATATTCTCTGAAGCAAAACAAATAAAACAAACCAAAGTCCAACATAAACAACATACTCACATGTATGATAAAAAAAAAAAAAAAACATCAAACAAAACAATTTACAACACATTCAATTCAATCAAACCCACAATCCCTTCGTTGCGTCACGTGATCTCTCGCAATTAGCGTTCGAAACACTTTCTCGAAAACTGATACGAGAACTACAATTCAGAAACAAAAGCTACAAGTACAAGTTCAACAGACAACTTTCATAGTTATTTGTACACATACGAAATAAAACAAATACGCTATATTTTTTTTTCTTCTTTCTTTTCGGTAAATATATATATTCTCTTAAATAACAATTCATTAAATAACAATTGACTATGTGGAAAAAATTTCATTTACTTCGTTAACAAATAAAGATGTCTAACAGACGATATGATATGCGTTTTATTGTTTAAACCTCGCTAAAGTTTGATCTTGTTTTTTGATTGTATAATTACTTAACTAATTTGAGCAAATTCAGTAATTGTATATATTTATCAGTAAGACTAAAAGTTACATTGGTCTAGGTTGTAGCTTATGTAAGGAGGTAAAAAATATTTATGCTTAAGCTTAGTTACTGGAAAACAATTGCAACGAAATTAGTCAAAAGCTATGGAATACATTACGGTTGTGGCGAATTGTTTGTGTTGCTCTGTTGACTAGTGGAATGTTAACTACAGCGGCGACTAGAATGTTTGTGTTTTATGCGAAATGATTTTTATGATTAATGCCGACTTAATATTTATATGCATTTGCGGAAAGGAGTGTCGGAACCGATTTTCTTCTCTAACAATAAAGTGCATGTCCTTAACGATCAGGTCCACATGACCGCTGCCGTCATGTGTCACACAGAACTCTAGAAAAGGGTGCTCAAAAATTCAATCAACATTTGAATTTAAAGATATCGTGTGGTAAGGCGACTTGTACGAAATAACAACGTAAAATACGCGAGCAATTTTCTTCTCTGACAAGAAAAAACAGGCTTCACGAACATGTCAACATGACAGCTGCCGTCATGTGTCACACAGGGACGGACGAAATTTAGATGTTCAGAATAAGTACTCAACAATTTGTCGCGACGATTCGCTTGGCGACTAATTGGTGCCTAGCGTTCACACACAAAAGATGTTGGCAGACTTAAGTCTTGACAGAAACTTTGAAGCGTTTGCTTATAATGGCGGGGCGTGCACAACTTTATGTTTTAGTTATTGTAATATAATGGACAAAAGGATGGAACAAAAAGCGTGTTTGAGTGGAGCCAAACGTTCGTTCTTTCCAGACGAAAATGCCATGGTCCACAGAAAATCACGCATGCTACTTTATTTCACGAGTGGTCTCGTTTGATCAGCTGTTCCTCCAAATCAATATTGCCCCTAACAGCGTCAAATAACTTGCCCACGACCCGGAAACATTCCGTGAGTTATGTTCGGCAAGCATATTTACGTTATTTGCAGTGTAAGTGGAAGAAGTTTGCTATTAAAGTAAATGGAAGAACATAACAAATTTACAAATATTGGCGCTGATATTGCAATGCTGTAGCTATATGTAAGAAAATAAATTCCTTCAATTAATGACTTCCGTTGTGACGATAAATATGCAATGTCTAAACGACAGTGCGAAAAACCAAGAGCATTGTGTTATTTCAATACGATTTTGTACATTTAGAAGACTGCAAAATGGGAATCATATTTTCATACTTTCAGAATTAGAAGTACAACCGACCAGCTTCTCACTCTAAGAATGGTACTTGAGAAGGCTCGGGAGTATGCCAAGCCCATCTACAGCTGTTTTGTGGATTTGGAAAAGGCATACGACCGAGTTCCTCGAGGTAAACTCTGGAGTGTTCTGCTGGAGTATCGGATTGAAGTTCCTCTTCGGAGCTTTCAGTCTCTATACACAAACTGTAGCAGCTGTGTTTAAGTAAAAGGCGCTAAATCAACACCTTTCACCGTGGGCGTTGGACTTCGCCAAGGGTGCGACTTGTCAACTCTCCTTTCCATTGCATATATGGACTGGATGTAGCGGCGCAGTCGAGGCTAGGAATGTTTCACATTGGGAGAGTTGAGAGTCAGTCATCTTCTTTTTGCAGATGACTTAGTTATCCTCACATCTTCTCAGACGGAATTTCAGCGCACACTCGATAGATTTGTGGCCGTATGTGCTGATCCTGGAATGAAGGTCAACGTGGACAAATCGGAGGTTATGGTCATCTCCAGAACGCCTGTTCACGTGTGAGTGGTGTCCCATTGAAGCAGACGGAGAATTTTAAGTATCTCGGGGTCTTTTTCACGAGTGTTTGGAGGAGTGATTCTGAGCTTTCCGTTGGGATTGGTCAAGCTGGGTCAGTTTTGAAACAGCTTGGAAGATCTGTAATCAGGAAGGCCGAGCTTGGTGTCAGAGCCAAGTTTGTGGTTTTCAACTCAGTATTTGATCCAACTCTCGCCTATGGCCATGAATTTTGGGCAAAGATCAAAAGAATAAGATCGCAAATACAAGCGGCTGAGATGAGATTTCTCCGCGCTGTGGAAATTACTCGCCGGGATAGGGTGAGAAACACCGCAGTGCGAAAGGAACTCAACGTTGAGGAGCTGCTTCTTCGAACGGAGAGTGCTATGCTTCGGTGGTTGGGTCACATGAAACGGACGTCCCTTCATCACGACTTCCGAGACGGGCGTTGAATGCGATTCCATCAGGTATGCGACCGCTTGGCAGTTAAGGGTGCGATGGTTGGACCAAGTCCAAAAACTCGCCTGGTTACGCTTGGACAGAACTCCCTGAAGAGTCAGAGTCGATGGTGGAGGATCGAGTTGTCTGGAGATCTCTCGTGCATGGTTTACCGACCCCTTTAGTGGAGCATGCGGGTCAGAAAATGGTCATGATGATGATATTTTATCGGCATTACATTATTATGGATCGGGTAATTTGACAACAAAATCATATTAAATCCACTTCCTTTCAACTGTTTTCTAGTACTTCAACGGCAAAACATTTTAAATCCGAATGTAACGTATCAATGATCAATGCATTCTAATACACTTCCAGTTGAATGAATGTACCTTCTGAGTGGCGATTTGTTCGCTTAGCGAAGACAGTACTGCAAAGTTGGTTTTTGTTTTTGCGAAATAGTTCAATCATTATCACTAAGCAGACAAGCGATGCTTTGAAAAATGATAACTGAGTGAACATACTGTTGGGCAGTGCAATGCTGTAGTGCAGCAATTGGAATATTTGCTTAGTGATTCGAGATAAGGGGTTGGTGCAATAGATGTGATTTCAGGGCTTGTCTCACTTTGTGCGAAGTTGGGCTGTGAGTAAACGAGTTGGCAAAGCCCAGAACAGACCCCTGGGAGCAGTGTTAAATTTTCAAACTGTTGTAGATCCCGAAGGAAATGAGTGGTAGATTCGAAAAAAGAGTAGTAGATCTCGTTGACACACTCAATTTATAAGAAATTTCTCATACTATGTGAACGATTTCCTAAATTAAAGGAAATAGCTCCTTACTTTCCCATTTGTTCAGATTTTTGACGCAACACATTCCTTACACTTCTTTGTGATTTTTTGCACACAATTTCCTTTGAATGTGGTTTTGGAAAGGGTTTCAGAAACAAAAAAAGCAACAACACATGGCATGGAGAAGAAGAACTACAATGTGTGGTAGATTTTGCGTGGTAAATGTGGTATATTTAAAAATTTCGCAAAAATGTGGTAAAGACCTACAAAATAAAATCTGGATTCGAAAAAAAAAAGATTAACTTTAAGACGGCTTTAATCGAAATCATTTCGCATAAAACCCCAACACAATAATCTAGTGTGTACGCCTGACTGTAAGGCTTGTATGTTCACCTGATTCAGCGGACGGCATTTATTTAATTGTGTAACAAATAAATCTAAAACAAAAAAATAAGTAGCATCACTTTTTCTACAATACTTATCGTATATGAATAACGTAGCGGCGAAAATCAATTAAATTTATGAAAAAAAAAAAAATCAACTAATTTAAAACTCGCAGTCATTGGGCTTCAAAAGGATGCAGTTTCATCAAGTAGTGCAAGGACTTCCCGGATGAATGATATGTTTGTGGTCACAAGCTAGTGGTGTAACTTATACACGTCTGAAGATATGGATAACTGGCTTCATGAAACTACTCGCGCAAAGGCTTTGATTATGCTCACGTATGTGGGGTGTTCAATCTCAGAACTACGCGTAAAGTTGTCTGTGTTCTCAACAAAAATGAGACCGCATTCAAGGACATTCGATGGACTATGGCATATTACTTTAAACACATGACGATGTATGTGAAGGTAGACTCACAATGCATAAAGAACCTTCACTTGATGGCTCACAATCTAGGAGCTTAGGAACATAAAGTGGCCCCAACATTAATACAACAAGAACTAAAGCCATTTCTAGCCCCCGCGGCAGGGAGTGTGATATTTCACAAGATTCGATTCTCGGCTAGACGATTTGGAAAAGCCACAACATAAGCATGAGAACCAAACTGTTCCGCTCCAACGTGGAATTGGTGCAGCTTTTGGATGCAGTACGTGGAAAGTGGCCACAATTGCACACAAATGGGCAGACAACGCGACGACAACTCCATTGCGAAGTATACTCATACAGTTGAGTCCGCATACGGGACGCCCTAGGTAAACGTGGAGCAGATCAGTTAAAGATGAATAGAGTTTTGTGGGAATGGGCTCAAACGCGTTGCAGAACGCAATACCGCGCATGCGTGAATGGGTGGCCATATAGCCATGAGGGGTCAATCCATTGAGGGTCAATCCATGATGGTCCATTGTGATGCCCACAGTCAGGCTACTACCACCGATCGACTACTCGAGTGATTGTGCCGTTAATTGGATTCCAACGCCAAATGGTGACTGGACCAAAATTGAAAACCAGATGAAAGCGTATTAACTTTGCTTTCTCTGGAATTCGACCCGGGGACCCCACTAACCAAGGGCAGGCACTTAACAAACTGCGCCATCCAGTCGTCTATATAGTCTACTCTTTTTGAAGAAGCGGAGCGGCCCGAAATGGCTTCAGTGACTCTTTGATAGGAAACATGCCCCTTCCACGAAGCGCGTCGTTAAGTTCCTCATAATCAATAAATTCAACACTAATCATAAGAAAATGCAACTAATTTACTGCATCACTTCTTAACCTTGAAATTAAAGGAAAAAGAAAAGAAAGTGAAAAACACGGCAGTGCGCGAGGAGCTCAACATTGAGCAGCTGCTTCCTCGAATGAAGAGGGCTATGCTTTGTTGGTTTGGTCACGTGGCACGAATGTCCCCTTCATCGCGACTTCCGAGGCGGGTGTTGAATGCGATTCCACCGCTTAGCAGACACAGGACAAGGTGGTTGACCCAAGTCCAAAAATTCGCTGAATGAAATGGAATAAGAATCAAAAATGATAAACAATGTTTTTCTATTTGTTTTCCGGCGGTCCAAGAACTCGCCTGGTTACGCTTGCGCGTAACTCCTGATGAGTTAGAGTCGATGGCAGCGGATCGCGTTGCCTGGAGATCGGACAGTTTTGTGATTGATTTTGTTTGGTTTGAGCGCGCATCAATGATGGACACCAGTTAGAAATGCGCCTGGTTGAAAATATGAATAGTGCTTAGGGTCCTGATGCTGTAACAGTAAATCATGTGCAGTTTTGGTTACGTCGAGTCCGTGCCAACAATTTCGATGCCAAAGGTGACGCTCGCTTTGACTTTCCAAATTGTCGATAAAATCATGGAAATCGTCGTGTCTCACGGTCAGACACTGATGATGGAGACAAGCATTGCACAAAAATTCGTTTAGAACAAGGCTGGATACAAAAAGAAGTTCGATCTATGGGTACAGGGTGCCACAGACAGGAACCATGGAGACAGGAAACTTGTTTAAATTTGACAAATGAAGGACAAAAAACTTTACAGAGCTCGTGGAGCTTGACAAATTGCCAAGTATCATTCTCGTCATCGAGGACATGAGGCCAGAAATGCTTGAAAATGTGCTCGAATCCGTGATGGATGTATGACCGATGAACCCTGGCGAATGGAGATGACCTACAATTTTATGCTGACTCCGAAAGGCGGAGCAGTTTGTAGAGTCGTTCACCGGGTGGCAACCGCAACACCTGGGCGCAGGAGTACTCTCTTATCCATCGTCTGTGACTCGAAAGGGGTGGAGCCGTGAATTATCAAAATCTTTTCTTGTACAGAGAATGGAACTCAGACGGAGTAAGTTCATGTGTGTAGGAATCGACGTACGTGCCCAAATCATTTCGCATCCAGAGGAAACTCTCTGTACAAGGACAGGAAAAGGAAAATATCCTGACAGTGACAGTAAATAAATCACCGCAAAGAGAAGAGCATGCAGATCTAATAATCGCATCGCTGTGGGAATTCTAATACATACGACAAAAGTGTTCGCCATTTGGGTGTTGTTGGCTTGAAACTGTTATAAAATCCGAACGGGCAAACCAACAACACACCGCATTCAATAACCGCCACAGGCCCCAAATCAAAATCCCTTCGGACATCAATTTTCCATGGGATTGGGGGAAAGTTTAGGAAGACGTAACATTACGTCCTGGGGACGGTGGCCGACTGCAAGCGATACAACTAGTACATATACCTGGAGGCCGTGGCGTAGTGGGAATGTGCGCCGACCTTTACTTAACCGAACCTCGTTGCCAGGGTTCGATTCCCGGTACGACCAAAATAATTTTCACGGTCTCACCTCTTTCCAGTCACTGACAGTGCTCAAAGAGTATTTCGCTTCGCAAATTCCGCCGTTCGGAGTCGACATAAAGCTTCCACTCGTGCGAGAACAATAGCGCGCACTACACTGCGTGCTATGACGGGCGTTCAATATATTCGTCGGTATCGGGGTGAAGCTGTGGTTGTATATATAAATTGACTTATTTATCAAGTAATACTATTATTTTAGTGCATTCATGTAAAATTTCACATAAGTGTGATTATTAATTCGCGATAAACAGAATCATAATGGCAACTGAGACGATGAGGGTGAAAATTGAGCATCGCACTGTAATTCAACTTCTCACTAAGCAAGGAAAAAGTCAAAAAACTAGTCAGGAAGAGATGGTGGCTGTTTACCAGGGTTCCGCACCTTCATTATCAACTGTGCAAAAGTGGTCAAGTGAGTTCAAGAGAGGCGGAGAGAGCATTGAAGACGAACCCCGCTCCGGCGCCCCGGCATCAAAGAAGTCGAAAAACTTGTTCTTGAGGATGCCCGAATAAAGGTGAAAATGATGGCAGAGATCACCAAGCTTTCAATTGGTACCATTCACACCATTCTTCATGACCATCTTAACCGTTCAAAGGTCAGTGCAAGGTGGGTGCCACGAATGCTCACAGCGCCTCAGAAAACAGCGCCAGCGCCAAAAACTTACAGCGTGCGAAATAGAATCGCATGCTGTAGAGAGCTTTTGGAGATGTGTAGTGAGAACGCGGACAGTGTTATGGATCGAATTGTTACTGCTGACGAAACATGGGTCCACCACTATGACCCTGAAAGCAAACAAGAGTCAATGCAGTGGCATAAAAAGGGAACAGACCCCCGTATGCCGGGAAGCTCATGGCCACAGTTTTTTGGGACTCAAAGGGAATCTTGCTCATTGAGTACAAAAAGAAAAAGGTGAAACCATCAACGCCACATCCTACGCTTCCACTTTGCATACTTTGCGGGAGGAAATTAAGAAGAAAAGACGGGATAAACTCGTGTTGCTTCTTCACGACAACGCTCCTGTTCACACGGCGCGAGTTTCCAAGGCTGCTGCGCGAGATTGTGGTCTCGAAGAAATCCAACACCCACCCTATAGTCCAGACATAGCCCCAAGTGAATATTTCCTGTTTCCTGATTTGAAAAAATGTCTTCGTGGCAAAAGATTTTCGGATGATGAAGAACTCAAGTCGGCAATAAATGGGTATTTTGCAGAGAAAGAGGAAATTTATTTTTTGAGGGTTTAAAAAAGCTTATCTCAAGATGTAACAAGTGCATTGATGTTAGGGGAGATTAACAATTTAAATTGAATTTGCATTTTCCTTTATATCGTTACCGAGAATATATTTAACGCCCCTCGTAGGCCGCTACGGGCTTAAGCCCCTCCCATATTGTTATTATAACATAACGTCTTGGCAGAAGCTTAAGATTATTCTCAATCATAATAAGTCTGAAGTCTGATAAGTCTGAAGAATGGCTTAAGTTTTTAATGTTTTAAGCCGACTACACTCTAGTTTCTCCATCACCGCACCGGAACACCTGGGCCCAGTTTTTTCTGGACAGGAGTACTCTCTGATCCATCGCCTGTGACCCGAAAGGGATGGAACCGAGAATTATCAAAAAAATTGTCTTGTTCCGGAGTACGTTCATGTGCGTAGGAATCGTACGTAACCAGTTACACCACACACAATGCACCCTTTATCCGCCTCAGAGCTGCGAAGTGCATCTAACCAAAAGTAAAGACTGTTTGCACAAGTCAGAGAACAGAACTAAGGCTGCTTGAGCGTTAACGCGCAACTCAACAAAATTGACTTCTACCTTAACTCTAAGATTACGCTTGTATATAGACTTTATAAATATGAACTACGTATGCGTGTTTGTTTATCACAGTCATTTGTATGAATGTACACATGTGTGTGTGTGGACTCTAGGAAACATCCAAAACTCGATGCACTTCTAATACTCATATAAATGTCATTCCTGAGTGACGTTCTTTTTTTTTTTTTTGTTTACCTATATTTGCTTCGACAGTACATCGTTGCGTTCAAAATGTTCGTGTATGTAAAACAACTAGATCTGTATACGAAAAAAAAAAATAAAAAACCACAGACAAGTAGATTGTTGCGTCGTCAGTTTGGGATTCATTCTGTGTTCAGTTTAAATATGCAGCGTTGTCATTGTGGTCGATGACGATGTGGTTGTCCAGCCATTGGGCTCTTCGTGGTTTTCGATATTCTCAACCGTCATATTCGAATTAACCGCCTGAGTCTGAGGCTCGACTGCGTTCAGCTTCCTCCACGACAGTCCGATGGGATTACCTTCTCTAGATAAATCAAAAGAAAGAACAAAACATTTGTTTGTTTGCTATTTTGCTATGTTTAGTGTGGATGTGTGTTTGTTTGGTTTTTTTTTTCCTTAGATTCTATGACAAAAATGAGTTTTCTTTTTTCAAGTAACCCTTAACATAAACATGTATTTGTATGTTTGTAAAGTTTCAACAATTTGTAGTTTTTTTTGTTTTTTTTTTGCACACACGGTGAAGTAAAAATGTCGTTCCTCTAGTATTGCTTGTGAATATCGTTTGACTAGGTAAAAGAAAGGACAACAAAACCATTCCATTTTATTGTATTTACAAGGAAAAGCTTGCGACTTTTCTCCGCTTTTGTGGGACAAATCTGACAGTTGAACAAAATGAATAAACAGTTACAGTAATTGTGTTTAAGTGTATTTATTTTTTTTTTGTTTTGATAAACTTTCAAGAATTGATTACAAAAAAAAAAAAAGAACAAAAATCAAAAACCCACGGAACTACATGATATTTACAATTAGTATTTTTTTTTTGTTCGGGTTTGTTCATTCTTTTTTAATGAGTAGAGCATGTGTGAGCTGTTGATTTAAAATGTTCGGAGTTCATCGTATGTAAAGGTTGTTATCGACATTAGGCGACGGAGTTTAAATGAAGTTCTGGAAACAATTTTTGGTTTGATTTAGAAAACTCAACAAAACAAACACGAGATAGAGAGAGAGAGAGATAGAAACATGAACTAGCTCAACCGCTACTGCTTATGTTTGGGTTAGGCACGAATGAGGACACTTAAGGCACGAATGGGAACATAAAGAGTGTTTACTTTACTGCCACGACATTTTCTACCAAAATACAACAGTAGCTAGCCAGCTTTTACTACTTCAAGGCGATGTATACTTCAAAAGGGCGTCATTCGTGTTTGAAACATTTGAGAAATGGAAATCACGCACTTTCACAATTCAGCGTAAGTTTAGAAATTTGTCGATGTGTAAAGGGTGTTTTTTTTTTTTGAGGCGAAGGTCTGACAAAACGGCGATAATGTTTTCTGTGACAGTTGTCGGTTATTTTGGACATCTGACAAATCGACACCAATGTTTTCTGTGACAGCTGATTTGGCAGTTGTCGGTTATTTTGGACATCTTACAAATCGACACCAACGTTTTCTGTGACAGCTGATTTGACAGTTGTCGGTTATTTTGGACATCTGACAAAACGACGATAATGTTTTCTGTGACAGCTGATTTGACAGTTGTTGTTTTGAGGCGGAGTACGCAACATTTACATTTACAATTGCAATTGCTCTAATTTATTTTGAAACATCCAAGGATCTGAACCTGACCTAACCCAACCTAAGGGTCTCGGACTAAAGCCATTGGATCCGTGGGTCCATGTCTTCATAAACGATAATGGTCAAAACGTTACAGTCACCGGTGAGCACTACAGAGACACGCGTATATACTAACTTCATCGTCGAATAATTGAACAAAAAGACTACCTTCGACGAGTTGTTGTTGAAATATGGCCTGATTTATCGATTACGGATCAAGAACTGCTGAAGGAACAGGGACAGGAGCATTTGAACCCTGGGCAAAGTATTGGGTCCATAACTTAATTCATGAGGTTTGCTAAGAGATGGCGTAACTTGTAGTATTCCATTGGAACATGCGTTGGAAAGCTTGTACTTCATTTCAGTATATGTCATTCATTTGAAGCGTAAACAACAATCATTTTTTTTTTTCACTCAAATATGTCGAACTTTGTGCCTGAAAAAGTGTTTTTGCGGGGAGTTCGTCTTCATTACTTTAATATGAAGAAGACTGCTGCCGAGAGTCATCGTTTTTTGGTGGAAGTTTATGGTGAACATGCGCCAGCTGAGCGAACGTGCCAGCATCTTTCAAGCAGAAGTCTATGCCATAGACAGATCCTCTCAGATGACAGGGATTATATCGCAGTTGGGACCTAGAAATAATGTCGGACAGTCATGCCGCCATCCTAGCACTAGACTCGTGTGGGAATGTCTACAGAAGCTTAAGGAGCTGAGCAGGCGTAACAGAGTAAAACTTTGTTCGATACCTGGCCATATAGGGATAGGAGGCAATGAAATGGGGCACTCCCTCGCTAGGGAAGGAGCATCGGAACCTTTCACAGGCCCCGAGCCATTTTGCGCTGTAGGTGATCACGTCCTCAGGGAAGAGTTCAGTGAACAAGAAAGAAGGAACCGAGCAGACACCTGGAATAGCGCTTATGGCATGAAGCATGCCAAGAAACTCTTGGGCCAACATAACCGGAAGAGGTTTGAGGCGTACATCAGAATGAGCAACCCCCGTATCCTAACAGGCTTCCTAACAGGGCACTGTGGACTCCAAGGAACACCCAAGGAAACTAGGAGCAACAGAAGAAGGTCTCTGCAGATTCTGCGGAGAAACTAATGAAATTCTAGAGCATATACTGGGATTTTGTGAGGCACTTGCCCACAAAAGGCAAAGATATTTAGGCAAGCACCGCATATCAGAGGAAGAATTGAAGTCACTGAAACCAGCTCTCATTCTCAGATTCCTCACGGAAACTGGCTTACAGAGAATACTTTAGGACAAATCGCTTCCACCTTCACACAGCAGGAGCAGATAACCCTCAATACAACTCCGAGAAGAGCGGCATGAGAGGGTAGCTCTCAAGAAAGCAAAGATGTGAATAGGGGGCACAATAGATCTATAGGTCGCGGCGCAATTTTCCCTTTACAAAAATAATAATAATACCCGAAAAAGGAGGGCGAAACCAAGGAGGCTTGGACGGATGAACTCAAGGAAGATGTCCACTTAATGTAGTTCGTATCAGTTCTTGTTTTTTGACCTCGGAGGCTTGAACTCAAAGGGTTTTCAACTGAATTTCACCGAAATCGCGTGGAGACGAATGCCGGAAAATGTATGGTGCAACCTCGGAGGTTTGGACGGATAAACTCAAGGGGGTTTCAAGTCAAGGGGAAGATGTCCATTTAATGCTGTTCGTTTCAGTTTGTTTTTTGACCTAGGAGGTTTGGACGGATGAACTCAAAGGGATTTCAGCTACATTTTGCCGAAACAAATGAACTGAAGCTAGTTTCGACGAGATTTAGCCGGAATCGCGTAAATTCGAAACTCAAAAAAGGATGGCGAAACCTCGGAGGTTTGGACAGATAAACTCAAGGGAGTTTCAACTCAAGGGGAAAATGTCCATTTAATGTAGTTCGTATCAGTTTGTTTTTCGACCTAGGAGGTTTGGACGGATGAACTCAAGGGGGTTTCAACTCAAGGGGAAGATGTCCATTTAATGTAGTTCGTATCAGTTTGTTTTTCGACCTAGGAGGTTTGGACGGATGAACTCAAGGGGGTCTCAACCAGATTTCGCTGAAATCCCATGGATTCGAAACTCAAAAAAAGATGGCGAAACATCGGATGTTTGGACGGATGAACTCAAGGGGGTCTCAACTAGATTACGCCGAAATCGCGTGAATTCGAAATTAGAAAAAGGATGACGAAACCTAGTAGGTTTGGATGGATGGGGGAATATGTCCATTTAATCTAGTTCGTATCAGTTTGCTTTTGCTCCTCGGAGGTTTGGACGGATGAACTCAAGAAGGTTTTAACTAGAAAAAGGATGGCCAAACCTCAGAGGTTTGGAGATATGGGTGCCGATACAGCCCGTAGAGGGCTAGAAATAAGTTTGCACGTACCGGAAAACGACCCTAGGCAACGCTCAAGTGCGAGACGATCCCCACGCAGCCTACATTGGTGGGAACATAGCATTACATTAATTTGAAATTCAGTTACTAAACGAAATTGCGGTGAAATCTATCCAATGTCAAGAATTGAGCTCACAAAATAAAAGATGGTGGATTTGAGAAGTTGTCCAGTGTTCTGTCTGAAATCGATTTGAATTTCGAATTAAAAGTTTGATGTTTCACTGAAATAGAAGACACATCTCCTTTTCATGCAACATTCGACAATCAAATGAAGAATTTTGAGCCGACTGAGCGGAACAAATATCGAAAGGCTTTGGAATGTCATCTCACGCCCAGATCGCAAAACCGAACAGAATGTTGCCAAAACTATAGCTCAAGCTACGTCGGAGTTGCGATTGTTGTTTAATATTTGCTGTACACTGAAGATTGAAGCTGACTGATGTCGAACTCTGTCTAAAGTGTGGGGTATCCCATGGCGGAGTATAACTTACAAGGCATGTTTAACACGAGGAAGCACAGCATTTAAGTTTTCCAGTTCAAAAGCTCATTCAGTTGTTTTCTATTATAAAGCGGAAGTGCTGCAGAATATTTTTTTTTCATTTAAACCTTCCTTTAAATAAAACACCGAAAACCTGTCAGTTTGCAGGCAGTTCGTGGCCGTGGACGTGGAATAGTCACATCTGAGGTTTGCTATTTTAAAGAAGTGCGTAGACATCTCAACCTTGACTGCTTCTAATGGAATGGGCAACTCGTCTACATCGGCCTTCTCATTTGCGCAGATTTTGAGTGTATTGGGAACACTGCGATAGAGCGTGGGTGGTGCTCATGACTCATGCATCTTAACTCTTGTCGCTCACGACACTGCCTCAAAACAGCATTCCCGCACTTCTCCTGAGTATGGGCTAGTAGAGGCTTTGATTGCTGGTTAGTTACCAATTCTCGGCTCTGTCACAAACCCATGCAACCTCCCTCTCTGTTAAATAATCCGAACTCTGCCTAGACAATCCCAACAAAAAAGAAACCCCCCATTTGATGGCGCTTAGTAAACATATTCACAAAAACAATAGTTCCACTTTAACTCGTCACATTTTACTTCACTCGCGTTACACAGATAGTTTCACTAAATGAATAATAAAACAACAAAAAGAAAACGCTTAAAATGCTTAACATGATTAGAAGGTATGACATGTGATTGTTTGTTAATAACAGCGAACCAAGATAGACTTTAGCGTTGACAATGAATGTAAGGCCCTTCGAGCCAGTTACGCGACATGAGGTGTTATAATGCTTGACTTATGGTTTATGTATGTTACTCTTAGATTAAGTTTAAGTTTAACCCTATCGCAGCCACCTAAACCTTGCATGGACGAAGATGTCCATTTAATGTAGTTCGTATCAGTTTTCTTTAAATCGCAACCCCCTCCCCACTCCGGCGATCAAAATCAGGAAATTGAAATCTTAACAAGTTGCTGCACAACATTTAACAACGTTCTCATTTCTAAAAGCATTAGCATTAGTCAACCAAACGTTTCAACACATGTACGCAAGCAGGCAAACTCGTGCATTATTATTTTCGAGGTTTCATAGATTTCGGTGCAAACTACATGGTGTTCTGAGGTTTAAGTACGGTTAGCCAATATTTACAAGAAACGAAAATGTTATTCGGAAAAGGAAACCAAAAGAGAACCAAAACATATTTCACAAAGCTAGTAAGAAGTAAATCAAAGAAGGAAAGTATACGAAAGTAACAAGGAGAATGTTTGTTTAAAAATTGCAAGCCTCGCATTTCTTCGGGTCTCACATGAACTTGCCGTGCATGTGTAAAGGATAAACTCGAATCAAAATCGCGTAGCTACACGGGTCGGGCTTACGGGCCTTAGAGCAGTCCCTTGAGGACCTCTCCGAAGGCATTCACATGTTCCACTCCGATGTCGTCAAACTCCGCGCAGAACCAAAGAACGTCAGCCCTAAGATAAAATGCAGAATACATGATTCATGCTGATTAATTGGGCTCAACCCATTCGGGGAATAGAGCCGTCACTCGAACGATAAACTTTTTGCAAGCCATTGACGGATGGAGCACGGTCAATCGCAAAAGCGGGTGGGGAATCCTTGATCTGACTGGGTGCGATCTTTGGCCCAGTTTGCGTTGATGGGGAAAAGGCAACCATCATCCATCTAGTAAGGCGTCCAAGAATCCAACGAAAAATGTAGTTGGGTCATGTTGAGCACATGGACAACCTCGAGTTCGAATCTGTGCGCAAGGAAGCAAGTCTGAATCAAGGTGGAGCACGAAAATTGGAGAAGGACCACAACCAACTTAGTGAGCTAACCAGAGATTCGCAGACAGTAGCACCGTACAAACAAATATAAGAAAGAATAAGTGATTGCAGCATCTTCCCATCAATTTGAAAAGGCGCAGGAGGCAAGTATCTGATCTCTCCCTAGCTGGGAGCACATGTGAGTTACTCAAGTCCACCCACGAGGTTTACTCTAAACTGCTGAAGGTTTATCAATTCCAGCTGCAAGCCGGAGGTTTTCGAACACTACACTGGAGCACTCAGACTCAAAAACTGGTCCATTGTACTGCCAGGCAGCGACCTAAAAGGCTTCTGCCTACATCATCAGCTCTCACCGCAACAGCACCGAAAACCTGCCACCTAAGGCAAGGCGAGACAGTGAAAGAGGCCATGCTCTGCGGTGTCGTCGTTACTCCGTAGGCGTCGCTTAGGCCAAGCACACTTAGATCTTTGACGAAGGTGTAGTGGCTCGTTAGTATGCCTGAAGTCTTTTATGTCAAGAGGTAACAAGACAGGCAAGAGCATGGCACTTCTGTTGAAGACAGTACCAACAAAGGAAGATTGCGTCGGTGCACGCTTCAGAACTATCTCAGGCGAAGCAGCTTGCGGGCTAGCCGGTATCGCAAGCGCCATGCAAAGGGTGTACCTTCGCTGTCAAGTAAAAGAAGTTCATACAAGCCCAGGAGAGGACCAGACCGGTGGACTAACTCCACGAAAGGAAGATGCACCCACTGTCTCATACCAAGCATTGAACCTTGGCCATCAAAGCAGACAGTGGACTGCAACTAGCACCTTACGCAGTTTCTGTCCGGGCACAGACTGATACCAAGTATTGAACCTTGGCCATCAAAGCAGACAGTGGACTGCAACTAGCACCTTACGCAGTTTCTGTCCGGGCACAGTTTCTGTTCCACTGTAGAGGCTTTGCGGAAAACAGAAACGGTGTGGCAAGTTTAGAGAACACAGTCAATTACATGACGAAATCGGAGCAACACTGGACGGAGAGCAGCAACAGGCCATAATTTCTAACCAGCCCTGCGAACTAGTGCCTCACGGCAGATTGGGAGATTGGTTGAAGAGACCTGGGTTGTGGATTCAAAACCTAGCACCACGGGCTAATAGTATCTTTCTAAGATCACCACCACATCAAAAAAGAAACAAATCCCTTCGCTGGTTGTACACCACGAATTTTAAAGTTGATGTTATCTGTCCCAAGGAGGTCTCTGGTTCAAAGTGAAGGCCAATTAACACTGAGTGCCGTTTCGAAACCACGGATTCGATAAAAATGTGTTAAGAACAAACGTGCGGTGCTCAGGAACACCAACAGTTCTTTAATGCTCCTTGCGGAGATCTCGCTCAAGGATCCAATGACGGAGTTGTAGTCCAGAGTTTGTTGACTTGCCCTTGCAAGCGCTGCACATGCTCACAGGATGTGAGTCGAGGATTACAGCTTGAGGAATTCCCAGTCTAGACAGTGGTACGTGACCTCTTTAGAAGATCGTTTGTATGTGATACGTTATGATGTGGCCGAGTCTCCTAGAGATGAATAGTTCGTTTACCGAGACCATCTCAGGTTCGCTATGTGAAAGAAATGTGACGTGATTTGTGCCTCATTAACCAAGGAATGCGGCTCCCTGTTTGGCCAGTTCGTCGGCATTACTGTGCCCTGGAACCCAGATTAGGGTCACTTTGAGTTTCTCCGCCACAGCAACAAGCTCATTGTGACATTCCGGGACCAATCTGGAGATTCTGGTGGATGAAGCAACCGCTGGTTGACTGTATTTTTGTGGGATCTGATTAATGTCGGAAGGTAGGCGTATTTCGGGAGTTCAAAGACGGCAAAGATGGCTTGAATTGAATTGAACTGAAGAACTTGGCGTGTGTCATGCAAACACTTGTATTGCTACATGTTCGCAGTCTATTGACTTGATGTCTTGAGTATCAGAGTAAATACTTTCACCTACTCGACTTCACCGCACCTTATTTTAGAGCCATCTGTGTATACACTCTCCCATCGAAGGGGAAGCACATGCACCTGCTTTCCCAATCTGATCTTGTAGGGTGGAGTATGGCCTGCCCGGCTGCGCATGGCATCGAATCTAGGATGCAACTGTGGGCTTACAACCCTGATCCCCACAGCCGAGACTCTCTGAGTCTCATCGGACTTGATTTGATGTGGAGGTCGAGAGGTGGAAGATGGAGTATGACCGTTAGAGCGTCTAGAAGTGTTGTTCCTTCGCGCCTGTGGTGCCGAGGCATGCTATTCCTTGGCCGGCCACCAGACTGGTGACGACTGCAAACATCCATGACCTTTTCTTTCGAAAATTGTGCAGCAAATCTACACTTGCCTTCCTAACACGCTGGTCTAGACTGCTTTTCCAGCTGAGTTTAGCATCTAGATGGATTCTGGAGATACTGGAGATGGATGGTTGTTGACCGTTTAGGTGAGGGAGGTTAAAGGAAGGTATTTTGTGTTTCCCAGTGAACCGCATCACGAAGGCTTACTCCGACATTTAAAAAGGGTCTTGTCGGTTTTGACTCATTAGTCTCTGCAGTTTCTGGAAACCCAATGAAGCCGCTGGTTGTCCTGAAGGCCGAGCTGCTTCTAAGTCTAAGTGGACAGAGCAACCGCTTAAGGTCGACTGAGGGCACTGACTTTAGACGAGTAATGACCGATTGAACTCCCTTGCACTCGATGCGGAGATTACGGAAACTTCCTAGAATGCCCACTAGCAAGCCGATGTGTGGATTTCGCGTTCAGTTGGCAAATCTTGATTCGAGTACCTTTCCTTCTCAATCAATTAGCAGAGAAACGCACTTGCAATGTTTAAACAAACAAGGTTATGTTCATGGTTACAGGGGAAGAGGGAAGAATTAATAAAAAGAAAAAGAAAATACACAATAGAAGAAGAGAAAAGAATAAAGTAGTCTCAAAGATAAAGCTCTCAAAAATTCAAAACAAATCGTTTACTCACGATGATCTCGATTCACGCATTACATGGCCTGGATCGCGTTGTTTGATTTCCAACTCTCGCACTGCCTCGGTCAGCGACTTGAAAACAGTGTTATGAACTCTGCAACAGAAGGCGATCGTTAGTATTCGAATTCCATGTGAACAGTCGACTTCACTCACAGTTTAAAGACAACATCGGCCAGCAACGTTGTAACAGGTATCAAAAAGAGTCCCAGCCAAAATACCGGCGAAGAGAACAGCATTCTGTCCATTCCACAGAATACCGACGCGAACGGTATGGTTGGCCAGATATTACTGTATGCAATCATGAAAATGAACCACAGAGCAATTGATCCCCATATGGAACAGTGGGTGAGCCACGTCCATGAGTTTGTTGATAGCCCAGCTTTAAGGCAAACTGTCACAACGACGTACTGCAAAAGACGGCGACGCGGTTGTGATTTCAATTCGATGCAGGTGCACAGACAAGTTAGCTTACCGTGTAAACCATATTTCCTAGCACCAGATAACCACCAGTTTTCCCATCGCCCCATATTGTCTCGGACGAGTACGCTAGCATTGGCAGCCAAAAGAGCAGCACAGAATGTAGCAGAGCATTGATGATCCACACCCAAAACACTTTGACGTTGAAGAGTTTGGCATTTTGTGAGGGCTTGTATAGAGCGGGGTACTTTAGCATGGTTTCCGCCGAACAGATCTTCTCGAAGAGCCCCATTGCGAAGGGCGGCAATGCCGTAAACACGACGTTGTACAAACCGATTGTCCACCGCTCGAAGAGAATCTGTCCAGACCTGTGAGGAGGATGTAAAGCGCGATGAAGCACTGAGCAAATGACTGGGATTTCAAACTGACCATCCTGAGTATATAGCGAACCACAGTTCAATCACATACAGACAGACATTCTTGTAGAAGCTGTACAATATCAATTTACACATGCGGCTGTAGTTCCAGGCTCCGTGCACCAGCAGCAGCCGCAGGAGATACCGGAACTGAGCAATTGAGTAGTCCGACGCACAGGCGGCTTGCAAGCCTTCGACACCAGAAATTCCAACGCCGACGTGCGCCTTCTGAATCATCGCCACGTCATTGGCACCGTCTCCGATGGCTAATGTCACGGAATTTGTATTCGTCGTCACCAGATCCACAACCTGCCATGGTTTAGAACACAGTTTAGAAGGACTTTCCTCCCCGAGGAGCAGTGTCTTACCTCCGCCTTCTGAATTGGAGACACGCGACAGCAAATAACCACCCGGCAGGCTATGCACAGCTCCAGAAACTCCCGGCGCAAGTCACATGTGAGTGCGTACTTTAGAGTCTTCCCGTCCACAATGAGAGCCACATTGCATCCCTTTGCGTCGGAGTTCTTCAGGTCGCCACAGTGCCGGTGGATGACATCCCGGGTGTTCTGAAAGAAAGAAAAGGCATCAGCATGTGTTCGGCTGGGTTCAACGAGCCACTTACATCCAAGCTGTCCTCATTCAGGATTATCAGATCCATCGAGTGCGATATCAGCTTGCAGGAGTAGCCAATGTTGATCGCCGTTTCCTGCTTGTCGCCCGTTAGAACCCACATGTAAATGCCGGCTTCCAAGAGAGCTGCTATTGTCTCCGGAACTCCGTCCTGTAATTTATCCTCGATGGCTGTGGCGCCCAGAAGCATCAAATTGTTCTCTATCAGATTGGCGGCATCTTCCACTTTCCTCTCTCGGTACTGCATCGAGGTCGACGCTTTGTGGTACGTTTCCTTCCACTCGTTATAGACCTCCTCGGGAATCACCGAAACCGCACAGCAGAGTGTGCGTAGACCTTCTGATGCGAACTCTTCCAAATGGCGCAGTGTCACTTCACGGTACGCCTGCCCGTCGGGGGACAGCCGCTCATAGATGACCGTGTCAGCACCCTTGCAGTAGAGCTTGATTTCACCCTCTGGCGTTCGGACAATGACAGACATTCGCTTTCGCGTGGATGTAAATTCCAGCACGTTCAAGATTTCATAGCGCTCACGACGCCCCAGCGCGTCAATTTCCACATAGTTCGGTGTTCGGGTATCGAAAACGAAACCAAAACGTTTGGCACCATCGACTAGAGCTCGTTCATCAGGGCTGGCTGCGTGGTAGGTGATCGAGCCGTCGTTGTTCTTCTCTGGAATCACTGTGTGACAAACAGCCAACAGAATCATGAATTCTCTGATGATTGGAGCGGTTTGGTGTTTGTTTAAAATATTCTGAAATTGTATCGAAAAAGTTTGGTTAAGGAGAAGTTGTAGAGGAAAAATGGTTTTGGGAAGGGAATAGACTTGAGACCTGTCTGCCGATGGTCAGGCGGAGGTCTGCGGAATAGGCATGTGAGTGATGGTGACTCAGGAAGTTGTAGGACATGTGTGGACATTCAGACGGAATCAAATGGAACACCTACTCGTCGTGTGTCTAAGTCTGATGTGAAGCAGGAGCAGACTATAAGACTATTCATCTAAAGTCAAGAAGGGGGCACTTGATTGTTACAGTCACTCCCCATAAACTTTGAGTAAGTGAAGTACTCTGTCTTCTTGGACTCTGAAGTAAGCTCGACACCAACGCAGAAATAAAACGAAGGACTTTCTATTGTCAATCGATGTTTCTTCGGACTTCGAATCTTTATCGAAGTTCTTGACAGTTCCTGTCCAGCTGCATGGCGAAGAAGCAGCAGACCGATGCTTGGTAGCCTCGAGACAAAAATCCTTCGGCTTACTTTCGCTTATGTATGCTCCGGGGGGAGGAGATTCAACGCCGAATTTTATGGGCTGTACAGCGATATCGACCATGTCAAACGAATTGGAGTCGCTCGTCGCAGGTGGCTAGGTCATAAAGAGCCAATGGACACAACCGCAACACTTCGACTCCAATCGCGACGGACAAAGGGCCCCCGACTGAAGGTCCAGGTCCACCACCGACTGTAGCGCCAGTCGAAAAAGAAGAGTAAGTTAAGTTTCGGTAAGTTTCGTTCAATCAGACGTGACCAACGTACGTAAATGTGAGTTGCTTTGGTATTTGAATTTCACTTGGGCCCTTTAAAACATGATGATGGCTGGCTACTGCCTACTTTTCGTTGGTTCAGTACGTGTGGCCCTTAAGCCATGTAACAGACAAATTCACTGCGGGCGTGTAGATCACAAATTACCTGCACTAAAAGCGAATCCTCCGGGGTCTTTTCATTCATGTAAACGTATCGTGCTATGGAGCATCTCTTGAAGACCATAACGTTCCGCGTAAGTGTGCCCGTCTTGTCGGAGAATATATACTTGACCATGCCGAGTTCTTCGTTCAGATTGGACGTCCGGGCCATGGCCGGAGTATCGGATTCAGCATGATACATTTCAATATCGAAATTAATGAATATAGCCTGTGAAAGAGAAGCCGAAAAGAGTTGAACAAATGTCTAGGTGCACTTGCAGGGGTGTTGTTTGCTTACCTGTAAGAACCGCACCAACTCAAGTGTGACTTGCAAAGATATTGGAATCAAATTATTGTACAAAATAATGAATGTGAGTAGATTGTATCCGAAATTTTTGCTTTTGACATCTGAAAGAAGACGAAGAAGAAAGAATATGAAAATTGGAAAGTTTTCGAGGTTTGTATGAACGGCAATCGGATGGAAGTCGCGGTGTATGTGGAAGGAACTCTGATCAATCTACTGTCCTCGACAGATATGGGCAATGTGCAAAGATGCCCTGGGGTGCCGAACTGGGTGGCGTCGCCCCGCGATCCGGATGGGAGCACATCGATAGTCTATCGATAGTAAAATACTAAGGACTATCGATAGTTAAAACTTCGAAGAGTTATTCATTATTACATTCAAACTGCTCAAATTTTGTATTTGCATGTTTCAAGATACAGGGTGGCCGATGTTGAATGTGAACCACACCTAAACGTCAAGTTTTTTCCTGCATTTCATTTGACATTCTCTGAAAATGGCCGTTCAAGTCAAAATGCATATCGTGCACTTCGTGATTTTTTCGTTCAGTTTAATCGTCCAAATGTGCGTACAATCGGAAAAATCGTGCAAAAATTTCAGCAAACCGGGTTTTTCGTTCAGTTTAATCTTCCAAATGTGCGTACAATCGGAAAAATCGAGCAAAAATTTCAGCAAACCGGGTTTTTCGTTCAGTTTAATCGTCCAAATGTGCGTACAATCGGAAAAATCGTGCAAACCGGGTTTTTCGTTCAGTTTAATCGTCCAAATGTGCGTACAATCGGAAAAATCGTGCAAAAATTTCAGCAAACCGGGTTTTTCGTTCAGTTTAATCGTCCAAATGTGCGTACAATCGGAAAAATCGTGCAAAAATTTCAGCAAACCGGGTTTTTCGTTCAGTTTAATCGTCCAAATGTGCGTACAATCGGAAAAATCGTGCAAAAATTTCAGCAAACCGGGTTTTTCGTTCAGTTTAATCGTCCAAATGTGCGTACAATCGGAAAAATCGTGCAAAAATTTCAGCAAACCGGGTTTTTCGTTCAGTTTAATCGTCCAAATGTGCGTACAATCGGAAAAATCGTGCAAAAATTTCAGCAAACCGGGTTTTTCGTTCAGTTTAATCGTCCAAATGTGCGTACAATCGGAAAAATCGTGCAAAAATTTCAGCAAACCGGGTTTTTCGTTCAGTTTAATCGTCCAAATGTGCGTACAATCGGAAAAATCGTGCAAAAATTTCAGCAAATCGGGTCTGTGGGAGATGTGAAAACACCAGTGAATGCTCGTACAGCTCGTACTGCAGAAAATATTGCTGCGGTCCGCGACAGTGTGGCTGAAGAGCCGTCCACCTCAACTCGTCGTCGTGCCCAACAATTGCACCTCTCACGCCCGTCGTTGATGAACATTATGCATAAAGACTTGCATTTACACGCTTACAAGGTGCAATTGACTCAAGAACTAAAGCCTCTTGACCATTTCAAGCGTCGTCAATGGAATGGAAGTTGAAAATCAACGGAAACCATACTGTTCAGGAGGCATTTATATATAAGGCCTCGGCGGATACGAAAAAGAATTGGCGAAAGTTCTGAATTGTTGGACGACATGGGCAGCCACTGCTGCAAAGGACTGTAGTCAGTTACCTGGGGATCTGGCTAGACGAGTGTCTATACTTTAACAAACATGTAGACGCTGCTCTGGCCAGGGTCCGAGGCGCTTTCGCCCTTACAAAGAGACTGTTTTACAACAGCCAACTCGATGGGAGGGTGAAGGTTATCTGCTACATGGCCCTCATCCGGCCAATGCTCACCTATGGCTGTCCCGAGTGGTTCAACGTGAGTGCACGCTTGATGGAAAATATTCGCTTGTTTGAGAGGGCTTGTCTTAGGGCTTGCCTTCGCCTTTATCGAACTCCAGAGTCCCAGTACCAGAAAATTCTATTCCAATGAGGTCTTATAAAGAGAACTTTTTATGGCCCGAATTGGAAGATATGAATGTGGACGGTATGTGGTTTCAACAGGACGGTGCCACTTGCCGAAACAATGGCTCTTTTGCGCGACAAATTCAATGGCCGTGTGGCCGTCTCACGTGGTGGCAATGTCAATTGGCCGCCAAGATCATGTGATTTGACACCGTTGGAATTTTTTCTTTGCGGTTATTTGAAAGAAAAGGTGTACGTCGATAAGCCAGCAACAATTCAAGAGCTAAAGGATGAGATAACTCAGCACATTAACGGCATAGAACCTCAGCTATGCTTCATCGAAAATTTGGACCATCGGATGGAGGTGTGCCGGCGAGGTCGCGGCGGCCATTTGGCCGATATTTTGTTCCATACATAATTGAACCAAACCAATATTATCATAATAAAAAGAAATGGCAAACATTTCCTAAATAATTGCTGTTTTATTCAAAATCAACATCGGCCCTTAAAATTTAACCACCCTTTACAACAGGACAAACCTGATAAGAGCGGAAAATTTTCTGCTGAAGTTGATTCGAGGTCATACTGCCAGAGCGATGAACCCAGCCTTCCTCCACTTAGACAAGAACGGACTCTTTCATACCGCCCCTTCAACTGTGGATGGGCGACTCAACTACGACCGTTCCGTCGCACAACGAGCTGAGGAGGATCTCCTCTGGTTCAAAGATGATCGGGATGTTGCAATGCACACGAGGAATTCTGGTGGCTGGTGAGAGAGGGAAGTCTTTCGGCGAACCCTTTAGACCCCGGATAGAAAGGGTAGAACGTATCCCCGAATGGGGGAGCAGTCGGTTACTGTCTTGCAGCAATTGAGATGTAAATCTATGAGCGAAAGACATAGGATAAGATTAAGCTTAGTTTAGAGTGCCCGCGGAGGGCCTGTGAGTTAGAAATAGTAACAATGGTTTCTTTTGTCTCAAGACTTCATCACAGATAGCATCAAGACGGCTCGCCACATTCACTAATGACTTCTGCAGAAGTTAACTTCATGAGGAGGAAGCTGAAAGCGTCCAGGGTCTTCTATGTACCCGTCCGAATCCGGCCATCGTCGGAGGCTCCGTCGGCAAGTCGGCAAATTTGTTTCTCGATAGGAAACAGATGGAGTGGCCCTAGAGTGCCACACCAACCTACCTAACCTACTTTCGACAATCTGATCAAGTTTCAGGCTGACATACGCATGCGCTCGTGAATCATTCTTGTGAGACATGCCATTCAGACAAGCCAATTGGAGCGGTCTTTAGGAATTTTAACTGGTCACTATGCTTCCTCGAGAGTGACGTGGATGCCGCTGCTGATATGATCACAAACATTCCCCAGCTGGGCATGAGATCCTTCATTTCTCACAGAGTGAAGTGTATCAAGCCCGCATGGTACGACTCGAGCTGTAAAGCGGCTATCAGGTTGAGAGAGTTGAATTTCGGGATATACAAAGCAAACCCTACTGAGGAAAACCGGAATAAGTTTAAACGGGCCAGAAATGACTGTAATGCAATTATAAGACGCGTGAAATTCTCGTATGAACAAAAGTTGAGGCAAAAAGTGCTACAATGTCCCAAGGGAAGCAACAACTTTTGGTCATTTGTAAAAAACGTAAAGAATTCCGCCTCGTCTTCAATTCCCCAGCTGTCAGTTCTTTAGACAAAGCGAATCTGCTTGCGGCGCACTTTGCAGCTAGCTCAACACGGCCAGATTCCAATATGTCGCCACCTGAGAACGTTGATTTCACCAGGGGACAAACCCACTTCCGCACTCGTACAGTTGCAAGAGTGCTTAAAGATCTCGACGTGCACAAATCCGCTGGCCCGGATGGTGTGTTCTTCTGCGCTGGCAAAACCACTGCGTAAGCTTTTTCATCCATCCTCCTCTTTAGGTCTCTTTCCGAGCAGATGGAAAACAGCATTTGTCCAGCCCGTCCCTAAAAAGGGCGAATCTTCGTCACCCCTCGCACTTACGTCCCTTCTTTCTAAGGTCATGGAAACGCTGTTAAATCGTCAGCTTATGAAATATCTCGAATCGCGGAAGCTTCTTAATGACCGGCAGTATGGTTTCCGCAGCAACAGGTCCACTGGTGGTCTGATAGCTTATCTCGCCGAAAAGTGGAACCAATCTTTGCACAATGCTTGCGACAGCAAGATCGTTGCGTTTGATGTTTCCAAGGCATTTGACAGAGTTTGGCATCAAGCTCTATGGTGTCGATGAATCTCTTCTTCAGTGGATTAGAAATTACCCGGCGAACCGTTCAATTCAAGTTGTTCAAGTCTGATGTCCACCAAATAAATGCTGGTGTCCCCCAAGGCTCTGTTCTGTCTCCGACACTCTTTCTCATTTTTATAAATCTTGTCTGCTAATTCGAATCCAATCCATTCCTTCGCTGACGACAGCACCCTCAGCTTTTCATATTCGTTCCAAGACTCACGACCCCGGCCTTTGGCCGTAGAATTGGAACGGCAGCGTTGAATTCCGATCTTGCCAGCATAATTAATCGAGTGGAATTCAATGCTGTCTGCTGTCACTCAAGCGAACCCTCGGTAATCAGCCATTATCCACGAATGGCACCTATGTCGATGAAACCGGAAAGCTTGCCAGCCTTGGTATGTGCATCAACACAACACTTAGTTGGAACGATCACATGTTTGAGGTCGCCAAAAATGCTGCGAAATGTTAAGGTTCCCTCAATCGATGCAAGAAATACTTCACCCCTTCTGATTTGGTTTTAACTTATAAGGCGTATATACGCCCCAAACTTGAGTACAACGCTCATATCTGGTCTGGTGCCCCCTAAACCACCCTGCACCTACTCGATAGAATACAAAAGCGAGCGATAAAACTTATAGGAGACAACTTATAGACTCGCTCGAACATCGACGTACCGTCTCGTGTCTATCCGTATTTTATCGCTATTTTAACAAACGATGCTCAAGTGAGCTTGCCAACTGCATTCCTCCTCTCCATGAATTCACCCGCAATACCCGTCTCGTCAGGAATGCTCATCAGTTTACCCTTAAGCCTACTTTCGGACGCACAGTTAAATTTAGAGACTCGTGCATTAGCCGCACGACACGAATATGGAATGCTCTTCCCAGCCTAATATTTCCCCCAGAATACAATCCGCAGATCTTTAAAACCAATGTGCACCAGTACCTCCTCTCCCTTTCTCCCTCTACACCTTCGGCCAGTGCTGTGTCTTGAACCCGGACACTTAAGGGTATTAACAATCCCTTGTGCGCACGCAAATTATAAAAAAAAAAAAACATGTGGAATGACATACAAGCAGACTTCTATAATTGCCATCCTTTCCTTTTCAACTCGGTTACAGAACTCACAACTCAAGACGCAAACACAAAATCTAGTGGACCTTGTGTATGACAAACGTAAATTTCACTCACCATCAATGCCCAGATACCAATCGGACTTGAAATGATTGCCGGTCCAGAGTACATTGAAAAGGGCACTTGTTAGACAAAGGACAATTAAAATTAAGAATAACATTAAGATCTGTGTGTTTGTCAGTCTGTCAACGGTTGACCGTTTTAATGGTGCTGAGGTAGAGTTTCGCATAAGTTTCGTATCGTGACCGGTATAGATGACGATGCCAAATATCCATGACGTGTTCCGAAGCACAGCTCCACGCTGTAGGACCTGATCTGGGCCCAGCGCCACAGCTCTGGAAAAAGAGAAGAGACTTTCATAAGCTGCTTTCTACATGTGATTTTATCGAACTTACGGTCGATCTTGTTCTTTCAGGACTCCGTTGAATTCGTATAGATGCCGATTCGGTAGTTCACACTCGACCATTCCATGAAAATAAAGGAGATCTTTGGTTTCCAGCAGTTTTGCCGTCGATGTTACACCTTGGCGAATCTTCAAGTTTGTTTCACCATCCAGATTGGCTGTCTCAATAAATGACATCGCCTGGGGTTCACTGAAATCAGTCAAAACAATTTATTAAAATCGACTCAAATTCGAAGAACGTTATGAAATAGTTTGGAAACTGATGGACTACGGTGCTCTTGTGCATTCACTTTATTCAGTCACATTTCAAAAAGGTTATCGTTGCCTGCGAACTAATGGACATTCATTTGCCTTCAATCTCTTTGACCTGTCATCAGACTCTTGACAGGATGTCCACATCAAGTGTATGTGTCACTGCCATTTGAAGCATCTGCTTCCTTACTTACCAACCGAATGGAATCTGAGTCGCACATGTAGTCGTAACTAGGGTCGATATGCCGTCTCATCATGCAAAGCCGCCTGCACTTAGCCTCTATCAACTGACTCCTACTCTCACCTCCACGTGCTGAAATCTGAGAGCAGAGCACCAATGGGTGCCCCATTCCCCGTGGAAGTTATGACGTCGTTGGTGGCTGCAGACGAGAGACAGGGATGGGGAGTCTGTACCAGGGCTCATCTCTCTCTATGAAGGAGCTGGAAAACCGAGAGAGGTCACCGACACCGGTTACACACGGACCCTTCGCTCGAGGATTGATGATAGGGGTCCAGTTGCGGGTTGTACTTGTGGTTAACTCCATCACCACGTGAAACAAAAATTAAACAATGCCGGTAAACCTGTTAAAGACAACGTTTTTCTCAAGCTAAGACTGTCTTCGAATCCGAGCGTCCTGGAAGAAGATGAAGACCTAGACCATAAAACTTCCGGCATAAAAGCCAACTCACTGCTTAGTCTTGATGATTGTTAAAGAGAACCTTTTTTCATGTCTGCACGTGGAACATAAGGTCCCTTAACAGACCACATTTGGCCGAGGAACTTGGGGAGGCCCTGGAGTGCTAAGCTTTGTTTGTAAAAGCGAACGCTTGATAGCACATGCAATTGCGCCCACGCTCCGTCAGAAGACACAGATAACATCAGCAAGGACGACTTCCATGATCTCCTAGGTTAGGGTGACATCTTTGCTAGAGAAACACAGCCTGCACGACATCACATCCGATAATGCACTTAGGCTGGTGGGTTTTTGTCACGAGAATTAAACTCTCTCTGTTGCTAGCACGCGGTTCCCACACCTCAACATCCACAAAGGGACTTGGAGGGCTCCAGATCAACCAACCGTCAACCACTGTTGATTACGTTGCGATCGGACTCAGGCTTTAGGAGAGGCACCAGGCTCTTCGAAATTATGAAGCTAATCTAGTCTAGGGAATAGTGGGTGTTTCTAAGCAGCACTCCCAGCAGCTGCTTAACGGACCTGACCAGGAGAGAGTGATAGGGAACCAATATATTAGTAGTCCTCCGACATAGCCTTAAAGAAGCCGGAAGATGGTATACCATTAGAGGTCTTCAAGGCCGGTGGCGATGTTTTGGTATGGAGCATACACCAGGTGGCGGCCGTGGCGTTGTGGGTATGTGCGTGTCTGGGTTCGATTCCCGGCCGGTACGACCAAACATTATTTTCACGGCTTCACCTCTTCCGAGTTACTGACAATGCTCAAAGAGTCTGAGAGAACTGTCAAGAAAAAAGGCTTCTCTCGAAGTCGGCATAAAACTTTAGGTTCCTTCCGCACAACACGAGTGTTTGCTGAGAAGCTAGGCCCTGGCCCTCTACAGGCTGTAGCGCCAACCATGGGATTATGCACTAGATCATCTGCAGGGATCGGGAAAAAGAAAGCATGTCCGAAGATTGGAATATCAGCTCCATATGCCACCTACACGAGGCGACCCTACCTCTTGCGGCAACAATAGAGGTATACCTAGCTCAGGATCCTCTCCAGCGTACTCATGAAAAGAAGAAGAGGAACCCCTAGCCGGTATAACTTCCAGTACAAAGGCCAAGCGCATTTACAAAAACGCTCAAGCAAAGATTGTCTTCGAATACGCGCCTCCTGGAGGAAGAGGAACCCCTAGCCGGTATAACTTCCGGTATAAAGGCCAAGCGCATTTACAAAAACGCTCAAGCAAAGATTGTCTTCGAATGCGAGCCTCCTGGAGGAAGAGGAAGACTTAGCCAGTATAAAGCCAGCTTGGTCTTCATGACAGGACCTTGAGTGCCCAGGAACATTAGCGATGGAAGGCATTGTCCATGGGATCACAGGCCTTCGATGTAACTACGAAGTGTATATCACATGAAGCGTGACCAAATGAAAATGTGACGAATATGAAACCACAATCGTGGAGCTAGCCGGAGCAGAGTGTAATTAATGAAATTGAATGATGAATAAAATCACAAGAGCCCTTATTCACCTAGACGATAGTAGTAGAAGATCAGCTGGGAAAAATGTATTGTTCTGTATCTTGACAATGTCGCCCACAGTTAGCTCCTGCCATCGGACACAATTCCACGAGCCCTCTCGCAGAGCCTCCACGGGTCTATGATTGATTTCGTTATCGGCTCGGTGACGTTTCTGAAATTGAAAAAAAAAAAACAAACAAACAGAACCATTAACACATGACCAACACACGATTGCAAGAAAACACTTACGACATCCTCGACGATTTCCTTAATTGCACTCACTGCTAAGATAAATATTAATGGAACTAACGTTGTGTACCTGCCCGTGGGCGATACATCAGGAATTTGTTGTAGTAATGCAATTAATAGGAAAAAACAATTTGAGTAACGTCTAAATTGTTCAAAAAGGAACGAAGGTAAAAAGCTTATAAAACTGAAATGGAAGCAAGAATGAGATTGAATTCAAGCGACTGTCAAGTGATGGAGGTGAAGAAGACTTACTTATATTTCGCAGTTGATATGTGATTACTGCAGAATTTTTGTAGTTGTGGCCTATTTATGAAGATTACCCGCTTCTCCGCCTCGTCGAGCGTTACGCCAGATGTCGTTGCATCGTCATCGTCTGCAAAATAGAAGGACATTCAATAAATTTCACCTCGAATTGGTCCAAATTGTGATTGTGAATTGCACTCAATTAAAGGTCGATTTGGAGTGGATTCTGAAATGCCACGAAATGGTAATTTCATGGAATGTGCCAGAGAATTCCGTCCCAGACAAAGGTGGGGCCAGTGTCGGGTCTGAGTGGTGGTGGCGTGAAAAGAGAACGAACAAAAAGCTTTCCGCAAATTGATGTGGCGTCACTATTTCGGCCAACAGGTTGCAGTTGACAAGCAATAGATGCCATGCCACATTCGGGAACTTTGACACGGAAGGGAAAAGCTCTTTCGGGGGAATACACTCGAACGTTGTTGCGCTGGCCAAGGGTTGGAAGCCATTCGAAGTTTATGGTCGACGAGGGCGGCGTGAGTTTTCACGCGAATGTGTTTGACTCGAAACAATGCCGGTATTGTGGGGATGACGAATGGAATGGTGACTGGATTAAGTGGAATATAATGGCTTTTTCTTGAACATGTTGACATTCATTGTCCCACCGGCCTATTCGGACAATAGGCGACCTTGTTTTCGCACTAAAAAGAACTAAGTGGTGTTCATGAGGAATGCTTTGAGCGAGGCAAAGGGGACTTTATCGGAAATATCTCTGACGTCAGTCTTCTGAGAAAAATCACTGATTTGAGCACTCTTAAGGCGATGCCAGATTGTTGCGAAGATTATATCGATTCAATCATTCCCTCTCTCGCTCGGACATTTACAGCTCATAAAAGATAAGTGACACAGGGAGGGACACGACTTGAAGCCACGAGCGTGAGACAATGTGACAGTAAATTGCTCATGCAGGACATGCGTTTAGGAGCGTTTAAAGGAAGTGCCCAAGGAATACGTGTTTATGACCACTTGTTAGATTGTAAATTTGCGATGAAGTTTCTGATGTATTCATCACGCCTATTTGCTAATTACCTGTCATTCCGCCATGAACATAACCGTAACGCGTCTATCATATGTTCGCATCAGCATGGGCCGGTAGACGGTTTGAATGGACTGGATGTGTCTGGGAGTCGGCAGGCGTTAGGATGAGGTCAGGCTGTCTGTACAAACCACAAACGGTACCAGAGAAGCATCTGGGGTTTTTTGAAACGCCGAACGAATCTAGACGAATTTTTTTCTTTGGAGCTTGGTATCGATGTCCTATTGATACACTATGGTTTGTTTTGTTCATTGATTGTACAAATTTGAATGACTTATAACCACACCTGGTCAGTGATAGGGGGCATACACCGCACCTCATCCATTCTCTATAAACCTCATGGATTGTAGTCTCTCTAAGTTAAAGACCACTGGACGGATCAAATCTTCACCAGTGTGTTCAGAAAAGATAATAAATCCAAGCAGCCCCAGGGCCTAGTTTCTCAGCAGCTACTCATGTTGTGCGTGGTCTTGTTCTCTCACGAGTGGAAGGGACCTACAGTTTTTATGCCGACTCCCGCCGGCCAATTTGGAGAAGCTTATTCTAGACAGTTATACTCTTTAAGCATTGTCGGTGACCTGAAGGAGGTGAGGGCGTGAACATTATTTTGCTCGAACATGGGCTGCGTAGGCCTAAGTTCGTAGGGGTTGACGCACCAATCCACAACGCCACGGCCGTCAGAGCAAGTTCTCTCTTTTTTGACCAGATTTTCGGTTCTCCTCTCCTTCTGGGAGCAGGAGACTCAGATTTGACGGCTCTTATGCGAAGAATTGAGGTCCATTTCCAGCGAAGAAAGTCGCTCAGTTCACCACTCGCATGAAACGACTGGACTGGTGAAAAACGACTGGAAGGAGTATTGGAAACTTCCAGATCACCAAAATTAGAGAATACATTTAGGCGCGCGGGTTAAAGACGGCGCACTTCTGTCAATGATTGCAGTCAGGAAATTGCTGTGAAGGCAGAAGTCATGATGAAGGAGTTGATTCGGTAGCGGACGAGCGTACACTTGGCATCCCAGTTGCGGGTTGTACCTGAGGTTAACTCCATCACCACGTAAAACAAAAATTAAACAATGCCGGTAAACCTGTTAAAGACAACGTTTTTCTCAAGCTAAGATTGTCTTCGAATCCGAGCGCCCTAGAAGAATATGAAGACCTAGACGATAAAACTTCCGGTATAAAAGCCAACTCACTGCTTAGTCTTGATGATTGTTAAAGATAACCTTTTTTCATGTCTGCACGTGGAACATAAGGTCCCTTAACAGACCACATTTGGCCGAGGAACTTGGGGGGGCCCTGGAGTGCTAAGCTTTGTTTGTAAAAGCGAACGCTTGATAGCACATGCAATTGCGCCCACGCCCCGTCAGAGGACACAGATAACAACAGCAAGGACGACTTCCATGATCTCCTAGAAGAAGCCTCGGTCTAGGAGATTTCAACGCAAAGCTAAGTTAGGAAGACATCTTTGCTAGAGAAACACAGCCTGCAAGACATCACATCCTATAATGGCCTAAGGCTGGTGGGCTTTCTCTCTGTTGCTAGTACGCGGTTCCCACAAAGGGACTTGGAAGGGTCCAGATGAATCAACCGCCAACCACTGTTGATGACGTTGCGATGGGACTCAGGTATTAGGAGAGGCACCAGGCTCTTCGAAATTACGAAGCTAATCTAGTCTAGGGAATAGTGGGTGTTTCTAAGCAGCACTCCCAGCAGCTGCTTAACGGGCCTGACCAGGAGAGACTGATAAGGAATGAAGAAATTAGTAGTCCTCCCACCCACAGAAGTGGGAAGATGGTATAGCATGTGACAGCGCAATTGAACTAGCACCCTTGCTCACAGCATCTCAATCAGGACTTAGGTTATTCCCGACCATTGTAGCGTCGTTTAGGCGGAAACTATAACGATCAAGGGCACCTTGTCTTGGCTGAAGAACAATGTGATGTCAAAGACAGATATCTGATAGTCAGGCAACGATCAAGTCCTTGGATGCAGGCACATTTAACTTGAAGACTTCCCTGAACTGCCTCAAATTTCTCGTAGACATGACAGAGTAGTTCAGCATCCATCTTACGTGAGTGACAGTGGAATTGGGAGATTACGGAAATTTGCGAAGAGAGGGCACCTCCATGCCTATCGGTACTTGAAATTGATGTCACAGGGTGCCATTACGAAACAAGTATGATCTATCCTTAATTCAGGACGATCTCTTAGTCTGTTATCGCTGTGCACTGTTATCGCTGGTCACAGCGTCGTTGAAACTCTCGTCTTTAGGTTGTCTCTACCCTCCAACCAAAAACTGCAGAGACGAGGTGGAAACCTGTACGCACCTTCTTTTTTTGTTTGAAATCTGCCAGCGCACAAGGGGTTACCAATACCCTTAAGTGTCCGGGGTCAAGACATAGCACGCGCCGAAGGTATTGAGGAAATGCAGAAAGAGAGAAAAGGTACCCCTGTGCACCATCCAACGCCCTCTGCTCTAGAAGAAAAAGCCACCCAGAGGCCTCACTTCTTCAACAACCTGCCCAGAATGACAATGACAAATTAATGTCAACCATCTTCGTCCCTTCATTTGCGGAATAAGATTGCCTCGATCTGCGTGCTAACCCAACGGGCATAAGCTTGACAAGTCGGTCGATTCGACTTCCGTCCTGAGTCGGTGGGGTAGGGAAGGCGGCTGGCGAAAACCAGCACACTTAGACCAAGTCAGACTCATACCCAGTCAGACCACCGGTCGACCACTCCAGTGATCCGAACGCAAATGGTGACTGGATCAGATTCGAACCGAGGACCCCACTAACCAAGGGCAGGCACTTAACCAGTTAGACAAACTCTTTGCCAGTCGCTCAAACACATTCCAGTTCGGGTAATTGGCAGACGAAAAATCGATCCCAACCCCATCCCCATTCGTTCATAAAAGCGAACATCTAAAAACTTTACGTGGACCTGAAGTTTTATGGGATATTAAAAATGTCCCAATTGAGTCATGATCATCATAAAATTTCGCACTATTATCGTTCGGCGGACAGTTGCCGTGTTGTTAACCAAACACAGACAACCTCTTAAGGGGGTTGTAAACGTTTATATTCGCATGCACTTCCGCTCTCGGTATGATGGTCCGCACTTACGTAAACGTTTTTTTTTTTTCTTTTCGAGTGGCCCTTGCCAATGTTTTTCAACACTGCCCAGCTCCATGTCCCTTTCTCACTCTGTAGAGGAGTCCGTCGCTTGTGGGGAAAGGCCACGGAATAACCGGAAATAAAATCCATTCAATCGATAGTCCCTCCTCTCTCGTTGGACTTGTCGCCTAGTCCGTGTCCCTGCGTGTGTGTGTGTGTATTCTAAGGTCGTTTACACGTTCATGTGAGAAACTCGTGTGAAGGTACCCCGGCCACAGCAGCACCGCCCCTCTAAGAGCTTGTTATGTTTGTTCACTCATTATAAGCTCGTGGTTATAGTTTTGTTGCGGTGTTAGAGATGTGGTTTTTTTTTGTGTTCAAAGTGACCCCCTCCCTAGTGCCGGCACATGGCCGTAAGGAGGCCTTGAGCTTGCACGTAATAATGAACTTGACAACCGCAGCATACGTGCACGAGCGAGAATAATCCTTCGTCCGTCTTCGCGATGTGGACGGTGGTCGAGGAGGAGGATGTCTCTGGTTGACTGCGCTTGATGTGCACTCCTTAAGGGAAATTAATGAAACGGTTGGGTTTAGTCTGTGGGGCTAATTGAATTACTGAATTTGTCGGATATTTTTAGACGATTGTGCGGTATGGACGGCAAGCCAACCTACCTGCGCGCCATAAGCAGCGCGGATAATCGGATTGGAGAGGCCGGTCATGTGGAAATGAATGCATATGTGTGGAAATCAGGAACAGTGTTGGGTTTCTGAAGCCCAAACTAAGAGGAAATTGCATGGAAACAGACTGGTTTGAAGGTTGTTTTATTCCCTTCCGTGGTCTGCTTGTGGTCGCATGGGCGGTGGTGTATTTTCGGCAGCAACCACTCGTAGTGTGCGACGCAGCTTGTTCAAAACATGACTTATTAAACAGGGCCCACCACTAGTCTAAAAGACACGAATGTATGTAGCCTTTTGGATTTGATCTTTAATTTAGGCTTCCCATGAAAGCCTTCAAGAACAATTTTCTCAATTGCGACCAGCACGAAAAACAACACACTTCTGACTTGCGTTCACCGAATTGCAGAGCCTTTGCGTGGAAGGCAGGAGCAATAAATCATGCATGACACAAATCGATTTCCCAAAGTGAGCGATAAATCTTTAATTTCCTGAACAGGGTGCATACTGCGTTTTGCTGCAACAACTTCGAAATAAATTAACATCTTATAAGTTATATTTTCGTTTATGTTTGTACTTTATAAGGGTGATTTTTTAAAAGCTTTAGGAAAGTTTTTGAAAAAAAAACACATAAAATTCAGAAAAATGCATGAAATCTTATTTGAATCGATAGTACGGTCCATACTATTTAATGCTTGAAGATTATTTCATGCAACTGTTGACCTTGACTGCGCCTCAAATGGTCCATCCGCTTAGTCCAATTTTGGCATACTCTTTCCAACATTTCGGCCTTCTCACGAAAAAATGCTTCAATGTTGTCTTCCAATGCGTCAATTGAAGCGAGCTTGTCTGCATAGACATGAGCTTTAACATAGCCCCACAAAAAATAGTCTAAAGGCGTTAAATCGCACGATCTAGGCGGCCAATTGACCGGTCCGAAACGTGAAATAAAATGTTCACCGAACTCGCCATTGCTGCGCGTGCTGTGTGGCATGTGGCCCCGTCTTGTTGAAACCACATGTCATACAAGTCAAGCTCTTGCATTTTGGGCAAAAAAAAGTTGGGTATCATCTCACGGTAGCGCTCACCATTCACAGTTACGCTACCAATCCAATAATGCCACCAGCCCATAAACCGCACCAAAGTGTGACTTTTTCTGGATGCATTGGTAGCTCATGCAATGCTTCTGGCTGATATTCACTCCAAAATCGACAATTCTGCTCATTTACGTACCCATTGAGCCAAAAATGAGCTTCGTCTAAACTGACCATAAAATGGAAGAAGTGCGCGATGAATTTCTTAACAGAGCACGCATTTTGATAAAACTCAATAATTTGCAAGCGTTGTTCGTTTGTAAGACCATTCATGGTTAAATTAGAGACCAAACAGAAGATGTTTTACAGTGAAACAAAACACGAAGCGCGCGTCAGCTGTTTACCAGTGTTGCCAAACAGATAATAGCCCACCCTTTAGATGAGGAAGTCTTGTAACCTTTTCTTAAGCTTAACACTCGTAGACCTGGGGCTCAACCAGCAAGTCACTCAGCTAGAATGGTCTTTAGTTAAAAGTCTTATAATCTTATAATAATTTACCGTGAGTCAGTCCTGTCGCTAGAAGCCTTTGGTAGACCCCATGGTGAATTTGGAGACATTTCACCACTTTCATAGCAAAACCACTCTCACCACTCTCATAGAATGTGTAATGGAAACTTCCAGGTCACAAAAATTGGAGTCTAAGCATTTTTGTTCTGGATTTTACCCGTGGAATACCCGTTTCGACAATTACCCGAGTAGCCGGGTACCCGAGTTCGGGGGTACCCGTCATCATCGAACAACGGGTACCCGGGGCATCACATACTCTAAAATTAAAAAAGCACATCTCTATTTGTGAATATTAAAAAACATAAGTCTTAAAAAGCCCAAGTCTTTGGTGGATTGGGTGACTGTCCTTCTTGTCAAGAAGGGGGACAAAAGAGATTGCTCCAACAAAAGGGTACGGCCCCTCTCTTTTAGGTCTCCCCGGGAAAGTCCACGCTTAGGTGCTGGAAGTGCGTTCTAGAGCTATGGTCGAGCCCAGGATGGGGGATGAACAGTGCGGCTTTCGTCCCGGCAGAAGTACCACCGACCAGCTTCTCACTCTAAGAATGGTACTTGAGAAGGCAGTCTCTTTTGGAAGAAGTTAAAATGCTGAAAATTACGCAAACGATAGGGATGATGATGAAGGACCCGAGTTAATTAGAAATGCTAGAAAAAAAAAAAAAAAACGAAATTGAGAACGCTATTGAATATATGAAGTACCGGATGAAGTTCAAAACTGGAGTAATTTCAAAAAAAAAAAAAAAAAACAAACCCTCAGCCTCTGATGAGCCAATCAAAAATAACGAATTTTTTTAAGTAAAGTCTTTACACACCATTTTTGAATGTACGTGCCTTGTTTTACTTTTAATTTAGCAAGAAATGCTTCTTATTTAATTTATTTTATTATTTTCTGACTTTGATGAACTACTGTGTCTTTATTTAATTTAAACCCAGTTATTTAATTTCCTTTTTGTTAACTTTTTAATCTATGTTGACCTTTTTTTTATTAAATAAACGCTTTAAAACCGAGCAAAAAATCCTCTCTCTGACTCGAATTTTTCCAAATCTCTCTCCAGCTCGAACAAATCTTGGTATCCCGTGAAAATTCGACTCAGGGGAAGTTGACTGTATTAAAAATTATAATAATAATAAAAAATAATAATAATTTGTATCAACAAACTTGACATTAATCACTCTGGGTGCTCCCCACCTCGACGTCGCAAATTCTCACAAATAAAGCAACTTGTCACATTTTTTTAGAAATCAAATAAATTTCTCCCTCACCCGTGCCACGACTGTCAAATAGGGCTCAAGCCAAAGTGGCGCAAAAACACAATCCACCTGAAACATGAAAATCACACTACGCAGTCAGGTATTCTTGCATTTCAACAAAGAACACCTATTGACCTTGCACAAGTCGTAAACGTCCCCCCCGCGAACATCTTGTCTGAGACACACATCCCACTCCCGATTCACTTCAATCCTTGCACTCTCTCCTTAAGCAGGCGAGTGTAGACTGCTCGGAAAAATTGCATGAACATTTAAAGAAGTCTGCCCCTCACTCATTCACAAAACAAAATCCATATGCCACACCTACGCATCGTTATTCAGAGTCCTCGCTGTTGTTCATTAGCGCAGCCCTCGTTGAATGATGAATGAATTTTAATTGCGGAAGTGAAAGAGTAAAGTTGACCTCGCTGCTGGGGAACTTTAAACAATAACGTCTTCTTTTCAGATTCATCCTGGCTTCTTGCGAAGCGAGTGACAGCAGTTCTCATTCAGTTTCATGGTGCCGACGGGCACTCGCCCTAATGAGGGCGCAGTTAAATTGTGTGCATTTTTTCATCGCTGTGGCTGAGCTTTTGGCTTAGAATTCTATTTGTGGTTTTGTGGTGTTGCCAGATTAAAGGGGGATGAGAGTGGGTTTTAAAGGGAAATTGCGGACAGAGTGGGGAATTGGACTGATGTTGGCTAGCTTGGGCGTCTTAATAAGGCCGTACCTTCAAGCAATGGCTAATCTTATTGCAAACACATAATAATTCTGCCATAAGGGATACAACTCAAACCGGTCATGAACGAACAAGCGAGCAGTTTTTTTTTTGCTAAACCTGCTGGAAACCTGGGAGTTGATCAACTTCGGAGTTGGTCTCAACTCGTCATTTAAGCGGCGAGTTGAAAAAACTATTTCCACTCCTAGTCTGAAACCCAACTTCTTCTTCTTTGTTCGGCGCTGCAGTCCGGTGTGGACCTGGGCCTCAACCAACAAGCCTCTCCAGCCAGACGTCTCCAGGTGGGCACACCAAGTTGGTTGATCCCTCTCCACTTGTGTGCGCCATCTCGTTCGAGGACGTCCTCTGTTGCGTTGGCCTATCCACTCTACATGACCTAGCCGTCTTAAGCGTTGGATCTGAAGACGCATAACTAGGTGCTTGTACAGCCCTCACAGTTCATGGTTGAATCTTCTCCTCCAGACGTCATCAACGCAAACAGAACTTTTCTCTCAAACGACCAAGAGCTTCTTCGTCCGCTTTCAATAGCGCCCAAGTCTCTGCGCAATAGAACAGGACTGGGATGATCAGAGTGTTATATAATGTCTGCTTGGTGTTTCGAGACATGGCTGTGTTACTCAGTTACCTCTTGAGTCCAAAGAAACAGCGATTACTTACTTATCAGGCGGGTGACCCTTGGAGGGTCTGAGCCTGAGCATGATAAAAAAAGAAATAAAAATTTCGTGTCACCCTGCACCCTTCCACATGCACACACACAATCATTATTAATGCAATTCTTCTATCAACTTGATATAATTCTCTTCATCATTGATGTACACTTATGTTCTCATTTATGTGAGCTCTCAATTATGAGATGCCCAACTTCTACCTCTCTTGCCCTTAAAAAGTTTGACAACCATTTTTTATATCGTTTTCTAAGCCAAATTGACCAATCAGAGAACGGCTCATTTTGTGAATAACTGTCAAAAAGCCTCTGAAATTCGTCGATGGACTAGGGGTCAATCAGCTGTGAAGTTGGGCATCTCTCATTTTTGGTATGACCTCATGTCAAACTGTTATACTAATATTATACGAATGTTATAAAAAGCCCGATCGATGTTATTAACGCTCTCTGTTAAATAAAAGCTGTTGAGGAGCGTTCTCGAGTGAGTCTGTGTTCCTTCTTTTGTTTTTTATGCGACCTTACAGTGCTACGAACAAAACCAATGCACGTCGACAATTTTCTCAGTTCGTGACCCCTCAGATCGAGGCAAGGATGAACAATCCAAGGGTAATAGGAGTGTTTTCCGTTCGAAATGGCACCTTTGCAAAATAAACCTCCACAACCCAGCCGAAGCCAGACACCAACAGGCCAGAAAAAGGCATGTTTCATTCAGTCATGTATGAAGGTCCAGCCACTCCTATTCCATTGATGGGAGGATTTTAAAACATCGACATTGACAGAAGGGTTAACAGATTTGGGATGCACGAAGCAAGGAGGATGAGTAAGAAGCTACGCGGCAGAAGTGAAGAAGGTGATTGTATTTCTAGAGATGTTACGATGTCTGAATCTATTACGTTCTATAGTCCAGTCCAGTCCAGCAAAAACTGAAGGTTGCTTATTTAGAAATTATTTTTGAACAATTCAGATATAAGTTAACACGCTCTCAAAGTTGCAAAGTGTGTGAAAAGCCGGACGCTACCTCAGCGTTTTAAGCCGAGCATGCCAGACGCAGCGAAAGAATCCGACACCACCGTGGAAGCGTCGCCGTGCATCCACCGTGGGACCGAATAACATCAAGGCCATCGTTCAAGGAAAAAGTAGAGTAAGTTCAGTTTTAAGTTGACTTCAGGCTGAGTAACGTCAGCAGGGAAACGAAAAAAAAAAAAATACGTGTTTAATTTATATCAACGAACAAGGGATTTTTGTTCTGTTTTATTCTCGGGCAATAAGGGTATCAATGGTGATTCAAGATTTCGTCGTTCCTTCTGCTCGGTCATTCGCATGTAGAATGTCAATTAATGGTTGGGAATCTGCAGTGGCAAAGATTCATATTTCCGCTGAGGATTAAGGATATTCTGCTATGTTCAGGCGTGATGAGTGGAGCCTTTCCACAGTGTACACCGCTAGGGTTCGGTGAATGCGTTTAATGACATCTGCTATCGTGTGATTCGGAGATATATCCAGCTAAATTTTTTGCTGGTCCCCCTGTTGCACTCAGCATCGCATATGTCGCCGATTGCTGAAGTATTCACAGACATAGAGTATTCACAGAGCTACAATGCTAGTGTTGTTAAAAGTGTTTTTGTATACTGCCACTCCTGCTGCTCGAACACTGGGGCGTTTGAATAGTACGACGCATTCAGTTTGGTATGTCCATATTGTCTTCGTCCTTCAGGCAAGTCCCCGAGAGGAGCAAAATGTTTGGCCCCTGCACTACCACGTCGGTGAGTCCCGAAAACTACAGAAGTAATTGTTAAACAGTTTCTCTCTCTAACTCGAACAAGTGACGGTATCCCGTGAAAATTCGACTTAGAAGAGTCCACCAACTCCTTCGCCGGACAAAAGTGCCGCGATCGTTGCTGTCCGGGAGCTTTCACTGTATTTGAGCGATACCCAACTAAAATGGATGTCATGTGAGAATGAAAAATACATGCTAGCCACTGTTGGTGCTGCCGACGGTCAATGTGCCTAGATCTAGAAAAATCTTGTATTAACCCTCAATGCGATTCGAAACCAGAAGCAAAAATACAATAACTGAATGTGAGCTCTCAGTAATGAAAATAAAAAAAAAAAATAAATAAATATAGAAACATTAGAATGTCCGTTATGTATTGGGTCTATAACTTCGTGCGGTTTGCTAAGAGATGGCGTAACTTGTATTATTCCATTGGAACATGCGTTGGAAAGCTACTCTCAATGTACGTCATTTCAGTATATGTCATTCAATTGAAACTTAAATAACAATCATTTTTTTCATTCAAATATGTCGAACTTTGTGCCTGAAAAAGTGTTTCTGCGGGGAGTTCGTCGCCATTACTTTAATATGAAGAAGACTGCTGTCGAAAGTCATCGTATTTTGGTGGAAGTTTATGGTGAAAATGAGCGAACGTGCCAAAAGTGGTTTGCACGGTTTAAAAGTGCTTCTTTTGGCTTGGAAGGCGATGAACGTCCTGGGCAACCAAAAAAGTTTAAAGATGAATAACTGGAAGCATCACTCTATGGCTGCCAGAAGAGCTCGCAGAATCTTTGGGTGCCACTCAAGCAGCCATTTTAAAACGTTCAAAAGCAGCTGGATGTGTTCAAAAGCAAGGAAATTGGGTTCCACATGAACTCAAGCCGAGACACGTCGAAAGGCGGTTTTGCATGTCCGAAATGCTGCTGGAACGCCACAAAAGGAAGTCATTTTTGCATCGGATTGTTATTGGCGATTTAAAGTGCATCCATTACGACAACCCCAAGTGCAACAAATCATATGTGAAACCCGGCCAACAAGCCAAATCAACGGCAAAGCCGAATATCAATGGCGTGAAGGTAATGCTCTGTATTTGGTGGGATCAGAAGGGTGTGCTGTACTATGAGCTGCTACGCTGCTGTACTATAGACTATGCTACCAAACACAATTAATCCGTTTGAAGAGAGCAGTAGCCGAAAAACGCCCGGAATCTGGTCGCATGACCAGACGAAAAAACCGCGAATTAAGTTATGGACCCAATACTTGACAAAGTTCGCAGTTGTCATAAACTACTTGCCTAACATCTGTGATCGTTTAATCTCGACTAGGGGACCCCCTTCGGACCAGAGGAGTCAGACTCGAAGGCCCTCTTAGCTACAAAACTGGCTTTAATGCGCTCGAGTGGCAGAGCCTTCAATAACTGACACAGTCAAAGGATCTCTTTTCTTTGTTGGTAAACCAATAAGTGACAGAACGCAGAAAGCTTTTAGAGTGGTTGTGGTGAATACCGAAGTCGTGCAAGAAAATGTTAAATGGGGTCTTTGGGGACTCCAGAAAAGATGGAAAAAGAGACAGAGTTCACTGCGATGAGGAAGCTTTGACTTCTTTTGGCAAAGATTGGCAGGAGGTTCGGAATGTTGCCAGCGTGCCAGACTGGGCCAAAGGCCAGCACACAGGCAGCGGTTGAGGTACATCAAGTGTTGTTCGGTGCAGGGAGAGCGTGGTCTTGAATGAGCTCGCCTGTACACTGTCCTGGGCCAACGGACAGGACATAAGTACTTTCGAATGTTGTGCCGTTGAGGTAGATCAGGGGATTTTCTGTGCGCGGAGAGGGTGGTCTTGAATGAGCTCAGAGTCGCCTATACCCTGTCCTGGGACAACGGCCAGCACACAGGCAGCGTTTGGCCATTAAGTTCTTTCGAATGTTGTGCCGTTGGGCTACATCAAGGGATGTTCCTCAACTCAGACCCTGTCCCGCCTTCATGTTAATTTTCCCCACAGACTTCGTCATCTGACCACATCCGTCACACAACAGCTGGCGTCAAAAAAAAGAGTAAACCAGTTCATCGTCATGCTCAACGAGTGATCACACAGCAGATTTCATCTCGAATGCATAACGTTTTGTCAACTACACGTCCCTACGTCTGACGCATGACATTTTCCCCGGAGTGCTCATTTAAATGATACATCACTTCCGGAGGCTTTCAATTTCAATGGCAGCACGTACACGCTCGCAGCACATTCGCATTCGCTGACCTGTGACATTTAGGGACGACGAATGCTCCCTAACTGCATCCAATTACCGCCGTCGACATGCAACCGGCAGCAGCCAGACCACCCCCGGAGTACCATAAAACTCCAATGAATTCGTGGCTGAATCACACCTGCCTCTAGGCAATTTTGCGATCCTTATCGAGGGGACATAAATATAAATTAACACACACACGCACACATGCACACAAGAGTGGGAAATAAAAATCTTACGGCTAAGACGCAGTCGGAGAGCTTTGTACACGTTCCTGAAAGCCATAGCTCACTGCTCACTCCCGGCGTGTCCTTTTCGGGTTTTATTGAAAGTGTTTGATTTTTTTTCTCGAAATTTCACTCGATATCTGATTCCTCAGTATTGAGCACGGACGTGGATGGTGGCATAGGCCACGAACATTGTTGGCCGCCTAACCGGCTTGGCAGTTCACTTCGCGTCCTTTTTACGAGATTTTCTCCTCAACTCTTACACGTGGAATTAAAGTTTCAGACCCTCGCGATGGGTCTTGCAAAACACACCCGACCTCCGTCGTGAATCCATTCCTTTTTTTTTTTATCACCACTCCCCTTGTGGGCCGCGCTCAAGGGTGCACGAATGAACTACACACGCAAAGCTTTGACGACGTTAATAATTCCCTTTCGGTATTTCTCCTTCTTTTCTTTGTCCTCACTTGTAATGTTTGCAGTGCAATCAGGGGCGGAGAAGGACGCTAAATCAATGGCAAATAGAGGTTTTCCTGTTTTCTGAATCATTTGCGGGAGCAGATTGCGACGTTTTGAAGCGAAAACTCGTGCGTTTCATGATGTAATTCGCGAGGATTTTTCCTTTTTTTTTTTCACCAGCCGACCAGTGGACACAGGCTTTACATCGATTTATTCCATTTTTCGCACTGAAAGCGGCACAACACACTTAATCGCGGCGGTTTTCCAACTGCGTGCGTTGCGAAAACCGGACCTTTCCCCCTTTTCACTTGTTTATTTGTTCGGTTTTTCCCTTTCTTTTGCAGACGCAACACGAACCGAGACCGAAGGGAAGGTGACATGTGTCAACTCGAGTGCACCTTAACTGGACGACTGAAATGTCCTTTTCTCAGTTCTCTCTCAGGCAAGCTTTGGTGCCACTGAGGCGGAGCTTTTAACGACTTGAACGTGTAAGCTACGTGAAATGAGGATTCGAACGTGAAAAAAGCTCCAACAAACGATGATACACACAAATTTGCAAAGGATTAAGCGCTCAGCCGGCCTGCCAACGCATTCGAATGCATTCCCGTTGGGATGGGTTAGTTTCCATTTGCCGGTGCACTGTGGTGGATGATTCAATTTTGAAGCCACACTTTCGCAAGGAGAACGCTTGTGTGTGCTCAGGAGCTTTCTGTTTTTCGCGGGTGTGATGGGCGTTGATGGAGGACATTCAACAAGTTAATTCGAATTAACAGCGATTGGGGGAGCAGCAGGCAACTGTTGGCGGTCAGGCCGACCGTATGTGTGGGTAATTGGAAAAGTTTTTCGCCGAATTCAGAGCATCAGGGCGATACTCACCGCTTGAGGGTGTGGTGCTTAGCACAGGCGGCAATGTATGCGAATGTACGTGTTGCTCGCGGACATTTTACGATTTGCCGCTAGCCGCGTTCGTTTTTCTATCGACTTCTGTGAACTACTGCAGGGTGATGCAAATGTTTGCTTGGGCTGAAAAATGCAACTCTTTCAAAGGGATTCATGCAAGCAAGACGAAGCTAATTTAAAGAAAGAGGCAGTGCTTACGAGGAACCTTATTGATGCTCTTGTGGGTGTCATGCTTCACGATAGAGCTCAGCGTTTGTTGAATTCTGTGGCCGATGTGGGGACGAACCGGAGCGAGAATATCCAAACACACATCTATGAACAAACAAGGGGTGACACGATAAGAACGATAGGAAAAGAAATTTGAATAAGACTACAACAGTGTGGCTTTATTTTCAGGCTCCATTGTATGCAATCATGGTCCTTGGAGGCTCTTTCTCCTGAACGTGTAGAATACTTCTTGGGCCTCAGTGTCACACCATTTGCCAAAGAAAATGTTGTGCGGTTCAAGACAGTGCAAATAGTGGTCTGAATTCATGATCCAGAGACGGAATCTAATTGAAGACGCACTTGAAGCGCCAATATAACATTTCCAACCGACAGTGGCCGTTTCCAATCAGGCAACACCTTTGACAGATGAAACATGTTACTGTCGGATAGACCTCGCCCCTAAGCTTGACTGTGAAGCGTTACCTGACCGACTGTGAAGCGTGGCCTGGTCTTTAACTTAAAGCTAGGCCCGACCCCGACGCTTTAATCTTCCACGAAAAAAGGAAAAGGAAGGCTACTCGGTGCTCGGAATTTAATGAAAATGGTGCTTGTCGGCTGGGTTACTCGCAAGTCCGGCAAAAACCAGAATAGTACCTTCCACTGGAACGACAAAAACCGACAAGTCTGTCGGTCACAACACTGGCTCCTGTAAACGAAGTTAAATATTTAGGAGTAGCCTTGGGCAGCAAACCAAGATTACACACAGAAGAGGAAAGCGACGCGTGCTCCAATGATTTGTCGGAGATGGGCGGGTAAAACCTGCGACATAGAAACAATGCCGGACAGTCGTGCCACTATCCTGCCACTAGACTCCTATATCATCAAATTCAAGCTTGTGTGGGATTGCCTAGAGAAGCTTCAAGGGCTGAGCAGGAGTAACAGAGTAAAACTCTGCTGGATACCTGGCCATACAGGGATAGAAGGCAATGAAGGCGCTACTTATCGGAAATGTTGCCCAACTTATCGGAAATGTTGCCCAACTTATCGGAATCGGTTAATACACACACGAAAACATCACCGAAGGTGTACAGAAGCCATAGTTTGGTCCGTTGCGCCTTTCTCAGCGCAACGGAACCTTTCATAGGCCCCGCACCATTCTGCGCTGCAGGAGACCATGTTCACCGGGAAGAAAGATGGAACTGGGCAGGTGTCTAGAAAACAAAGCTCATGGCATGAAGCAGGCCAAAAAACTCTTGGGTCAACATTATTCAAAACTGTCATCTTCTTGTGACGTAAGCTGTGGTGTTCCTCAAGGTTCAATTCTCGGTCCTTTATTATTTTCAATGTTTATCAATGACCTTCCAATGGTTTTGTAAATTCCATATCAATACAGACGATGTTTAAATCTACTTAAGTTTCCCTCTTGTTATGGTTGAAGACTCTGTTGCTAAAATAAACAAGGATTTAGTCTCGGATACAAAAAATGGCCCAATGCTCAATCCAGACAAAACCAAATCCATCCCGTTCTCGAAGCAACCGCCTTCCCTATCCAATTCCCCGCCAATTGAATATGTTACATGTGTAAAAAAAACCTTGAAATAATGTGCAATAGTGAACTGACATGGATCCGAAGAGGCATGGACATCCCTAAGAGGCTTGTCAATCAGCAAATATGTTCGCCCTATCAACGTTAAATTAAGACTTGCCAAAACTCTCATAGTGCCCATCTTGACATATGGATCAGAGTTGTTCGCTGACTGTGATTATTCTTCTTCGCAAAAGTTGACAAAAGCAATCAACGCGGCTGCACGGTACGTTTTTAATCTTAGCAGATTTGACCACGTCTCGGAGCAACGTCGGGATCTCCTAGGATACGAATTGGAAGCATTCCTAGGCTACAGATCGTGCATATTGCTCTTCAAAATTATTCACAAGAAACAGCCGAATTATTTATATGAAAAGATCCACCTTCTGTCGATCGAGTCGTAATGTTACCTCAAGACCCTCAACTCATGCCTGTTTAATGTCACGCAGGCACTTCTTCATTCGTGCTGTTCATCTCTGGAATCACCTACCTTCACAGGTTCACTCCGAAAAGAGCTGCATGAGAGGGGAGCTCTTAAGAAAGCAAAAGTATGAAAAGGGGGCACAGTAGATCTAAAGGGCGCTGTGCTGGAATGAACATACGTTGGAATGTGTGGTGACAAATATGAGTTCAAGAGAGGAAAGAAAAATAAAGAAGAAATAGTGTTACGACTTTTCTGCCGCCAAATTTGATCCTGGAACCTTCTTAATGACGCCCTGAGCTCACTGATCACGAGGGTCTGGGCTTCTTGGTGGTCTAGGCGAATCGCACCGCAGTATCGTGTAGTACTCGTTGACCCTGCCATACTCCAACGCTCGGGAAGGTCGTACGACACTTAGCTACGACGCAAGAGTACCTGCTGGACACAAGAGTCCCTGTTGGAAGGAGCACCGCTGTATCGTATAAGCACGATGGGTTGTACTTGTTAAGCCTACGCTCGGGAAGGACGTACGTAGCTACGACACGAGAGTACCTGCTGGAAGGAGCATCCCACGTCAGAGCCAACGCCACAAGACTCCGGCGTGGGATCAATGAGGTTGGCATTAAACCAGAGGCGGGAAAATGGGTTTCCAGTCGAATATGGACGCTTCAAGGAAAGACACTCCGTCGAAGGCTTGTCCACGACATCGCCATACGCAGACAAACTTTCGACGTAGCGTCGGCCTTCGGTGTAAGCTGACGGCATTCTGCCCCAAGTTAACGTACGCCACTGGCTGCATATAACAATATACAATAAGGATGGCGCTATAGCTAGGAGAGTGCCAAGACCTAGCTTCTCAGCAACCACTCGTGTTGTGCGTGCTATTGGTCTCCCACAAGTGGAAGGGACCTACAGTTTTATGCCGGACAGTCAATTTGAGACTCTTTTTTGAAGGGCACTTGTAGTCTTAGAGCATTGTCAGTCACTCGAAAGGGGTGGGGATGTGAAAAATATTTTTCTCGTACTGGGAATCGAGCCTGGGCTGCATAGGCTCAAGTGCGTAAAATCGGCGCACAAACCCACAACGCCTCGGCCGCCATACGACGAAGTCCAACGCTACGTCGAAAGAATGTTTGCGTATGGCGATGTCGTGGACAAGCCATTTTTTCCTCCAGCCAAGCCAGACAACGAGTGTCTTTCCTTGAAGCGTCCATATTCGACGGGAATCTAATTTTTCCCGCCTCTTGTTCAATGAGAGCAAACGCCTCATTGACGGCTGGCCATGTTCACCCAATCGAAGTCAATGTCGTTTCCGTTTGCCAGGAGTTAAGGACTTTTGGAAGATGGTGCCTCTTGTGTTGGCGAGTGAGTTCTGCACGGTCTTCTACAGAACGATGTTGAACAAGTCACAGGCTATATTCCGACACTGCCCAAGATCAGGAACCTTGATTGAAAAAGTCACAGGCTATATTCTGACCCCGCCCAAAATCGGGAACCCTGACCAAGGGGTTGACCCCCGTGTGGTAGCGTCCCGGTGCCAATGGTTTAAGCCCCAATCGACGTCTCTGGACCGCAGGGCATGCTGGCCAAATACTCCCTCGTGCACATGTCATCCAGATGACAGAGCTCCGATCGCTTCTGATTGCGACATCATCGATTTCACCACTGTTCACCCCCGCCTCAGAAAACGACCAATGACTGACATCAAGTACGAGTATATAACCGATTGCAAGGTCATTGCCAATTAACACCCATCAAGCCCCTTGCCCTACGATAATCGAGCGAAGACGAGCAGCGACTATACACATACGCACCTGCATAAATGCTTTTGTTTGTTGCAGTCATTAGGGTCAATTATCGAAAATGGGTTGACAAAAGCAACAACAGTGAACAGTACTGTGTTGTTTTTTTTCTTATTCATCCCTCTCGCCAAGCACAGCACAGCTCATCTGGCATTGACGTGACGCCTCATAGTTTTCTTTTGAAGTTCTCTGTCAACCGAGGGGAATGTGCTTAGTACTCGGAATTGTTCGAGTTATGGAGTGCATGCTATGGGAACATTTAAGTTTGAGTTCGGAAAACTTACGAAATTTCCTTCAATTTAAGGGAAAACTAGATTTTACAACCGCCTTTTCCCGGAAATGTGTTTAACATCTCACAATAATTTCTTTTCACTCAAATATGTCGAACTTTGTGCCTAAAAAAGTGTTTTTGCGGGGAGTTCGTCGCCATTACTTTAATATGAAGAAAACTGCTGCCGAAAGTAGTCGTATTTTGGTGGAAATTTATGGTGAACATGCCCTAGCTGAGCGAACGTGGCAAAAGTGGTTTGCACGGTTTAAAAGTGGTGATTTTGGCTTAGAAGACGATGAACGTCCTGGGCAACCAAAAAAGTTTGAAGATGAAGAACTGGAAGCATCACTCTATGGCTGCCAGAAGAGCTCGCAGAATCTTTGGGCGTCACTCAAGCAGTCATTTTAAAACGTTCAAAAGCAGCTGGATATATTCAAAAGCAAGGAAATTGGGTTCCACATGAACTCAAGCCGAGACACGTCGAAAGGCGGTTTTGGATGTCCGAAATGCTGCTGGAACGCCACAAAAGGAAGTCATTTTTGCATCGGATTGTTATTGGCGATTTAAAGTGCATCCATTACGACAACCCCAAGCACAAAATCATATGTGAAACCCGGCCAACAAGCCAAATCAACGGCAAAGCCGAATATCCATGGCGCGAAGGTAATGCTCTGTATTTGGTGGGATCAGAAGAGTGTGCTGTACTATGAGCTGCTAAAGCCGGGTGAAACCATCAATGGACAACGCTACCGAACACAATTAATCCGTTTGAGGAGAGCAGTAGCCGAAAAAACGCCCGGAATATGCGACCAGACACGAGGGAATAGTTTTCCATCATGACAACGCTCGGCCCCACGTTGCTATTCCGATTGAGAACTATTTGGAAAGCAGTGGATGGGAAGTTTTACCCCGCTCCCCCCTCCTTACAGCCCAGACCTTGCCCCTTCTGACTACCATTTGTTCCGGTCGATCAGAGCAGAATGTCAAAAATTGGCTTTGTTCATCCTTGGCGCAGTTCTTTTGGGATGGGATCCACAAATTGCCAGAAAGATGGGAAAAAGTCATAGCTTCAGATGGGCAATACTTTGAATAATACTATTGTACATGTTTTTCTTAAATAAACGTCCAAATTTTTGAAGTTACACAGCCAATAACAAGAACGATCGCCATCCTCTGCCGCATCAAGCAAATCCCATGCTCACCCTTAAGATAAGCCATTACCCGTCTCGGTGACGTGCATAGCTTGTATTATCTAATCAGGTATCTTCCTTTGCCTTAAGTGGCCTCGATTCATCTCCCCCCACCCGGTGAGCCCAGTCAAACATTTGGTAATACCCCATTTTTATGTGCGCGCCCATAAGCTGAGCCAACATTCTGTTCAAACAAACTCTGCCTGACGTGTTTGCCAGCGAATTTGTCAGTTTACGGCGCATAGCACTCGTATCTGAATCTTAATTGTTTCCAAATGAGTAAGCACATCAGCGACAAAGCCCTGCCTTATAGTCCCCGCCCAAGGCTCGCGTGGAAAACGCTTTCCTAAGACCTTGCATTGTTGCGACGATCGGAGGGGCTGGCTGATTTGTTCTCAAACACGTTCCTAAAGCGATTTCAAATTTGCTCAGCAATTTATCTGCCCACCCCACCTGCGGGTGAGTAAATCAGTTGACAGCGTGATCACATTTGTACGACTTTCACTATGTTTGTGAATTGTACTCGATCGGGAAAAGCTAATGGCTCGCAACGCTATTTGGACGTGACTCAAGTTATTCTTTCTTATCTGTGACACTGCACGGAAATACCATGTGTGGAGGCGTTGCACTGCATGAGATGACGTCTGATTCATTTTTGATAACGTCCACACGCAGTCATGCCGAATCATTCTGAAAGTTTGACTGCTCACTGGGAGAGTGGAATGGATGAAGTGGCATCACTTTTTCGTCTAAGACCATGACCTTTCCGTCACGCCTTGAAAATGCGGCTAAAAGTACACTACTGCTTTGGAACACGAATTGAATTGATTGATTTTCGAAAGCAATTCAAATCGACTGCAATATGACAAGTGACATTTGCGGAAGGAAGTAAGGAAACTGTCAACCCAGTTTGAAGACTTAATGAAATGACAACACGGAGGATGCACACAATGTGCCGAGTCATCAAAATTTGAAGCACTGCCAGAGTACCAGCGATGCCAAGGCGGCCATTTTAATGAAGCCTTCAAGATAGTTTCATTTGAATTTAGTTCCCTGTCGCCCTCATGTGGCACCTTGAACTATAGGTGGCGCTGCATCCCGTAATGGACGTGGACATGGACCTGGACAGCAGCCACTCGTGTTGGGCTTTTCACTCTCAGTCGTGTCACATGCTACTGTGACTGTGCACTCAATTCGTTTCAATTAGTTACTTAAGTTAGCCTAAGGCCTCTTCGCTCTGGCTTAACAGCTAATTTGTACTTTTGACAATTATGAAGATGTTAGCTTTTTAAATGAAAAAATAAATGAATAGTTACTTAAGTGTCACATAAAGTGACCAAAACACAGTGACAGTGACATGTGATGTGCGACGCACTGTCATTAGATTTTTTAAACACCATTCTCGAGAATATCTTGAGTAAGTCAGACGTCAACATACAAAACTGTACAACTTCTCGCCTGTGCCGAAGACATTGATATCATCGGAATCATACTGCGGCTGTGGGCATCTACAGGAAAGCGGCTATGATGGGGTGAATGAGGGCAAGACAATGTCTACAAAAATGATCCACCAACACCGACACCTTGGGATAGACATACACAACTTTGATGTAGTGAAGGACTTGGCTACCTAGGCTATGACACCGCCGCGGAGATAAAACAAAGTATGACCCTTGCTGTGCGCTTGGACTTGGATAGTATTTGTCGACTAAAGCCTTCTCTCGAAGAACTAGTCTGGTGTAGTTCACGAACGACCTAGTTCACTTGGGGGCTCTAACAAGTGAGCTACTGCACAGTGTCACTTTGTTTTAGCTCTTTTAGTTCAGTAGTTCACCAAACTCTGGAATATCTTGCTTTGCACGACATACGGCGGTAGGCTCCGATAAAGAGACAGCGTTACAACAAGTCTTGGTAGGTAGGGTAGTGAAGGGTGCTGCTAGCGAATTCATCAGCACACCTAGACCATGTTGGTCCATCGGGATGCCCACAGTCTAGCTACTACCACTACTACCACTGTTCGACCACTCCCGTGATGGTGGCGTTAATTTGATGCCTACGGCAAATGGTGACCAGATTTGAAACCCAGAGAAAAGCGTATTAACTTTTCTTTCACTGGGATTCGAACCGTGGACCCCACTAACCAAGGACATGCATATAACTATGAACTACGCCCTTAACTATCTACTACGAGCCTTTGGGTCTACGCTGGCGACAAGATCTACAAACAATGCACCACTAACCATGCTTGCACTACAATATTCCAACAGAGCAGTTACTGTGACAGCTGCCATTACGGACAACTCCCTTGGGCGGACAATTGCCTTGAGCGGCCATTTCTCTCGCAGTTACTGTGACAGCTGCCATTACGGACAACTCTCTTGGGCGGACAATCCTCTTGGGCGGCCATTTTTCTCGCAGTTACTGTGACAGCTGCCATTACGGACAACTCTCTTGGGCGGACAATCGCCTTGGGCGGCCATTTTTCTCGCAGTTACTGTGACAGCTGCCATTACGGACAACTCTCATGGGCGAACAGTCTCCTTGAGCGGCCATTTTTCTCGCAGTTACTGTGACAGCTGTCATTACGGACAACTCTCATGGGCGAACAGTCTCCTTGAGCGGCCATTTCTCTCGCAGTTACTGTGACAGCTGCCATTACGGACAACTCTCTTGGGCGAACAATCCTCTTGAGCGGCCATTTCTCTCGCAGATACTGCCACAGCTGCCATTGAGGACAACTCTCTTGGGCGGACAATCCCCTTGAGCGGTCATTTCTCTCGCAGTTACTGTGACAGCTGCCATTACGGACAACTCTCTTGGGCGGACAATCCCCTTGAGCGGCCATTTCTCTCGCAGTTACTGTGACAGCTGCCATTACGGACAACTCTCTTGGGCGGACAATCCTCTTGAGCGGCCATTTCTCTCGCAGTTACTGTGACAGCTGTCATTACGGACAGCTCTCATGGGTAAACAATCCCCTTGGGCGTCCATTTCTCTCGCAGTTAGTGTGACAGCTGCCATTACGGACAACTCTCTTGGGCGAACAGTCTCCTTGAGCGGCCATTTCTCTCGCAGTTACTGTGAAAGCTCCCATAGACTGACAACGACGGTCACTGCACTTTTGTGCAGCTAGGTGCGTGGGTTGACACGGTGGAGCCGCGCCACACTCAGCAAATGTGCAATGTGCAAAATTGGTTATTCGTGTGAGGAGCCAGGTGTGCATTGAAACCTCACATTTTGGTTAAAGCCAAATTTTAGGCTAAAACAAAAAATATCCAAAAACGCGCCTGGTCACGTTTGCGCATAGCTCCCCGATGAGTTAGAGTCGATGGCGGAGGATCGAGTTGGCTGGAGATCTCTCTCGACCCCTTTCGCGGAGCCTGCGGGTCAGAAGATGATGATGAGGTTAAAACTAAAAATATCAACAATCCTTCGTGTTCCATCCAATTTGAAACAACACCTCTTAAGGGTCGACCATAAAATTGGTCTTAAAACAAACAAATTATGAAACATTCCATCCAAAATATTATTCACACGAAAACAAAAGAATCGTTGTAAGCGCAGGCAATTAGAAAAAAAAGACAATAATTATTACCACCACCACAACCATTTTTTTTTAGTACAAAATGTGTATAAGACGCATGCTTACATCTGCCTCGGCGGCCGTCACTGACGTCGTCTTTTCGCGCACACGTCTCTGACTTTCTGCACGAGCTGGGCGCTGTTCCGGTGCTTCGTTTTCTTCGCCGAAGGGCCCTCAATCCATGCCGGACGTTCTCCTGAATCCGATTCACAGCAACCGTTCCGAATCGTCGCACACGATGCAGGTAATTTTGAGCTTGCTCTGTGCAGCTTTGAGCAGCCGACATTTTGCTGCTGTTCCTTGTCCCCTTGCGTTGCGTTCTGAGCACAAGGCTTCATTCACTCATGCAACAGGACTGACTAACCATTCGCAAGAGGCACAATCGAGCAAAAATCGAAAATTGAATGCGAAAAAGAGAGAAACAACAATGTTAGGCTGCACAGATACGAGTTGGTGGTTTCACTTGAGGCTGAATTTTGATTTGATTTATACACAGATTTAATCTAGACGGTGAGAGGAAGAGAAACAAAAAGAAAACAAAAATAAAGGATGAGGGATGAACTGTGAAAAGATGGCACTACAATTAAAATGAAAACAAAAACAAAAACGAAACAAATGCAAAGCGAATGAATGAAGGATGCAAGCGGAAGCAAAAGCCAAGCAGGGTGACACACCAAATTAAGGAAGGTCTAACAGGACTGGTGGGGGGAGAGGTGTGGGTTGCTGATGAGGAGCCCGTTGATACATTGATTGTGTCGATTTCATAAATTCCCAGCCCCCCTCTGACACGAGGACTTATTTATGGCACGTCCAACTGTTGGGCCATAAATTCCTCGATCAAAGCGTTCCACGTAAATTATTGGCACACGGAAACTTTTGCTTACTTAATTTCTTTACGAACAAAATTCAGTGAAAATGATCTATAAACTGCCGTGGATCCGTTGATGGCTGACGAGAGGAGCGAGAGCGTCAGAGTTGGCACTGTTTGCGACTTTTTATGTTAAATACATTTCTGTGCCTGATGTGGGCTGAGAACAAATGAAGTCTGTGCATGGTGCAAGTAACGATTTGAGCGACATGTCAGTTGTGTCTCGTGCTTTCGAATGAACAGCAAATGTTTGTTTTCTTTCCACGTCGAATCGGGAGCAACTTATATTCAACGTTCCACGCACGACCCTGCTCTGTGTAAACAGAATCGTGACTATTTCTTGCGCGTCAGTTCGTCACATTTTAATTCAGCTCAACCGCAGTAAAGCCCTAACTGCATAGAGCAGCTGCCTCCAGTTTCAATTCGATCGAGATCCTTCTCCACTTGGGTGTGCACGCGGGCCCCCTCTGTTGCCCCACAGGAGTCGAAGACTCTTCGTGCCGGAGGTAAACGTTGTCCGTGCATACAATCCAATCGTTGAATCCGTAGACGCCTGATTAGGCTCTTGTCCCAGTTCCAGTCTCTCAGTAGAATCCAACCCGAATCCGAAGGACGATGCACTCCCGAACCTTAAACTTAAGGGGAACCCCTCCATTCTCGGTTTCAAAAAAAAATACAACTATTCAAAAATGTTCCTTTAAAATTTCAAGAGAAAATTTCAAACACTCTTGAAGATAAGCCGATTTATGGTGGAAGCGTCAGGCGACGGCGATACAAAACCATTCACTTCAGTTGTGAAACGAAAGAATGCGTTCTACACGTCAAGAGAATGTACCGCCGATTGAAAGAAGCCAACAAATTGATAACAAGCAGCGTAAAGAGCCCGCCGCACCGTCGAAAAGAAGTAAAAAATCAAAGCTCACCGGGCTATTTTTTATGGATTAGCGATTCGACGTAATTCCGATTCCATTGAAGATATAAAAAATTAAATTTGGGCTTCACTTCATCATCAAATTTCAACTGATGAAAATCCGCTGCACATGGAGTACCCTCCTGGACATGACTCTTGGTGCGAGTGGCGCAAGTCTGAAGACGATGGGACATTGCAAGATTATAAACATCCACCAGAATTACACGATGACGTGCAGGAAGCCATCAAGCCCATCTTCATAAATTTGTCAGCAGTCAGAGGGTGTGTTGGCGGTGGCGGTGGCGTTGACCGTGCATGTGTACAAGCTATCAAATCTGCCGCGTGTGTATGTGTGTCTGCGTCAACGAGTCGGGAATTTGGCAAGTTACTTTCTTCCCTTAGCCGCATTTCTTGAGTTGTGCTGTTAACGCTTTTTCCGTGCGACCAACTTCTTCACCGATGTCCACGCAGACAATTATGTCTAGAATTTTGCCCCCAAACACACCTATGCTAGAAACATTGTTGAAATTGCTGCCCAAACAGCGGCATGTATATTTAACGAAGGGTTTGTCGCAATTTTAAAAACAATGGAGACAATGGGAGTCAAAATTGGACGGGCAGCAGCTAAACTCAGAGAGACGCGCATCGCGCAGGTTGAGGAGGACCTCACTGAGGCTTCCAGACAGGGCAGACTTGCTCGGAGAGACCAACGACCAGGAAAGTGTGGAATGAAGAAACGGAAGGAATTTTGTATGGAGGCGGCATAGCTGATTGAAAGTAGGTAGGTTTAGTGTTTTTACGACTGGCGCATGAGGCTACTCAAACACTATTAATCCAATCGTCGCCCTTATTCTCTACATATATAGCTATGGTATGACCTATGATAAATCAAACCGGCGAAGGTATTCTTTACTTTTAGCTTGATTTGTGGCTGAAAAGAAGGGCGATTGTCAAAAAAAAAAAAACATTTCAAAGGTCCGCCATTTTGTTAATTTTTGTGCGAAATGAATAATCCTAGTTCAGACCAGAGCCAAAAATGTACTCTTTCTAATCCCTTTGAAATTTTTGAAAAATCACATGCACCGCCTAAGAGAAAGGCTTTTGTTTGACCACAAAAAATAACAAAAAAAAAAATAAAAATGATTGGGTCCATAACTTAATTTGTTTGCTAAGAGATGGCGTAACTGGTATTATTCCATTGGAACATGCGTTGGAAAGCTACTGTCTTTGTACGTCATTTCAGTACATGTCATTCATTTGAAGCGTAAGCAACAATAATTTTTTTTTTCACTCAAATATGTCGAACTTTTTGCCTGAAAAAGTGTTTTGCGGGGAGTTCGTCGCCATTACTTTAATATGAAGAAGACTGCTGTCGAAAGTCATCGTATTTTGGTGGAAGTTTATGGTGAAAATGTCCTAGCTGAGCGAACGTACCAAAAGTGGCTTGCAGGATTTAAAAGTGCTTCTTTTGGCTTGGAAGACGATGAACGTCCTGGGCAACCAAAAAAAGTTTAAAGATGAAGAACTGGAAGCATTACTCTTTGAAGATTATTGCCAAACACAAGAAGAGCTCGCAGAATCTTTGCGTGTCACTCAAGCAATCATTTTAGAACGTTCAAAAGCAGCTGGATATATTCAAAAGCAAGGATATTGGGTTCCACATGAACTCAAGCCGAGACACGTCGAAAGGCGGTTTTGCATGTCCGAAATGCTGCTGGAACGCCACAAAAGGAAGTCATTTTTGCATCGGATTGTTATTGGCGATTTAAAGTGCATCCATTACGACAACCTCAAGTGCAAAAAAATCATATGTGAAACCCGGCCAACAAGCCAAATCAACGGCGAAGCCGAATATCCATGGCGCGAAGGTAATGCTCTGTATTTGGTGGGATCAGAAGAGTGTGCTGGATTATGAGCTGCTAAAACCGGGTGAAACCATCAATGGACAACGCTACCGAACACAATAAATCCGTTTGAAGAGAGCAGTACCCGAAAAACGCCCGGAATATGCGACCAGACACGAGGCAACAATTTTCCATCATGACAACGCTCGGCCCCACGTTGCTATTCCGATTGAGAACTATTTGGAAAGCAGTGGATGGGAAGGTATAGCCCAGACCTTGCCCCTTCTGACTACCATTTGTTCCGGTCGATCAGAGCAGAATGTCAAAAATTGGCTTGGTTCATCCTTGGCGCAGTTCTTTTGGGATGGGATCCACAAATTGCCAGAAAGATGGGAAAAAAATACTACTGTACATGTTTTTCTTAAATAAGCGTTCACATCTTTTTCTCTTCTTTTTTAAGTCTTCAAATAAATGTATGCAAAGTAAACAAGCCTAAAAAATAATTGAAGTTCATTTACCAGACCATTGAAAATCGTCAACAGTGTGTGCATGCTCAACGCTTGCAGTTAAGTCGACTGAAAGCGCCTCTCAGCAGTTCGAGTGTTTACAGTCTACACTGCAAACACGTGCGATAAGACATGAATTAAATTCTCAACAGCAACAATTTTGCTATCAAATAACTTCAACTGCTGGTGGCTGAGAATTTCTCACTCGTTTGCTTATCACATGGGAGGCAACAAATTGAGGGAATTTTATCGTTTCTTTCTTGGGGTTTATCATGGTAATTATAAAGCAAATAGTGCTCCGCGGCGGGGATATTTTTAGCACACAGTCAACTCACGGGTCGATTGCAGAAGTTTGAATAATTCACACGACCATTAGTAAATTGGAGCACATCTGTTGAAAGTTTGTCGTTGACTTCCTCATGTGTTATTTAAGACAAAACTTCACTTGGCTTTGGAGCCGTCACCTAGAGAATGATTTCTTTTTCAAATTATACGTTGTCCCGGCACGTGTTGTTATCTAGGAGGACGCACGTCATTTGCATAATAAAGCGGAGATCGTCACGGATCAACGTCGAGATAGTCAGCGACAACAGCTTATCACTGCGCATAAGAAGTGGTGGGAGGCAAAAGAAGATAAGGAGCAAGCGGATCCTTACGCAAGCACTTTCTGTAGACTTCTACGATTCAGACAAAAATATTGACAATTTTGTTGTAAGAAATGCTACGTTGAAGAAAATTAAGGACACAACAAGGTTTGGCACGAAGGCTTGAAACACAAACTTCGAAAATTCCTCCCGAGGAGACTCCAAGCAAATCCATCTGAATCTCCCGTGTGAAATAAGGGCTCCAATACTCTCTTTTTAAATCGACACAAGCTGGAGTACCACAAGGAAGTGCTCTTGGTCCTGTCCTTTACTTACTGCATGACAGCGATACACCGCAGGACGTGGACACCGTGCTAGGCACATTTCTTGAAGACACCGACATATCGGTGACTGCCAAAACGGTAGAAGAGTCAATTCGAAAATGGCAATGCACTTTAGACCGGATACGCGAATGGGAGAACACTCAGCGAATTGAGCTTCACCCGTTGTAGCCCTGGTTGTTTATCGGAGAATCGGAGCACAAAATATGGAAAAAATTACAACGGAAACAGAATGTGAGGACGCACCATCGGGCATGAAAGGCTTAAGGCAGCTAAAGCCGTTCCGTTTTTATAAGTAAGGTTTAAGTACCCTTCGGTAATGAAGCGAAACACCTGAGGATGACTCTCGATGTAAAATGGAAGGCTTGCTGTGCT